>JANRMT010028174.1:12248514-12267420 GCA_026402145.1 Polypterus bichir lapradei
GATAGATAGATAGATAGATAGATAGATAGATAGATAGATAGATAGATCTGCAGCAAGCAGAAGCACGGAGCAGCGGCATCTCACACATGAACATAGCTTGTCACAAATACCAAAAAAAATAGCCAAAATCTAATCACAACCTCAAGTAAGTTCAATTGGAGTAAAGCCGACAACCGACAAGGTAGAAGTAACCAACGGTGTGAAATTCAAGTTGACCGTCCAGCAGGTGGTGAAAGCTTAAAGCAAATGGTTTCCTAGTGATTCAGCTGAACACAGAAAGCACTGAAAGCACTGAAGTTATGACAGAAAGGAAGAAAGATGAACTCAGTGCTAAATGTAAATTCCATCTGTTCTCTGTCCGTTGAGGGCACATTTGTATGTTGTATTTCCTGCAGCATGTACAGTTTAGGTTTTCCAGCTGACAATACAGACAGCTTCAACTGCCAAAAGTTTTTAGTTAATATAGAGGTGAATGGGAAAATGCACAAATTGAAGAACTATGTTAGGAACCTAACAGAGATTAGGCAAAGTGAAAATTGTATTGAGTCGGTTTGATTAGACAATGTGGCTATTTCTGATTTGGTTTCAGTCTTTCCAGGTCCTACTCTAGTCAGTGTACGGCCAAAATCAGCGGCACAGGGGTCTAAGAAGTCCGAATTGAATCTCTCTAGTTCAAATCACCAGTTCCAAACCCAGAACAGATTCTCAGCACTCTGCAGCGCTCCTGTGGATCCTGAGAATGATAAAATGCTCATCATTGGCAATTCCATAGTGCAGAATGTTAGAATTCCAAACTATGTTAAACCAGAAGTTAATGTTAAATACTTCCCAGGTGCAAAGATTTCTGATATAGAGGCTTAATTGAATTGTGTTGCTGATGATAAAATATCTACTATATTGTTGCATGTCAGCACTCACAATATTTATTTACAGAAATCTGGGTTATTAAAGGAGAACTTCATCTCTCTATGCACCAAAGCTAGAAGAAACTGTCTGAATTTGTTTGTATCTGGCCCCTTACCAAGATTATATAGAGCGGGCGTGATTCATAACAGATTGTGTTCCCTTCACTGGTGGCTAGAAACCTGGTGTGCAAATTAAAGCCTGGATTTTTCATCCTAACTAGAGGGGATTTTTTGTATTATCCCGAAATCTAGCAGCAAATCTACCTGGTTGACTGATTAGAGCACCATCAAGGCCGCAGTCGTGTGATCTTAAATCACAGGCTGTTGTTTATGCCACCTTTTACTATCCTATAGCTGTTCCCCTTTAATACCTGTTGTGGGGCATACTATAAATGTAGTCATGATACAAACCTTAAATTACTTGATAACCAAAAAATAAGATGTATAATTAGACCAACGGGGGCCTGTAATAGTAACTTAGTTCAAATTAAAACAAAAAATATATCACCAGTTCAGAAAGAACTATGCAGTTTTAAATGCTGCTTATTAAACATTCACTCTGTGAAGTAAAGCTGTTTTGGTAAATGTCATCATATTGTGTGGGTCGCTGTCTTGCACCCCAAAAATGAGGATGAGTCTCAGTACTTTAGCAAAACCAGCTTCATTCCATTTAAACTGGAACAATATAGTTATATATTGTAGTGGGATCTGCCACTTTTATGCACAGACACAAAAAAACGGGCAGGGTCGTGGCCAGGTCAGTGGCCAAGTTATACTGTTTCCTGCATTTATAATGTTCCTTTTATCACCCATCAGCGACAGGTGCTTACAGCGTGACCACGGTCAGCTTGTAGTCATTTAAAACCTGTGGTTGCCTTGGTGACAGACAATCAGCCCTCCAAAGACACGTCAATCGAGTTTCGCCATGTCACCCAATTGGGGAGGGGAGATCCCAAAAGAGTTCAGAAACCACACATCCCTACTCTTAGTTGTGTCTACAGTGGTGTGTGCAAAGCAAACTTCCAAGCCAGGCTCGGCCAGGTGGAAAAGAAAGTCAGCGTTGGTGTGTGTAGCTCTGGGATGGTGGTGAACATGAAAAGCAAAAAGCCTTCAAACTAATCTACCACCGAGTGAGCCAAGCATTAGTATTCCTCTGTTTGTAAAGCCATTGAAGCAGGGTATGGTCAGTCCCCAAGGTAAACCTCCATCTCCAGAGGTAGTAAAAGAGGGCCTCCACTGCCCAGTTGATCGCTAAACACTCCTTTACACAAAAAAAAAAACATTATGAGAACACCGCTCCTAATCTGAAAGCGCTTCAAAAAGTCTGGATTGTGCAGATCCGGGAATGAGGACAAAGCTGCTTTTAGTTCAGATAAGGCTTTGTCACAGGTATCGGTCCAGACAACACTGCGATTCTTTCTGCCCTTTGTCAAGTCAATGAGGGGCAAGCCTGATGTACACATTTGGGAATGAACTGCCTGTAATACCCTGCTAGCCCAAGAAAGGCACAAACCTACCTCTGTGTTTTGGGAGGTGGATACGCAAGCACCCACCCCACCTTGTCCATTTGATGCTTGAGCAAACCCTTTCCCATGGAATAATCCCAGATAATGGGTTTCCAACATACTCAGCTTGTACTTCTTAGGGTTAGCCATTAACCCCGCCAGCCGCAAACTGTCAAGCACCACCCAAAGGTGGACGTGATGAGTTCCCCAGTTATTACCGAATACTACTACATCACCAAGATAGGCACCCAAATATGCTGAATGGGGACGCAGGATCTGGTCCATGATCTGCTGAAAGGACAACGGTGCACCATGGAGACCAAAAAGTAGTGCTGTAAATTCAAACAGCCCATCCAGAGTAGTGAATGTGGTCTTCTCGCAATTGGACTGCTACAATGGCAACTTCTAATATCCCTTCATGAGGTTTAGGGTGGAAATATTTGAGGCCTACCCAAGCTTCTCCAACTGCTCATCCACGCATGGCATCGGGTATGCATCATACTTGGAAATCTTATTCAAACATTTAAAATTAATACATCACCAAACTGTACTATTGGGTTTTGAGACAAGTACAATTGGCCTCACCACTTGCTTTTGCTTGGACAAATCACACTTAAATGGAGAATCTGCTGCACTTCTTCATGTATCACCTTCCTCGTTGCCTCTGGCAGGCAATACAGGGGCACTTGTACAGTAACATCAGGTGGAATTACGATCTTCTGTTCTGCTTTAGGGTATTATTAAATCATTCAGTTAGGCTATTCATATGCTGATGATAAACCATGGAGTATAACTGCTTAATTGCAAAAATTTCGCATAGTTGCTTCATGATGTGAGACATAAAGAGTATGTCCTGATCAGTTAAACTTTCATGAGGGATACCAATATGCATGAACATTTCTGAATGTACTTTTGAAATATTCCGAGCATCAGCCCACCACAGCACAGCTATTTCTGGATATCTTGTGACGTAATCGACTAACACAAGCATACACTGAAAGCCACGTTTACACCTGGGAAGTGGGACAATAATATCTAATCCCACCCTCTCAAAGGGAACATCTAAAATAGGCATTGGTACAAGAAATGTGTTCCCTGATCTTTTCCACTCTGAGGTGACCCCCAAAACGTGACTATGAGCAATTTTTAAAACCTTCTTCCTATGCCCATTTGGCACCACCAGCTGCCCATCACCCATGCAATCAGAAATTAACAGATGCAGGAAACCATTCTTAATTAAAAAATGTGGTGTTTTAAAGTTCATGTCCTCCCTCTCCAGATAGTTAAGAGTCATTTGCAATGTGGGCTTGTTTGAATACAATACAATAATACAATACAATTTATTTTTATATAGCCCAAAATCACACAAGAAATGCCGCAAAGGGCTTTTACAGGCCCTGCCTCTTGACAGCCACCAGCCTTGAAGACAAGAAAAAACTCCCACAAAAACCCTTGTAGGTAAAAAAATGGAAGCAACCTTTGGAAAGGCAGTTCAAAGAGAAACCCTTTTCCAGGTAAGTTGGGTGTGCAATGGGTGTCAAAAAAGGGGGTAAATACAATACCATACACAGTACAGAACACAAGTAATCCTCTAGAATGCGTAGGTAATCCTGAAAGCGGAATCCAAGGTTCTATTGGCTCGTAGCAGGCGAGTAAACTCTGTCTGAATGGCAGTCTCTGCTTCCTCTGAGCCCAATGCAGCATCACGCTCACCATCCACTGCTATTTCAGCGGTGTCCAGAGCAGGTGAGGTTATCGGCGCTAGTGACAGTGTGATAAAATCTTTGTGCTGTCCAGGTCTTCACTTGAGGATTCTTCTCTCACCTCACTGGACAACTCGGGTTCAATTTCACACCCGGCTCCTTGACTGACGTCAGTGGCGAGCCCCTCTCTATACAGTACCGAGGAAGGCACTCTGCAGGTGGCTAAGGCCCGTGGGAAAAGGGCATTCCTCTTTCTTATTAAAAGTAGCCAGGTGAAGTGTCTGATATAGAAGTCCAAACCTAAAAGTTCTTCCCTTTAAATTTCAGTGGGAGTAATATAGTCTTGTACATTTTAATGTCCCCATGCATACAGTAAATGTTCACTTGGTAACAAAACATGTTGTTAACTTGTCTTTTCATTAATTGTTAAACCCAGGAAATTTAGATGTGCCATTGTTTGTGTTGCTTTTCCAGAAATTACTGTTGTGTCTTTTATTGTGGGTTTACTCACCGCTCAATTTAAAGAACCCTGTGTGCTATTTTCTGTAAATCTCAAGAGTTCCCAGTCTCTTAATAAAACTGGGTGGCGGAGTCGGATATTTTAATGGTGTTTAGGTTAGATAACCTGTAACTGTGACCAGACATCTGTCACAAAATTGTTGGTGTATTCGGCAGGATTGGGCTTGTGAGTAACACACTTGGAAGTGCTAGGCATTTTTTTTTTAATTATTTTTATTTAGTTATTGATTTAGTGGGCTAGTTTTACTGTGTTTTTTTATTATCATCATGATGATGCCTATTTTTGCCGGTGCACCTTGGATTGCCAAATTTAGTGGGGAAAAATGTGATTTGAAATATGCTGAGTGGAAAGAACAGATGCAGAGATTATTAGAAGCAGCTGAATATGGGGAATCTCAAAAGGTCAGTATTGTAATGGGAGCATTGACTGGGGATGCCAAATGGGAAGTCAGTGTGTTGAGTGTGAAAGAAACAGATAGGGTTACAAAGATTTTTCTTTTTCGAGATGGATTATATGGTGACCAAGTCCCTTTAGCTACTCTGATGTTCCAATTTTACAGTTGTGCACAAAGGACTAACAAACTTTTTAGAGCATTTGTTCTTAGATTGAGGGAACTTCATTGCAGGTTACAACAGCATGGCCCAGCCCACGCCCCCACCGATATACAGCTGCAAGATCAGCTCTTGTTGGGCCTCCAAGACAGTGGACTGCAACAAGAACTACGGACATCAGTGCGCCACAACCCAGATAAAACTTTTGGGGAAGTGCATCAAGAGGCCCTGCTGCTGGAAGGGGAATGTAATTATACGGGACACAGGGAAGCAACTTGCAGAGCTATTGGTGAGTTCTCTGCAATTAACTCTCATTCACAGGCAGACTGGAGACTAGCATTCAAAGCAGAGATTCTGGGTGACCTGAAAACACAGATGAAGGAATGGACTCGAGCTGCTAACGGAACTGAGGCCAGAAGTTGCACAGGTTGATGCTGCCCAGCCACTAGTACACTCTCAGCTAGATAGGAGGCCTCGCACTAACAGCCGTTATGCCTGGGATTCACAAGGTAGGCCCATTTGTAATCAGTACAGACAAACAGGTCATTTAGCACAGAACTGTCCATCCTCTAGTAGGCGCCCTACTTTAAACTTTTAAGCCCTGCAGCTGTGGGCCAGGTAGCAGGGTTGGAGAGTGATTCCCAAAAGGCCATATCCCGCCTTATTGGTGAGCGTCCCGTGGTACAGGTCACCATCGAAGGCAAAACATTAAATGGACTTTTAGACACAGGATCCCAGGTTACCCTGATGCAAGAGAGCTTTTTCAAGCAGCTTTGGTCTACCTAGATGATGTCACACACGTGCGAGTAGGAGGCAGCTAAAGGGCCTGAGTAATTGTAATAAAACATCCGACCTGGGGCGGCGGAGTGCGCTGACTGTCTTTCTCAGTCCCCTACAGATCTTTCCCGGGAAATCCTGCAAGGTTCCGGCGCCTCAGAAGACGTCACTTCTGAAGCCAGCCCCTTTGTTGACGTCACTTCCGAAGCTGGCCCCTTTGATAACATCACTTCTGGTTCCGGCCCCTTTGATGACATCAGTTCCTCTCCAGGGGCCTCATGCATAACGCTGTGTGTAGAATTCGCACTATAACATGACGTAAGCACAAAAGCCGAAATTGTACTCCAACTTCCACGTTCTTCCTCTACATAAATCCCAGTCAGCGTGAAAAGTAATGCTCGTGCACGCACCTGCTGTCCCGCCCAAACTCCTCCCAGAATTACACCTCTTTGAATATGCAAATCAATATAAATAGCCCTTAAGCTCAGCGTTCTGTGAAAAGACAATGGGAAAAGCATGGGGTAAAATATAAGAATTTCAGCGAATACCAAGTGGAGGCAAAGGAAAGACATACTATTTGTTGATTTAAACAGTGGAATAAACAACAAAAGGAAGTTGATTGAGTGACATAGCGTGTCAAAGAAACTTGAAAGCTCAAGTTCACAAAGTCACACAGTGCCAAAATAAAAAAGAAGTCACATATCAAAGTCGCCGTGAAAAGGCGAGTTGTAGCCCACCGTCTGAGCTTATTAGGGTACAGACAAAAAAAAAAAAATAGGCACACAGTGGGGAAAGAAGCACAAAATGTCAACTTTAATATCGAAATTTCCTCCTTAATCATGTAGTTTATTTTGTCATTAAAGTAGAACATCATAAACTTCATCTTAAATTCATTTAATTTACTGGTTTCTCAAATCCCATTGTAATTAAAGTAGCACGTTAAATGCTTTGTTTTGTATTTGATCTTCTGTGTGCTCTATGTGTGTGAATCACTACTTGTTTCCATTCTTTCTCTTTCTCCAACAGGACACTGAATCCATTACATTTGTGATATTACAGCTCTCTGAATAATTAAAATACTGAGATGTATACGTAATATCATTTTCAGGATGATAAGAGTTAAAGCATGTTATTAAACATGAGAACACGATGGCGCAGTGATTGTTCATGTCTCACACAAGATGCTGTTGCGCCATACGTGACCTTTGATGAAATAATTTATTGTAGCAGTACTGTCTCTTTCAAACATACTAACCTCCAATTCCTGTCCTTACTTTTCTTTCTCCAAATATCCAATCGCCACACAATCAGCTCTGTAATACACGTTAAGCCATCTGTAAGCTTACAACGACGATTCTTCAAATCTTTTAAGGAACATTGAAATATCTTTGTAGTATGTGTTTAATTATTCTATCCATCTGTCCTTCCAGTGTCGTTCCAGCCTCCGTAAATATACAGTGCAAGGCAGGAGCAATATGTGAACTTGCTAGCTCTGCTGAACTGTGTCCTCACATATTTAATTATTAACAATACAGATTATTTAAATGAAGTTAAAGTTTTATCTGTATAATATAATCAACATATTTTGCTGCATTTCATCTTTAAAATGATATCGTCATCATATGTAAATACGCGCTTTATAAAGTGGCGCAGGTTGTGTACTATTATAACTGTAGAGCAAGTTTACAGTGAGGTAATTGTACTTATAAGTACAAGCAGTTCTACAAGGAGCACTTGATTGAGTGCGTTTATAGTTCTTGGGATGAAACTGTTTCTGAACCGCGAGGTCCGTACAGGTAAGGCTTTGAAATGTTTTGCCATGGCTGAGGCATCGTGTGCTTGATGCTGTATACCGATAATTCTCTTTCCGATCAACTGCTGCTGTGATTCCCCACTCAGATACAGTGATATAAATACTCCGAGTGGTGCAGTGAGAGTAATATGGAATAAGATGATCCGCTGTGGCAACCCTTAAAGGGTGCAGCTGAAAGAAGAAAAAGAAGAAGAAGGTGCAGTGAGAGTAACAACGCTAAAGCAGTTATGGTATTTGGAATACTATGGATATTCCCTGGACCATTATATTGTTACAAGTTAATTACAATCAGATGCATTACACTAATAAACAATATGCAGTTAGTTTCAGTGTATTTATAAAGCCGCGTCAGAAATGTGGTTCTAAGAAATAAAGGGTAACCACACAGGAACAGTATCACTGCTTTGACGCTGGGTGCCACCAGTCTGAAAAATCGAGCGGAGAACTTGCGTATGATAGGGTATGAGGTACCGCAGAAAAGTGTGTGGCTTTACGCCAAGTGTAGGTTTTATACATCGCGATTTGAATGTTGAAACGTTCTTACGCAACATTTCTGTGCGTACGTACTGTTTATACATGAGGCCCCAGACCTTCAAAGTCTCCATCTTGGGCTACTATAGCCAGTTCTGTTTTGGACTTTATGATATGTACATTGTGTATTTGGTTAAGAAACCCTTTTGCAGCTGGGAAAAACAATATATGGGTGGCTGCCCCAAACCTTTATAATGTCTTGGGCTCGTTTATATGACAATGACATCATTGTGTATTTACCGGTCTTCTCCACCCACTTGCGGCATCTTGATGAAATATTCATATTTCTATGGAAGCATGGCCTCAAACTGCACCCTACTAAGTGTAAACTGTTCCAGAAGCAAGTGGAGTTTTTGGGACATGTTGCCAGCCAGAAGTGGGTAGAGCCAGATTCAGAAAAGGTGGCAGGAGTGCAAGAATGGGCTTGACCACAGACTGTGAGTAGTGTCACGCATGCGCGAGTAGGAGGCCGCGGACTGACCCGAAACCGCTTCGAAGGACGTTCGCCGGTAGGGAATGGCGGGGTACTAACCTTTCTGCTCTCTCTTCTAGGAAAGAAGATGCTCCGCCATCGTAACCTGACCGCACTACATCCACTTCCGCCCTTGCTCCGCCATCTTCCCTGACGTCAGCAATCCCGTCATCCCTCACGCCTCCTTCCCAGCATTCCTCCACTTCCGGCTCCTCCTGTATAAAATGGCCGCCGACGCCTGTGAAGGCGTTGCGCATATGAACGATTTTTGTTTATGTGAATTTTTGACCAATAACCTGACTATTTTGTTTACAGTATACGGGGCCAAAACCCCAACCCTTTATGCTGTGTTTGTCTTGTTTTTTACAGTAGGTAAGAGGTTTTCTGGGCCTAGCGGGCTATTACCACCGTTTTATAAAAGGCTTTGCGAAGATCACATGGCCATTGACTAATTTGCTCACTGGAGCCCCGGCAGATAAAAAACTTGGCTGCAGAAAGGCAACTTGGACACAGGAGTTTCAAAAGGCATTTGATTTACTGAAAACTACTCTGACACAGGCCCCTGTCCTTGCATTTGCAGACTTTACATTGCCTTTTGTCTTATATATAGATGCTAGTCATCATGGACTGGGTTCAGTTTTATCACAGGTCCAGGAGGTGCCAGGAAAGAGTGATTGCATATGCCAGCCAAAGTTTACACCCTGCAGAGCAGAACGATTCAAGTTATAGTTCTTTTAAATTGGAACTTTTGGCATTAAAATGGGCCATTACTGAGAAATTTAAAGATTATTTAATGGGGGCTAAATGCATTGTGTATACAGACAATAGCCCTGTTGCCTATTTGCAGACAGCATGCCTTGGAGCAGTGGAGCAGCGGTGTGTGGCCCATTTGACATCATTTGAGTTCGAGGTGAGGTACCATTCTTGTAGAGAGAATGTAAATGCTGACTCACTATCCAGATTTCCTGTTAGTACCCCCTCTACAGAGTTGGTGGCCAGAACAGAGGAGGTCTTTTGTGATACCCTCACTCGATGAGGGGCAGCCTTCCATTGGTGCTAAATGGAGAACAAGCCAGGACCAAGATTCCGAGCTCCAAGCGGTAAGAACCTTTGTACAACAAGGACGAGGCCCTACCACTGCTGAGCGGAAGACGCTGTCAATCCCAGAAAGAAAATGGCTACAATATCTACAGAGGTATGTCTTGGTTAAGGATGTCCTGTGCCGCAAGACAGTAGATCCTAACAGTCATGAACCTAGGTTCCAGGTACTGTGCCCAGTGCAAGAATGACTGGAAGTGTGGAAGGTGCTCCACGAGGCGGAAGGACATTCAGGAATAGAGAGGACTTTGACTAACTTGCGTTGACAATTTTTCTAGCTGGGTGTGTCAGTTGTAGCCTGCAGAAGGATAGGAATACATGTAGAGCACCTTTACAACCCACCTCTGTTTCATTTCCTTTTGAGGTAATGTCTAGATTTTCTCTCCCTAGGAAGGCCACAAGATTACTATCAGTACATTTTAGTTATGACTGATTTGTTTTCTCGTTATGCATGTGCAGTGCCAACGTGAGATCAGACAGCACCGACTACAGTACAGACATTAGAAGCCAATGTAATCTGACATTTTGGGTGCCCCATGCGTTTTCATTCAGACCAAGGGCCAAATTTTGAGTCCACCCTAATGCAACAGCTGTGTGGGTTGTATGGTGTAGAAAAGAGCAGGACTACTCCCTATCACTCAGCTGGTAATGGTATTACTGAGAGATTTAACCAGACCCTGCTGGGTATGCTAAGAACCCTAAGTGAGAAGAAGAAGAGTCGTTGGCTTGATTTCCTACCCCAGTTATTGTTAATTTATAATAATACTGTTCACACTTCCACTGGCTATGCTCCTGCTTATCTAATGTTTGGTCACCATTTGAGACTCCTGGCAGATGTGATTCTGGAGGTCGATAGGCTGCAGTCTGGGGGTACCAGAGAGGAATGGGTGAAGGAACACCATCAGAAGCTACTATATGCAGGTCAGATTGCTAAGGGGAAAATGGATAAGGCAGAAAAAAATTATAAAACTCAGTACGATAAGAATGCTCAGGCTGTTCCCTTTCTTCCTGGAGAAAGGGTATGGCTGAGAAATAGAGGTAGACAAGGACCAGGGGAGCTGACAGGTTGGTGGAACCAAGAACCCTATGTGGTGCTGGGCCAGGTAGGGGGTTCTGGGGTGGTGTATAAGGTGAGGCCAGAAGGGGGTGGTAGAGAGAAAAATATGCACCGTAATGCTTTAAAGCCTTGTTGTTTGCCTCCACAAAGTGCTTCAGCTACCCCAACGGCCAAACCATCTTCACCTGGACTTCCCATATATGGTTTTTGGACAATGGGAAACCCAGCCTCTCGAGAAAATGGTGATGTCCCAAAGAGAGGAGCTGTGGAGTTGCGCCGATCAAGGAGGGAAAATTTGGGGAGACCCCCAGCCCATTTCAGAGAATAAGAAGATTAAACTGATTATCCGGGACTGACAATGGTTAAGTCTGGGAGGATGTCAGAAGGGGACTTTTTTTTTCAATTTCCTGGGTAATCCAGTTACTGATTAGGATGGAGGTATTTGCTGTCTTGAAAAGGAGTCACCGCTTTGAAGTGTGGCTGGTTGAATACACAAACAATACCAAGTTGTGATAACGGACCTGTTCCTTTCTTGGAGGATGTTTGTATTTACCTGACTTGGAGATTACATGTCTGACACTATTGGTTTCTAATCAGCATGTCTGTACTCATTCATATTTGGTAACAATACATTTTGTTAACTTGTGTTTTCATTAATTGTTAAACCAAGGAAATTTAGATGTGCCATTGTTTAATCCGATTGTCCAGAACTGATAATGGCAGGGACTGAAGGAGATTTAAACTTCTGGGCAGGAGAAGGCAAAGGAGAGGGACGGTCCATTGAGAACCCTGCCAAGACACTCGGACAGAGCACAGGGCCATGCTGGCAGACGAGGGTACGTGGCTGGCACGACGTGAGGCAACACTTACTTCCAGGGAGGAAGAGACAGCTCCACAAGGAGACACCAGTTGTGGGTCCAGCGAGATAGGGAAGCCTGATGAAAGGACCGAGCAAAGCTGGCAGACGAGAAACAAGGTGTGCCTAGGTCACAGCAACACAAGGAGCCCAGAATAAAAAAAAAAGTAACGACAAAGAGATGCTGACAGGGATTCCATGATTTTGATAAAACTTCTGTTGGGAAACAAGTGTCTGGTGAACAGAGTTCATCTGTGGACAGTTGGAAGATTAGTTGTTGGGGTAACATTGCGCAAACTGGACTCTGCACCACTTAAGGTTGATATCCTCCACTTCATGTTTTTAATGGACTTTCTAAAAAAGGAATTTTATTCCTGATATTGTTAGATTTTGTTTATGCTCATTTATCATTTCAATGTATTTATTACTGTCTTGTGTAATAGAAGTTACTGTTGCTTTTCCTGAAGTCACTGTTGTGTCTTTCATTGTGTGTTTACTCACCGCCCAATTTAAAGAAACCTGTGTGCTATTTTCTGTAAATCTCAAGAGTTCCCAGTCTCTTAATAAAACTGGGTGGCGGAGTCGGATATTTTAATGGTGTCTTAGTTAGATTACCTGTAAGGGTGACCAGACACCTGTCACATTATTCAATGATGAGATTCATAGACGTCAAATGGCAATGAATAGAACATGGATTAATGTAAATACGTGAACTGTCTTCCGCAATTAGTCATCGCATTTTGATGCCGATTCTAACTGGGGATGATTCCTGAACAGATCAATTCATCCGCAGTATCGCTCAAAATGATTTAGTACAAATTGGATATAAAGATTTCACTCCTGATCGTTTTTTAATTATTATTAATTTTTTTGACTTTTTAATTAGAATCGAACTCAGGCTTGCACTATGCTCAGAATTTGGAAAGCAATCACCTTAGTCAGTTGAACCACAACCGTCAGCTGTGACGGCATATTTTCTTCGTAGCGAACTCGTTACTTTTGTGCTCCACAAAAAATTGTAAAGTATTAATAAATAAAATATCTCAATACTTAATCTAATAATAACATTTTATTTAAGGATTCCATCTTTTCTTTCTCAAATGTGCTTACATTTATTTTCCATCTACTCCATTTTAATTAAGTCAGAACAAAGAAAACATTTAAGGATAAATAACAAGGCTCGTTTTCAACTTATGGATTTTTTGTTTTTTTTAAACTACAACATTAGGGCAGTGGAACCCCAAACGTCGGGCTATTAAATGTGATCTCAGGAAAAGATAATAATGATTCAGTGCAAAAGTAAATATTCATTGAAAGAGCCGGGATCCAAGAGTGAGGTGTCTTATTTTGTTTAACTCTTGGTATCGTATAGCACATTCTGCTTGTCGGCGTTAGTTATATATACATATATATTTTAGACATCAGACACTGGAAGCCGCTGACGAACCCTTCTCTTCGTTGCCAGTCTGTAGCAGCAAAAAAGTAAACGCAATAGAGTTTTAACAAACGTCATTGAAGTTGATCACGGGTTTGTGTAACGTTAATGAAAATGGCCAGAAGGTGTCACTAGAGGGGTGAGTGTCTAATGCTTCAAAGCTTTGATACGATTTCCGACACAATTGCTTCAAATGGGATTCACTCCTCCCATCACTACTTCAGACCACTCAAGCTGAACTTGGAGCGCCGGAGAAGTCACTTATTACTGTTAGCTGTTAGTAACTTAATTGAAGGGGCAACAGGGAGTGTTGTATAGCAGGTCTGCGGCTACAACAAAATATGGCCAGGTTTTAAATCCATAAAGCCTGTCCGTCTCCGTGGGTGCGATTGCACAGCTTTGGGGAGTTAATGAGGTAATTGGGGCGAGTCGCACCTGCACGTGGGGGTGAGATCATTCTCAATTGCATCATTGGCTTCCTGCGGTGTGTGATTAAGGCACTGAGACCACAGAGATATGTGTATATATACAGGCCAGCACAAGAGGAGAGGGAGATATAAAAGATGTAAAAGATAGAGAGGATGAATGAATGAATGAATGAATGTCACATCACCTGTTTGGAGAAGACAGATCAAGCTGGGGGTCCGGAAGGGAGTGCAGACTGAGGTGCTCTAGGTGCTGGTTAGTTCGCCCCACTGACTAAGCTTGTAGAGTGGAGCGAGTGGGACGTAAAACCTCCCAGTAAATCTGAGGAGCGACTGCGAAAGGAAAATGGGAGAGGTGTGCCGACCTCGGACTTCTATAATTGAAATAAAGATAGACCAGAATAAACCAGTTCACTTCCAGTATAGTAAGGTAATAGCCAAGTTGCAATTTCGTCCAGCAAGGTCTATCAAATTTTAAACATCATTTTCATACAAACAGTAGCTCAAAGTGCTTTACATAATAAAGAATAGAAAAATAAAAGACACAATAAGAAAACAAAATAAATCAACATTAATTAACTTCGAATAAGAGTAAGGTCCAATGGCCAGGGGGGACAGAAAAAACAAAAAATCTCCAGACGGCTGGAGAAAAAATAAAATCTGTAGGGATTCCAGACCATGAGACCGCCCAGTCCTCTCTGGGCATTCTACCTAACATAAATGAAGCAGTCCTCTTTGGATTTAGGGTTCTCACGGAAGGGCTTGATGAAGATGGTCACGTAGAATTCTGCCTTTTAGTCCATCCATCATTGTTGGAGCATCATGATGCTTTGAGTAGGTGGAGGTGGCGCAGGCCTCCACCACAAAGAAACCGGAAAAAGAAACAGAAAAAGGGAGTAGGGGTCAGTACGGATTGTAGAGCCACCATGAATAGTTATTATGATGAATTGAACATACAGAGTATCAGGATTAAGTTAAATTAAGTTAAATTGAAGTTATAGAAAGGCCATGTTAAAGTAATGTGTTTTCAGCAGTGTTTTAAACTGCTCCACTGTATTAGCCTGGCGAATTCCTATTGACAGGCTATTCCAGATTTTAGGTGCATAACAGCAGAAGGCCGCCTCACCACTTCTTTTAAGTTTTGTTCTTGGAATTCTAAGGAGACACTCATTTGAGGATCTGAGGTTACGATTTGGAATATAAGGTGTCAGACATTCCGATATATAAGATGGAGTGAGATTATTTAAGGCTTTATAAACCATAAGCAGAATTTTAAAGTCAATCCTGAAAGACACAGGTAACCAGTGTAGTGACATGAAAACTGGAGAAATGCGTTTGGATTTTCTTTTCCTAGTTAGGATTCTAGCAGCTGCATTCTGCACTCGTTGCAAACGATTTATGTCTTTTTTGGGTGGTCCTGAGAGGAGTGCATTACAGTAATCTAGTCGACTGAAAACAAACGTGTGAACTAATTTCTCAGCATCTTTCAGTGATATAAGAGGTCTAACTTTTGTTATGTTTCTTAAGTGAAAAAATGCTGTCCTAGTGATCTGATTATTATGCGATTTAAAATTCAGATTACAGTCAACAATTACCCCTAAGCTTTTTACCTCCGTCTTTACTTTTAATCCTAATGTATCTAGTTTATTTCTAATAGCCTCATTGTATCCATTATTGCCAATCACTAAGATTTCAGTTTTCTCTTTATTTAACTTGAGAAAGTTACTATTCATCCATTCTGAGATACAAGTCAGGCATTGTGTTAGTGAATCAATAGAATCGGGGTCATCAGGTGCTACTGATAAATACAGCTGTGTGTCATCAGCATAGCTGTGGTAGCTCACGTTGTGCCCTGAGATAATCTGACCTAACGGAAGCATGTAGATTGAGAATAACAGCGGACCCAGGATAGAGCCTTGTGGAACACCATATTTGATATCATGTGTCTTTGAGTTGTAATTACCACAACTAACAAAAAATTTTCTCCCTGTCAGGTAGGATTCAAACCAATTTAAGACGCTGCCAGAGAGGCCCACCCATTGACTAAGGCGATTTCTAAGAATATTATGATCAATGGTGTCAAATGCAGCACTCAGATCTAAGAGGATGAGAACAGATAAATGGCCTCTGTCTGCGTTCACTCGCAAATCATTTACTACTTTAACGAGTGCAGTTTCTGTGCTGTGATTTGTTCTAAAACCCGACTGAAATTTATCAAGAATAGCAGGTTTATTGAGGTGGTCATTTAGCTGCATAATGACTGCCTTCTCTAGAACTTTACTTAAGAAAGGCAGGTTAGAGATGGGTCTAAAATTTTCAAGAGCCGAGGGGTCAAGATTATGTTTCTTAAGAAGGGGTTTAACTACAGCAGTCTTAAGACAGTCTGGGAAGACCCCCGTATCTAATGATGAATTTACTACGTCCAGAATGTTGTCAATTAGCACGCCTGATACTTCTTTGAAAAGCCTTGTTGGTATTGGGTCAAGGACGCAGGTGGAGGATTTTATTTGAGATATTATTTTTTGTACATCAGGTAAACCTATCCTAGTGAAAGAGTTTAATTTGTTTATAACAAGATGCTGGGGTTTAGGAGGATCCTTAGTGTTGGGGAGATACTGTATACTATGTTATTTCTAATATCATTAATTTTTTGATTGAAAAATACAGCGATAGCCTCACAGGTTTTACTGGAAGTACTTAGGAGGCATTCCTGTGAGTTACCTGGGTTTAGTAGGTGATCAATTGTAGAAAATAAGACTCTGGGATTACTAGAATTGTCATTTATAATCTTAGAGAAATAGCAGCGTCTCTCAAGACGGACAGTGTTATTGTATTCTGTTATTTTGACTTTTAATATCTCATAGTGGATAGTAAGTTTAGTCTTCCTCCATTTACGCTCAGCTCTGCGGCATGTTCTCTTTAAATCAGACACTCTTTGGCTATACTCCATGGTATAACAATGCCTGAAGATTTTTTCACTGTCTTTTCTGGTGCAACTATGTCAACAGCAGCTCTCACTTTAGTATTAAATCTTTCCACCTTACTATTTACATTATCCTCACTATTATAGTTGGCACTATAAACAGACTGATTGCTTAGAATATTTGTAAGTTTTAAAGCTGCTGCTTCAAAGAAGCGTTTTTTAACAATATGCTTCTCATGAGTGTTTTTATCATTATTTCTATATTAAAACGTAGAAGAAAATAGTCTGATAGACCAATATCAATGATCTGGGCTGCACTGCCAGGCTCCTTGGGTTTGTAATAGATTCTCTCTAAAACCATCTTGTACATCCTCTCTCTGGGTCTGTCACTCACACTCTCTGTACTCTCTGTACATACAGGCGTTGTACACACTTAGGTGTAGGATGCCTTCGTCACCCCCATTGCTGACTTACCTATTGACACCTTACAGGTCCCCCAAGGTTAGCCTCATCTTACAAAGCTGACAGGCCCTTTTCGGATCTCAGCCAAGATTGGCCGACCAATTCCATTCAGACAACTGACAAAATGCCCGATACCTGTCAAACCACACCACAACAGGTATAGATGAGTGGGTAAAACTTCCATTAACCAAGTGGCATCGGGTAGGTACTGGAAATGGAAGGGGGGCGGGACATACACCTGTCAAAATCTTTTTGATAAGATAATGGTGCTGTTTTATACTACTGATCCAGCACCTCAAACTCAAGGTCGCTGAACTGGAGGAAGAGTTGGCTGACCTGCGTTGTAATAGAGAATTGTTGGACTTGACCCAGGTGTCCTTTAGAGAGATAGTCTGCACACCCAAGGTGGCGTGGGAGGAGATTCCAGACCAAACTGGTAGAGATAGGTGGGTCACGGTCACAAGACATAAAGTAAAGGGTGAACACTGTCCGGTGGCATCAACCCCAGAATTAGGAGTGTCAAAGCATTATCATGTCCTTGCAGAGTTGGACGGTGTCTCTGATGACTCTGAGGTGGTAGGCAGGGATGAGGAGCCCCATCAGGCCACCTCAAAACCAGTTCCCAGAAAGACAGAGGTAGTAATAGTTGGGGACTCAATCATTAGGGTGACTGAAGCACAGGTGTGCTCCAGAGACAGAGAACCTTGCATGGTGTGATTCCTTCCAGATGCACAAATGGGGGAACCTCCCTGGAAGGGTGGATAGGCTTTTGGCCAGAATGGGGTTGGATGCAGTTGTCATTGTCCAAGTTGGAACAAAGGACATACATAAGGTTAGTCTGTCAGTTCTGTGATCCAGATTCAAAGAGTTAGATGTCAGGCTGAGGAGCAGAACTGACAAGGTAGTCTTCTTTGAAGTTGTGTCTGTGCCACACACCAGTCCAGGTAAGACTGAGGAGATTAGAAAACTTAATGTATGGCTCAAATCTTGATGCAGGGTAGAAGGGTATAGGTTTATGGGGCATTGGGACTCCTTTTGGAACAGTTGGGACCTGTTCCACCATGATGGCTTACATCTGGTCTGGAGGCAAATGTAAATGCAAATACCAATGTATTAGGGAGGCAAAGGAATAGGCTAGTTGAGGATTGTTTAAACTAGTGTTTTGGGAGGCAGGGAGTTTAGGACAGGCCAGGTTTAGAACTGTGCATGGAGGAACAAACAACGGTGTAGTAATAATGCATAGTAATGTAAATTCTAACCTAAAATTTAAATGTAGAAGGAGTAACACATTAAAAATAGCTTGCTTTAATGTTAGAAGTAAGGTAAGTGAGTTGGAGTTGTATCTAGCAGAGCATAATTAAGATGGCTAAATTTGGCTAAATAACAAAGATGGGGATGAGTGTAACATAGAGAAATACACATTTATAGGGAGAATAGACAGAACAGAAAAGGAGGTGGGGTTGCTGTTTATGCCAAACCGAATTCAAATGTAAGTCCTCTTCAGTTGAACGATGAGCCCCATCTTAGTGAGGACATGTGGCTTCACCTGGGAAATATTAGGGAAAGACTTATTTTAGGAGTGTGTTATAGACCACCCAATTCTGACAGTATTTTCAACACTAAAAAGATAATTAAATCATCAAAAGATCATGGGGGACTTTAATTATCCAGATATTAACTAGGATAACCTTGCAGATGGAGGAGCACAAGAGCAGGAGGAGATTTTAGAAATAATCAGTGACTGTTTTTTAACACAGCATGTTAAAGCACCAACACAGGGTGAAACTTGTCTGGATTTGGTATCTATAATAATAAAAGGCAAAGCCCTCACTCACTCACTCACTCACTCACTCACTCACTCACTCACTCACTC
>JANRMT010028174.1:12269064-12285111 GCA_026402145.1 Polypterus bichir lapradei
TTGGTGCTTTCAAGTGTACCGAAATGGCCAAATATTTTACACCTTTCAACAACCGCCAATGCCTCTTAAACATCTTACATTCATAGGTGACAATTTCAGTAGTGAACACTTTGATGTTTATGAATGTTTAAACTCTCAAAAGCTGGATGTGAAGTTATCGATGAAACCGGTTGTAAGCTTACAACGCTTGACAGATGCCGAATGTCACTTCAACACAAGTCCTACAAATACTGTCGTAATTGAAACAAACCATGAAACTGAAATCGATTATGACAGCAGCAATCCATGCTGTGAGATTTGAAACAAGATTACTGTTCACATGGCCAACTGTAAGTTGCATGCTCAAGAGTAAGCTCAGCGCACAGCTTGGTCATGTTACAACCGGAGGGCCGAACTGACAACGTGGTATACAAAGAGATCCTTAACAAATAATTATTGCCATATTTTCCCTCACTTTAAAAAGGTTAAATTTTCTTCTTAATAAAAATTTTAATGCAGTACTTCGCCGCTGCGAAGCGCGGGTATTTTGCTAGTTTTGTAATAATCAGGAAGAATTGAGGGTGTAAAGGTGATTGGACCACTAAGGTCAAGTGACCATAATATAATACAACTAGCCGAAGCCCGCCGTAGCATACGGTGGTGTTAGAATAGGAACGGAAAATGGTGAGAAAGGAATTCAGAAATTAAGAAGAAATAAATACTTCTTGAAAGACGCAGGTGTGAATAGATGTTTTGGTGGTGATGACAGATAATGAGTCGAAAGATCTAGCCCTAGAAAATGCCACGTACAACTGACCGCGGATGAAGACTGGTTGTTAGAATTATTGTGAAGAGTAAACAGCATGTGGGTATGAGAAAGGCCGCGCTTCTGAAATTCGATTACGTAAATATAATCAATAACCTCAAAAAGATGTTGTTGTAGAATGTCTCCAAGTAATTCCTGCAGCTTAATCCAAAAGACTTGTACTACAATATCAGGTCTGTGCTCCTGTGTTTGGGTATCCGACAGTGCAGGTAGAATTTCCGGCCAAGCGGGATTACATGTGAAAGTGATAAATAAGTCTTTCTGAATTTACGTACTATGACCATGGCATCCTGCTAGTTTTGTTGCATGTATCTTGGACTTCCTAGAAATGTGGACGGTAATATGATCATTTTGCCTACACGTACGTTGTTATTTTCAGCATTTGCTTGCAGTGCGTCTGACAGTCCTTTGTATTGTTCCAGGCGCAGATCTTGTTGATCTAATTTGAGATAGCTGAGACGTGTGCCCTCCGTTTTAACATACGCATCTACGACGTACTTTTGGAATAGTTCACCACTGGAGTACAAAATACTAAATGTATTCCTCATTGCTAATCTGTACGCGTTAAATTGGCATTGAGTGAGCCTTATTCGTTTGGCGGTTCTTTAATCGGGAACATGTTGTAAATCTTTGTGCCAGCCAATGTCTCCATAAAGGAATAAAAGTGGGTAAGCCATAGGATCGCAATTCATATTGAGCGTGGAATTCTGTTTACAGGAGTTGCCTATGGGACAGATGCAAATGTCCCTTTCGGCAGGTGGTTCGCTGTCTTCTCCGACAAAAATCACTGCAACATTGGTGTGACATGTCGGGGGATCATAGTGTTGTAAATCTGCCTTGGGTTTTCCTTGAAAAGCATTTGTACAGATGCTGTTGGATTGGACTGAGCAATTTCATGCATGTGTTTGTATGATTTAGCGAAGAGTTTGATGGTTCTGAGCATGGAATCTAGCTGGAGAAGTAAATTTTTGCTGCATGCAGATTTTCCTTTATTTTGTAAGCGTACTTCAGAAGCTTGGCGAGAAATGCCGTATCAACTGCGTGTGGGCAGGACCGGTTTTGAAGAGGAGCAGCTGGCAGCATGGGGAGGGGTTTGGAAGAGGACGAATAGGAATCGAGAAATGCCGTGTTGGCTGCGTGTGGGTGGGACCGGTTTTGAGGTGAAAGCAGGACGAACCAGAAAAGAAATATGTATAAGAAATTCTCAGTATTTTGTAAGAATGCAGATGCAACGACTAAAATTGTTAACTTGAACTTTGGTAGGGGAAATTTTGACCAAATGTGACAATGTCTAAGGAGGATAGCCTGGGATAAACTTTTAAGTATAGAGACAGTAGAAGGAGCAGAAGAACAGGTTTAAAAATATTTTAAATGTAACGCAGGACAGGTACATACTAAATTTGGAATTAATAGGAAATTTAAAAATCTGCAGTGGGTTAATAGAGATTTTAAAAAGAAGCTGCAAAGGAAAAAAAGGCAGATAATTCTAATGACAGCAAAGTGAATCGTAGAGCATATGAGAACATGATAGCAACCGTCAAGAAGGATATCAGCAAGGCCAACGTGTGTATTTTCCTAACCATCTTTAAATTAACTAAACACTTTTGGCAGGTGAAGTTTTCTGTATTGTCAGCTGGAAAACCTAAACTGTACATGCTGCAGGAAATACTACATATAAATGTGCCCTCAACGGACAGAGAACAGATGGTACTTACGTTTAGCACTGAGTTAATCTTTCTCACTTTCTGTGGTACCTTCAGTGCTTTCGGTGCTTTCTGCATTCAGCTGAACTGTTGGCTATAAGCTTTCACCACCCGTGGGCGATCAACTTCAATTTCACACTGTTGGTTACTTCTACCTCGTCGGATGTTGGGTTTACTCCAGTTGAACTTACCTGAGGTTGTGATTAGTTTTCAGCTATTTTTTTTTCTGGCATTTGTGGAAAGCTATGTGCACGTGTGAGAATACACTTCCTGCAGCTCTATCTATTGTCACACATGTGCGCATGGGAGCCAGCCACAGGGACCAAAACAAGGGAATTCCATGCCCAGGCAGGGGGTGGTGGGGTGTATTCAACCCTCTTATTTTGTCCCCGCAGACCAGACATGGGAAATTCCACCTGAATATGAAGACATCACTTCCGCCTCAGCTCTGAGGACGTCACTTCCTATCCCGGCCCCAAGGACGACATAATTTCCGCAAACCTCCCTATAAAACCCCACTCCCTTCCTGTTGATCAGTTCTGTTTTGGACTCCATTCTGTACATTATTGTGCTGCCTCAAACCTTTCTTTTGTGTCAAAGCGCTTCTATCTATCTATCTATCATCTATCTATCTATCTATCAGATATATATATATTGTGATGTATGGCCGGCTGTTCATCCTGGTCAATACCCCCATGCCGCCAGGTAGAGCCCTCCCTGCAGTATGGAGGTGCCCCGAAGACCAGCAGGGCATTATGGACATTGGAGTCTTTATTCACAGCCCTGCTGGATACCATGGGGGTCGAAAGGAGTTGCTGCAGGGAGGCCCAGAGACTATTTGCCTTACACCCAGGAAGTATGTCATAGTCACATGGACAAAGAGAACGATGTGCTTCCTGGGTGAAGAAAAAAAGGATTTTTTTTTTATCTGACCCGGAAGTGTTCCAGGTCATATGGACAGAGAGAGTGAAACGCTTCCGGGTTGAGGAGAATAAAGGACTGTGGGAGATCCCAGACAGACGAGCTGAGTTGGGAGGCAGGGTTACTAAGCGTCTGGGAGTGGAGGATTGGTTTATTGATTATTGTGTATTTGTTTGAGTATTGTGGAGAGGAGGGTGCTTTGTGCACATTATTATTATAATAAATAATAATTGGACTTTTTATCTGGTGTCTGACGAGTGGTCTGAAGGTACAAGAGTGCAAGAAAACCCTAATCTGTCACAATATATATAGTGTCTTCAACATCTGTCTGCTGTATATCTTTTAAAGTGTCTGTCATATTTGTGGTATTGTATGAGGAAGTGGGGAGTGTCAGAGAAGTACGTAAGAGTTGTACAGGATATGTACGAGACAAGTGTGACAGTAGTAAGGACTGTGGTAGGAGTGATGGAAGCATTCAAGGTGGAGGTGGGATTACATCAGGGATTAGCTCTGAGCCCTTTCTTATTTGCAATGGTGATGGACAGGTTGACAGATGAAATTAAACAGGAGTCCCTGTGGACGATGATGTTTACTGATGACATTGTGTTCTGTAGTGAGAGTAGGGAGCATGTTGAGGAGACCCTGGAGAGGTAGAGATATGCTCTGGAGAGGCGAGAAATGAAGGTCAGTAGGAACAAGACAGAATACATGTGTGTAAATGAGAGGGAGGTCAGTGGAATGGTGAGGATGAGGGAGTAGAGTTAACGAAGGTGGATAAGTTTAAATACTTAGGATCAACAGTACAGAATAATGGGGATTGTGGAAGAGAGGTGAAAAACAGAGTGCAGGCAGGGTGGAATGGGTGGAGAAGAGTGTCAGGAGTAATTTGTGACAGACGGGTATCAGCAAGAGTGAAAGGGAAGGTCTACAGGATGTTAAGAAAACCAGCTATGTTGTATGGGTTGGAGACGGTGGCACTAACCAGAAAGCAAGAGACAGAGCTGGACGTGGAAGAGTTAAAGATTTTAAGATTTGCATTGTGTGTGACAAGGAGGGACAGGATTAGAAATGAGGATATTAGTGGGTTAGCTCAGGTGGGAAGGTTGGGAGACAAAGTCAGAGAGGCGAGATTGCGTTGGTTTGGACATGTGCAGAGGAGAGATTCTGGGTATATTGGGAAAAGGGTGCCAAGGATAGAGCTACCAGGAAAGAGGAAAAGAGAAAGGCTTAGAAAGGTTTATGAATGTGGTGAGAGAGGACATGCAGATGATGGGTGTAACAGAGCAAGATGCAGAAGACAGGAATATATGAAAAAAGATGATCCGCTGTAGCAACCCCTAATGGGAGCAGCCGAAACAAAAAGAAGAAGAATATCTGAGCACCCTGTTAACACTGGGTGCTCTCTTTCCCAAGTACAACTCCCTGAGCAGCTCTAGACTTCTTGATTGAACCCAAGCCATGGGTTGATTGGTCCAAAAGCAGGTTGCTGCTGGTACCGATTTTGCTGATTCCAGTTTTGGGATAACTATTCCCCGTTTCTTACTAATTGACTAGAGTCTTGAGGTCGTGGGTTTAATGGAGAATTCTTCTTGAATGTTCAGGCTGTTCACATCCCAAAAAAACACAAGGTCTATCTCACAGAATTACTCTCTTTACCTTTGCCTCTCTCTTACCCCAGTTTGGTTGTGGACATATACATTAACAAGAGTTAGTGGTGCAGCAGGACTCCTGGCAGGGGCTGGAGAAACCACTGGTGTCATTGATTCATTTTCTTCTTCTGGGGTACTTGTTATTGGAGCTTGCACTTTCTTTTTATTTCTGTTTCCCAATTTCCCTAGTTGTAGCTGATCTGTCTTTCTTTGCACCTCTTTTTCCTGATTTTCTCTTTTCTTTGCATCTTTACTTTTCCACAGCATGATTGACATAGTCACAGAATTCTATGTGATTTATGGTTCATTCCCACTGTACCTTCTCATTTGCTAGTTTGATTTTTACTGGAGCAGGTAGTGCTTCACGTATTGTACCTCTGAATACTGTAGTCATTCAAGGGTCTACTTCTGGATCTTTTGCAGTTTCCAGTTTCTGTCTCTGGAATTGCTTGTGGACATAAGCAGCTTGATTCTCAGAGTCCCCTATTGTGTCTGCTTTTAGTCTTTTCATGTCAAACTTGAAGAGGTATTTCTGTCTCAGGACCCTCCATAATTCATTTTGATGATGTAAGAAGTATTTTCATCAAACTGTAATGAATCTATAATGCTAGTAAGGTTAGATTTTTACAGTATTCTCTCCATTTGGCTAGTACCCACTGCTCTTGCCAACATCACTTTCATTCACCCCAGCACCAGTAGCTGTCCCATTGTTTTTTCTTCAAATGCACTAATCCATTTCCCTCCACCCTCGATTATGTTAGGGAGACTGGCCATCTGGCTCTCTAAGTCTTGTGCTCTCCTTGTAACATAATGAGCTCTTGTTCCTTTGATTAACATTAACCCTGGCATCTGAGTGTCACCCTTAATGTATTTTTTCAGTGACCTCAGGTCCTCACAGTCCCACAGTGCACTTTGTCTACTGTACATGTTCAACTTCTTGTCCGCACTCTTCCTTCATCCTTTCCTCAAACTCCTTTCTGACTTTTTCCATTTATTTTCATTATGCTTTCTTCTTTTTCTGATTATTTGCCCAGATCTATACTTAAGATAATTTCCTGTTCATAATTACTCTCCTGATCAATTTCATTGACACCTTCTCTTGGCATCAAAACCTTTTTAAAATGTCTTACTCCTTCCTGAATGTCCCTGTGATCCACACTCCTGTCTCTGTGCTATCTCCTCATATTTTTTCCCCACACTCATCTAATTCCTTCCAAACCTCTGCATAAATGATTCCCCTATTATTGGATTCTTTCTCCATTCTCTTATCTGTTTCTCCATCTTGTTCTTTCCTAAATATTTTTGTGCTGACTCCCTTGTCTCAGTCTTGGCTCCTTTCCTCATCATCCATTTGTGTTTCTCCTTTAAACTCGTTTATTCTTGCAATTCCTGGATACTCATGTGCTTCACATGCAGGTGGTGCAGAGGGTACAGTAGCTCCCTGTCATCTCTTCCTTCCCAACTCACTCTAAAGGGCTGTTTGATCCCACTTTTGTCTTTATTTCTGTGTAAGCCCACCTGTTTGAACAATTTCAACATGTCTTAACTCTATGAGTCTTTTATTCTTTACTTCACTAACCTCTTGAGGCGTATGATTCTTAATTAACATTTCCATCTCCTCACACAGTGCTGCATCGAATGAACCTTCCTTTGAGCAATTTGTGTTAAATTTTTTAGACCCTGCCTGAGTCCTTTTCCTGCACACATGAATCTTATTTAATTATATTTCTACAGGGATTTCTTTTTCTGTCATCGCTAAAAGTTTTTTTTTTTTTTTTTAACACAGATCCCTACCCAAGGTTAAGTTCAATTTAAGAAGTGTTTTCCTTAATGCTTTGTCTTTTATGTCAAGTGGTTATTTTCAAGACTGTACAGAATAATTGGGGGAAGAGAAAGAGAATGATCAGCTGACATCACCAGGATAACGTACTGCTCAGAATGCTCAAGACGGGCTCTGCACAGTCAGCGGAAAGACTTGAATACAATGAATTTTTACCTCTTGCTTTTTACTTGTAGTCTTTACATTTCCAATCTTGTTTTGTCCGCAGGACTCTCTGCACTGTTTATTGTTAATGTTTGTTCTTTGTAATAAACCTCTTGAGCCTAACTTTCACACATTTTGTCATCTCTCAGCCAAACCTGTACTCGCTGAGCTAGTATATCTATAGTTTATCAACTTTTTATTCCATGTATTTTTGTAACTTTTTAAATGGGTGTCTACAAAATGTTTCTTCTCCCAAGTGTATGTTCTCATTCACACTTCTATGTGCTTGAAACTTTATTATGCATCTCCTCGCCCACTATTTGGGTTCTGGAGCTTAATCTCACACTTGTCTCTGAGCCAGTGGCTTATCCTATACCATTGTAAGACCCCAGAGCTCATATACATTCATCCAGTGTTTCCTCAACACCCGGGCACTTTTACAACTCATTGCTTTGGAACTCATAAAAGAGCTCATCTCTACTCAGCAGAGCCAACGTTCTCCTTTTCCAATTCCCACTTCAGAGATGGCCCTGGTAAAGGAGGCCGACTCCACTGTTTCAATATGGATGGTCCCTACCACACTTCAGATTCTCAAACCACCATTCATTCATTCAGAGGCAGGATACTAGAATTGTGCATTTACAGTCTTACTCAATTTCTAGTGACTTACTGATTTTATTGGTTTACTCAATACTTTAATACACAACATTACACTAATGACTCACCTCAAAAATTATGTTCAAATTTCCCTCCTCCTTTGAGTAGCCCATTAATTCAGCCGTCCCTAACTGAATAAAACTGTACCTCAGAGCACAGCATCTCAAATTAAGAATACAATGCAAATCAAAACGACAAAACAGGGAAATGCAAGATCATTTGTGAGACGGACCCCTAGAACAAATCTACTAACGTATAAATACATACTGGATGATAAAATAAAAACTACTGAGTACTGAAATGACAGAGTTCAGCACCTGAGACATAAGCAAAAAAACCAAACAACATCAATATGAATAGCAATAAAAATATCAACTCAAGTGAGACAGTGGAAAGAAAAATGTCACTGCTTAAATAGTCAAATCATTAGTAGATAGCTTAAGAGAATCCATAAGTGATAAAACTTGTGTTAAGAATTGTACATTAATAATACAGAACAGACCTCATGTCACATGGTGGTAAATGCTATTCAAGATGGCAGTTCTGATTCAGATAAAAGTTTTTGTTCCCTTCCAGATGTTCTCCTTTTTTGTATGTTTGTCATAATGAATGTCTTCAGATCATTACACAAAATTTAATATTAAGAGGATGGGAATCAGAGTAAACATATAACACCATTTACAAGTTGCTGCCTAAGATGTTAAAGTAATAAAGTAACCCAACAGTTGTATTGCTTTTGTGCAAGAGAATTGTCTCGTTAGTGATTCGCACAAACAGCTGAGCAAAGATAAGTGATAACAGGACACAGCCAGCCTTATTGAATCTAAACCTCACCATACAGTGCGGGAAATAATTATTTGATCCCCTGCTGAATTTGTAATTTGTCTCTAATTTTATAGTAGTTTCATTTCAATGGAGAGAGACAGAATATCAACCAAAAGTCCAGAAAAAACATATTATGTAAAAGTTATAAATTGATTTGAATGTCATTAACTGAAATAAGCATTTCAACCCCTACAACCCAGACAGAATTCTGGCTCCCACAGACTGGCTGTGTACCCACGTGACACACAGATTACAATCAATCAATAACAGATACTCCTGATCTCAACTCGTGATGTGTGTAAAGCACACCTGTCCACAGAATCAATTTCTTCCATTCCAACCTCTCCGCCACCAAGGGGAAGACCAAAGAGTTGTCAAAGGACATCAGGGACAAAATTGTAGACCTGCACAAGGCTAAAATGGGCTACAAGACAATCAGCAAGAAGCTTGGTGTAAAAGTGACAACTGTTGGTGTGATTGTTTGGAAATGGAAGAAATACAAATTGACCATCAATCACCCTTGGTCTGGAGCTCCATGTAGGATCTTGCCTCATGAAGTGAGGATGATCATGAGTAGGGTGAGGGATCAGTTCAAATCTACATAGGAGATGCTTGTTAATGATCTGAAGACAGTGGGGACCACAGTCATCAAGAACACCATTGGTAACAGTCTACGCCGTAATGGATTGAAATCTTGGAGTACCTGCAAGTTTGCCAGTGAACATCTACATGATTCAGATAAGGCTTGGGAGAAAGTGCTGTGGTTAGATGAAACCAAAATCGAACTCTTTGGCTTCAACTTAACCTGCTGTAGTTGGAGGAAGAGAAATGCTGAGTATAACTCAAAGAACACCATCCCCAGAGGTGGGCACATTATGCTTTGCGGCTGTTCTTCTGCTAAGGGTACAGGACGACTTCATCACATTGAGGAGCCAATGGACAGGACCACATACCAATAAAAATCTTGGATGTAAACCTCCTTCTCTCAGCTAGAACACTGAGGATGGGTCATGGATGGGTCTTCCAACATGACAATGACCCAAAACATAACCGCCAGGGCAACAAAGTGGTAGCTAAAGAAGAAGCATATTAAGGTCATGGAGTGGCCTAGCCAGTCTCCAGATGTCAAATCTATAGAAAATCCGTGTACGGAGCTAAAGACTCGAATTGCAAAGCTGCAGACAAGAAACCTAAAGGAGTTTCTGTAAAGAAGAGTGGGCCATAATCCCTCCTGAAATGTGTGCAAACCTGGTGACCACCTACAAGAAACATGGGCACACAGCCAATCAGTAGGAGCCAGAATTCTGTCTCGGTTGTAGGGGCTCAAATGCTTATTTCACTCAATGACATGCAAAGCAATTTATAACTTTAATGTAATGTGTTTTTTTTTTTTTTTTTTTTTGATATTGTGTCTCTCCATTATAATAAAACTATCATAAAAAATTACAGACTGTTTATATTTTTGTAAGTGAGCAAACTTACAAATATAGCAAGGGATTAAAAAACTTTTTCCCCCCTGTATGTTGTCCCATACCTTGAAAGTGCAGTTGTCACTGTAAGGTTTCTTTATGAGCACACAGTTGTGATCAATGGAAATCTCAGAAGAGATGAAGAAAAACGCAAGTAAAATCTGGAAAGTGTTAGCCATTGCTAAGGCTCTGCGACTCCATGGCACCTCAGTGAGAGCCATCATCTCAAAAAGCAAAAACATTCTGAAAAGAGCAACATCTTCATAGGAAACGCTGGCCTGCCAAAAGTCACTCAATGGCACAGCAATGCCTGAGTAAAGAAGTCAAAGAGGATTCTCGAAAAAACTTCCAAAGACCTTCAAGCCTGTCTACCCCTCATCTAAGGTTAGTGTTAATGCCTCTATGGAATGAAAGATGAAGAGTAGAAGCAGGGCTCATGGGAGAGCAGTAAGACAAAGACAAACTCAACTGTCCAAGAGCAGCTTTGGTGCTTATCTCATAAATGCTCAGAATCACCTGAATCATCTTCACGCATCTTGTAATAATGACTGGCACAGGTCCTACTAGGTCTGCAATAAACTAACACAGCATTAAACAATAAGAACTTCATATCTACAATAAAATAATGGAATGAGAATGCTTAACAAGGTGGTTTGCTGCTTCCTCAGTGTGTAAGATTTGCCATTTTGAAAGAACCAGAATATTTTTGTCAGAATGGCCAGTCCTCTATCCAAGACCTGAAGCCAAGGTGTAGTAGGATTACACAGCAGTACAATACTCCACAACAAATAATAATGAACAGTTTATGCTCATAGACTCTGAATGTTTCTGAATTAAAGTAAAGACCAGTGGCTATCACTCCTCAACTGTAACATGAAAGTCTGATCTTAAATGATAAATTACAGAGTGTTTAGTTCTTATTACTGCTCTTAAAGTTGCAGCAGCCAAGTATTGAAAGTCTGGGGGCAATGACACCTTATCATCAGAAGTGTTGGATAATAACTTTGTTCATTGAATAAAGAAAACAGTGATATAAAAACTGTATTGTGTCTTTCCGCAGGTTTGTTTTCCATTTTTGTGAAGGTCAGAGGCCATATGTTATGCAAAATATGTAAAAACAGAAAACACTGGGAAGGGGGGTAAATACTTCATCACATCACTCGAGACAAACACACGCTGGTAACGTATCCTCATTTTCCTAAATGTTGATAGGACTTGCATATGTTGCTTATTAAACAAATACAAAATTGTATTATAAAAATCAGGAACCAGAACTGTGAAGAAGCCACAGAGCATCACTGAGATTACAATAAGATGACAGCTTTCATTTCCTGCCAGTCCTGTATGTCGAGTATGTTGTCACTCACTACTTCTGTCACCTGCTTAACAAAGTGAGGTGACCTTCTGGACTCTGCTCAGACTAGCAGCTCTGTGATTTACTGATGAAGTCATCTTTACGATTCCTGAAGACAGCAACTCTGACAGGTGGCTGGAACTCTTGATAGCAGTTTAAATACGAAGCAGAAACACAGCGGACTCACAGATCCATTTTATATGATTAGTACATATCATGGTAAGCACCTCTCTCTTCATCATGTATATCATACAACAGGCTTCTTTGCAGTCAACACGGGCTCTGAAACAAAAGAGGAGTTATTTATTAGGTCTTCTCCTGAACTGACTGACCTTGTAGCCTCACATACATCACCAGAGTTTAGACGTATAACAGATGAAAGGCCACAAGGCCGTGTAACAAAGAGGGCTGTCAGTCAGTAGTGTGGCTAATAAACTGAAATTCAATACTCACTCTACATGGGCAGTCTGGGGCCTGACTTAGCCATGGTGGGTGAATTAAACAACATTATAAAGAACATTTATAATATAAAACAATACTGGATGAAGACCCCCAACACCCACCCTCATTGTGGATGATTGTATTACAGCTAACAAACTCATTATTCATATATTCTGATGGAAATGAAACAACTCTACTTTTAAAAATATATATAAGGTACCGTATATTAGCACAAAGGTCTCAGAACATTTGCAGACACACTTTTAATGGTTTCACAGATATTCCACGACATAATATTAGTAATGCTGAGTTCAAAACCCACTTAATATTTGTAAAATGAATGAATACGTCAAAGCCTTTATTGTGATTTGTGTACGTTCACCATTTTTTCCGCATTGATTGCCTTGACTTTCAGGGTGATGTCTTGAAATGCTGCCATTGCTTCCTGCTTTCTGGTGGAATACACTTCTGATAATTTCCAGTAGCCGTCCTCAGAAACACGACTCACTAGTTCACTTTATCAGGCTTCTGATGATTCTGAAGTCTTGGCCTTTACTATTTAAGACTAAAGCGCCATGGCCTCGCTAGCCTTTATTACAGGGTGGCAACTGCTCTTCTTTGTGCGGCCATCAATGCTGCTGTGTCTCTTGTGACCCTTAACCATGCTGATGATCTTATTTTAGATCTTGTTAAACACTACGGCTCAAAATCTGAACTAAACTAATACATACTGTGGCGAATGGCTGGGGGTGGTACCCAGCTGGGACACCCTGAAGGAACAGAGGAGGGCTTGCACCTTCTCCAGACCATGAAGTGCCGACCACCCTGGTGGCTTTGGGGACCACAGGTACAGAGCTTTGAAGCTCAGCCCTGTAGGGGCTCGTGGTCACCACCAAGGGGGTGCCTCAATGCCTTTGGAGACCTGAACCTCAGCATTTCCGCCACACCCGGAGGTGCTGGGGGGAAGAGGAGCAGGGACACCCGGAGTACTTTCGCCACACTGGTGAGTGCCGGTGGAAGTTCATCGGAAGACACCTGGAGCATATCCAGGTAAGTATAAAAGGGGCTGCCTCCCTCCATTCGTTGGCTGGAGTCGAGTAGAAGAGGACGAAGTCTTGGTGGAGAGTAGTGGAGGCGGCCTGAACAGAGAGAAAGGCATTGTGTTGAGTGCCTGGACTTGAGGGTGATTGGTGCTGTGGCACTGGGTTGTGTATGTTCATTGTAAATAGGCCTTGTAAATAAACGTGTGCGGTGATATAAAATCATGTCTACCTCCCTGTGTCCGGGCTGTTCCCCACAATACAAATACCATTTAACATTTTAACATTTGCTGGCAATTCAGTTTAAAAATTAAGAAATTTGACACAGCAACCAAAAGAAAACTTGGCCCCTCCATGTTCTAAACCAACCTTATCCTGAATAGGAGCCCAAGGCAGGAACAATTCCTGAACAGGGTTGCCAGTCCTTCGCAGGCAGAGAGACGCACACTTTAAGGTCAATTTAGCATCGCTAACCCACTGAATGTTTGCGTTTGTGGAGCAGCCGGACGAAAACCACACAGACATGGAGAGAACATGTGAACTCTGCCTAGGGAAGACTGGGAAATCATTGTCTTCTTACAGCAGCGTGGCAGTGCTACCACTATGCCACCCAAAAGAATGAACCAAACATGCATAATTATATCGATGAAAAAAATGAGAGCGAGGCCTTCCCTTACTAGCAGATGAAACACCATCACTTCACGTGACAGACACATGCTGATGACAGCCCACCTGTTTCTTGTATCGTTCATCTGTTGTTACATTTCATGTGTTGTTTTGGACTACTCATCTCTTCTTGGTATTGAACTGTTCTTACTGTTCTATGGGATACGTGAATTGTGAAGTGTGGACGTGATAATAAACATGAACTAAAACTTGACTAGTCATCATATTGTACTCCACCATTAATAAGAAATGAAGATGAATTTGGGGCAGCATGATGAAGATCTGCCCAAGCATATGGAACCCAACTCATTTCAGAGTTTGGCTGCCGTGTGCCAGACTGGCTTTTGGGCAGATTTTGGGCTCTTTCCAGTCTGGATAGTGTCCAACTCCCTCTTTTGCATACTTTAGGCAGGAATACAGTTGTACGGATGAGTGGACTCATTAAAACCAACAACATCCCATAATCTGCCTATTATACAGTTAGGTCCATCAATATTTGGACAGAGACAACTTTTTTCTGATTTTGGTTCTGCACATTACCACAATGAATTTTAAATGAAACAACTCAGATACAGTTGAAGTGCAGACTTTCAGCTTTAATTCAGTGGTTTGAACAAAATGATTGCATAAAAATGAGAGGCAACTAAAGCATTTTTTCAACACAATCCCTTCATTTCAGGAGCTCAAAAGTAATTGGACTATTGACTCAAAGGCTATTTCATGGGCAGGTGTGTTCAAGTCCGTCGTTATGTCTTATCAATTAAGCACATAAAAGGCCTGGAGTTGATTTGAGGTGTGGTGCTTGCATGTGGAAGATTTTGCTGTGAACAGACAACATGCGGTCAAAGGAGCTCTCCATGCAGGTGAAAGAAGCCATCCTTACGCTGTGAAAACAGAAAAAACCCATCCGAGAAATTTCTACAATATTATGGGTGGCAAAATCTGCAGTTTGGTACATGCTGAGAAAGAAAGCAAGCACTGGTGAACTCAGCAACGCAAAAAGACCTGGACGTCTACGGAAGACAACAGTGGTGGATGATCGCAGAATCATTTCCATGGTGAAGAGAAACCCCTTCACAACAGCCAGCCAAGTGAGCAACACTCTCCAGGGGGTTGGTGTATCGATATCCAAGTCTACCATAAAGAGAAGACTGCATGAAAGTAAATACAGAGGGTGCACTGCAAGGTGCAAGCCACTCATAAGCCTCAAGAATAGAAAGGCTAGATTGGACTTTGCTAAAGAACATCTAGAAAAGCCAGCACAGTTCTGGAAAAACACTCTTTGGACAGATGAAACCAAGATCAACCTCTACCGGAATGATGGCAAGAAAAAAGGAGGGAGAAGGCGTGGAACAGCTCATTATCCAAAGCATAGCACATCATCTGTCAAACACGGTGGAGTCAGGCAGGGTGGTGGCTTGGGCGTGCATGGCTGCCAGTGGCACTGTGACACTAGTGTTTATTGATGATGTGACACAGGACAGAAGCAGCCGAATGAATTCTGAGGTGTTCAGAGACATACTGTCTGCTCAAATCCAGCTAAATTACGTCAAATTAATTGGGCGGCATTTCATGATACAGATGGACAATGACCCAAAACATACAGCCAAAGCAACCCAGGAGTTTATTAAAGCAAAGAAGTGGAAAATCTTGAATGGCCAAGTCAGTCACCTGATCTTAACCCAACTGAGCAGGCATTTCACTTGTTGAAGACTAAACTTCAGACAGAAAGGCCCACAAACAAACAGCAACTGAAAGTAAAGCCGCTGCAGTAAAGGCCTGGCAGAGCATTAAAAAGGAGGAAACCCAGCATCTGGTGATGTCCACGAGTTCAAGACTTCAGGCTGGCATTGCCAGCAAAGGGTTTTCAAACAAGGATTAGAAATTAACACTTTATTTCCAGTTATTTCATTTATCCAATTACTTTTGAGCCCCTGAAATGAAGCGATTGTGTTCAAAAAAATACTTTAGTTCCCTCACATTTTTATGCAATCGTTTTGTTCAACCCACTGAATTAAAGCTGAAAGTCTGCACTTCAACTGCATCTGAGTTGTTTCATTTAAAATTCATTGTGGTAATGTACAGGACAAAATTAGAAAAAAGTTGTCTCTGTCCAAATATTTATGGACCTAACTGTATGTCTGCTGTTCCACTTGCAGTAGTTCACTTTGTGTCCATTCACACTCCTACCTCAGTCGCTTCGGCTCATCACTGTCCCTGTGACACCCTGTGGCCTCGTGGCACCTCAGCTGGGTGTTTAAGTGAGAATGACATTCTCACTTATTTACTTTTAGTTTGGTTTACTGCACTGTAAAGCGTTTGGCATTTGTAACATATTTCATTATTGTCTTCAGAGCTCTATGAAACAACATTCATGACTACATGTGGAAGGCCAGCATTAGTGGCAGGATTTAGGGAAAGGAGTCAGTAAATGTGAAGGGAGCAGTCACCGGCCATATTTATGTAATAATTATAAAAAATTATGCTTTGTTATTTAATAATGTCAGAAAGGCACAAATTATTTTGATGTGTG
>JANRMT010028174.1:12294939-12321214 GCA_026402145.1 Polypterus bichir lapradei
GATAGATAGATAGATAGATAGATAGATAGATAGATAGATAGATAGATAGATAGATAGATAGATAGATAGATAGATAGATAGATAGATAGATAGATAGATAGATAGATTCTTTATTAATCACAAGGGGGAATTCACATAATCCAGCAGCAGCATACTGATACAAAAAACAATATTAAATTAAAGAGTAATAAAAATGCATGTAATAAGACAATAACTTTGAGTAATGTTAGCATTTACTCCCCCAGGTGGAACTGAAGAGTCGCATAGTGTGGGGGAGGAACGATCTCCTCAGTCTGTCAGTGGAGCAAGACAGTGACAAAAGTCTGTCACTGAAGTTACTCCTCTGCCTGGAGATGACACTGTTAAGTGGATGAAGTGGATTCTTCATGATTGACAGGAGTTTGCTTAATGCCCGTCGCTCTGCTACAGATGTTAAACTGTCCAGCTTTATTCCTACAATAGAGCCTGCCTTCTTAACAAGTTTGTCCAGGCGTGAGACGTCCTTCTTCTTTATGCTGCCTCCCCAGCTCACCACCATGTAGAAGAGGGCACTTTCCACAACCATCTGGTAGAACATCTGCAGGATCTTATTGCAGATGTTGAAGGACGCCAACCTTCTAAGGAAGTATAGTTGGCTCTGACCTTTCTTACACAGAGCATCAATATTGGCAGTCCAGTCCAATTTGTCATCCAGCTGCACTCCCAGGTATTTATAGGTCTGTACCCTCTGCACACAGTCAACTCTGATGATCACGGGGTCCATGAGGGGCCTGGGCCTCCTAAAATCCACCACTAGTTCCTTGGTCTTGCTGGTGTTCAGGTGTAAGTGGTTTGAGTCACACCATTTAACAAAGTCTTTAAATAGCTTCCTGTACTCCTCCTCCTGCCCACTCCTGATGCAGCCCACAATAGCAGTGTCATCAGCGAACTTTTGCACGTGGCAGGACTCCGAATCATATTGGAAGTCTGATGTATATAGGCTGAACAGGACCAGAGAAATTACAGTACCCTGCGGCGCTCCTGTGTTGCTGACCACAATGTCAGACCTGCAGTTCCCAAGATGCACAAACTGAGGTCTGTCTGTAAGATATTCCACGACCCATGTCACCAGGTGTGAGTCTACTCCCATCTCAGTCAGCTTGTCCCTAAGGAGCAGAGGTTGGATGGTGCTGAAGGTGGTAGAGAAGTCCAAAAACATAATTCTTACAGCACCACTGCCTCTGTCCAAGTGGGAGAGGGATTGGTGTAGCATATAGATGATGGCATCCTCCACTCCCACCTTCTCCTGGTATGCGAACTGCAGAGGGTCAAGGGCGTGGCAGACCTATGGCCTCAGGTGGTGAAGCAGCAGCCGCTCCATGGTTTTCATCACATGTGACGTCAGAGCAACAGGCCAGAAGTCATTCAGCTCAATAGAACGTGATACCTTTGGGACTGGTGTGAAACAAGATGTTTTCCAAAGCCTCGGGACTCTCCCCTGTTCCAAAATCAGGTTGAAGATACGCTTTAGAGGACTCCCCAGTTCAAACGCACGGGCCTTCAGCAGTTCTGGCGATTTACCATCTGGACCCACTACTTTGCTGGCACAAAGTCTCCTCAGCTCTCTGCTCACCTGTGCTGCTGTAATTGTGGGTCGGGATGTCTCTCCTATGCTGGTATCAGCAGAAGGATGGTTGGAGGATGAAGTACTCCGAGGTAAGAGTGGGTCAGGGTGGTCAAACCTGTTAAAGAAGTTGTTCATTTGGTTTGCTCTCTCCACTTCTCTCTCGATGGTGGCACCCCGCTTCAAGCTGCAGCCAGTGATGATCTTCATCCCATCCCACACTTCCTTCATGCTGTTATTCTGCAACTTCTGCTCCAGCTTTCTCCTGTACTGCTCCTTCGCTGCCCTGAGCTGGACTCAGAGTTCCTTCTGCACGCGCTTGAGCTCAGGCTGATCACCGCCTTTAAAAGACCTTTTCTTCTGGTTCAAAAGGCCCTTGATGTCACTTGTAACCCATGACTTGTTATTAGCATTGCAGCATACTGTTCTTACTGGAACTACAATTCCATACAGAAGTTGATGTAATCAGTTGTGCAGTCAACAGCCTCTTCAATGTTCTCACTATGTGACCCCAGCAGGATATCCCAGTCTGTATTTCCAGTCTCTCAGAGCCTGCTCTGCCTCAGGGGACCACTTCCTGAATGATCGTGTGGTTGTAGGTAGCGCCTTCACTCTTGGTTTGTAGTGAGGCTGAAGCAGAACCAGGTTATGATCTGCTTTCCCAAGCGCAGGCAGAGGGGTGGTGCTGTATGCGTCTTTAACGTTTGCATACAGTAGGTCAAAAGTCCTATTTCCCTATTTCACCGGGTGTTACAGTCCAATGTACTTATTACAATGTGCATCATACAGACCAATTTCACTTTTGAATAATGATGTTAAAATACTCTCAAAAATCATAGCTGGAAGGATGGAGAAAGTGTTCCCTTCAGTAATATGACAAGATCAAACTGGATTTATCAAGGGTCGACACTTCTCTTCAAATCTTCAACGCCTATTTAATGTAATATACTCACCAACTAAGTCAAACACCCCAGAAATATTATTATCATTGGATGCAGAAAAAGCATTTGACATTATTGAATTGAAATTCCTTTTTACTACATTAGAGAAATTTGGGTTTGGCCCGAACATTTGTGCATGGATCAAACTACTGTATACCAATCCAGAAGCTTAAGTTTGTATCAACATCTGTTCAGACTACTTTAAACTAGAACGTGGTTATGCAGATGATATGGTACTGTATATATATACGATCAACAAAATTCTGTGCCTGCAGTCTTAACAGCACTTACAAAATTTCAAAAGATATCTGGTCTCAGAATTAATCTGAATAAAAGTGTACTCTTTCAAGCATTTAATATTAGATTAGACACCCTACCTTTTATCATTGCAGATCAGTTTAAATACCTCGGGGTAAACATCACAAGTAAACAAAGCTCTTTATCAACAAAAATTCGCTGTCTGCATGGAAAAAGTTAAGCAAGACATGCATAGATGGTCAACCCTTCATCTCACTCTAGCTGGAAGAATTAACACTGTTAACATAAATATTCTTCCTAAGCTCCTTTTTTATTTCAAAACATTCCAATATACATCAATAAACCATTTTTTAAGCAATTCGATTCAGCAATAACCTCATTTATTTGGAACTCAAAACATCCAAGTATCCAAAGAATGACCCTACAAAGACAAAAGGCAGAAGGTGGCATGGCTCTACCTACTTTCAGTTTTATTACTGGGCAGCAAACATACAAGCTATAAAAACCCGGACACAAATAAATGAACATACACAGGCCTGGGGCCTCATGTATAAACGGTGCGTACGCACAGAAATGTTGCGTAAGAACTTTTCCACGTTCAAATCGCGATGTATAAAACCTAAACTTGGCGTAAAACCACGCACTTTTCCACGGTACCTCATACCTTGTCGTACGCAAGTTCTCCGCTCGGTTTTGCAGACTGGCGGCACCCAGCGTCAAAGCAATGCTACTGTTCCTGTGTGGTTACTCCTTATTTTCCTGACACTGCTTTATAAATAGACTGAAACTAACCGCATATTGTTTATTAGTGTAATGCATCTGATTGTAATTAACTTGTAACAATATAATGGCCCAGGGAATAGCCATAGTATTCCAAATACCATAACTGCTTTAGCGTTGTTACTCTCACTGCACCTTCTTCTTCTTCTTTCAGCTCCTCCCGTTAGGAGTTGCCACAGCGGATCATCTTTTTCCATATTACTCTCACTGCACCACTCGGAGTATTTATATCACTGTATCTGAGTGTGAATCACAGCAGCAGCTGATCGGAAATAGAATTATCGGTATACAGCTTCAAGGACACGCTGTCTCAGCCACGGCAAAACGTTTTAAAGCCTTTCCTGTACGGACCTTGCGGTTCAGAAACAGTTTCATCCCAAGAACTATAAACGCACTCAATCAAGTGCTCCTTGTAGAACTGTTTGTACTTATAAGTACAATCACCCCACTGTAAACTTGCACTACAGTTATAATATCGCACAACCTGAGCCACTTTATAAAGCGCGTATTTACATATGATGACGATATTTTTAAGGAGAAATGCAGCAAAATATGTTTATTAAATTATACAGATAAAACTTTAACTTCATTTAAATAATGTATATTCTTCACTGGGAGTGTCGTGAAGGATAGAATAATTAAACATGTACTACGACGATATTTCAATGTTCCTTAAACGTTTTGAAGAATCGGCGCTAAGCTTACAGATGGCTTAACTTCTATTACAGAGCTGATTGTGTGGCGATCGGTTACTTGGGGAAAGAAAAGCAAGGACGGCAGTGGCGGCTACGCCAATATATATTGAATATAAAACAGAAAGAGAAAATAACAACACAGCTAAAAACGCAGCGACAAATTTCGGCAAAAGTTAAATGCTTGTGTCATGAGCACGAGGCGGCTATGCAGTGTCTGCAACAGACATGGCCATCCACCGTGCATAAGCTACCTAACTGACATTGGCGGGTGAAGGAGCCACCGATTCTTCCTCTGCCCAGTGCCACCACAAGCCTAGAGCCGCCCCTGAGTACTGCTGCAATAAATTATTTCATCGAAGTGAAACACGTTTAATAACGTGCTTTAACTCCTATCTTCATAAAAATGATATCACGTATACATCTCAGTATTTTAGTTATTCAGAGAGCTGTAATATCATGAATGTAATGGATTCTGTGTCCAGTTGGAGGAAGAGAGCCGGTTTAAGAAGCAAGTAGTGATTCACACACATAGAGCACATAGAAGATCAAATACAAAACAAAGCATTTAACGTGCTACTTCAATTACGATGTGATTTGAGAAACTGGTTAATTAAACGATTTTAAGATGAAGTTTATGATGTTCTACTTTAATGACAAAATAAACTACGTGATTAAAGTGGAAATGTCGAGATTAAAGTTGACATTTCGTGCTTTTTCCCCACTGTGTGCCTTTTTTTCTCTGTACCCTAATAAGCTTTCATATGACACTCAGACAGTGGGCTACAACTCGCCTTTTCACGGCGACTTTGATATGTGACTTCTTTTTTATTTCCGGCACTGTGCGATTTTGTGAACGTGAGCTTTTAAGTTTCTCCAACACGCTATGTCACTCGATCAACTTCCTTTTGTTGATTATACCACGGTTTATTTGAACAAATAGTATGTTTTTCCTTTGCCTCCACTTGGTATTCGCTGAAATTCTTATATTTTCCCCCGTGCTTTTCCCATTGCCTTTTCACAGAAGGCTGAGCTTAAGGGTGATTTATATTCATTTGCATATTCAAAGAGGCGTAATTCTGGGAGGAGTTGGGGCGTTACATAAAGCGCGTGCACGAGCGTTACTTTTCACGCTGATCGGTATTTATGTAGCGGAAGAACGTGGAAGTTGGAGTACGCACAGATTCCTGCATCTGGATTTTTCTGTGCATAAGCACATTTTGGCTTTTGTGCTTACGCCATGTTATAGTGCGAGTTCTACGCACGGCGTTATACATGAGGCCCCTGGTCCGCAATAGAACTAAAATCCTGCAGCACTTCTTTATATTCCCTGCTTTGTGCCCCAATAAATGCAAGTTATCGGCAATATACTAATAACCCAATTGTGCTTCACTCACTTAGAATCTGGAACCAATGTAGGAAACATTTTAAGATGGAGAATCTTTTATCAGTGGCACCTCTGCATGAGAACCACCTCTTTCAACCTTCGCAAACATATGCAGTTTTTAATATCTGGAAAAAATTTGGGATTAACTTGCTTAGAGATCTTTATATAGACAACGTCTTTGCCTCCTATGAACAATTACAATCTAAATTTAACATTCCAGGTACACATTTCTTTCACTATTTTCAAATTAGGAACTTTGTCAAACAGAACCTGCCCAATTTTCCTCATCTTGCACCCTCATCCACGCTGGAAAAAATATTGCTCAATTTCAAGGACTTAGACACCATCTCTGCAATATACTCGTATAAAATTATTTTATAGTCCCTCCCTTTCAAAGATCCAAGAGGACACTGGGAAAAATATCTCTCAATTAATATATCAGAAAAGGAGTGGAAAGTAGCAATGAAGAGAATTCACTCGAGCTCCATATGCACAAAGCATACAATTATTCAACTCAAAATTATATATCGAGCACATCTGTCTCGCCTAAAACTCTCCAAAATGTTTCCAGGGTGAGATCCAACCTGCGAACACTGCAATCAAGTCCAGGCCTCTCTGGGTCACATGTTTTGGTCCTGCACATTTGGTCATTCTGGACCAAAATTTGTAATTACCTTTCAGACAGCCTTGGACTCACAATCCCTCCTAACCCATTAACAGCTGTGTTTGGGGTTCTTCCAGATGGGTTTAAAGTGGAGAACAACAAACAAATTGTGATTGCATTCACTACACTTTTGACACACAGACCGATGTGTTATACTATTTGAAATTGGAAAAAATCAAATACTCAGAGGATCTATACAGATTTTTTTCAAAACATGGCAGGATCTAATCAGTAATATTTTAAAATAAGCTCTTAAAGCACAGAGGAAGCAATTATTTCTGTATTTCTTTTTCTTCTCCATTCATTTCTATTGGCTTATCAAACTCATCAATTTAGAAATGTTTACAAGCCTTAAGTTTTACTCCGTTGGCCATGCTCTCTCTCTCAGTGGTGGGGGTCGATTTGCTCTCAATCCTAATTTTTGTAAAAATTGATTGATTTGTATGGAATGATTGCAATAAAATTAATTAAATTAAAAAAAACACAATACAATAGAATGTACTGCAATAAACTGGTTTTATTAAGTATAATATAATGTACAGCATTTACCTAACTCAAACGAGTTGAAGATGCTGACGGAGGTGGTGGAGAAAGGCTGAACTGAATAACTGAATTTTATTTGCCGATTTTTGCCCTTTTCACCTCACCTTCCTCACTTTCATCTGCAGGGGTTTTCAATAAAAACCTGTCCAATGAGGTCTGTTTCATCCTCCCTTTCAGATTGCTTCTAAAAAGCGTTATGCAAGTGTTATTAAATAGCACCGTCGCGCGCCCAGTTGAAACTTTTTCTGGGTGTTTCTTTTGAATAAAGTCTGAAAGTTTCTCCCACATTCCCAACATTTCCTTTATCTCACTTGTAGAGATAACTTCCTCCACCTTCTCCGCGTCACCTATTTCCTGAAAAACCTCTGTGTACTGCTGCATATATAGCTCCTTTAGCTCTTCTGTTGTCAGTTCCTCGGAGTGCTCCTCGATGAGCTCATTGATGTCACCTTCATGAATTTCTAGGCCCATGGACTTGCCGAGGGATGCAATCTCCTCCACCACTGCCGCTTCAGGGTCAAGTCTTTCAAAGTCCATTTCAGACACAACCCCAGGCCACAGCTTCTTCCACGCAGAGGACAAGGTCCTCTTTGTAACACCCTGCCAGGCCAAATAGATAATTCTGAGGCATATCACAAAGTTATAATGGTGCTTCCAGAACTCTCGAAGGGTGAGGTTTGTACTCTCCGTCACCTCAAAGCAGCGGCGGAACAGGTGCTTGGTGAAGGACTTTTTGATATTCGAAATCACCTGCTGGTCCATGGGCTGCAGGATATGGGTGGTGTTGGGTAGAAGGTAGAGAACCTTTATGAACCTGAACTCTTCGAGGATGTCATCTTCAGGGTTAGGTGGGTGAGCAAGTGCATTGTCCAGGACGAGAAGGGCTTGCAGAGGTAGATTATTTTCCTGGAGATATTTTTTAACGTCAGGACCAAAGACCAAATTCATCCACTCCACAAATTACTGCCTGGTGACCCACGCCCTCGGGTTTGCCCTCCACATAACCTGCAGTTATTCTTTCATAATCTTTTGTGACTTAAATGCTCTGGGGTTTTCCGAATGGTAAACGAACAGTGGCTTAATCTTGCAGTCGCTGCTTGCATTGGCGCACAGTGCGGGGGTTAGCCTATCCTTCATGGGTTTGTGGCCTGGCATCCTCTTCTCCTCTGCCGTTATATAAGTCCTCCTTGGCATCTTCTTCCAGAAGAGTCCTGTCTCATTACAGTTGAAGACTTGCTGGGAGATGTATCCTTCGGCTGCTATAATTCCTGCAAAAGTTTTCAGGTAATCCTCAGCTGCCTTCATATCTGTGCTCACTGCCTCACCATGCCTGACAACGGAGTGAATGCCGGTCCTCTTTTTAAAATTCTCAAACAAGCCCCGACTGGCTTTAAACGGCTTGCCCGATGCCTCGTTCGTCAAAGTGCCTGGGGTGTTCTGCTGCAGATCAGTGTAAATAGCTTGTGCCTTCTCGCAGTTTATAGCCTCCGTCACGGTATCTCCTGCAAGCTGCTTCTCCGTCAAGCACACAATCAGCAGCTTCTCCATATTTTCATGGATAGATGTCCGCTGTTTAGAAATGATTTTAATGCCCTTGGCTGGCGTTATAGCCTTTATCAAATCCTTCTGCTTCAGTATGGTGCAGATTGTAGAAGTGCTACGCTCGTACTGCTTCGCCAAGTTGACTATACGCACACCTTGCTCATGTTTTTCTATAATTTCTATCTTTAATTCAATGCACATCAACTGCTTCTTCTTCTCTGCATTGTAATTCACACTCACTTTCTTTGGACCCATAGTAGGAAAAACGAAGTTTTGCCAAATGCGAGCACAACACTGAAGCTTCAACTGTGAGCTAACTGCTTAAAGTGAACGAGTGAGACATGGGATGTTGCGGCGCTATGGCGCGCTACACGAATTAGCGGTGGGGTGGGGTATCTGAAGGTGGCTTGTAACCTAAATTTTAGCTCTCAACTCAAAGCAAAAAATCGGCCAAGAGACTGCTCGTATCTCAAAAAACTCTTTAGTCGGGACACTCGTAAGTCAAGGTATCACTGTATATAATATTAAAAAATCCTTCGACACAACAAAACTTTTTGGAGACAATACCTTCTGGAAGAGAGATTTTATTTAAGTACCACAAGACTAGACTATTGCTAAGAGATTTTTTCAACTCCTCACAACCATTGTCAACCACGCCCACGGTCCTCTCAGGTCTCATTCGTGTTAATGCTTTGTCAGACACACTTCCTGCACTCTCAGCTCTTATACATTTTAACATTTTCCTCACTTTAAATTCCCAATTAAAAAGACTATTATTTAAAAATCTTACTGAAGAATTTCATCACGAAGGGTTACCAACTTAAAAAATGAGTACACACGCAATCGTAGCACCGAGAAACAAGGAAGTCAAACAAATTAATGCCAAAAATGTTGATTGGTTATACATCAAATTGATTAAATGTGTCCAAAAATGTTGATCGGTTAAATGGCAAATTGGTTAAATGTGTATCAATAGACTATGCTGAAACAATTGGTGGTGATCATCCGGAAGATAAAATCAACAACTTACAATATCATGAAGATTATCTACAACTGTTAACACCGTCTGGTCTTACAACACACGAATTACTGTAGAAAGAAGAATGTAACCAAGAAAAGCAATGTAGTACATCTTCTGCGGATAACATTAGACAACAAAGGAGATTTTGATATTTCACTTGTATTAAAATGTTAACAGTTTCCGGTTAGAATAGCTTATGCAAAGACAATTAACAAATCTCAGAGCCACACATTCAAAAAAGTCATGTTATTTAATAGAGAGAAAGAAATGAAATTCAATCACGGGCAGTTATATGTTGCGTTGATGCATATGTAACAGTTCTCATGAAAATAAAATTCAGTTTAAATTGTACATCCACATCCCCATACACGAGCAGCAGAACCGCAAAGAGCCTAGTGTGTAGTGAAGGCCGGGGGGTGGGGGTTAGCGAGTTATATGCCCAGTATATTTTGCTTCTATGGTATTTTCTACAATGTTATATTTTATGTTGGGTATATATTTCTTTTACTGTATGATTATGAATGAATATTCAGTACTTACAGTAGACCACAGATGGGAATAAAGTCTATTAACATATACTGCTGCATGGTTTGTTCATTCCTGAACATTTTATGGAGTATAAAATTGTTCTGTTTTGTAATTCAATGTTTGTGACAAATAATGTCAGTTACTTTACAGTTGTTAGTGTTTTGTAGGCCTTTTGTTTTGTGTATGATGTAGTGTTCTTCCAGAAGGGCATAAAGTGCTAATGTTTTGGCGCTGTAGTACATTTTGGCGGAGGGCAGAACTGTTTGGTCAGGCTGTGTGTTGGTATTGCAGAATGTATGACGAGTTTTGAGAAAGCAACTTCAGTATTGCAGAATCTGTCTTAGCAATTGAAAAAAATCCGTAATAAAGTAGATCTAGCAGAATTCTTTTAGCTTAAGGATGAATCGCGTAATTGAGGACATCGGTGGAAAGTAAGAGGAAGTTGCCTTTACAAATGAAGCCAGGAATACAATACACAAAGAGTTGTGGGACTCTGAAACAAACTACTGAGACCTGAAATTGGAGCAGAAACCTCAACAACCTCTAAGAAAAATCAGGAGATGTTAGGACAGCTTAGTTATTAGCTAAACACAGGGCCTGATGGACTGAAGGGTCACCTCTCGTTTGTCAGTTTTCTTATGTTACTATTCCTGCAGTTTCTCAACATTGTTTTCATCTTTAACATTGGTAACGTCTATTGAGATAACATTTAAGCATTTTGTTTAATGTTTATTTTTGTTATTGTTTTTTCAAAATAGGAAATGATAATTTACTGCACATTATAAAATTAATACATAAAATGACACAACAACAGACAGGAATGCACTCATCTCCTAAACTCCACAGGTCTTTAAAAGTAAAACATAAATTAGGCTGGAGGAGGCTGTAATGCGGACACCAGATGAAGACAGTTTAAAGAGAGGGAATGTAGTCAGGAGATGGCACAGACAGATAACCAACAGACAAATATTTAAATATGCAAAGGGGGGGGGGGCCCCCGCTTTGATTGTTTTTATTTTTATATATAATTTTTTGAACTTCTATAAAATGTTAATTTCCCCTTGGAGACAAAGTATAATTAATTCCAAAAGAATTCTGATGTTAACTAATATTAAATATACTGAGATTATGTATGCAAGATGATGCCACAATTTAATGCAGCACCACAGCTTTAACAAATCTCATTGCTGTGTTTAAGTTAGTTCATTCAGATTTGTATTCCCCTTGACCTTTGCATAACATCACAACTGCTATTGTCACACATGCTCGTCAGAGGATCACCCTCCAAGTTCTTCCCAGGTATGTAATACCACCCCGGGCCAGAAGGGGTGCTGTAGCTAACTGTCCTGACCTTTTCTTTCACCAAACTACAGAGACAACGTCCAGTGAGGGCAACTGACTCCGCCCATTCTGGTCCCTGGGCTACAAGAAGTTGACATCCCAGAAGGAAGTGTCATGTCTATCAAAAGCGACCAGAGCTAAGGATCTCTGTGACTTTCAGATGGCAGGCAAGAAAAGAAAGCCTGATTAATACCAGCCACTTTATTACTGTCGCAATAGTTTTGTTTCCTTTTACACCATCAAGAGTTTGTTTCTGTTTGGACTTAGAACTAAACAGGGATGGCCGGGTTGGCACCCCAGAAATTCATCTTCATTTGAGCCTGTTATCCCTTCAGATGACCCCACTATGTACACTGAATTACAGCCACATGATTATGTGTTATGTGGTAATGAGCAAAGTCCACCTAATAAAAGGGCCAATGGCTGCAGGTATAAGAAATCCACAAAACATTCACATTTCCTTCACTTTTCAATGCCATATCAGTACAGATGATACTCACAGTAAACAGAAAGGGATATGAAGGTGACCAACAGGAGAACACTGAAGATCGCCAGCACCTTCTCCAGGGTGACTTTCCTTTCTGCTGCAACATGAGGCACTGGAGCTGCAAGAAAAGCGAGGTGGAGTGGGATCAGAGAATGAACAGAACATGAACTACCTGATGTAGGACAAAGTGGGCATTGCCCATTCCTCTAGGCTTAACTGGACCACCAGGCCTGTTAAGGCTGCAGATTTAGCAAATGTCCAGCTGTGCCTTCCCACAGTTACATTCCAAACTAAGTAACTGAACTCCACCAGAGTCTGCCTGTAGTACATCTGATGATAATCAGACATCTTTCCAGAGGCCACCCGGCAAATGTCTTGAGCCAGAAGGCATGAAATGGACTCAAGCAAGAGCAAAGAGCTATAATTCAAGAAATGAGGGCTGAGATAGACAGAATAACTTGACTTTAGGCCCACCACGGCCTAATCATTCTGGCCCCCTAATCATCCCAAGTCTATAATTGACTCACTTTCTCTCAAGCGTTCACCAACTAACAGCTAATGTGTAGTAACCGTTGTGGAACAAAAATGGCTGCCGTTGAATCATCCAGATGGATGCTGCACATTAGTGGGGGTGTAAGTGGCTGTTATAATAAGTTTGTTATAATATTAAGAATTGTGTCACTGTATCTGTTTAACCTCTCTTTAAATGTATTTTTCATTCTTTATCTGTGTAACATGCCATGAAGAGTTGAGCCAGCTTTAGCACAGAGTGTCAGCTTTCAGAATTGCTGGGCTAGGCAAAGCATAAAGACAGACAAGGACAGCTGTTGTCAGCCCTAAAAGGCCTAGGTGTTATATGATCTGACTGTCTGATGCTTAGCTCAGTTTGTCTACCTTGTTTGGCATTGTTCTGGGGGATTTGGTCGTTTGGACGCAATATAAAAGAACGCTGGAACTTTGCCAACCTTTGAAGACCTGTGGGAGTGCAAGACATAGACTCCAAAGCCACCTCCGTTGTGACAGCAAAGAAGCAATTTCTACACGACCGAATCCCCGAGGTTTAAGATATGAAATTTGACTGGTCTTCCCTGTCGTTTTATAGCAACGTAAGCCGCATTAAACAAGCTAAGTATATTCTGTCTTTTCTGTAACTTTGTCGCCGCCTATCGCCGAAAAGAGGGATATCGGCGTTATAATTTATAATTATTTAAATAAAGGGTTATTAAAACGCCGCAATATAAAAGAACATATTTCCACGGAGCTAACACTCCCATCGGAAACAGTGGCTCACCACTCACTATGTAAAGCACTTTGAGTAGTGAGAAAAGCATCATATAAATGTAAAGAATTTATTATTATTATTATTATTATTATTATTATTATAAATGTCTCAGACAAGCCAAACTGTGGGTCAATGGGCTAAAAAGAAAAAAAAGAGGTAGCCATTGTTTCAAGAGGGGAATTTCTGCAGCTAAACTCTTGTGCCAGAAACAGTAATGCTCTTCTCTGTGAAGTTGCACTCGACACAACAAAGGTAATAACAACAAAACAACTCCTGCACACAACATCAGACATCATCCATAAAGACTTGGTATCGTTAAACTATTTCTCTGTGCTGAGATAAATTAAACCCTCAATACCAGTAAACAGCCAGCCTCTATGTCTTAAATATTTGTCAGTCTAGTCTGGCAGGGTCCTGTCATATAGATCATCATTCTGTATACTAGGGGGCTTCACCCCCTGCTCGCTTTGCTCACCAACTCCCCCCAACCCCCCTCCCACCAGAATGCGCTATGCGCCAGCCTATTCACATCTCTGCCATTTGTGTTATGAAGAGGTGGGATGAAAACACCCCAAGAATACGTGGTTGCTCCTCTGAAACCCCCTCTTAAATGGTGGTACAATGGGCAACAAATAGTTTTTTTTACCTCCTGTTTGCTTGACCAGCTGCTGGCTTGCTACTGCTGCCATGCTGCATGATCTGCACCTTATGGGGTGCACTTCTGTCATATCACCTATGTCCATATATTCAATCTCTTTTCACTTTTACCTTTTCATCAATATCGCATTGAATTTTGATTCCGTGTTTGGAATTACATCGTGACAACACAACGTATAAGTGCCCGTGAGTGAGTATCATTTCTTTCTCTCTACAAGAAATGTGTCTGACAATAGCATTCACGCAAAAGAGAAATAATTTCTCTCGTGGGATTTCACATTCACTAAACAACAAATCTTTTAATTCTTGCAGATACGGCTCTTCATTGCTTCCCTGATAGCAACACGAAATGTACGATCTACAAGTCTCCGACTTAAAGTTTAAATCCAAACAATATATTTGATGTCTTTTCGCTGTTTCATTATTTCACTGAGTAATAATTTCAGTTTGTTTGCGCTAATGTGATCTTTACTATCCTTTTTTGTTGAGACTTTCGAATTTTTGTACTTCCTTTATCTCTAATCTGCACTGTATGTGTACTGTGCCAATGTTTTTGGAAACTTTTAATTCTCATGGATACATCTCTTCATTGGGAAGAAACAATAATTTTTTTTTTCCCTGATGACAACATGAATTAGATGATCTACAAGTCTCCAATTTAAAGGTTAAATCCGAAGAATATATTCGATCTCTTTTAGCTGTTTAGTCATTTCACTGAGTAATAATTTCCGTTAATTTGCGCTAATGCCATCTTTTCTATCCTTTTGTTGAGACATTCGAATTTTCGAACTTCCATTATCTCTAACCTGCTCTGCATGTGTACTGCGACAGCATTTTTGAATTGTTTACGACCTTCTACTTTCTCATCTACTCTTTGTTTTATTCAGGCCCTGGGTCTGGTTAAATCTCTTGGCACAAAGACTCGTGGTCGCGGGACATGAAAGTGTCTCTCTGAGAAAATCACGTCTCTTCTCCTTCCAACCTTCCAAGATTTTTTTTTATAATAGAGGGATATGCATTTATCATATTTCTATAATCCTTCTGTTTATCAATACTTTGTATTATTCTGTTTCTTAAAACGAGTGGGCTTCATTTAAATTGATCTAATGTTCGGAGACCCGCATCCAACGACAGAGGAACGTAAGGTAAATAAAGAAGAAGCCTTCCCAAATTATTTGATCAATAGCCGAGTTAAATCTCTCCTCCTTCCCACATTATTGTGATTTTCCCTGGGTAGTCAGTTAAAGTTCATTTTCCTTTCCTAAAATGGTTCACCACCATCAATGGGGCCATTAACTGGTCTCACCTTCATTCCCACTTGCTGTTGTCACATATACATTCCTGTTGCATTTCCTCCTTACCGTGTTTTCTTGTCCGTGACCACATCCAGATCTCAGCACAGACTAACCTGATTATTATTTTCACAACATCAGCTGTTGTCAGCTTGCTTGTCATGTGTTTGCATGACTTACGTGTCACTTTGTGCAGCAAAGGTAAAATTTATTACTACCTTGACAAAAGTGGCTACAGTCTCCAAACAGATGACAAACTAAACCACCTAATGTGTTTTCATTTTATTTAATCCTTATTTTATTCATTTTTAGGTTTGTTTAATTTTTTTAATGTTATCTTAACACCTGAACTTGCCTGATAGTGTGAAACTACCAGAATAACATTTTGAGATATATTTCCCTTCACTTCCCTTTCCCTTTTCTCTCTCTCTGAACAAATAGCTGACAGATTGGAGTCTCTTTGTTTTACGATCAGACGTGGCATACTGTGCTCTGATGGCTCTCCAGTATAATTCTAAGCACTGACAATGCATACTCTCTCCCTCTTCCCGTATCGCTCATAGTCACAGATGCCATTTTTCTGCCTTTTGCCGCTGTCCACTGTAGGTGCCAAGATGGATGGAATGGCATTACCTTATGGCCTAGCTGGACAGGAAGCCATAAGGGAAGGATTTTGATGGAAAGGCATCCCAGTCGGGTTGATTGCAGGTACCTTTGCTGGCCATAAAGATGTAATGGAAGGACAGGGAAACACTGTCTCTTGGGACCATGTATTCCCCAAAGACACCAGGTAGCAGCATCCCTCGAGTACATCTGCCATTTGTACACCCGCAGGGCACCTTGGGAGTTGTAGTCCTGATGGTCAGCCTGTAAGAGTATGTGGGTACCACCATAGAGGGAACTGCGGGGAGAGGATTCACATAATTTAAGGAGGTTCCACCTGACCTGGAAGTGCTTCCAGGGTGTAATCATGTGGCACCAGAAGTACTCCGGGGTCTGGTATTAAAGAAGCCATTTTACTTCATCCAGGACAATGCTGGAGGAGAGTAGAGGAGAATAATCATGGAAACTGTGGTTGTAAAATCTCATTTTGGAGAAAGAACCTGAAATGGTGTAACGAAATTCTCTTTATCTGCACCATGGACTGTGTATGTGCACTTGTGCCTGGGACGCCTCCTGTTGGTCACACCATACATGTCTTTCATTCTCTCACACTGCTCGCTATTCTTGTGTGGTGCCTATTCAAGTTGAGGTAGCTCTTAATCTTTGACATTATACATTAGTTTCTCCATTCTTTTCCTAAGAAAACTCATAGGTGGGACCCAAACTATAATTCAAGCCCATTACACATGGCAACTAAAAATTAGGCACTCATATTAGATATGAAATTTCATGCCATGTTTGTTCATTTATGGAGCAAATATTTAAAAAGAAACAAATACATAAAAATTCAATGAATGAATGAATCGCCACATCACACCAATCACACGCCCACACAAAGCAGCTGGAAATGCAGTGCTAAGGAGCAAACGACACCCAGGTGTTGAGTTGAAGTTTTTAGAAAAGTACTTTAAAAAAGGTAAATGGTGCTTCAATTACATTTTTTATTCACACAGTCAAGAAAAAATACATCTAAATAGATAAAAGAACACATGAAGTACTCATAATGAAATAGACCCATCCCTCATTTCCAAAAATGTTTTATGATTTACTTCTTTTACTATTTAATTGCACAGCTAATGACAGGAATTTAATCCTAACGGAGTCTAAGTCAAGTGCATGGCCTGTAGCTGATTCAGAATGTAAACAGATGAAACGGAACCACATCTGTCTAAAAGTAGGCACCTGGCAATAAACTTCACTCACCCATGAAGCAGAAGAACAAAAAATGACTCTGCCTGGCCATGAACTTCAGCACTGAGATGAAGCAACAAAACACTAAGTGTAATGGCTGCCATTGCTTGTAAGATTGTAAGACTAACCAATGCATAATCTTACAGCTGGCATGACAAGCCAGTGTCTGTGACAGAATGTTATTTTGAAAAGATTCAACTGGTCTCCTCAGAAAGTGAGCTGGGCAAATTTTGCCCAATATAAATGGGAAGTTTCATATTTTAACAGGCAAAGTTCAGAATTCTCCATGTGCCAATAAAAACCATAAGACTCAAACAGACTGCTGGGGTGAGGAAGAGAAAACACTAATGAACTTACTAATCAAAGCTAAGACATCACCCATGTGGAGCCAGTATGGGGGAGCCAATTAACTTCCACTCACAAATTCAGATGTATGAGGTGAACTTGGAAGAACTGCTCTTTCATTCCACCCTGCAGTCTACATTTTATTTCAAATGTGCCACTCCAAATGTAAAACTTGGGGAGTGATGATGATGTAATTGAAGAAGTGGAAAAGATACTGCAGGTATACATTCCAAGCCGATGTAACAAGGTGCTTGCTGACGCAAGGCGATTGGTGATGACTGAGATTATGGAAAAAAAACATAGGTCATGTAGCAAATATAACAATTATATAATGATCAGTATTAAAAACATGCTAGGGGACTGACTTGGGCACCACTTGTTGTAGTTCCATATTCAGTTTGAAAACAGTGAGATTTACTTCACTTCACTTTTACCATGATGTCAGTGGTGACTTTAAAAAATGCTGAAAATCAAAAAACACTACCACCCCACAACCATTTCTGAAGATTATTTCCTGGAGTTCTTGAGCTAAGTGATTATTCTTCTACCATTAGCCATAATCAGTCTTTCTTCTAACCAACAGTGCCAATCAAAGATGAGTTAAAATCCCTTAAAATCTTTTGCCAGAACAAGACGTTCATTCATCTTATGCTTGTAACCCAAATTGACTTCTTGACAAACTCTGAAGGACGTCCTCAGGTACGTCAAAGCAGGCACTGATCTGCACCTGGAAGTGATCTATGATGCCATTACCAAAAGCTACACCATTCCTTGAAAACATCTCTCATGCTGTCTCCTTGTGGATTTGAAATTCTTGGTGCTGGACACGTTCTAAAACTCCCCCTGAACATGAAGGAGGACCACTAACTCTAACCTCAGCTCTCCACTTCTCGTCCAGTTTGAATATGACTGATCATAGTCTGAACAGGATAAGATCTTAAAATGAATCTCTTGTGAAGACACCTGTCACATAAGAGTCACACGTTTCCTTGTTAAATTGTAGAGGACACGGCAAAGAGGCTAAGATAAAGTGAACTGAGACAGAGCACACCAAACACTGACCACAGGAGAGTAAAGACACGACACAAATAAATTAATATATTCAGGGTGGAGTTACTGGCGTGTAGTAACACCTGCCACACAATATGTGGCACCTCCGCAAATGTCTGATGTCACTAAAATGCTACTGCTCTGTCATGTTAAATTAGTACTCTGAACAGACAACTAGAACTCGGCTTTCTCAGATTTAGTAACTAGTGTGTAGCAAGAACAGGAAGAGCTGTGATGGCTACACTCTTAGCTTTTAAAAGTGTTTGCCTAAATTGGAAACAAGAGAGCTCTGAGTCACAGCTTAGAGAGACTGTTCATCTACATGAAGATTAAAAAATAAAAATCCTCAATTCACAGAGGCACTGGCATGTGATGATTCTTCTTTGGTACAGTTGTCATCAGTGCGTTTCTCTAATACTCTGAACTTGTCAGCCATCTTTATGAACGCTGTAGAGGGATTGAAAGAGAAAGAAGTCCCAGTTATTTCTAATCCAGGATTCAGTTGTTTTTCTGATATCTCCTTACTTCAGGCAGGTCAGCCAAGTAGAGATTACCAAATACATCCAGTACAAGTAGGAGTTAGAAAGTTATATTGTTAAAAGCCTTGTGTCTTTAACCAGAAAAGGGGAGTGTGTGATTTTGTTTATTTAGAAAATCAGTAAAATGTTACCAAGGTGCCAATAAGATGAACAACGAAGTAATTCCCACCACACTCCTCACTGCAGACAACTGTCCATGTACCTATCTTTCACTACTTTGAAATACTTCTATCTATCTATCTATCTATCTATCTATCTATCTATGGCGCACTCAAGAAAAAAAAAGAGTGGCTACAATAGTTTTTTTATTATTGTAATAAATCGGCAAAAGTGAATACTATTTGGTAAACTAAGGGTCTTTGTTGTCCATTGGACCATGAAAGCGGACTGTGGCATGAGCAGTAATTGGTAACAAAGTGTTTCACACTGAAGTGGTTCCGTCAGGGTTGCAGTAAACGGACGAACTTCTCAACAGCCCTCAAACGCAACTTGGACAACGAACTGAAAGCGGTGTGCAACTCTCATTGCTGCTCCACTTTACCTATTCCACAGGTTATTGTACTATAAATTGGAGTATTTTACCCTTTAACTGAAAGTCAAGTATACTTAGAATATGTTGGTAGTATGCTGATATGTACTGCTAAAGAGGCGTGAAGTTAAAAGTCGCCAAGCAGGCGGCAAGCTACTTGTTTTCAAAGACCTCCGCTGCGCAGTAGATAGACGGCAGTGCTGTATATGATTAACCAGACAAGAGTGTGGCTTTTTTAATTAGTTGCTCGGCTCCTAAGCACTTGGTACTCTTGTTAAATGTATATTTTGTAAACTGTATTAGGTGTAGGGGCGGCATGGTGGTGCAGTGGTAGCGCTGCTGCCTCGCAGTTAGAAGACTCGGGTTCACTTCCCGTGTCCTCCCTTTGCATGTTCTCCCCGTGTCTGCGTGGGTTTCCTCCCACAGTCCAAAGACGTGCAGGTTAGGTGGATTGGCGATTCTAAATTGGCCCTAGTGTGTGTTTGTGTGTGTCCTGCAGTGGGTTAGCACCCTGCCTGGGATTGGTTCCTGGGATTGGCTCCAGCAGACCCCTGTGACCCTGTGTTCAGATTCAGCGGGTTGGAAAATGGATGGATGGGTATTAGGTGTAAATAAGTTATAGAATGGCTGAAATGTTGTGATGAATGGTTATTATGTTGTTATACATGTATAAATATGAAACGGGTAGTTATGAAAATGTTTGAAATATGATAAGAGTAACATTGAGGACTTATTACAATGTGCATCATACAGACCAATTTCACTTCTGAATAACGACGTTAAAATACTCTCTAAAATCTTAGCCAGAAGGGTGGAGAAAGTGCTCCCCTCGGTAATATCACAAGACCAAACTGGATTTATTAGGGGCCGGCACTTATCTTCCAATCTTCGACGCCTGTTTAATGTAATATACTCACCAACTAAATCAAACACCCCAGAAATATTATTATCATTAGATGCAGAAAAAGCATTCGACATGATTGAATGGAAATACCTTTTTACTATATTGGAGAAGTTTGGGTTTGGCCCAAACATCTGTGCATGGATTAAATTACTGTATACTAACCCAGAAGCTTCAGTTTGCATCAACAACATTTTCTCAGACTACTTTAAACTAGAACGTGGCACTAGACAAGGATGCCCCTTGTCACCGCTGCTGTTTGCGATTGCCATTGAAACACTGGCAATACATTGTCGAAATACTGATCAGATAAAGGGGATTAGCAGAGAAGGACTGGAACAGAAAATCTCATTATATGCAGATGACATGGTACTGTATATATCAGACCCAGAAAATTCTGTACCTGCAGTCTTAGCAGCACTCACAGAATTTCAAAAGATCTCTGGTCTCAGAATTAATCTGAATAAAAGTGTACTCTTTCCAGTGAACTCTCAAGCATATAATATTAGATTAGATACCCTACCTTTTATCATTGCAGAACAGTTTAAATACCTAGGGGTAAACATCACAAGTAAACATAAAGCTCTATATCAACAAAATTTCGCCGTTTGCATGGAAAAAATTAAACAAGACTTGCATAGATGGTCAACCCTTCATCTCACACTAGCTGGAAGAATTAACACTGTTAAGATGAATATTCTTCCTAAGCTCCTTTTTTTATTTCAAAACATCCCAATATACATTAATAAATCATTTTTTAGGCAATTAGATTCGACAATAACCTCATTTATTTGGAATTCAAAACATCCACGCATCAAAAGAGCGACCCTACAAAGACAAAAGGCAGAAGGCGGCATGGCTCTACCTAACTTCCAGTTTTATTACTGGGCAGCAAATATACAGGCGATAAGAACCTGGACACAAATAGAAGAACATACACAGGCTTGGTCCGCAATAGAATTAAAATCCTGCAGTACTTCTTTGTATTCCTTGCTCTGTGCTCCAATAAACACACGTTATCGGCAATACACTAATAACCCAATTGTGCTCCACTCACTTAGAATCTGGAACCAATGTAGAAAGCATTTTAAGACGGAGAAGCTTCTATCTGTGGCACCCCTGCAAGAGAACCACCTCTTTCAACCTTCACAAACATATGCAGTTTTTAATATTTGGAAAAAATTTGGAATTAACTTGCTTAGAGATCTTTATATAGACAACGTCTTTGCATCCTATGAGCAATTACATTCCAAATTTAACATTCCAGCTACACATTTCTTTCACTATCTTCAAATCAGAAACTTTGTTAAACAAAACCTTCCAGATTTTCCTCATCTTGCACCCTCATCCATGCTGGAAAAAATATTGCTCAATCTCAAGGATTTAGACTCCATCTCTACAATATATAAAATCATTTTACAATCCCTCCCTTTTAAAGATCCAAGAGGACACTGGGAAAAAGATCTTTCAATTAATATATCAGAAAAGGAGTGGAAAGTAGCAATGCAGAGAATTCACTCGAGCTCCATATGCGCAAAGCATACAATTATACAACTCAAAATTATATATCGAGCACATCTGTCTCGACTAAAACTCTCCAAAATGTTCCCAGGGCATGATCCAACCTGCGAACGTTGTAACCAAGTCCCAGCCTCACTAGGTCACATGTTCTGGTCCTGCACCAAATTAACATTATTCTGGACAAACATTTTTAATTACCTTTCAGATAGCCTTGGACTTACAATCCCTCCAAACCCATTAACAGCTGTGTTTGGTGTTCTTCCAGATGGGTTTAAAGCGGAGGAAGACAAACAAATTGTGATTGCATTCACTACACTTTTGGCACGTAGACTTATTCTCATAAACTGGAAGAACCCAAACTCTCCTCTTTTAAGTCAGTGGGAAACCGATGTGTTATATTATTTGAAGTTGGAAAAAATCAAATACTCAGTTAGAGGATCCGTACAGACTTTTTTCAAAACATGGCAGGAGCTAATCAGTAATATTTTAAAATAAGTTCAAAAGGCACAGAGAATTTATTAATTTAGGTATGTCTCCAAGCCTTAAATTTAACGCCGTTTGGCTTGCTCTCTCTCTCAGGGGTGGGGATCGATCTGTTCTTAATTTTTCTCTTTGTAAAAACTTGATTGCTTTGTATGGATTGTAATAAAATTAATAAAAAAAAAAAAAAAGAGTAACATTGAAGATTTTTGATTAATTCTTAATGCTGATGTTTCATACGTTTAGAAATGTTATTTTAAAAAGGGGTATATAATGAAGAGATTAGCTGTGCCTCTGCATATAATTTAATAGAGCACATAGCTTGAATCAAATACAGAATTTCTGTAATCTTTTTCTATATTACCCTAGTGACTAGGGATTGCTTACTGTATGTACATGTGTATGTGATCTTGTTTATTGAAACTCTTGGTGGAATGAAGAGGTATTGGGAACACACAATGAGAATGTGAATGTAAAATAGTCCAATATATATGCAGGGTTATAATGACTTTATTGAATGTGAATGAAGAGACATAACTTGGACAACAAACTGAAAGCGGTGTGCTCTCATTGCTGCTCCACTTTACCAATTCCACAGGGCCAAAGACCTGGATTACGTCACCATTGAGGGCCAGTGGAGTTCAGTTCCAGACCTGGTTGATGTAGCTCATCCTCTGGTGGAGGCGAAATTCGCGTACACTTCGGGATTTGCTACGTTCGTCATTTCTGTTGCTGTGGCCCACTAGTGGGGCCCGTAACATATCTTAACTGTCTGTCTGCCTATGCATAGAAAAGAATCCCAACTGAAAATCTGTGTAGTAACTTGAAGACTTCAGTCCACCAACAGTCACCATCCAGTTTGACTGAGTTTAGACAGTTCTGGAAAGACACATGAGAGAATATCACACAGTCCAGATGGGCACAGTTGGTAGAGAAGGATCCTAACAGATGCAGGGCTATAATCAAAGCAAAAGGGAGTTTAAAAAAGAAATGCTACAGTGGTGATCCTTCAACCAGATCAGGGATTCTGTTTTTTATATTTATTTATTGTTTAATGGTTGCTGTTATATCTTCAACTTGGAGGTTATAATTTACATTGAGTAAATAACTGAGAAATATTTTTTGTGTGTGTTTCTTCATTTCAGGCTGGAAATCAATACAATATGAATATTTTAATGGTGAAGATGCAAATGAAGGTGACAGTGTATTGTGTGTACACACACGTGCACACACACCCACACCTTCATTCAGTATATGAGATGCAGAGGGTAAACTCCCAGTTCATGATGGTTTAGGTGTCTGTTAGTTTAACTCTAAATCATCCAAAAGCTTCACCAGCCGGTGGTTTTTGCTGAGATGCTTCACTGCAGGTGGTCCCTTTGACGTGGTTTTTGCCAACAGATTCTGGCAGCACATCTGCAATTGAAGAGCAGAGGCCAGTTGTGTTCTCAGCAGACCCACACTGTCATTTATTTTTGGAGCTGACTACAAAATGTATTTATTAATTATTTATTTTTAAAGCATTTTTATAAACAACACCAAGGGTGACCAAAGTGCTGTACAATAAAATCCCAACATATCAGACAAACAATAACCAAAGGGTAAAAGAAACAGAACCACATCAACACATAAGAGCTGAAGAGATTCATAATAAAAAATACACAAATAGCTAACATATTACACTGGGTAAAGGCCAGGGATTAAAAGTGCATTTTACCCCAGCTGTAGGCGAGTAAAGGAGGCCTGGCTAATTCCAAAACGAACCACATTGCAGTAATCTAGACGAGAGGTTATAAAAGCATGTATCACTGTTTCAAGGTTGCATTTAGACAAAACAGGCTGGAGTTTTGACAGCCACCTTAACTGTAAAAAGCGGGATTTTACCACTGCATTAACATAGCTATCAAATTTTAAAGTGGAATCCATTTTCACACCTAAATTTGTGATCATAGATTTCACAAATTGAGCCACAGTGGAAAGGTCGATACAGCGCGTCCTGTTGGTGTCATTGGATCTAAAAACCATGACTTCTGTTTTATTCTAATTAAAATTTAGAAAATGTAATGTCATCCTCCTCCTTATATCAATAAGGCAATCAAATAGGGGCTGAACAGAACATGGACCAGAATGCTTCAGAGCGAAATAAACCTGACAGTCATCTGCATAAAGATGAAAGGAAATACCAAGTTTCTGGAAAATAGCGCAGAATGGCAACAAGTACAAGGAGAACAGAAGAGGTCCCAGGATGGAGCCCTGTGGTACCCCCAAGAGGAGGGCAACAGAGGTGGAAGTAAAATCATCAATGCTGACACCAAAACCTCTATCTGAGAGATACAACCAAAACCTTTGGAGAGCTGAACCTGTTATGCCCACCCACTGCTCCAGCCTGGAGATGAGGATCTCATGGTCTATTGTGTCAAAGGCAGCTGTTATCTCCAGAAGCACGAGTACTACACAGTCACATGAGTCCACTGTTAAAAGAATATCATTAAATATCTTTAACAGAGAGGACTCAGTGCTGTGGTGAGTTTTAAACCCAGACTGGAACACTTTCATTATTTCATGTTTGTCCAAGAACGGCTTCAGTTGGGTGTAGATGACGTTTACCAAAAGTTTGAGCAAAAGGTCAAGATACAGATACAGGTCAAACACAGCTAAATAGGGTATTAAAATGGATGGTTCATGAGAAGGTGGTGAACTTAGAGCTCTAGTGCTTACAACCTTCTTAAAAAAAAAAGTAAAATAATAATTGTATTTAATTTTAAGTACATTAAAAAGGTCTACAGTGGTTACCTGTGTCGCCATCTCCTCCATTAGCTTGTGATGATTCTTCTATGATAGAGATGTCATCAGTGTGTTTCTCTGATACTCTGTACTTGCCAACCCTCTTTCTGAACGCTAAAAGAGAAAGAAGACCCAGTTATTTCTAATCTAGGATTCAGTTGTTTTTCTGATATCTTCTGACTTCAGGCAGGTCAGCTAAGAAGAGATTAACAAATACATATAGTAGAAGTTAAAAAGATACATTGTTAAAAGCCTTGTGTCTTTAACCAGAAAAGGGGAGTGCGTGATTTTGTTTTTAGCAAATCAGTGAAGTGTTACCAAGGTGTCAATAAGATACCAGGCTGTCATTCCTACCACACTCCTCACTGCAAACTGTACATGTACATAGAGTATCTTTCACTACCTTGAAATTCTTCTATATCTATCTATCTATCTATCTATCTATCTATCTATCTATCTATCTATCTATCTATCTATCTATCTATCTGTCTGTCTGTCTGTCTGTCTGTCTGTCTGTCTGTCTGTCTCTCTATCTATAGAAAAGAATCCCAGTTTAAAATCTGTGGTGACTTGAAGACTTCAGTCCAACGACAGTCACCATCCAGTTTGACTGAGTTTGGACAGTTCAGGAAAGACACATGAGAGAATATCACACAGTCCAGATTGGCACAGTTGGTAGAGAAGGATCCTAACAGATGCAGAGCTATAATCAAAGCAAAAGGGGGTTTGAAAAAGTAATACTACAGTGGTGATACTTCAACCAGATCAGAAATTCTGTTTTTTTATATTTATTTATTTTTTAACTGTTGCTATTATATCTTTCACTTGGCTGTTATAATTTATATGGAGTAAATAACGGAGAAATATTTTGTGTGTGTGTTTCTTCATTTCAGGCTGTAAAGCAATAAAATGTGAGTTTTTTAATGGTGGGGTTCTTTCGTATACACACTGTATCTAGGTATTATGAAGGAGATGCAAGTAAAGATGGCAGTGTACAGTGGAACCTCAGGTCACGAACATCTCAGACCATGTACAAATCGGGTTACGACCAAAAAGTTTGCCAAACTTTTGCATCTGTTCACGACCACACACTCAGGTGACGAACAAGCCAGCTTCTCTTCTGGTTAACTCCTTATGTCAATAAGGCAATCAAGCAGGGGCTGGACAGAACATGGACCAGAGCGCTTCAGAGCGAAATAAACCTAACAGTTGTCTGCAAAGAGATGAAAGGAAATACCGTGTTTCCGGAAAACA
>JANRMT010028174.1:12369261-12385898 GCA_026402145.1 Polypterus bichir lapradei
ATATGACAGCAACACTCATCACTTACAACGGTGACAAAACAATTACATTGACAATCATGTTACGTTATTTTCAAAATGTTTCCTTTTCTTTTTCATTGCTTCTTTAACACACTACTTCTCCGCTGCGAAGCGCGGGTATTTTGCTAGTTCATGATATTACAGCTCTCTGAATAACTAAAATACTGAGATGTATACGTGATATCATTTTCATGATAATAGGAGTTAAAGCACGTTATTAAACATGGGAACACGGTGCAGTGATTGTGTGCGACCTTCGATGAAATTATTTATTCCAGCAGTACTCGTGGTCGGCTCTAGGCAGAGAAAGAATCGGTGGCTCCTTCGCCCGCCAATGTCAATATGGTAGCTTATGCACGGTGGATGGCCACATCCGTTGCGGACACTGCATAGCCGCCTCGTGCTCATGACACAAGCGTTTAACTTTTGTCGAAATTTGCCGCTGCGTTTTTAGCTGTGTCGTTATTTTCTCTTTCTGTTTTATAGTCAATATATATTGGCGTGGCCTCCCCTGCAGTCCTTGCTTTTCTTTCTCCAAGTAACCGATCGCCACACAATCAGCTCTGTAATAGACGTTAAGCCATCTGTAAGCTTAGAGCGCCGATTCTTCATAACGTTTAAGGAACATTGAAATATCTTCGTAGTACATGTTTAATTATTCTATCCTTCATGCCAGTCCCAGTGAAGAATATAGATTATTTAAATGAAGCTATAGTTTTATCTGTATAATACTGTATAATAAACATATTTTGCTGAATTTCATCTTAAAAGTGATATTGTAATCATATGTAAATACGCGCTTTATAAAGTGGCTCAGGTTGTGCGATATTATAACTGTAGTGCAAGTTTACAGTGAGGTAATTGTACTTATAAGTACAAACAGTTCTACAAGGAGCACTTGATTGAGTGTGTTTATAGTTCTTGGGATGAAACTGTTTCTGAACCGCGAGGTCCGTACAGAAATGGCTTTGAAACGTTTTGCCATGGCTGAGGTAACGTGTGCTTGAAGCTGTATACCGATAATTCTCTTTCCGATCAGCTGCTGCTGTGATTCACACTCAGATACAGTGATATAAATACTCCGAGTGGTGCAGTGAGAGTAATATGGAAAAAGATGATCCGCTGTGGCAACTCCTAACGGGAGGAGCTGAAAGAAGAAGAAGGTGCAGTTAGAGTAACAACGCTAAAGCAGTTATGGTATTTGGAATACTATGGCTATTCCCTGGACCATTATATTGTTACAAGTTAATTACAATCAGATGCATTACACTAATAAACAATATGCGGTTAGTTTCAGTGTACAGTAGCACTGCTTTGACGCTGGGTGCCGCCAGTCTGCAAAACCGAGCGGAGAACTTGCGTACGATAAGGTATGAGGTACCGTGGAAAAGTGCGTGGCTTTATGCCAAGTGTAGGTTTTATACATCGCGATTTGAATGTGGAATAGTCCTTACGCAACATTTCTGTGCGTATGCACCGTTTATACATGAGGCCCCAGATCTCTACTTGTGAGCTCTTCCTAATGTTCACTATGGAAAGTGGCCATTAGTGGGAGCAGCTTGTCTACAGGAGAATCAGCTGATCTTACAGCTCTGAAAGTCATGTGACTCTGTGATTGCTTCACCCTTGTGGGCTCTCATGTGGCAATGCTACAACTTAAAGGACTCCACTTCCCAGCTGCCCCAAGGTTATTGCCCTGATTGGACATTTGAGGAGATGCAGGAGCTACTGGGGAGAAGAGGGGCTGGCGGGAATCTTAAAAGGGAGCCGCCTAAGAATTTTTTGTTTGTGTTCACTCATTGGCAATTCCACCTGTGGAGTATCGTTTCCTGGATCGGCAAAACCATGAAGATGTATAGACTGTCTAGTGCCTGCCTGTTGTGTGAGTGGTGCTGGATTGGTCATTGTGCTTCATCGGCGGGGACGCCCACCAAATCTCATCACCCCTCACCACATCAGGACTACCGGTAGGACTCTCTGATACATTACTTACAGAAAGCTGTTCTCTAGACTGTCATTTTATCTTCCATTTCATTTCATCATTAGGTCTGTGTTAAGGACTTTGTCATGAGTGTTTATTGTTAGATGCTTATAGTTGTTTTAGTATGTAGTTTTGTCATGGGGAAAAGGGAGGGTTATCTGTTTATTTAGTTTTCTGTTTTTGTTTCTTTTAATATATATCATTATTTTATTGATTGTTAATTTGTGTATCTTGGTGTGAGTTGAGCCAAGGCTGGGTGCATTCCTGGGATCCCCACCAAAAAAAAAAATAAATCACTGTCCCTTCGATGGTGTGAATCTAAGTGGCACTGGACTGCTACACTCGTTAAAGTAAAAAAACAAACTGATGTTAGCTAGCAATAATATTTAAGTACAACTGATCAGGTATTGTATTTTAATGTTTTTAATTAATTCTGTCTTCTTTTATAGTGCACTGTATCCTTTTTCCACCTTCACTGCTGAACTTTACCACATGTGTAACACAGAGAGTGTCCACAGTAGAACCACTCAGTCACTGTCATTGAAGTCGCCACAGTCTGACTCTTGATTGTTTCTCCATTTCTGGTTTCATGTTTGTGTTTTCAAGATTCCATTGTAGGCTTTCTGCTTTGGCACATCAACACTGGGCACTTCCAGAAAACAAATTATTCAGCCAAAGTGTGCAAGAAATTTGACTGGGGTTTCTTTATACCAGGGATTCTCAACATCAGTCTTGGGGACCCCCTGTGGCTGCAGGTTTTTGTTCCAACCAGATTCCTAATCAGTGACAACACCTTATAGTACTGGTCTCATTTAATTAACTGGTATTTTTTTTTTCTTTTATTCAACATTCAGAAAAACATAGCAGCATGATTTTTATAAGACATTTATAAATATTTCTGCTTTTGCTTTAGATTTAAATGTTTAACTCTCTTTTGTTGATTTCATTTTACTTTGCACTTTCTCTGTGCAGTTTTTCCCCCTTCATTGTATCTTAATAATGACAACTTCAAACGAGCAGAGCAGACAGCCAGGCAAACAACACGGAATAATCAAAGGCTGCAGCTACTTTAGCGTCAGACCCACTGATTAGTAAATAATGGATTAATTAAACAATGAGAACACCTAGAAAAGTAGAATGAAAATCAAGATGAAAATACTGTTAAAAAGAAAAAAAATACATTATTCCTGTATAACTGCTTGGAACATTTTCATTTTTCTTTTAGCAAACTTAGTTTTCTAATTAATATATTGTTCCTTAAACACAGAACCTGGGAAATATCAGTTCACTTAATTAGCCCAGGAGTTCAATTGAAAACAGAAGCTGGTTGGAACAAAAACCCGCAACAACAGGGGGTCCCCAGGACCGACGTTGAAAACCCCTGCTTTATACCAACAGCAATACGCCAGTAGAGTGCCAAATCAGAGATTTTCTTTGTTTTTAGTCTTTTTAGTGTATATTGTGTGGCGGACTGCCGCCAGCTCATCCTGGCTGGGACACCCCTGAGAATGAAGAATGGGAGAAGGCAGCTTTTCCAGGACATTGCCTCCCCCAAAACTGTAGATGGCAGCTCCCCTGGAGTGTAATGGTGCCCCGGATTCCCGCAAGGCATCCTGGGAATTGGATTGTGGTTTCTCAACCCTGTTGGGTACCATGGGTGCTGCCAGGAGGAGCTATGAGAGGACCGGAGGAGCCATGCCTCAGCCATAGCCTGGAAGTACTCCTAATTAAGGGCTGAAGAAAAAGGCAATTTTCCATCTGATCCGGAAGTGCTAGCAAGCCACGTGGGCAGAAGAACAGTACTTCCAGGTCAAGGACTATATAAAGACCTGTTAGGAACCCAGCACGCAAGCCGAAGTTGGAAAGAAAAGGACAGAGTTTGCTGGGAGGTGTGGAGGAAAGAATATTATTATTGAGTGTGCTAATTTATTGTAGTTATTGCCTGTTTATTGTGGTGGAGGTGCTTTGGGGCACAATAGAAAGTTGAAATTAAACAACTGCTTGGTACTTTAATCCCGTGTGCTATGTCTGTCTGTTGGGTAAAGGTGGGCAACAGTGCCACCAAGCGGTCACTCTATTACAATTGTTAAAATATAAACTTAAATAATGAACATCTGTAAAAAGCCTAATTTCCCTTTTGGGACAAATACAATTCTATCTATCTATCTATCTATCTATCTATCTATCTATCTATCTATCTATCTATCTATCTATCTATCTATTATATAGTGCCTTTTCTATCTATCTATCTATCTATCTATCTATCTATCTGTCTAAATTGGTTTGTTAAATTTACAGTGGCCAAAGGCAGTAGTTTGGTGACTGGTCCATCTGTTCTTTTCTATCCACTTTTCCATTTCAGCTTTGTGGAAAAGGTAAGACCCAACCCTGGCATGGCATCAAATGATTCAGTAAAACAAAACACTATGTCATTATGGCAGCCATCTGACTGAGAGGTGTCTTCTTGTCTTCACACATTTACAGTGAATTTATTCAGAAGATAAACTACTTGAGTAAACAATGAAGGGGTACAAAATGTCAAGAGAGAGGGCAACACTCTAGTCACATTAGTCACTCTGTGCTCCTACATATAGTCACTATTCAAGAACTCTTGATACTTAGTCTATGTAGTACCTTTCATTAGTGCTGCTCCGGCAGGACCACATGCCTCTTTTACTTAACATGTGAAATCCAGTGACACTCAGGAGATACAGCAGTTGTTGGGGTGTCAGCCGGTAGGACATGTTATTGTGAATCAACAGTGACTCCTCCTGGTCAGACTGGTATTTGTAGGTCTGAGGTTTCAACGCCCATCCCTATGACACATACACACACCTGATTGGCTACTCAAACAAAATAAAAATGGAGACCCTGTCAGTCACAATTTTCTGCAGGGCCTTCTTCTTCTTGTTTTTTCAGCTGTTCCCATTAGGGGTTGCCACAGTGGATCATCTTGTTCCATATCTTTCTGTCCTCTGAATCTTGCTCTGTTACACCCATCACCTGCATGTCCTCTCTCACCACATCCATAAACCTTGTCTTAGGCCTTCGTCTTTTCCTATTCCCTGGCAGCTCTATCCTTAGCATCCTTCTCCTAATATACCCAGCATCTCTCCTCTGCACATGTCCAAACCAAAGCAATCTCGCCTCTCTGACTTTGTCTCCCAACCGTCCAACTTGAGCTGACCCTCTAATGTCCTCATTTCTAATCCTATCCATCCTCGTCACACCCAATGCAAATCTTAGCATCTTTAACTCTGCCACCTCCAGCTCTGTCTCCTTTCTGGTCAGTGCCACCGTCTCCAACCAATATAACATAGATGGTCTCACTACCGTCCTGTAGACGTTCCCTTTCACTCTTGCTGATACCCGTCTATCACAAATCACTCCTGACACTCTTCTCCGCCTATTCCACCCTGCCTGCACTCTCTTCTTCACTTCTCTTCCAAAATCCCCATTACTCTGTACTGTTGATTCCAAGTATTTAAACTCATCCACCTTCACCAACTCTACTCCCTGCATCCTCACCATTTCACTGACCTCCCTCTCATTTACACACATGTATTCTGTCTTGTTCCTACTGACCTTCATTCCTCTCCTCTCTAGAGCATATCTCCACCTCTCCAAGGTCTCCTCAACCGGCTCCCTACTCTAGCTACAGATCACAATGTCATCAGCAAACATCATAGTCCACGGGGACTCCTATCTAATCTCGTCTGTTAACCTGTTCATCACCATTGTAAATAAGAAAGGGCTCAGATCTGATCCCTGATGTAATCCCACCTCCACCTTGATTAAATCCGTTACTCCTACCCCAGACATCACCATTGTCACACTTCCCTCATACATATCCTGTACAGGATGCGCACAAAGTCCATATACCCCTATCTTTAGGAGCATTTACAGGAATAACCATGACAATTTGGTTCCTGTGGACATCAGCCCAAGTCTTCCTGGTATTTCAAGGTGTGTTTCTGACATCCTGTCTGGTGCTGCCACCTGCTGCTACTCAAGAAATCGCAATCAACGTGGCGGTCGTTCCAAGATGAAGCGATGGGTGACAGAAGTGTTTTCGCAATCATGGAGCATTTGGATGCTGACTTGGACAGACGTCAGAAAGCTTCTGATCTGATGCTGTACCAATTTCCAACAAATGCTGAGAAGTGCACAATCTCTGATGAGTGCACAATTTATCGCAGCTACTGCAATCGAAACATGTTTTTCTGGGGAAAAGAAAATCCACATTTCTTTGAAGAAATTGAGCATAACCCACCACACGTGATGATCTGGGCCGGAATGACAGCACAGCATTTGTTTGGCTCTTATTTTTTTGATGGTTCTGTTAACCAAATCAGTTATCTGGAAATGCTGAATGGCTGGCTCATCCCGCAACTGAGAAACCAGGGCGTCCTTGACAGTGTTTGGTTTCAACAAGACGGGGCACCTGCCCATTTCGCAGTCACCGTGCGTGATCGCCTCAACAAAGTTTTTGGGAATCGTTGGATCAGACGAGGTTCAAACAACAATCCCGGTCCTCTTCCGTGGCCTCCGAGAAGCCCTGATCTAACAACTCCAGATAATGCACTCTGGGGGTTTATCAAAGAAGACGTGCAGATGCGCAGTTATTCATTGAACAATGAACTGAAATATGTGGTTCGCGCAGCGTTCCAGAAAGTCACCTCGCAAATGTTGCAGAACATGAGCAGGAGAACCTGGCGGCGCATTCGGCTATGCAGAGGTGGAGGGACCCATACAGATGTTTTGGATTCCTAAGAGGTAACCTTTAGCTTTCAAAATCCTCCAAATGATAGGGGTATATGAACTTTGTGTGCACCCTGTACAATTCTTACGTACTTCTCTGCCACTCCCTACTTCTTCATACAATACCACAGCTCCTCTGGAGGCACTCTTTCATATGCTTTCTCCAGGTCCACAAAGACGCAATGCAACTCTTTCTGGCCTTCTCTAAACTTCTCCATCAACACCCTCGGAGCAAACATCACATCTATGGTGCTCTTTGCTGGCATGAAGCCTTACTGCTGCTCACTAATCATCACCTCCCTTCTTAACTGATCTTCCACTACTCTTTCCAAGAACTTCATGCTGTCTCTCATCCCACTTATTTTTAAAAATCAGCACCAGTAGACTTCTTCTCCAATCCTCAGACATCCTCTCACTTTCCAGGATTCCATTAAACAATCTGGTTAAAAACACCACTGCCATCTTACCTAAACTCCATGCTTCTACAGGTATGTCATCTGGACCAACAGCCTTTTCATTCTTCATTCTCTTCATAGCTGTCCTTACTTCCTCCTTGCACTTTCTGATTCACTATCTCCAAATCATCCAACCTCTTCTCTCTCTTGTTCTCTTCATTCATCAGCCTCTCAAAGTACTCTTTCCATCTGCTCAACAAATTTTCCTTACTTGTGAGTATGTTTTGTCACACGTGTGTGCCTGGAGAACAACCTAATGGCTTATGTAAGTGTGATTAACTGCCGAGACACAATGGGGCACTGTTTAATAACACTCTCTACTCTCACTCTCCCTCTGCAGAAAGGAAGATTGACACTGCTCCCACTCTGACGTCACTTTTAGTGTCAGACAACGTGGGCCTGCACCTTCCTCCCAGAATTCCTAATACAGTGGTCCAATGCCATCTTGCCAGCAGAACATCTTGAAAAGAACACATCTCAACCTTAGCATACTACCACGCATTTCTTTTTTGGCCTTTTGCGTACTTTAATATGTGGGGTTTGCCTTCTGGTGCCCCAGACCCTTTATCTCTGCCTTGTGTCTACCTACAATTTCCATCTTTATCACCCTAACCTGCTGCACATCTTTCCCAGCTTGGTCCCTCTGTTTAGCCCACCAGTCCTTTTCCCCGACTCAAGTGTCCAGCCTCTCATACAACTCATCGTACGCCTTTTCTTTCGCCTTCGCCACCTCTCTCTTCACCTTACACTTTATCTCCTTGTACTCTTGTCTACTTTCTGCATCTTTCTGACTATCCCACTTCATCTTCGCTGTCCTCTTCCTCTGTATACTCTCCTGTACTTCCCCATTCCACCACCAGGTTTCCTTTTCCCCCTTCCTCTGTCCAGATGTCACACCAAGCACCCTTATTGCTGTCACCATTACTACTTCTGCTGTAGTTGATCAGCTGCCTGGTAACTCTTCACTGTCACTCAGTGTCTGTCTTACCTCCTCCCTAAACTCAACCTTGCACTCTTCCTTTTTCAACTTCCACCATTTGATCCTTGGCTCTGCCCTCACTCTCTTCCTCTTCTTGATCTCCAATGTCATCCTACAGACCACCATCCTATGCTGCCTAAATACCCTTTACCTTGCCACCACTTTGCAGTCTTTAATCTCCTTCAGATCAACTCTTTTGCATAAGATATAATCCACCTGTGTGCATCTTCCTCCACTCTTGTATGTCACCCTTTGTTCCTACCTCTTCTAAAAATACATATTCACTATAGCCATGTCCATCCTTTTCCATCCAAAAATCACTACCAACTGACCTTCTGCATTCCTCTCCTTGACACCATACTAGCCCATCATTTCATCTCCTCTGTTTCCTTCACCAATATATCCCTTGGGTACACTGTTCATCACTTCATCCTACTCACTCCAGAAATCTTCTTTCTCAACTTTCACACACTCAACTTGTGGGGTATATACACTAACAACATTCATCATTACACCTTCAGTTTCAAGCTTCATAATTGTCACTCTGTCTGGCACTCTTTTCACCCCCAAAACACTCTTGCCATACTAACTGATTTCTCCTACCATCCACTTCATAATAGAACAATTTTGAATCCACCTCTGATCCCCCTGGCCTTACTCCACTTCCATTTAATCTTTGCATGCACAATATATCAACCTTCCTTCTCTCCATCATATTGGCTCAATCTCTCCTCTTACCAGTCAAACTGCCAACATTCACCCTCACTTCTACTCTCTTTACCTTCCTCCTCTCATCCTGCCTCCAGATACATTTACCCCTCTTCTTCTTCCAACAGATTATGTATATATCTAACTATCTGTTTTACAGCGCCTTTCATATCTGTCAGTTATATAGTGCCTTTCACATCCCTCTGTCTTGTACTGTCTTCCACGTATGTCTGCTGTATCTTTTATAGTGCCTGTAGTATTTGTCATTTTCTCTCTGTTATTGTGCCTTTCCTGTCCTCTATTATTATAGTTAATTTCTTATCTTTCTGTTGTATAGTGCCTTTCATATTTATTTATTATACATTGTTTCTCACATTAATCTGTCCATCTCTCATATTGTTTCCTTCACGTGACTTACAGTATATAGTGATTTTAATATCTGTATATTATATAACACCATTTATGTCTATCTCTCTACTGTTTGTATCACCAACATGCCCTCAGTAGTTTTGGTCCCCTTCTACTTTTTAAACAAGAATCACAATTTTCTGTCAGACAAGTGTAAACTGACAACAGTGATTGTCATCTGCCATTCTTTAGTCCAACATGCAAAGTCTTTACATTTAATGTTAGACATTCACAATAAAACAAATAACAATGGCATAAACACAATCATTGGGACAATCACCTAGTGTTCTGTAACACTCTGTTTTCAGGTCATATCTGCCATCAAACTCTTCCTGCAGCTCTGGATGAGACGTCTACACCTCTAACTGGCCACTTAGCCCACTCTTCTTGAAGTCTGATGGACTTCTTCTCCCAACTGTGACTTCCAGCTCTTTCCATGGATTTTGACTTCGATTCAGTTCAGTGTTCATAGCAGACAACTTCAGAACAGTTCTATGCAATGTCCATCATATCTGAGGAGGTCTTGTATGTTTTAGAGGACCCACGACAAGCACCTGAGACAGAACTTTGTGACATCTGCTCCAGAATACCTTGATGATCTTCTGATTTTATTCTGCCATTCACAGTGTCAACTTAGTGCCTCATAACATTAATGAGCCTCCTCCTTGTTTCATGTGTTTTCTTTGAAAAGCTTGTAGGTTTATTTTGTCTTCTGTGGACACAGAGCTTCTGTGATTTACCATAAGGCTCTCATTTAGTTTCATCAGTCCATCAGTCTCACTCAACGTTGAGAAGTGTCTACCACTTGTTTGGAGACCACCTGTGGTTAATTTAATTTCTTGGACATGATTAAGAAAGGCACACACCTGTCTATAGAAGGTCCACAGTGGAGCAAAAACCCAGCCATGCGGTTGAATGAATTGCCTGCAGAGAGCAGAAACAGGATTGTTTCAAGGCACAGATCTGAGGATAGAAATACAAACATTCTGCACCATTGAAGGTTCTCCAGGTGGCAGTGACTGCCATAATTCTTAAAAGGAATATGTTTAGAACACACCTTCATAATGGAGGTGACCAAAAACCCAATGACCACTGTGGCTAAGCATCAGAGAACCCGTGTGGAGACGGAAGAAGCTTCTAGAAGGACAGCAACTACTACAACACACTGGACTTTATGGCACTGTGGCCAGTCAAACCAAAAGCCTTCTTAGAGTTTCCTAAAAGGCATCACAAGAACTCTCAAACTGAAAAACATGATTCTCTGGTCTGATGAGACCAACATAAATTCTAAATGTCACATCTGGAGGAAACCATGCAAAGTTGTCACATCAGACCCAAGAAGACTCCAGGCCGTGATGGCTGCCAAAGGGGGTTCAAGTTAGTGCTGAGTAAAGGGTTTGATTACTTGTGTCCATGGGATATTTCAGTTTTTATTTTTATTTAATTTACAAAAATGTCTTAAAACATACTTTCACTTTATCATTCTGGGATGTTGAGTTTTGCTTGATGTGGGAAAAAATGAACTGAAATGATTTTAACACAAGGCTGCAACATAAGAAAATGTGAAAAAGTTAAAGGGTCTGAAGACTTTCTATAATTGTTGTACATGGACATGTCCAGATTTGATCTTCTGTTAAAGGCAATCTTTAGAAAAAGGTGACAGAACACAATAAACATCACACCACATGCACATTCTAGAGTAAATTTTATCATTTACATAAACATAAATGCAAATTCCATATGTGGAAAAATTAAGTCCGCCCCTTCATTGATTATCACTTCAAATTCCTCAAATTAGAATCAGGTGCAGATGACGAGAACATCATGAGAGAGGATCTACTCTGAACCTGTGCTCTTATTTAAACCTCCGACATTTAGGTTGGTTTGCTCTTTGTTGTTGTAGTGTGTGTTATCACCATGCTGAGATCAAAATAGCTCTCTGAGGCCCTTACAATGAAGGTTATAGATGGCTATGAGTTTGGGAAGGAATTTAAAGAGATCTTCAGACAAAAGCTGCTGAAAAAAGACACTAAGAAGACTAAAATTGTATCACAGGACCTGCTGACTTTAAAGTGCATGCGTCTACCATTAGGAAGAGGCTTCACATATGAGATCTGCATGGGGGGTGAGCCAGGAGGAAACCAGGAAAAACATCAGTGCAACACTAAATTTTATCCATGAGTCCTTTGGCTTTCCAACTGGAGCAAAGGGGAGGACAAGAGACTTCCTCAGGGCCACACTGTGTCAGAAACAGGATTTGAACTCACAACCTCAGGGTTTAAAGTCCAAAGCCATAACCACAACAGCACACTACCTGCAGTGACTTCTGAGCCTGATACTCCTCCTCCTCTGCTCTTGTGTTGTCTTCCTCATAAGCTACTGATTAGCTATGCACTTCAGCTGATATCTCACTACTTAGTCACTACTGATTAGCCTTTTTCATAATGTGTCACATTAAACATGTTATCCTATCAGCATAAGTCATGTCACTTTTTCTGCCTGTTTAATTTTCTTCCTTTATAGTCATTCTGATCTGTGTGTATATTTATTTACTTATATATTTCTGTAAAAATCTAAATTTCTCCCTTGGGACAAATAAAGTTCTATCAAATTCTGACCAGCCTTCTCTCTTCCCTATCTCCTGCAGGTGAGGCTTGACTACACTCCACAGTGTAGAAATGCACCCAATATAATGTCTGCCTCTTATGCATCGTTATGATTTCAATTGCTCCTGACAGCAAATTGCTGAGATCTTATTTTACTAGAGAAATTTATGAAAATGCAAAATGACTGGTGAGATGCATGCATTTTTAATGCAAGAAAACACTAAAACCTTTGTGGTGTAGTGCGCAAAATAAATGTGTGCCAATGCACAAAACATCTCATGAAAATCTATTCAACAAAGTTCGGACCATACACGTCCATGGGAGACAAGGGCGTGTGAAAAAAATTAGCCAGGATTGCTGCCAAAAGTGGCTACTTTAATTCAAGGAGCTCTGATTTCATCATCGTCTCAGGGATTTACATCTGACACACCTGCTCTAAAGGGGGCACAGGCTTTCACTTGGTGTCCATTGACCATTCAAAGAGCAGTACTCTCTAGAGCCCACCCTCTCAACTTTAACTTGAAAAATCACAGTGTTCATGCTGTGTGCAGTGTTACTGAAATAAATAAAGGAGGAAATCATACTGTGCATAAAGAAATCAGCAACAAAAAATATAATTCTGTGACATATTCTATTTATGCTTACATAATGTATACTTATTGTATTGGCACATTTCACTATAAATGCGTTCATTCGCATATATATAGGGTTTTTTATTAATTCATTTTGCTTGAAATATTAGCATTTGGACCTCCTACTTTTAGACTTAACTTCAAACACATAATGCACAGAAAAACTGAGTGAAGGGCACTGCAGATTTTTTTGTATCTAATCAAATGGTTTTAATGTAATATTTTTGACACCATTGACTTGAAACAACACCTGCGCAATGGCAGGTTACACAGCTCGTCAAAGCCGTATTATTATCCTTTCCAAATCCAGGGTGCTTCATCAGATTTTGTGTTGGCGCACTAAGCTGAGTCTCTTTGTTGTGATGTCTATAAAGACACAAACACTTTCTACTGATTCCAAGTCGAGTTATGTAGTCCACTACGCAAGGCAACTGCAGTAAGACTGAGAATAGTTTAGTATGACAGTAGGCAGGGATAAAATGTCTTCTTTATCAGTAATGTAAATTTCTTGCTACTCTTATTATTATCAGAAAGGAGGAAAAAGCTGTTGATAAACTAAACCCATGTGACCCTGTAGTTACGAGTAGGATATAACAGGTTGGATAATGGATGAATGAATAAACTAAACAAGTACATGAAAACAATTAATTATATTAAAAATGAACACCCACTGATTATATAAAAGTTTTATTTTGTAAGATGCCCCCATTGTTGAGGGTGGCATACAGCGACACTTTTTTCAGTAAGACTCTACAAATTTCAGTACCAAGGTTCCGAGGAGCACTGAACAAGTTTCTTCCCATCAACTACTCTACCTTTTGTCATTCTCCCAATATAAAATCACAATTTTTAATCTACAGTACCTTACAGAGACATCTACTAGACATAACGATGATCAAAATAAATCTTTAAATTGAAAAATAACAAACTTACTTATATCATGCACTAGCAGAATACCCGTGCTTCGCAGCGGAGAAGTAGTGTGTTAAAGAAGGTATGAAAAAGAAAAGGAAAAATTTTAAAAATAACGTAACATGATTGTTAATGTAATTGTTTTGTCATTGATATGAGTGTTGTTCCCATATCTATATCTATATATATATCTATATATATATATCTATATATATATATAGCAAAATAACCGCGCTTGGCAGCGGAGAAGTAGTGTGTTAAAGAAGGAAAGAGAAACAAAAGGAAACATTTTGAAAATAACGTAACATGATTGTCAATGTAATTGTTTTGTCACTGTTATGAGTGTCGCTGTGATATATATATATAGCAAAATATCAACGATTTGCAGCGGAGAAGTAGTGTGTTAAAGAAGTTATGAAAAAGAAAAGGAAACATTTAAAAAAAAATGAAACATGATTGTCAAAGTAATTGTTTTGTGTATTTGGCGGCAGCGTCACAAAGTTGTTTTCGTCTAGCTGCATCAGAAAATGTACCACGACATTGTACATATATATACACATACATATCTTCATATCTATATACATATATACATATCTTTATACAGTACATATCTACATATACATATATATATATATATACACATACCTATCTACATCATATATACACACACTTACATACATACACACACACAAATTATATATATATGTTTGTGTGTGTATGTATGTATGTATGTGTGTGTGTGTGTGTATATCTATACTAATAAAAGGCAAAGCCCTCACTGACTGACTGACTCACTCACTGACTCACTCACTTACTCACTCATCACTAATTTTCCAAGTTCCCATGTAGGTAGAAGGCTGAAATTTGGCAGGCTCATTCCTTACAGCTTACTTACAAAAGTTGGGCAGGTTTCATTTCGAAATTCTATGCGTAATGGTCATAACTGGAAGCTATTTTTCTCCATTTACTGTAATGGAGTTGAGCTCGAAAGCCATGGGGGGGCGGAGTTTCGTGTGATATCATCACGCCTCCCACGTAATCGCGTGAACTGACTTTTAACGCAGTACGTAGAAAACCAGGAAGACCTCCAAAAAGCGATGAAGAAAACATGCATTATATAATTGAGAAGGCAGCGAAACAATAGAAAGCGAGCGAATGATATATATACAACCATATTCATGAGTGCTGCTACTTCGGAAACAAAGCACGGTGTAAACATAAAATTTAAATTAAGTTCATAGACAGGCTGCCGCTGGCATTTGTCATGCCCACGGGTAAAGCGGAATACAAGTTTAATGAGAGGACGCAGGATATAAACGAGAGTTGTATATTATTGTTATTAATGGCCCGGGGATATGAAGCGCTGGTAACACAATAAACTACAGATCCCATAATGCAGCGCTTCAGCTGCCTTGCCGAACACTTACCGCGTTAATCAAGTCTAGCTTATCATGCTGCAAGTTATTGCCAAGCTAGCCCACACGATGCAGAAGAGAAAAGTTGATTATGAAAATAGAGCCTTTAAAAACCGATGGGAGGCTGAGTATATGTTTACTGACATTGCCGGTAAACCTGTGTGTCTCATTTGTGGAGCTAATGTGGCTGTAATTACAGAATTTAATCTAAGACGGCACTATGAGACAAAACATCAGGATAACTTGAAAGACCTGAATGCAATGCAGAAGATATAGAAAGCAGAAGAGTTAAAGAAGAATCCAGCTGACGTTTTTACCCGTGCAAAATCACAAAGTGATTTCAAGTGAAGCTGCTTTTATAGGAGACACAAATGCACCAGTGCAACTTGCCCCACTTTCCCTGTTGCCAAGTAATGTTGAAACAAGTCGGCACAACGGTGTTCCCAAATACGCACTTTGCTGATAAACTGAGCGCACTGAGTTCGCACGGCGCTTTGGTGACTTTGAAGAACAAAAAAAGAATTTTGAGTTGTTTCGCAACCCATTTGCCGTCGATGTGGAAACTGCACCTGTGCAGATTCAGATGGAGGTGATTGAGCTGCAGTGTAATAGCACACTGAAGGCAAAGTACGATACTGCAGGGCCCACACAGTTTATTCACTCCATTCCCGCAGAAATGCTCCAGCTCCGTCTACATGCAGCTCGAACCTTGTACATGTTTGGTAGCACATATCTGTGTGAGAAGCTCTTCTCAGTGATGACGACTAACAAAACAGCACACAGGAGTCGCCTCACTGATGAGCACCTGCAGTCCATCCTGAGAATCTCCACAACACAGAACCTCACACCAAACATAAACGAACTTGTTGCCAAAAAAAGCTGCCAGGAGTCCAGCTCTGATAAAATGACATATGAGCAAAGACAACTGAATGACTTGATTTGTTATTGCTGAAAAGAACACATTTTATTTATATTTCCAGGTTTTGTTATGCAGCATGTTCATATTTGAATTTGTATAATTTTGACAGGATATATTTTTATGGAGAGCAAAATCTTTTGGGATATTTAAAATTTAAGTTTATTTTTTATATAAAATTACATAAGAGTAAAGAAATTTGAATGTTTGTTCTTTTAACGTTTACTTTATTTCTAACTTGTATAATTTAGACAGGATATATTTTTATGCAGAGCAAAATATTATAAGTTATTTAAGGTTTGAGTTGATTTTTTCTGTTTTTATTCATATTTATGTTCAAAAAAGTTAAGTTTTAAAAGTTTAAAAGTTTAGTTTTAGTGTGTTCAATAAATGTTTATCCTGTTCGGCCCGCAAGCTAAAGTGTGTTTTGGATTTTGGCCCCCTGTGCAATTGAGTTTGACACCCCTGATTTAGTCGACACAAATATCTTTGGTTGGAATGTAAGGCGAATTTACTCTTTACATTTGTATGGTGAAGAAAAATTTATGCAATGATGCCTACATTTAACTTACATTCCTACCAAAGATATTTCTGTCGACTAAATAAAAACTCCTTCTATTTAAAATTTAAATAGAACTTGAACAGATACAATAGTTCATAATATCCACGCAGACTTGCACGTAAGAGCGGGAGTCATCCGTTTTAACAAGCAGCGTATTGCACTGATACGAAATAGCCTGCCCATTTAATTATTTAGGAATGGATAAATAAATTAAGATTTTGTACAAATAATGCTTTTCATTTTTCTTCCTTGATGGATTCTGCCACCCCCAGCAACAGTTGGTC
>JANRMT010028174.1:12385998-12396195 GCA_026402145.1 Polypterus bichir lapradei
ATATATATATATGTATGTGTGTGTGTGTGTATATGTATATATGTAGATACTGTATGTATGTATATGTATATATATGTTTATATATGTGTGTGTATGTATATATATATATATATATATATATATATATATATGTATTTGTGTGTATATATGTGTGTGTATGTATATGTATGTGTGTATATGTAGATATGTATATATATATATATATATATGTATATATACTCAGCAAAAAAAGAAACGTCCTCTGACTTTGAACTGTTTTTACTTTCAGTAGACTTAATGTGTAAATATTTGTATGAACACTAAAAGAGTCAACACCATAAGACATAAACTAAAAATGTTTCACAATGTGTCCCTGAATGAAGGGAGGCTCAAAATCAAAAGTACCAGTCAGTATCTGGTGTGGCCACCAGCTGCTTGAAGTACTGCAGTGCATCTCCTCCTCATGGACTGGACCAGATTTGTCAGTTCTTGCTGTGAGATGTTACCCCACTCTTCTACCAATGCACCTGCAAGTTCCTGGACATTTCTGGGGGGAATGGACCTAGCCCTCACCCTGCGATCCAACAGGTCCCAGACGTGCTCAATGGGATTGAGATCTGGGCTCTTCGCTGGCCATGGCAGAACACTGACATTGCTGTCATGCAGAAACTCATGCACTTTTTGCCAGTCCTGTCTGGTCCAGCGAAGGTGGGTTTGTGCCCATAGGCGGCGTTGTTGCTGGTGATGTCTGGTAAGGACCTGCCTTACATCAGGCCTGCAAGCCCTCAGTCCAGCCTCTCTCAGCCTATTGCTGAGAAGAAGAGAAGTAGTGTGTTAAAGAAGTAATGAAAAAGAAAAGGAAACATTTAAATAATAACGTAACATGATTGAGATTGTCATGAGTGTTGCTGTCATATATATGCCTGCCTAAATAAGTCACCCTCGCTTCGCTCTTACTTTTTTACCATTTATTTAATCATGGCTAGTGGCGGAAAAATTATAAAATGGAAGGAGGATTACACTGAGTTTGGCTTTACCAAAACAATTATTGATGGCGAATCGATTATTCATACAGCTTGAATTGATCTGTTTTTCTGTGTTAACCTCATATTTTTTCATACTTCTTCTCAAACCAAGGTGGTGCGAGGGTAAAATGAATAGGGATGCGCTGATCAAAGTAATCGGTGTACCTGGAAATCATGCATTGACAAAAGTTCCCCTTTGCTTGTAATGCAAAGTGTGATTAAATGCATTATTTTTTAACACGTTATGGAGCACATGCATCGAAGCTTCTCAGCTGTGCTTGTGCTAAGAAAAGGAAAGATTTTAAAAATAACATAACACGATTGTCAATGTAACCTTTTGTAAGTAGTGCCTGGAGGATTCAGTGTGGAGAAACTCTATATACAGCGTGTGTATTAACTTGTGGATTTTTCTGTGAGTATTTGGTGGCAGTGTGACAAAGTTGCTTCGAAAGACGGCGTTAGTCGCGGAGCTCAGCTGACAGTGAAATTAGGTAAATGGGAGGGGAGATGATGACGTGACTCCCCTGCAATTTTAACTTAGTTACAAAGTGATCAAAACTGTCATTTATATCCTGCGTCCTCTCATTAAACTTGTATCCCGCATTACCCATGGGCATGAGAAACGCCAGCAGCAGCCTGTCAATGAACTTAATTTAAAGTTTAGGTTTACACCGTGCTTTCTTTCCGAAGTAGCAGCACTCATGAATACTGTATGGTAGTATATGTCACTCGCTCGCTTCTTATTGTTTCGCTGCCTTCTTAATTATATAATGCATGTTTTCTTTAGCGCTTTTTGGAGGTCTTCCTGGTTTTCTACGCACTGCGTTGACAGTCAGTTCACGTGATTACGTGGGAGGCGTGATGATGTCACATGAAACTCCGCCCCCCACGGCTTTCGAGCTCAACTCCATTACAGTAAATGGAGAAAAATACCTTCCAGTTATGACCATTACGCGTAGAATTTCGAAATGAAACCTGCCCAACTTTTGTAAGTAAGCTGTAAGGAATGAGCCTGCCAAATTTCATCCTTCTACCCACACGGGAACTTGGAGAATTAGTGATGAATCAGTCAGTCAGTCAGTCAGTGAGGGCTTTGCCTTTTATTAGTATAGATTTGCATCTGAGGATCTTCATGGAAGTCTCATTCAAGGTAAATAGTAACCCACCAGGGTGAGAGGGGTCGCTGTCGCTAAACTTGTTCCCTTTTTCCCCACAGCTCCCAGAAACCTCCCAGTGAAGGAAACTAGCTCCACCCCTTCCAGTCCTCCCATTATAAAAAGACTGTGTGCCTCCATTAAGTCGTCTTGTCTTGATGAGACCAGTTCTGGAGAGTGAACTCTCTGAGAATCCTTTCTGTTGTTGTGTTTGCTTACCAAGTGCTACAGTAGTTCTGAGTTTGTTCTTGCTTGCCCTATGTTAACTATTAGAAGATGGCCACCTGCGTAAGTTTGTGAAATTTGAAGGAATTTAAAGGGACAACCCGGCTGGAGTCCCAAACCTTTTTGAATTGTTCCGGCTTTACTTGAACCTGTGTTTGGCCACACTTACAAAACGTGTCCAGAATAGTGCACAACAACAACAGCAGAAGCAACCAAACTTGCAGTATACTTGGCAAAAACAGAAAGGGACATCTAGAAAGCTGAATTTGTTCTGCAGTAAAAGTTTATGAGATAACCCTGACTTCTTTTGAATGGTAACACACTGTTTTATTGTGAAAACAGGTTCACAAAAGACAGTTTAACCTATGAGGTTCGTTTGCTACTGGTTGGCAGGTTAACAGGGGTGATGTCTAAATTGTAAGAAAAAACAATAATATAGCAGTCATTAATCACACAAAATATGCATTGGCAGAAAACCCTCTTTACAGAATCACTCACACAATAAAGGGAAAACTATCTTTTTAATTGTCTTATTTAAGCACTTTTTATTCCCAAAGTAACATTAGTCCCCCATTGTGACGGTGGGGCCCGAGTTTGCATGGGTCACTTTTGTTGTGGCGTCTGCTTCTTCTGCCATTGCATGTGAGCGTTATGTGACTTTCAGCACTCCAAAAACACGCACTCTGTTGTTATTGGATCTAAACTGTTCAATGAGTCAGTGTTGGGGTCCATTACTGGGGCAATTACAGACTGGCACTGTGACCCCTTTGGCTAGACCCATACCCTAAGGAAAAAAAATTTAAAATAGGTATATAGATGAATTGTTTGCACTTTTTATTTCTAGATTATTTTTGTTTAAAGCTATATATAATAGTTCACTACTACTGTTAAAAGACTGAATCTGAAACAGTGCAGCATTTTCATTTTCTTTTTATTTATTTATTTATTGATTGACTGATTATTCATGGTAACATCTTGAAAAGGAAAATATAAAAGCAAAGTCAGAATTTCAATCAGAACATTTAGAACTTGAAAATCAAATCAAATACATTTGCACACTATTTTAGAATTTCACCACTTACTGTAAATGTGTACAGCTCTTCAGAGCTACTGCCATTGCCAAATAACTGGCCTTTCATTCATCGTGTGAATGAGCTGGCAGGTTCATCACGACTACTGCAATATCAGCACTGGCACTCATGAAAAATGCAAATATAAACTACAACATGTAAGAAGATTCACGAAGATGTTGCTGCAGTCCGGAGTAAAATGGACAAATCTGGGGAGAGGGCGGTATAAATTTCAATCAAATTTGACTTCAGCGAGTCATGTTGCAGCTAATACACATCAATCAAATGTTAATGTGTCCAATTATTAACGACCTGAGGTTGTCTATCAAATTTTACTTCAACCAATGTCTTTGCAGGTCTCTATCCACATTAGTACCTGCTTTACGATTCCACATACCTGGGTTTGATTTGCCATTGCACGTTTAAACAAAAAAATTATGTATTTGTCTATTTATAAAATGCAGGTAATTTTGCTTCAAAGATAAAATGATTAATGTCTGCAATTGAATTTGTCTGTGGGTTCTTATCACTTTGCAATCATGGATTTTGTTTTTATTTTACTTTGATGTCATATACAAATTTTTTGTTGTAAATGTTGATTTTTTATCATTATTTTTGCTATAATAACTGATGTATATTTATGTTGTTGAGTTGTTTGATTAAATACACTACACATGTTATTTTTCATTCTTATTTTTAAACAGGATCATATCACTGGCATTAATACTAAAAACATTCTGTGCAATCTTCAGGTGTATTCTTCTGCCCTGTCTTTCATCTGTGAATATATTCTTCATGCTCATCTATACAAACTAATGAACATTTGTGAGATCACTGAAAAACTGCAGTTTCCTTTATAGGTTTGTATTCTGTTTTTTTTCCCTTTGTATACTAATCACATAGGTCCCCTATGATAAAATATTAAATGACAGGTCATGCAATATATGTAAAAACCTTTATAGTGACACACAGCTGGTGTGGGGTACACAATCTGTAGATTTTTTGTGCATATTTTCATTATATTTTCCTCAAGACAAGAACAGATGAACTAAATTCAGGACACATCAACGCATACCCTCTTCTCGATTGTACCTCACTTTTAAAACAGTTGTTCAGACAAAAAGAGGAAGACATTGCGATGCCTGAGGTTATGAATTACATTACATCACATACTTGAGAAAGGATGGACATTTGGGACAACAAGTTGGTAAATTGGTTTACGGCCTGAGAAAGGAAGACATGCCAGTAGTGTTAAGCAATATCAAAGGTTTTATTGTTTGGGAAAACATTTAAGTGATTTCATTCATCATATTGACATCCAGCCAATCGGAATATCTAATTCTAAAATATCTTGGAAAAACTCTCAGTAGAATTTTATAATATGCCTCAGCTAAAGGACAACATTAGAAGAGAACAGAGCGACATCATTATTTTTTTATTCTACTATTATTTTTCCTATAATAAATATCATGTTGCTTTTAACTTTCTATGTTTTGTCTTAATATCTAGAGTGACTGAAGTAATAAGGTAGACTTCTTTGAGCACCTGGTGCATTTAGAAGTTTGCCATTACCTGTGTGCTGTGAGCTTTATTAAGGGCTGAGGGTGAGAGCTCAACCCAAAAGTAGGGAACAGTATGTAAAGTAAGGCACTCTGGCTGATAAATTGCTTATAGTAAAGGATGCTGAGCCTTTGTATGTTAAATGTATTCTTGGAGACCGAAGTAATATTTAGGTCTGAGATTTATTTTAAACATTGTATGTTGTTCATGCCGATAATAAGTAAGTCTCTTGAAGTGCTGAGAGAATGACAGGCTGTGTTATTCCTAAGGCAATTGTGTCTTTTAAAGTGCTAGAGGTTAAGCAGCTGTGTGTGTGTCATTCATGGGGCACTGTTGTGGTTAGGGTCTGTGTGTATGTGTATATCTATGCATGTGTGTGATAATCTTAAAGTGCAACAGTAGACCAACCCAGTAACAAACTTGACGCGTACACTTACCTTTAAAGAAAATAGGTAAAGGGTAAGTAGAGAGAGATACAACAATAATACACCAGCCAAACGATTACACAAGACTATCCTTTGTATTGACCAAAAAAAAAATATATATATATATATATATATGAGGGTGTGAGGGTTAGTTTGGCTGAAACCACGCTAAGGAGAAGCAGTCTGATCATCTGCAGGCCTTTTGCTGCTGGCGAGCTGCGTTTTTTTCTTGTCTCTTGTCATTGTTTTAAGAGCTGGGAGCACATGAAGTGTGTCTGCCAACAGCAGTCCAACAACTGCTAGGTTAGATGTCTGTGGACTTGTTTTAAATGATGTGTCACTGCCTTGTCTTGCGTGATGTTGTAAAAACAATACTTGTCCTTTATTTCCTGCCTCGGGCAAGGTTAAATGCCTTTCTCAGGATGTATAATTCTGGTCGCGTTGTTTGGGTTGGTGGTGGCTGAACACATGCTAAGAAGGTGCCATCGGATCATCTGCTGTCGTGCTATCAGTCTTCCATGCTGTACTCCGCCCTACCTCAATCGGACCTAACAGTCACTTAAAGCAAAAAAGGCTTCAACCTGGCTGGGAGGCTACAATACTTTCGAATTTTACTTTCAAATTCTTTACCTTTCTCTGCATTTGTATCGTGCCATCATTTGTTTGAGCCTTTCAAATTCCACTGCTTTCATAATATCTTATCTGCTTTTTTTTCTCTCCAACGCTTTTGGGTCTCTTTTCTCCATGCTGCTCTTTCTTCTTTGCTTACTCGTTGACATTTCATCTAGAACGTATTGTCCTTATACGCTTTATATGTGCTGAGAGCATAGGATCTGAGTGTGCTACGTGCCTTTACACAACTCAGTGTTATTTGATATTGTTTGCATCTTACGGGTCTTTTAAATGTCTTCCAAGAACTTCCAAGAAGATCAAGTATCGTCGCCCTGCTTTTCCTTTCCAGGACTTTTTTTTATAATACACATACCACTTAGAATTAAGGCCAAAAAGTTCTATCTTGGTCTCATCAGACCAGAGAATCTTATTTCTCATCATCTCAGAGTCCTTCAGGTGTCTTTTAGCAAACTCCATGCGGGCTGTCATGTGTCTTGCCTCTCCTCAGTGTGTGGAGACAACCAGGCACTGCTCATCACTTGTCCAATACAGTCCCCACAGTGAAGCATGGCGGTGGCAGCATCATGCTGTGGGGGTGTTTTTCAGCTGCAGGGACAGGACGACTGGTTGCAATCGAGGGAAAGATGAATGCGGCCAAGTACAGGGATATCCTGGAAAAAACCTTCTCCAGAGTGCTAAGGACCTCAGACTGGGCCGAAGGTTTACCTTCCAACAAGACAATGACCCTAAGCACACAGCTAAAATAACGAAGGAGTGGCTTCACAACAACTCTGTGACTGTTCTTGAATGGCCCAGCCAGAGCCCTGACTTAAACCCAATTGAGCATCTCTGGAGAGACCTAAAAATGTCTGTCCACCAATGTTTACCATCCAACCTGACAGAACTGGAGAGGATCTGCTAGGAGGAATGGCAGAGGATCCCCAAATTCAGGTGTGAAAAACTTGTTGCATCTTTCCCAAGAAGACTCATGGCTGTATTAGCTCAAAAGGGTGCTTCTACTAAATACTGAGCAAAGGGTCTGAATACTTACGACCATGTAATATTTCAGTTTTTCTTTTTTAATAAATCTGCAAAAATTTCAAAAATTCTTTTTTTTGTATGTCAATATGGGTGCTGTGTGTACATTAATGAGGAAAAAAAAATAATTTAAATGATTTTAGCAAATGGCTGCAATATAACAAAGAGTGAAAAATTGAAGGGGGTCTGAATACTTTGCGTACCCACTGTATATATAATAAATATATATCACAGCCATCTTGGAAGTGTTTTATAGTCATTGTGTTGTAAACAATGATTTTGATAAACAGCCTGACTACAGTGATTCATGATGAATAGTATTTTTTTTTTGGTGTACTTTGAACCATTGAATTAATTTATTGCATTCTTTTTATCTTAGGGTGATGTGCCAGTTATTAGAAACTGGTGGTCTCTTCTTCGGAAGAACTGCTCTAATGGATGGCAAACATTAGTATTTTGATTTCTTTCTTTTGTTTTTGGTATACACAATTTTTTCTACAATTGCATGTGCAATGTGCTCTTTTGGAATCCACTACGCCAGCAATGTGACAGGTAGCTTTTCAGAAGAATTTATAATTATCTGTGCTTTGGCATGTCTGAGCACACCTATTCTGTGTGTACCATTGCTGACTGCTGGTGCAAGTACTCTACTTTTGGAGCTGCTCCTTTTGGGATGGTTAGACAATCTAAGGTGACTCCAAATAGGGAAACAGCCAGTTTAAATAAATGTGGAATTGTAAACGCTCAAATGTTTGAACAAGGTCACATAATGTAACTTTAAACACACCAGAATGTATTTTGTGTGTACAGGCGCCATTGCACTGTGTGTTCTAATCTGTCTTTCTTTTTTTTTTTTGGGGGGGGCGTTAAATGAATAACATAACCAATACTTTAAGGACTAAATGTTCAGAGCAGGAGGAACGTGGCAGCAGTAGTCTCCTTGAGGAATATACTGACACAGCTATACCAAGGTATTATTGTAAACCTTGTCTAACCAATATTATTTGATACTTGGTTTGACTTTAGCAACTTCAACTCAGTAGAAAGGATTGTTCTAAGCTAAGCCTTGTCAAGGATCAGTCATTACCTGGGGAACAGTCGGATTGGTTATTTTGTTGATTAAATTAATAAAAGTACCTACAAAACTTTTCTGTGGCTTTCATGTTTCCTTAAGGGTCAGAAGTCCACATGACTGTCATCATCAAGTTCTTCCATGTGAACCCGGAATACACTGATTGAGGTCATTTATGTTAGGTAGAATGCCCAGAGGGGGCTGGGCAGGTGGTCTCGTGGCCCCCTGCAGATTTTTTTTTTGTTTTGTTTTTTCTGTCCTCCCTGGCCATCGGACCTTACTTTTATTCTATGTTACTTAGTGTTGCCTAATTTTTTTTTCTTGTATAGTTTGTCTTTTTTTCTCTTTCTTCATTTTGTAAAGCACTTTAAGCTACATCATGTGTATGATACTGTGCTATAGAAATAAATGTCGTTATTTAGCGTAGTTGTTTTTTATCCAGACTTGTGTAATCTTAATACTCAAGTTGATATAACAGATAATGTGAACCAGTAAAGTACAGCGATAACCTCCGAAATTTTTTGGTGAGCCAGAGCATCAATTCTGTTTAAATTGTATCCCAATGTGCACACTTTTGTAAAGGACACAGAACAGTTGGGTTCGAAACTTGATGGACTGCACAAGACAGACACTTATTGACAATTCAATTACGTTTATGTGCAGAGTTAATTTTTGCAGTGTTGGTGGTTCTTTCTTTTTCAAGACCTCTGCAGTTCGCCCTGGCATTCTGTCAATCAACATCTGGGCCCAATCCTGATGCATGGCAGTCCATTCTTGTAGAATCAATGCTTCGAGTTTGTCAGAATTTGTGGGTTTTGGTTTGTACACACGCCTCTTGAGGATTGACCACAAGTTCTCAACGGGATTAAGGTGTGTGGAGATTCCTGGCCACGGACCCAAAATTTTAATATTTTGTTCCATGATCTCTTTAGTAATCACTTTTGCCTTATGGCCTAGTGCTCCATCATGCTGGAAAAGGTTTTGTTGACCATCAAACTGTTCTTGAATGTTTGGGAGAAGTTGGTTCTTGACACCAAGCCATACCCCCAAAGTCTTCACCTCACTCACACCTGCCTGCTGCCATTCCTGAGCGAGCTCTGCATTGGTGGTGCTCCGATCCCGAGCCCAGAATAAAGAATGGGACCAAAACATCCTCTGAGAGTAACTTCTCCCAACCATCGAATATCAGTTTGGTGATCAACAAAGCCCTTTCCACTTCTTGTGTCGTTCTCAAAGCTATTGGCTACAACTGTACAATTTTATTATTTTTTGTGTATTACAAACACACATGTTCATCCCCTTTACATTTTTCTTTAATTTACTTGGGGGCTCTGCCCCCTGCTCACATCGCTCACCATACCCCTGGGCGGATGCTACGCACTAGCTACTTCACGGCTCTGCCTCATGTATGGGGAAGCAGATGTACAATTTAACAGATTGTTATTATCATGAGAATTGTTACATATGCATAATAGACCTAACTATTTTACATTTTGGCGACTAATTAACCATATTAAAAACTGTAAAACGTAATAGATTGAAAGAAAATTATGTTTCATGTTGCGTTTGAGGTATTCATTGCGTTATACATTTTCGTTCTGTTTGGCTTTGACATTAATATGCAAATACTTTTCAAACTTACACTTTTACTGTAAAACTGCAGTAAAAACAATATTTAAAGTTAACTTTTTATCAATATCACTTTGAATTTTGATTTTGTGTTTGGACTTACATCGTAACAACGCAAAGTATAATTGCCCGTGAGTGAATATCGTTTCTTTCTCCCTAATAAATAAACCGACTTTTTCGAATGTTTTTCCCTGTGATTTGTTAATTAGCATAGCAAAAGCTATTCTAATGGGAAACTCAAGATTTTCATTTATTATATATATATATATATATATATATATATATATATATATATATATATATATATTGTGGAGGACTGCCGGCTTCACATGCCGGTCCTCACCCCCAGGCCGCCAGGAGGAGCTCTCCCGACAGCAGGATCATGCCCCGAGGTCCAGCAGGGCCTTA
>JANRMT010028174.1:12396295-12407685 GCA_026402145.1 Polypterus bichir lapradei
ATACAGTAATGGACATGCCACAGCTTTAATGCTTCAATTAGTGAAGTTTATTCCCAGACCAGTATGTTTATTGAACTGATTTTCTTTGTGCATTTCTTGATTTCAACTGATTCAGCAGATAGGTTTCTATGTTATGCACACTACTAGGGTCTGATGATCTAAAATGGAGGCTAAATCTAATCTAATCTAAAAACAAACAGTAACTTGGATAACAGTGAAAGCCTTGGCTGTCAAATAGCAGACTTGTACAGTAGGTGGCAGTAAGGTGACATCTAGGATTCCCACGTTTCTTACATTGTTAATGTGTGGTGGCAGCCAAATGATGCATTTAACTCATAATTTTATTGCCAGCTTTCTTAATTTTGTACATTCCATCTTACATGCGTTTGAGTGTGTCAATTATCTATTCTATAATCTTATACTGCTAAAAGACTGGAATAGAGATCCATGGACACTGAACTCAGCAAAGGGGTATCCTGAGAATTGTCATGCATCACTGTGGAATATTTGACACTCCTCATAGCAAACAAGGAACAAAATCTGTTCTGTAGGCAGAAGGGGGTACAATGGAATGTTAGGAATATTACACTACTAGCAGAATACCCGCGCTTCGCAGAGGAGAAGTAGTGTGTAAAAGAAGTTATGAAAAAGAAAAGGAAAAATTTTAAAAATAACGTAACATGATTGTTAATGTAATTGTTTTGTCATTGATATGAGTGTTGTTCTCATATCTATATATATCTATATACATATATGTATATCTATATCTATATATATATAGACACACACACATATACTGTGGGGTGCCAAACAGGCAAATACATTGATTTTCTGAATATATAAAGTCAAAACTTGAATATATAAAGTCATCGCTGGAATATATAAATTCAAAACCTGAATATATGAAGTTAGCATCAGAATATATAAAGTCAGCGCTGGAATATATAAAGTGAAAACTTGAATATATAAAGTCATTCCCGAATATATAAAGTCAAAAATTGAATATATAAAGTCAGCGTCGGTATATATAAAGACAAACTTGTTTCTGAATATATAAAGTCAAAAGTTGAATATATAAAATCATCGCTAAAATATATAAAGTCAAAACCTGAATATATACAGTCAAGTTAGATTTAGTCATCATTGCATAACTATTTCTTTACCATAGAAATTTAAAGACTAAATTCAACTTCCATTCCTAACAAAGATATTTCTGGCGACTAAATAGAATCTACTTATATCCAAATTTGAGCTATTGAGCTGTTGCCTGCCTGCCTGAATAAATCACCCTCGCTTCGCTCTTACTTTTTTACTGTTCATTTAATCATGGCTAGTGGCGGAAAATTTATAAAATGGAAGGAGGATTACACTGAGTATGGCTTTACCAAAACAATTATTGATGGCGAATCGATTATTCATAAAGATTCAATTGGTGATGTTTTTCTTTGTTAACCTCATATTTTTTCATACTTCTTCTCAAACCAATTGGGTGCGAGGGTAAAATGAATCGGGAAACGCTGATCAATGTAATCGGTGCACCAGGAAATCATGCATTGACAGAAGTTCCCCTTTGCTTAGAATTGAAAGTGTGATTAAATGCATTATTTTTAACGCATTATGGAGCACATGCATCGAAGCTTCTCAGCTGTGCTTGTGCTAAGAAAAGGCAACATTTTAAAAATAACGTAACACGATTGTCAATGTAACCTTTTGTAAGTAGTGCTTGGAGAATTCAGTGTGGAGAAACTATAGAGACAGCGTGTGTATTAACTTGTGGATTTTTCTGTGAGTATTTGGTAGCAGCGTCACAAAGTCAATTCTGTAAGACTGCGTTAGCTGTGGAGCTCAACTCAGAGCGAAATGAGGTGAATGGGAGGGGAGATGATGACGTGACTCCCCCACCCGCCTTAACTGTCAATCCCCCCATAAACACAGTCTCTCGGAATTTGAATAAGCACAGCCCCTCACCTGCAATTTTAACTTAGTTACAAAGTGATCAAAACTCTCGTTTATATCCTGCGTCCTCTCATTAAACTTGTATCCTACATTACCAGTGGGCATGACAAACGCCAGCGGCAGCGTGTCTATGAACTTAATTTAAACTTTAGGTTTACACCGTGGTTTGTTTCCGAAGTAGCAGCACTCATGAATATGGTAGTATATGTCACTCGCTCGCTTACTACTGTTTCGCTGCCTTCTCAATTATATAATGCATGTTTTCTTCAGCGCTTTTTGGAGCTCTTCCTGGTTTTCTACATACTGCGTTGACAGTCAGTTCACGTGATTACGTGGGAGGCGTGATGATGTCACACGAAACTCCGCCCCCCACGGCTTTCGAGCTCAACTCCATTACAGTATATGGAGAAATATACCTTCCAGTTATGACCATTACGCGTAGAATTTCAAAATGAAACCTGCCCAACTTTTGTTAGTAAGCTGTAAGGAATGAGCCTGCCAAATTTCAGCCTTCTACCTACACAGGAACTTGGAGAATTAGTGATGAGTCAGTCAGTCAGTCAGTCAGTCAGTCAGTGAGGGCTTTGCCTTTTATTAGTATAGATAGTAATGATGGGAATAAAACAATTTAATGAAACATTTTTCCGACTTGTGTATCCCAGAATGAACATTTTACTTTGATAATTTATTCAAAGTTTAAAATGTCATAATAGGTTTATAGCCTGTCTTCAGTGTGCCTTGTTGAATGTAGGCTACTTTTTCTTTTGGACTTTCAAGTAAACAGCAACAGTCAAATATTTGTATTAATTTGACTAACTTAATTAAGTATAGTTTACACTTAAGACTACACAAACTCACTTAAATGAGGCAAACTGCAAATCTGTATTCATATGTTCATTGAAATCCTAATTCCCTTCAGATGTTCTTTAGTAACAGTAAGCATTGAGCAACAGTAAACATCACATATCTAAACTTTTTGTGATAATTTATTTTAAATTCCCTATACATAAATGACTGTGATAAAACTGTTGTATAATTGTAATAATCCACTCGACAGAGTTCTATACTGTAGAATATTGGCAACAGTAGGCTGCCATCACAGGTGCAGCTGACCATATAGCACACCGTCATTTAAACTATTGCTGAATGGAACAACATGATAATTTTTAGTTGCACTCAGAAAAGCTCCATGGCTTCCACCCCCCTATTTAAATATTGCCAAGGCAATTGGCTGAAGTAGAAAATGAACAATAAACGACCCTGGATGATGATTTGTTGAATTAAAATGTGATTGGCAGCAAAGATCTAATTTATGATTGGATGAAGGAGTGATTGAGAAACAAAAATCTAACATTGATTGGCTGAAGTCAGAAATGATTGACAAATAACTACGCCCTCAGGACATGCCCATTTTACTCCAGGGTGCAGCAGCGCCCATCTCAAAAGATATGACACCATCACATTGACCATTCATTGCATAGTCATTGGTTTGAAAATGTTTTGACATTTTGTGCAGTCAGTGTGGCTTCTATATGGAATTTACAATCATGCAGAACTCAATGGTGACATTCGTTTTCACTTTCAAAGTACAATAAATAACTTTGAAAATCATTTGCGTCTTCCTGTGATGCCATTATTGATTATTATTGGTGCCACCATTTCATGTCTTTTGTGTATCTGTTTCTAAAGTATTACTGCCCAGGAATGACTAAGAATGTGTGTCACATGACATTATCAACACAACTAATTAAAGTTCAGCACTGTACACTCCTAGGATATGTGAGATTTAAAAGTGAACCTTAAAATGTTAGTATGTGTGTTTAATTTAGTGATATTTAATGAAAAACTTAAGTGATTTTTGGTTTAAAAACAGATCAGTCCAACATTTTGGTTGCAAACTTAACTTGGCTTCTTGATTCATGTCTCATCTTCTGTTATCTTATTTTTATTTGGCTATACTACTTCTACTGTTCACATCAATGCTATAAAGTGACCAAATGCTTTATATGTCATGGGGCAGAGCCATAAATCAACTCTAATTGAGGTGTCCCAAATTATAACATACACTATGACAAACATGACATTATAAGCCTATTTGTTCTGTATTTTGGACATGACTAATTTCTCTTTGCTCCTGTGATGGACTGGCGCCCTGTTTGGGGTTTGTTACTGTCTTGCCCCCAATAATAGCCTCCGGCACCCCCTGTGACCCTGGTCAAGACTAAGAGGGTTAGAAAATGTCTGACCAATTTCTCTTTGCAGAGACTTATACATACATTACAACTGTATACACTTTTCCTCACATTTATTATGTGGCCCTTCTAATTTGCGTTATTTAATGATTTTTTTGGCTTCTTTATTTGTAAAATCCATTTTAATATTTAGTTTTTGTTCAAAAACAAAAAACAATGCCTGACGTTAAGTGTATTTTGAAGAAGACACCAACACAAAGATGCCTTCTTATTTCTTTATCTAACCAATGCATAATTCATTAAAGAAGTGCTGCTGTATTTATACCCTAGTTCTGCCAATATCACGAAAGGGAACATCATGGTCAGTTTATTAAATAATAAAGAACAGAATTAAACAAAAATATTAAAATAAAACTTTTTCAAAACAAATCAACATGGTCTTGAAACTTTCACAAACAATAATAATTGAAAATACACACATAAAAAGTTTTAATGTTGCACTTTTCTAGTTTCTGTGATGAATTCTTCGACGTTTAAAGAACTTTTTTTGTGTTGGCCATTTCACTAAGATATTAATGGTTCTCCTAACACTTGAAGAGAATTTTGGTGCATTTAAAAAATTTTTAACTTTTAAAACTGTCTGACAATCCAATGGTCGAGTCTGGGTTTGCCAGGAGAACGGTACTTGTCTGACTGCATTGTGCCAAGTGCAAAGTTTGATTGAGGGGGAATAATAATAATAATAATAATAATACATTTTATTTATATAGTGCCTTTCCCATGCTCCAGGCACTTCACAAAGTTTAAGAAAGAATGGCTGGGTATACATTATACATCATTGTACTAAACTAGATACATAAATAAAGAAGTGTAAGACAGTGAATTCAGAGTAAATCCTAACAGACAACATAATTGATTGTCTCACACACACACACAGACAGGTTACATGAGCATCTTGACAGAGAGGTAAACTGAGAGAAGGGTAATAACGTCAGGTAGAGCTAAAAGCCTTCCTGAGCAGATCAATCAATCAATCAATCAACATTTATTTATATAGCACATTTTCATACAAAAAAATGTAGCTCAAAGTGCTTTACAAAATGAATAGAAAAATAAAAGACACAATAAAAAATAAACATAAGTCAACATTAACTAACATAGAATAAGTAAGGTCCGATGGCCAGGGTGGACAGAAAAAACAAAAAAAAAAAAACTCCAAAAGCTGGAGAAAAAAAAAATAAAATCTGTAGGGGTTCCAGACCAAGAGACCGCCCAGTCCCCTCTGGACAATCTACCTAACATAAATCAAACAGTCCTCTTTGTATTTAGGGTTTTCACGGAAGGACCTGATGATGATGGTCACATAGACTTCTGGCTTTCAGTCCATCAGTGTTGGTGCATCATGATGCTTTGAGTAGGTGGTGGTGGCGCAGGCCGCCGCCACCACAAAGAAACCAGAAAAAGAAGCAGAAGAGAGAGTAGGGGTCAGTATGGATTTTGGATCCACTGTAAATAATTATTATGAAGAATTAAACATACAGAGTATCAGTATTACGTTAAAGTGAAGTTATAAAAAGGCCATGTTAAAGTAATGTGTTTTCAGCAGTGTTTTAAAGTGCTCTACTGTATTAGCCTGGCGAATTCCTATTGGCAGGCTATTTCAGATTTTAGGTGCATAACAGCAGAAGGCCGCCTCACCACTTCTTTTAAGTTTAGCTTTTGGAATTATAAGGAGACACTAATTTGAAGATCTAAGGTTACGATTTGGAATATAGGGTGCCAGACATTCCGATATATAAGATGGAGCGAGATTATTTAAGGCTTTATAAACCATAAGCAGTATTTTAAAGTCAATCCTGAATGACACATGTAACCAGTGTAGTGACATCAAAACTGGAGAAATGTGTTCGGATTTTCTTTTCCTAGTTAGGATTCTAGCAGCTGCATTCTGCACTCGTTGCAAGTGATTTATGTCTTTCTTGGGTAGTCCTGAGAGGAGTGCGTTACAGTAATCTAATCTACTGAAAACAAAAGCGTGAATTAATTTCTCAGCATCTTTCAATGATATAAGAGGTCTAACTTTTGCTATGTTTCTTAAGTGAAAAAATGCTGTCCTTGTGGTCTGATGAATATGCGATTTAAAATTCAGATTACAGTCAACGGTTACCCCTAAGTTTTTTACTTCCGTCTTAACTTTTAATCCTAGTGCATCAAGTTTATTTCTGATAACCTCATTGAATCCATTATTACCAATTACTAAAATTTTAGTTTTCTCTTTATTTAGTTTGAGAAAATTACTATTCATCCATTCAGAAATACCAGTAAGACATTGTGTTAGTGTATCAAAAGAGTCGGAGTCATCAGGTGCTATTGATAAGTACAGCTGTGTGTCATCAGCATAGCTGTGGTAGCTCACATTGTAACCTGAGATAATCTGACCTAACGGAAGCATGTAGATTGAGAAGAGCAGCGGACCCAGGATAGAGCATTGTGGAACACCATATAGAATATCATGTGTCTTTGAGATTTGATTACCACAACTCACAAAGAATTTTCTACCTGCCAGGTAGGATTCAAACCAATTTAAGACACTGCCAGAGAGGCCCACCCATTGACTAAGGCGATTTCTAAGAATATTGTGATCAATGGTGTCAAATGCGGCACTCAGATCTAAGAGGATGAGAACAGATAAATGGCCTCTGTCTGCATTTACCCGCAAGTCATTTACTACTTTAACGAGTGCAGTTTCTGTGCTGTGATTTGTTCTGAAGCCTGACTGAAATTTATCAAGAATAGCAGGTTTATTGAGGTGGTCATTTAATTGCAAAATGACTGCCTTCTCTAGAATTTTACTTAAGAAGGGCAGGTTAGAGATGGGTCTAAAATTTTCAAAGGCAGAGGGGTCAAGATTATTTTTCTTGAGCAGGGGTTTAACTACAGCAGCCTTAAGACAGTCTGGAAAGACCCCCGTATCTAATGACGAATTAACTATGTCCAGAATATTGTCAATTAGCACGCCTGATATTTCTTTGAAAAACCTTGTTGGTAATGGGTCAAGGACGCAAGTGGAGGGTTTCAGTTGAGAGATTATACTATGTAATTCAGGTAAATCTATCCTGGTGAAAGCATTTAATTTGTTTATAATGGAGTACCGGGGCTTAGGAGGTTCTGCAGTGTTGGGGAGATATACTATGTTATCTCTAATATCATTAATTTTCTGATTGAAAAATACAGCAATGTTCTCACAGGTTTCACTGGAAGTATTCTGGGGGCATTCCTTTGTGTTACCTGGGTTTAACAGACGATCAATTGTAGAAAATAAGACTCTGGGATTACTAGCATTGTTATTTATAATATTAGAGAAATAGCAGCGCCTCTCAAGACGGACAGTGTTATTATATTCTGTTATTTTAGCCTTCAATATCTCATAATGGATAGTTAGTTTAGTTTTCCTCCATTTACACTCAGCTCTACGACATGTTCTTTTTAAATCAGACACTTTTTGGGTCTTCCATGGAATAACAATACTAGAAGATTTTTTAACTGTCTTTTCAAGTGCAACTATGTCGACCACAGCTCTTACTTTAGAATTAAAGTTTTCCAATTTACTATTTACATTATCTTCGCTATTATAGTTGGCATTATAAACGGACTGATTGTTTAGAACAGTTGTAAGCTTTAAAGCTGCTGATGAGTCAAAGAAGCGTTTTTTAACAAAATGCTTCTCATGAGTGTTATCTATCTTTATTTCTATATTAAATAGTAGAAGGAAATGGTCTGATAGACCAATATCAACGACCTGCTTTAAATCAACTTTAAGCTCTTTAGCAATCACTAAGTCTAACGTATGACCTGCTTTATGTGTAGGCTGATTTACGAGCTGTTTCAAATCAAAAGAGTCCAGGAGGTTCATGAATTCCTTTACCTTTTGGTCACACTGATAGTCGATATGAAAGTTGAAGTCGCCGATTATTAAGAGTGCGTCATAGTTTGTAATTAAAATTGACATTAAGTCAGAGAATTCCTCAAGGAAAGACGCGTTATATTTAGGAGTTCTATACACGGAAAATACTAGAACGTGAGAATCTCCATGAATAACAACGGCAAGATACTCAAAGGACTTAGATTTACCAAAACTGACATCTTTACATTTTAACCGGCTCGAGTAAATGTTTGCCAATCCGCCCCCCTTTTTCCCCTGGCGGTCTGCACGAGTAAAACTGTAATCCGGAGGCGCAAATTCGATTAAAACAGTCGCGCCATTTGAGTTAAGCCATGTTTCATTTAGTGCAATAAAATCAATCTTTCTATCACTAATAAGATCGTTTATAAAAAATGTCTTGTTAGTTAAAGCTCTAACATTTAATAGTGCCATATTTAATGTTTCTGAAGGGCAGAGCTGAATTTTATGCGTGTTATTGGTAATCAGAACAAAAATTAAGTTATTTTTGTTAACGCCGCTCTGTGTGTATTTTTTATGTAATCTACAATCCGTTTTTATAGTCTTAATGCAGTGTTGATCTGAAGTAGTAATTGGTGTTTATGCCGCACTGCCTAGATTTTTTACGTGCATTAAGATTTGTTATTAGATTATTAATGTTGCGCACTTTAACGGAAGACTGTGTTAAGCCATTATGTCCTGTCAAAGCAGTAGCATTACGGAAGGGGTTAAAAGTAGAAGTAGACAGTCAAGATAGACGAATTACCTTAGCGATGTTTTCGGAGAGGACCCGGGCGCCAAATCTATTCGGATGCAGCCCATCCCGCTTGTAGAAGCGTGGCCTTTCCCAAAAAAGATCCCAGTTGTCTATAAACCCGATGTCTTGAGTCTCGCAGAAGCCTCTCAGCCAGTTGTTTAAACCCAGCAGACGACTGTAGTATTCATTCGATCGTCTGACGAGAGGTAGTGGACCCGAGATGAAGATTTTTGTGGATGGGGTCCTCTCCTTCGTGTCTTCAACTAGTGCTGCGAAGTCAGCCTTGAGAACCTCCGACTCTCGGTGCCTTATGTCGTTTACGCCGGCGTGTAGAATAATGGATCCAATTGCCCTCTTGTGTTTCTCGTAGAATGACGGCGCCTGCCTTATCACATCTCGAACTCGAGCACCGGGAAAACAAGAAACAAAGGATTTTCGATTAGGGCACGTGAGATGAGTTTTGAGGTTTTTTTTGTTATGTATATTGTGTCAGTGGATCTATTTTTTTGTGGTGTATGTATACTGTTAATTATTATGTGTGCATATGCGTATTGATATAAGTTCTCTTGCTAATACAGCAAGTCAGTAAAAAGAAAAACATGGAAAGTGGTTATCATACAGCGTTTCTCAATTGTATATAAGGTAGAATGTTGTAAGACACAACAACTGGCGACGAGGTTTACATACACCTTTGTTTTCACTGTACTATCGAACCAAAAACTGAATTTCTATGGAGCTGTTTGAGAGCTATTTGAAGAAAGCAACGAGGAGAAACGAGCATCAAAAAGCAGGTGCATTCATAGGAGTCTTTTTACCGAGGATACGCAGCGCAAAGAGGGGCTGTGAGTAAAACATATTAAACAACCGAACAAAAAATAGTGAACAGAGTAGAGAATAAATGTCTGGTTGTGTGGGGAAAATGGACAGTTTTGATAGTTCTGTGGAGGACTGGGCCACGTATGTTGAAAGACTAGAACAGTACTGCCTGGCGAACGAGATTAATGACGGAAAGAAAGTTGCCGTGTTAGGCTACTTAGCTTAATGGGAGCTGGAACCTACAACTTGCTTCGCAGTTTAGTGGCACCAGCAAAACCAGCCGAGAAAACATTCAACCAAATAGTGGAATTCCTGCAAAATCATTTTACCCTAAACCACTTGTAATTGCAGAGCGTTTTCGCTTTCATAAACGTAACCAAACAAAGACGGAGACTGTGGTAGAACTGAGAAGGCTCGCATAGCACTGTGAATTTGGAGAAAACTTGTCAGATTCTTTAAGAGATAGGCTTGTGTGTGGATTGCACGATGAAAATATACAAAAACGACTCTTGACTGAGCATACATTAACCCTGCCTCATGCTCTAGAAATTGCAGTGTCAATGGAGACCGCCGCTAAACATACTCTCGAGCTGCAGCAGAAGATCACGACAGAGTCCAACAACTATAAATTGGAAGCGAAAGAAATGCGCCCTGCTACAGATGTGGAAAAAAGTCACACAAGGCGTCGGAGTGTTGGTTTAAAGACAAAGTGTGTCGTCAATGTCAGAAACCAGGGCATATTCAGAAAATGTGTAAAACCAGCCCACGTGACAAAAAGCTCGCAAAGAATAAACAGAAACATAAAAACGTGCACAAAATGAATACCACCACATCAGACTCATCTGAATACGAGCTGGTTTGCTTTGATATCTATGCACTTAAAGAGGCTGACAGAGGAATCTTGTGGGTGTCCCTTGAAGTGGAAGGCGTGCCTTTTAAGATGGAGCTGGACACAGGATCAGCCCTGTCAGTGATATGCTATAAGGATTATAAGGAACATTTTGCACATTGCATCCTGGAGATAGTCCCTGTAATGTTGAAAACATATACTGGTGAGAAAATAGCACCCTTGGGAACAATTAATGTAAATGTGAAATATACAGGGAAAACACATAAATTGCCACTTTATGCAATTAAAAAAGGGGTGTACCACTGTTGGGACGTGAGTGGCTGAAGAAAATACAGTTGGATTGGCAGTTAATGAAAGCCATGCAAACCGCTCCATAAATAACAGTTTTAAAGAGCTACTTTACAGTATGCACAGGTTTTTCGAGATGGCATTAAAACATATGAAAGCCCAGATTGTATTAGAAGATAATGCAGTGCCAATGTTTCACAAGGCAAGGCCAGTGCCATATGCCCTATGCCCCGAAGTAGAAGCAAAATTGCAAAGAGTAGAAACAGAGGGCATACTGACAAAAGTGGAATGGTCTGAATGGGCAAAACCAATTGTGCCAGTCATAAAGGGTAATGGCACTGTGTGCATATGTGGTGACTTTAAGGTGACAGTGAACCCGGTGTTAAAAACTGAACAATATCCCTTACCCCGTATAGATGATATTTTTGCATCTCTGGGCAGAGGAGAAAAGTTTTCAAAAACTGACCTTGCACAAGCATACCTACAAATGGAAGTAGAGGACTCATCCAGAAAGTATTTGACTATTAGATAGATAGATAGATAGATAGATAGATAGATAGATAGATAGATAGATAGATAGATAGATAGATA
>JANRMT010028174.1:12407695-12425770 GCA_026402145.1 Polypterus bichir lapradei
ATAGATAGATAGATAGATAGATAGATAGATAGATAGATAGATAGATACTTTATTAACACTACTAAAGGCCTGCACCAGTATAACCGTTTGGTTTTTGAAGTTGCTTCAGCAGCAGCCATATGGCAGAAGGCCATAGAACAAGTCTTACAGGGCATTCCTGGCACTCAGTGCTACCTTGATGACATTCTTGTTATAGGGGCTAATGACAGGGAGCATCTAGAGAATCTAGGAAAAGTCCTGAACAGATTAGCAGACTTTGGCTTGAGAGTCAACAAAAATAAGTGTGAATTTTTCAAAAATTCCATTGAGTTAAAGAAGGCTTACATAAATGTAGAAACAAAATTGAAGCATCTCCTGAAAGCTCCGAAACCCCAAAGTGTATCTCAATTGCGGTCATTTTTGGGACTGGTTAATTATTATCACAAGATCCTTCCAAATCTTTCAACTGTTTTGCATCCTTTAAACAGTTTGCTGCGCAGTGAAACAGCATGGTGCTGGACTAAAGACTGTGAGCATGCATAGAAAGAGGAAAAATCTCTTGTAACATCTGACAATGTGCTAACTCATTATGACCCCAACTTGCCACTCCAGCTTGCATGTGATGCCTCTCCTTATGGTATTGGTGCGTATTGTCATGTAAGTTCACTGATGGGACGGAACGGCCAATTGCCTTTGCCTCAAGATCCTTAACTCTAGCAGAGCGTAATTATGCCCAAATTGATAGAAAAGCCCTTAGTTTGGTTTGGGGAGTTAAGAAGTTTAACCAATATTTATATGAGAGACATTTTACCTCACTGACTGATCATCAACCATTGTTGTCCATCTTTAATCCACGTTAAGGTCTCTCAGGTATGGCTGCTGCATGACTTCAACGATGGGCATTATTTCTTGGGGCCCACGTTTACACCATTGTATTCAAAGGTACAGAGCATCATGGTAATGCTGATGGACTGTCGCAACTTCCATTGGAGTTATCACACCCCAGGAATTTAGCGGAAGCACCATGGTCCCCTCCACATCAACAGGAGTCAGATGAGGTGGCTCGGCATCTGATCAGGATGCCTCCTGGATGCCTCCCTGGTGAGGTGTTCCGGGCACGTCCAACTGGGAGGAGGCCCCGGGGAAGACCCAGGACACACTGGAGGGACTATGTCTCCCGGCTGGCCTGGGAACGCCTTGGGATTCTCCCGTAAGAGCTGGAAGAAGTGGCCGGGGAGAGGGAAGTCTGGGCCTCTCTGCTTAAGCTGCTGCCCCCGCGACCCGACCCCAGATAAGCGGAAGATGACGGACGGACAGTAGACATCTTCCAAATGGCTCAGGTAGACTCATTGCCAGTCACGTGCTCTGACATCCAGCGAGAGACGCGCTGCAACCCAACACTTTCTAAAGTTTATGAACTGACAGTTAAAGGCTGGCCATCCAAGCGCAATGCAACTTTATCAGCCAACTCATCATGACGTGACGAATTATCTGTAAGTTAAGGTTGTATTTTGTGGGGCACACGTGTTATAATTCTGCCAAAACTTTGCACCAAGGTCCTTGAGGTGCTACATGAAGGGCACTTAGGGGTGGTAAAGATAAAGAACTTGGCTCGCAGCTATGTCTGATGGCCTGGTATTGATCACCAGCTGGAAGACCTCACAAAGACATGTAATGGGTGCCAGCAGACTCAAAGGTCTCCAGTGTCTGCACCACTTCACCCCTGGGAATGGCCCACCACCCCATGGCAGTGCATACACATTGACTATGCGTCCCATTCTTTGATAAGATGTTTCTTATTGTTGTAGATGGCTTCTTTAAGTAGCCAGAGGTTTTCTGTACCACTAAAGCAACTGCCATAAAGACCAGGAAACCTATATGTAACTTGTTCTTGCATACAGGAGTACCAGAAAAAATAGTAAGTGATAATGGTAGCCAGTTCTTATCTGAGTAGTTTAAAACCTTCCTCAGGAAAAAAGGAATACAACACATTACCACAGTGCCATAACACCCTGCAATGAATGGTCTCGCTGAGCGTTTTGTGCAGTCCTTCAAACAGTCCATTAAGGCAATGTCATCTGAAGGAATATCACTACAGCACAAAGTGTCCAAGTTTTTACTGGCTTATCGTAACAGCACCCATTCGACTACTGGACAAACACCTGCAATGCTTTTTCTAGGCCGTCCCCTGAGATCCCACCTGGACTTGATGAAACCTGACCTGCGTAGGCATATCCAACAGAAGCAAGCCACCTGGAATCAGAGTCAAAAGTCACAAACCCTGCATACCTTTTACGTGGGTCAGAGAGTTTTGGCTCGCGATTATCGTAACAATGGCCGGTCATGGCAGCAAGGTGTCATTGCCTCACAGACAGGTGCACTGACTTATACTGTAGACATTGGGGATAATGTTGTCTGGCGTCATCATACAGATCAATTGTTAGACACTACTCCTTCTGACAACCACCAACAGGAAGAAATTGCAAAGCCAACTTCATCATAGGACATGGCTGTACCAGAGTGTGATGGTCAGGAGTCCACCATCACAACAGACAACCAGGAAACAATTCAACCTGAGAGTCAGGACTCAGTTGGTAGTTCTAGCTCAACATGTACTAGATGTTACCCTGAAACTTGAAACTTCCTAAAAGATTTGAATGTTAAATTTTATATGCTGTTATAATTAAAAATATTTGTGAGAATATATATATATATATATATATATATAGTGATATAAACACAGACCAGACATAAAAAGGTTTAGGGCAGCCACCCGTATAATATCCCTAGCTGCAAAAGGTTTTAACAATTTAACAGAGATGTTCACAACACTGAGTCCAGAACAGAACCGATTCCATGGTGGTAAAATGGAGGCTTTAAAGGCCCATACAGGAAGAGACATCATTGAAGGGGTGGGACCTGGAAGTGACATCGTCTGGATCGGAAGTGACATCATCGAGGTGGAGAGACCCGGAAGTGAAGTCTTCTGGACTGGAAGTGACGTCATCGAGAAGGCGGGACCCAGACATGACATCTTCTGAGGTTACAAAACCTGGTAGGATTTCTCGGGAAAGGTCTGCAGGGAACTGAGAAAGACAGTCAGTGCACCCCGCCTTCCCCTGGTCGGATGTGGTATTAACATTACTTAAGCCCTTCAGCTGTCTCCTACTCGCACGTGTGTGACAAGGTCCCCCCCTCAGCCCAGACCCATCGGATCGGGCGATCTGCACCAAGAGGTTGTGAGCACAAGAGAGGGTGTGAGCACAAGAGAGGGTATCAGCGTTGGTATGGAGAGAGCCCTTACAATGAATGAGCGAAAACTTGTAAGGTTGTAGGTCAAGAAACCACCTAGTGACCCATGGATTTGACTCTTTGTGAAGGGCCATCCACTGTAAAGGAGGATGATCTGACACTAGAGTGAATTGTCGGCCTCAACTGCGTAATCGCCCATTTAATTGCCAGGGCTTTCTTTTCAACCGCCGCATACCTGGTCTCTCGATCCAGCAGTTTCCGGCTCAGGAACATGATGGGGTGTTCAGCACCATCGACAGTTTGGCTCAGCATGGCACAGAGGCCTGTGTCCGAAGCGTCCGTCTGGAGAATGAATGGGAAAGATAAATTAGGAGTCATTAACACTGGTGCTGAAGTAAGAACCTGTTTTAAGTCACAGAACACAGCTTCCGTCTTGTCAGTCCATACTCTCATCAAATCTGTCAAGGGCCCTGCTCTCTCAGAAAACCGAGATACAAACCGGCGGTAGTACCCAGCTAATCCGAGAAATGCTTAGACTTGCCGCTTGGTTCGCAGATGGGATCATTTTAAAATGGCATCAACTTTTGAACACTGTGGCTTCACAGTGCCCCGACCCACCAGGTAGCCCAAATATTTAGCTTCTTTCAGTTCAAAGAAACATTTCATTGGACTGATTCAGAGCCCAGCTTCTCCTAGTGTCCGCAATACCACTCTGACCTGCTGTATGTGTTCCTTCCATGTGCTGGAATAGATGACGATGTCATCCAGATAGGCAGCACTATATGCATTATGGGGAAGGAGCACTTTGTCCAGCAGACGTTGGAAACTCGCAGGAGCTCTGTGTAACCCAAATAAAAGGACACAATACTGCCAGTGTCTGCTAGGGGTGCTAAACGCCATCTTCACCTTTGCGGAATCCGTTAAAGGAATCTTCCAGTACCCTTTTATCATGTCAAGTGTGGTCAAGAATCTTGCTTGGCCCAGCCTTTCCAGGAGGTCGTCCACGCGGTGCATAGGATAAACATCAAATTGGGAGACTTGGTTAAGTCGACAGAAGTCATTGCAAAACCTCCAACTGCCATCTGGCTTACTAACCAAAATGATTGGACTGGACCAGGGACTAAAACTTTCCTCTATCACTCCTAGTTCCATCATTTGGTTGATTTCCAGCTCCACTTCTACTTTCTCTGTCTCCGGGAGTCTATAGGGGCACTCTCGGACGATAACTCCAGGCTCAGTCACTATGTCATGCACAATCAGAGAGGTCCTTCCGGGTTTCTCACTCACCACCTCTGGAATGCACAGGATAGCTGATTCCAGCTCCCGTCTCTGTCTGAAAGTTAATTCCTCGCCACAATTAAGGGTGTCTATTAGAGCAAAGAATGAGCATGGCTGAGCAGAGGAGGGATCGAAATCCCTGTCCTTCCACGGCTTCAGCAGGTTTTCACGATAAATCTGCTCGCTTGGTCGACGATTAGGTTGTTTCATCAAATAGTCTACAAGTCCTTTCCTCTCCTTAATTTCATAAGGGCCTTGCCAATGGGCGAGTAATTTGGAATGGGAGATAGGAACCAACACCATGACACAATCCTCTGGATGGAATTCTCAGAGTGTTGTGTCACGATCATAATAATGGGCCTGTGCTGCTTGTGTCTCTTCCATATGACTTTTTAGAATAGGCAGAATTTTTTCAATTCTATCGCATAATTGTGCGATATATTCCAAAATATTTGTAGAGGGAAGAGCCTCTCCTTCCTAACCTTCTTTCAAAATATCTAATATACCCCGGGGTTGTCAACCGTATAATAATTCAAATGGTGAGAACACCGTAGAGGCTTGTGGGACTTCCTGGTATGCAAATAGAATGAGTGGGAGGAGTTGATCCCAATTCCTCCCATCCCCGCTGACCACCTTGTGAAGCATCTGCTTGAGAGTCTGATTAAACCTCTCTACTAGACCGTCGGTTTGAGGATGATACACCGCGGTCTTTAAGTGCTTTATTTTCAGTAACTTGGCCTTTTCCCTGAATGTTTACGAGGTAAAAGGCGTCCCTTGGTACGTTAGGACTTCTTTAGGGATGGCGCTCGTACAAAGACCCCTATTAGTTCCCGTGCAATTGCTTTAGATGTAGCTGAGCGCAAAGGAATAGCTTCCAGGTATCGGGTTGCATAATCCATAAGGACTAATATATATTTGTGTCCTCGGGCTTAGGGTTCTATGTGTCCCACTATATCGACCCCTAATCTTTCAAAGGGAACATCAATTAGGGGAAGGGGAATGAGAGGAGCAGGTCCTTCCTAGGAATTTGCCTTAATTGACACTCCGGACAAGAAGTACAAAAACGACGAACCTCCTCATTAATTCCCAGCCAATAAAATCTGAGCTTGATACGCTCTAAGGTTTTTTCTGTGCTTAAATGGCTTTCAAGGAGGTGAGAATGTGCCAATTCACAAACCTGCCACCCGGGAGGTTAGTGGGATCAACAACAATTTCCGGACCTCCCCCTCATGCTTGGTGACCCGATATAATAAGTCATTCTCTATTACGAAGTGACTTCTTTTTGGCATGGACTGATGTGTGCGTTGACCATTAACGAGAACAACTGCGTGTTTTTGCAAATTTAAGTCATCAAATTTAAGTTTAAGAGTCATCATTCCATTGCTCCCTTTTAAAAGAAGCTGGTGTTTCTCTAAATTGAAAATGAATTTGGGAGAGAGGATCTGGGTTGACCTCAAGGGGCTGAGATTTGTCCCGAACCGTAGAGGCGCGTGTGGATAATGTTTCCACCTGTGACGGTCCCGGAGTCTGATTGTCCTCCTCGCAGGCTTCCGTACCTCTCTCTACTGGCTGAGTACACGGCGTGGAGACAGCTGTAGATGAATTATCCTCATCTATAACTAGGCCCAAGTGTGGATTGGGAGTAGTCTGCAGCTCACCGCATTTATTTTTAGACCAGTCCTGCCCCAGAATTACTAGAAAAGGTGGATCGGGGAGGACCGCTACAGGGAATTTTTTTATCGATCCTCCTTGAGAAATAAAAACTAAGGCGGATTTATAGGTACGAACTTCTTCGTGAATACATTTTATACTGGTCTTTACTTTCATCCATTGTCGAGGTAAGACATATCGGCGATCAACAATGGAAATGTTACTGCCGGAGTCGAACAATGTGTTGAGTTTGTAACCATTTATGATTTCTTGTCCCATATATGAAACCATCAGGGGATTAGCAAGGGCACACAAACCACCTTCCACCCTCCTCCTACATTCCGCCTTACTCCCGGGTAGGTTGTCCACCAAGCGATCCAGGGACTTCGGAACAGGCTCTGGTGTATGTGGAAGAGACCTATGGTGTAGGACGTAATCTCTAGGGAATCCACTAGAGGACCATTCTCCTCTCCCAGATTTCAAGGCTGAGTTATATTTTTTTATGAGCTGTATCAGATTCTCCACTGAATGGAATTCTCCCCAGACCAGCTGAGCAAAGTGCTGGGGAAGTCCTTGTAAAAATATAAAGCAGGCTATTTGCTGCACTTTGATTTGGGGTTAAATCAAATGGCCTTAGCCCAAACGACACCTGTTCCCAGAGGGCCATAGCTTGCCCCCGAACTGATCCCTTAGGATCGAATTTCCATGTTTTTATTCTCCTTGCCTGCTGGTCTGGGTTTAAACCATATTTAGCTGGGTCCTTGGTCCCAGTGGGCGGCTCAGCTCTCTCGTCCGACAGACCATAATAAGCCCTTTTTTTTGCATCCCTAGAAACCAGCCCACGTCTGTATGTCTCCCCTACACTCTCCTTCTGGTAAGATACTAGCCTGGGGTTGCACTTAAGGAGCGGAGCCTGCACCAAGTCTTTCCTGACCACCGGACGAACTCCCCACCCAGAAACTCAGCCCCGATACTTTCCTACCTGGCTGAAGTTTAGGTCCTGTCCCAGTTTCTTCTGGTATGATATCCTGCCGGCTATGCCACTGTGATATAAACACAGACCAGACATCATAAAAAGGTTTGGAGCAGCCACCCTTATAATATCTCTAGCTGCAAAAGGTTTTTGGAATTGAATAAAGATGTTCACAACACTGAGTCCAAAACAGAACCGATTCCATGGAAGTAAAATGGTGGCTTTTAAGGCCCATGCAGGAAGTGACATCAACGAAGGGGCCGGACCCGGAAGTGATGTTGTCAAGGAGGCATGGCATGAAAGTGATGCTGTCTGGACCGGAGGTGACATCATCGAGGAGGTGGGACCCGGAAGTGACGTCTTCTGAGGTTCCGGAACTTGGTAGGATTTCTCGGGAAAGGTCTGCAAGGAACTGAGAACTTCCCTGGTCGGATGTGGTATTAACATTACTTAAGCCCTTCAGCTGTCTTCTAGTCGCACGTGTGTGACAATATATATATTTTTTTTATTTTTTTTTTGACATAGCTTCTGTGCTGCGTGGGAGGAGTTGTTATGTTTATTTCATTAGTGGATCTACTTTTTTGGGGTGTATGTATACTGTGTCACACACGTGCGAGTAGGAGGCAGCTAAAGGGCCTGAGTAATTGTATGAAACATCCGACCAGGGGGCGGCAGAGTGCGCTGATTGTCTTTCTCAGTTCCCTACAGACCTTTCCCGGGAAATCCTGCAAGGTTCTGGTGCCTCAGAAGGCGTCACTTCTGAAGCCGGCCCCTTTGATGACGTCACTTCAAAAGTCAGCCCCTTTGATGATGTCACTTCTTGTTCCGGCCCCTTTGCTGACATCAGTTCCTCTCCAGACCTTTAAAGCCTCTATCTTGGGCTACTATAGCCAGTTCTGTTTTAGACTCTGTGATATTCACATCGTGCTTTTGATTCAAAAAACCCTTTTGCAGCTGGGAAAAACAACATATGGGTGGCTGCCCCAAACCTTTATCATGTCTTGGACTCGTATTTATGACAACTGTTAACCATTATGCATGCATATGCACATTGATATAAGTTCTCTTGGTAATACAAGTCAATAAAAAGAAAAACATGGAAGCAGTTATCATACAGTGTTTCTCTATTTTATATAAGGTAGAATGTTTTAAGATACAACAGTTTTTTAAAAGAATTCATGGAGTCAGTTGATCAAATTAATTTCGGTAGGTCATTCCAGAGTCTGTGCAATATACAGCTGAAGGCCCTGTCACCCATGGAGTGTAGATTAGTGTGGGGCACAACAAGATTGCCAGAATCAGAGGACCTTAGTAGGCAGACAGGCACATAGTGATAGAGAAGGCCACTGAAGTAGTTTGGCGCAGGGTCGTTTAAGGCTTTTTAGGTTATTAATAGGATTTTATATTCCAGAGCTTTCCAGAGAATTCCAGAGCTTGGGACCAGAACAGCTGAATGTTCTGCTCCCCATGGAGGTTAGATGGGCGAGGTTATGATTGGCCTTAAATGTTAATAACAGAATTTTAAAATCAATTTGAAACTTAATCGGGAGCCAATGAAGCTGCTGCAAGACCGCAGTAATATGGTGAATAGATGAGGTTTGAGTAACGATGCGAGCTGCAGAATTCTGGAATAGCTGAAGCTTATGGAGAGATTTATTAGAGAGACCAAAGAAGAGTGAATTGCAATAGTCCAGATGAGAAGTACCAAGACTGTGAACAAGAATGTCAGTGGTATGGGGAGTAATGGAGGGGTGGATGCAATTAATATTACGTAGGTAGAAGTAAGCAGACTGGGTGATGTTAGTAATGTGAGATTGGAAAGATAGAGTACTGTAGAGGATGACTCCCAGACTCTTGACCTGAAGGGATGGGGGAAACAACAGAGTTATCAGTCACAAGGGAAAGATTATCGACTTTGGATAATGATGGTTATAAGCCAATGAGGAGAACCTCAATTTTGTCACTGTTTAATTTAAGAAAATTCGAAGAAAACCTGGATTTAATTTCAGCAATACAGTCAATAAGTGAAGATGATGGAACGGAAGAGGTGGGTTTACTAGCAAGGTAGATCTGGGTGTCATCAGCATAACAGTGAAAATTAATGTTATATTTACAAAAGATATTACCAAGGGAAAGAAGGTAAATAATAAAAAGAAGTGGCCCCAGGACAGAGCCCTGGGACACACCTGAAGTAACAGCAATGGGTTGGGATGTAAAAGTTTTAAGCTGAACCAGTCTAGAGTAGTGTGGGTAATGCCAATCGAAGATAATCTATTAAGGAGAGTGGTATGACAAATAGTATCAAAGGCCACACTCAGATCAAGGAGGATGGATGTTATATGCCCGCTGCTGCTGGCCTGTGTAAAGTCACTTACAGCCAAGTTTTGAGTAGGCTGGAGCTGTGATGTAAGATTAGAAGGGGCACCTACCAGTAGAGAATTACAATAATCGATGCGGGATGTGATAAAAGCATGGACAAGTTTCTCAGAGTTAGAAAAGGAGAGGAAGGAGTGAACACGGGATATGTTACTGAGGTGAAAGAAAGAAAGTTTCTGAATGTGATTTATGTGGGCGGAATAAGAAAGGGAGGAATCAAAATGACACCAAGATTCGTTGCAGTAGAGGCAGGTCTGATGAGATCACTGTCAAGATTGACTGGGAAGGAGCTCATTTTACTATGTTGCACTTTAGTGCTAATTTGCAGGAGTTCAGTTTTGTTGCAATTTAATTTTAAAAAGAGTTCTGCTCCATCCAGGTTGTAATTTCACTTAGGCAAGTTGTGAGCTGAGAAAGCTCTGATGAAGTTGCACTTTTAACATTGAAATAGAGTTGAGTGTCATCTACATAAAAATGATAGCCCAGTCCATAGCTACGAATAATATGACCAAGGGGAAGCATATAAATACAGAAGAGAAGAGGGCCGAGGACAGAGCCCTGAGGAGCTCCTTGTGTGACTGGCGCTGAGCTGGATCTGCTGTTGCCAAGACTAACAAACTCTTGCCTATCAGTCAGATAGGACTTGAACCACTGGAGGGCAGTGCCAGAGATACCCAGCATGTTCTCCATTCTGGACAGTAGAATGTAATGTCTGACCTGAGTGTCAAATGCTGCATTGAGGTCTAATAGAATTAATATGTTGGTTTGTCGAGAGTCTGCTGACATAAGCAAATCATTGGTTACCTGTAGCAGAGCAGTTTCACAGCTGTGCTGCACCCTGAAACCAGACTGAAAGGGTTCAATCAAATTGTTAAAAGTTAGGTAGTTGGTGAGTTGGGAAGCTACAACACGCTCAAGAACTTTTGACAGAAAAGGTAAGTGGGAAATAGGCTAAAAATTGTTAAGATCGTCAGCATCAAGACCAGATTTTTTTAACATTGGGGTTACAGAAGTGATTTTAAAAGTGAGCGGCACAAAGCCAGTGTCAAGGGATGAGTTTATTATTGTTGTAGCAGTTGGGATTATGGCATGAAGTACACAATACAGTACACAAGTAGTCGGCCTCATCTTACAAAGCAAGTTATTAACAAACGCAGATGTGACTGGTGGGAACTTAGAGAAGCTGGATGGAGTGGGAAAACAGGGAGAGATATAAACAGATGATGAATTTATGTCTGTTGAATTATTTAGATCTTTAATTTTGTTACGGAAAAAGTGGAAGAATTTCTCACAGACTTCAGTAGAAGGAGTAGTTGGGCCAGATACGGGTTGGAGTAGTTTATTAACTACAGAGAACAAAACCCTTGGGTTATTGTGGCTACTTTTTATTATTCTGCCATAATGGGTGTTCTTGGCAGCAGTTACTGCTTCTCTGTAATGCACTAGGATGTGCACGGTGAGGCCAGACTTACGTGACATTCTCTCACGGTGTCGGACAGTTGCTTTCATAGATTGTAGTTCTGAATTATACTAAGGAGCTGAACGCTTAAAAGAAATCTCCTTATGTTTTAAAGGGGCAGTTTTATCTAATGCTAAATGAAGGGCTGAGTTATAGTGGTCAACAAGACTATCTAGATTTGATGGAACAGGTGAAGACAGTAAAAGATCAGAAATGGATCCAGAAAGGATAGAGGGACAGATTTAAGGTTTAAGGTTTCTGTGAGAAATTTGTCATTTACAGGTAAGAGGAGGGAGAGATAATGAGACAGTGAAAAACACTTCTTTATGGTCAGAGAGTCCCAAATTAGTGCTGTAACTGTTGGTGACAGATAATTCAGATGTGCAGATCAGGTCTAGTATATGGCCACCAGAGTGGGTGGGAAAATCAACATGTTGTGTTAAGTCAAAAACAGTCCAGTAAGGATAGGAATTCATTTCTCAGTTTAGATGTGGGGATGTCAATATGGATGTTGAAATCACCAAGAAGGACTATCTGGGAGTAGGAACTTAAGTGGGTTAAAAGTTCAGTCAGATCAGAAGGATGCATTGTATTTTGGAGGACAATAAAGAACATTGAGTAAGACAGGACCAGATTCCGTTATTAGTTTTAGAGCCAGGCACACGAAAGACAATGGACAGTCAATTGGGATTCTTTTGATGTTTAACTCCACTCTAACAATTACTGCAAGTCCTCCACCTTTTCTTGAGCTAAGAGGCTCTGTGAGGAAACTGTAACCAGGTGGTATTGCCTCTGTGAGGGGCGTAAATTAATTTGGTTTTTGCTAAGTCTTAGTTAAGCACAGGATATCAAGTTTGGTGTCAATGATGAATTCTGACAGCACCAATGCTTTGCCATTAAGACATCTAAGAATTAACCAATGCAATATTAGATGATGAGACTTCTTTTTGCACAGCATTGTGACTGGAGTTTATTTTCACATACTGTAAATTTGGCACACTGACACTTCTGTTTCCAGAACCATGAGTAGGATGGTGTTATCCTGAGCAAATGCTGCCGGTGATCTTTTCATTTGCAGCCTAGCGGTGATGACGACGACCTGACCCGCAATGTACATATTTCAGGCGCCGCAGAATACCGGTGTCTTTTAAGATATTCCAGTCAGACAATTTGCTCTGGACAAACTGTTTAATATGAAGGAGTTTATCATGAGAGTATTTTGTCAATGTCAAATTTATTTATATAGCACATTTAAAACAATATAGGAATGCTGTGGCCAAAGTGCTTTACAATAATAGAATAAAAGAAAACATACAATTAACATAAATAACATAAATAGAGAAAAAATAAATGAACATAAATAAAATAGATATTAAATACAAGTAATGTCACATAATCACAATGAGGAAAACATCAGTATTACTGAAGGTCACGGAATGCAAGTGAATAGAAATGAGTCTTTAATCTCGTTTTGAATTGTCGACGACTTCTTTATGTGATGAGGTAAAGAGTTCCACAGGTGAGGCGAGGAGCAGCAACTGTAAAAGCCCTGTCTGTCCCCCTTAGTTTTAGACTTGGTATGAGGGACAACAAGAGACAACTGACCAGAAGATCTAAGCATTCTAGATGACTAGTGTAAAACACACAATTCAGATAAATAGGCAGGAGCGAGCCCATGTAAAGATTTAAAAACTAGCAATAAGATTTTAAAATCAATTTGAAAACTGACAAGCAGCCAGTGTAAAGAAGCTAATATTGGAGAAACAGAATCAGACTTTCTTGCCCCAACCAGAAAGCGAGTGGCAGCATTCTGGACCAACTGTAACCTGCATATCAGAGATTTGCTAATCCCAGGATACAGCGAGTTGCAGTAATCCAGGCGAGAAAAGAGAAAAGCATGAGTAGCTTTCTCAAGATCCCTAGAAGATATAAAAAGGCTTGATCTTACCTAATAGACGAAGATGGAAAAAACAACTCGACTGCAGAATTAATCTGTTTCTCAAAAGAGAGGTTACCTTCAAAGATAATACCAAGATTGCAGACTTGAGGTTTGTAAAAGACAGAGAAAGAGCCGAGAACTTCAAGACCAATTTGGGCTTTAGCTGATGGACCCGCTATAAGCACCTCTGTTTTATTTTGATTCAGATCAAGAAAATTATTAGCCATCCAGGATCTTAGTTCAGAAAGACAGTTGTGCAGTTGATTTGTTGCAGAGTTGCAGACGGGAAAATAAACCTGAGTATCATCAGCATAGCAGTGAAAAGAAATGTTACATTTCCTAAAAATCGCTCCAATAGGGTGAAGGTATATAGAGAATAAAATAGGACCCAAAATGGATCCCTGAAGAACACCACATTTAAGAGCAGCAGTAGACGAAAAAGTGGAATTTAAAGTCACTGAAAAGTGTCTACCAGTTAGATATGACCTGAACCAGTTAAGAGCGGCCCCTTAAGCCCAACAAGATGTTCAAGCCGCAACAGCAATATCTCATGGTCAATAGTGTCAAAGGCATCGGACAGGTCAAGGAGGACAAGGACTGCAGCACCACCTGAGTCAGTAATAATAGAGATGTCGCTGAATACTTTAAGGAGGGCCGTCTCAACAACATGGTAACGCCTAAAGCCAGATTGGTAGATCTGAAATAAATTATTGGAATTAAGGTGATCAACAAATTGATTATAGATAATTCTTTCTAATATTTTAGCCAGAAATGGCAATTGGGAAATCGGGTGAAAATTGGCTGAAACTCCAGGATCTAATTCTGCCTTTTTTAGACAGGGACGTACCGCAGCATGTTTAAAAAATGAAGGTACAACCCCCCCTCACTAATAGAACCATTGATAATGGCTAATAAAGGTGGACCCAAAACATCAAAGTCTTCCACTAAGAGGCGTAGTGGTACAATATCAAGAGGACTGAGAGCTGTTTCAAGGGTGTCAATAGTTGTTTTTAACTGTGACAGTGAGACTAGATCAAAAGATTCCAAGACAATCCCATGATTAACAGTAGGAAGTTCATAGCCAGTTGGAAGAATACCACAGCGGATTGTGTCAATTTTACTGACAAAGAATGAAAGAAACTGCTCACATGAAAGAACTGTACTATTTAATTCCATCTCAGAATGAGGGTGAATGACTGCATTAATTGAATTAAATAAGACCCTAGGATTCTTAGAATGATGGGATACTAAATCAGTGAAGAAATCATGTTTAGCTGTCTTAACTGCAACCTGGAAGTTGAAATGAGAAGTCCTAAAAATCTGTTTAGAAACAATCAGTCCATCTTTTTTCAAACGCCGTTCCGCAGTTCGACAGGCGCAGCGCAGCGATCACGTAGTTTCATTTAGCCAGGGAGCAGGTCTTCCCTTATTACAGCGTATCTTGAGCGGAGCGATTGAGTCTAATACCGTTTTACAAGAATAAGAAGAAAAAAAAAAATTAAATTCTAAGACACAATCAATGATACCATCATATTGGACATGGACATCAAGACTAGAGAATATGGTTTTAAAATTGGATATAATAGAAGAATTTAAAAAGTGAACCACAATTAGTAGTAGGGACAGCTACAGTAATAGTCAAATCCATCATTATAGAAAAGTGATCAGTAAAAGAAACATCACATAAATCAATATTATTAACTGAAATATCATGTGTAAGAACGAGATCAAGGGTGTGACCAAGAGAGTGAGTTGATGTATTAATATGCTGGATAAAATCAAATGAGTCCAATAGTGATAAAAAGTCATTAACCAAAGGTTTTGATTGATAACAAACGTGAATGTTAAAATCACCAACAATAAATACTTTGTCATGGGAGAGGGTGATATCAGCCAGGAGATTAGAGAATTCAGAAATGAAGATATCATTAATTACAGGAGGTCTATAAACCAGAGCAAACAACAAAGAAGGGGAGCTGCACACTTCGAAAAGTTGCAGTTCGAAGCTACTAAATGGACCCCTTGTAAGGCTCCAACACAAGAACATACTTTTAAAAACAGTGGCAATGCCCCCACCATGGCGAGTCAGCCAAGGAGAGTTTAAAAATGAATAACTTGATGGTACCAAGTCAGTAAAACATGAAGAGACACCATTTACATTCCAGGTTTCAGTGATGAAATATAAATCCAGAGAAGTAGAAGAGCTCGCTGAGGGATGAGCACGGGTGAGCATGCGAAGATTAGCAGCATTTACTCCCTGAGAGCACATAGAGTAAGAGTGATGTCGCCTTGAAATGGAGAAATTAAATCCATTATCCAGTGCCCATGGACCAAGGATGGAGTCCTGTGCAGGAGAAGATGGGTCATAGAAGACTCGCAGGTATCAGGAATCCAAGCTCTGGGACTTAAGTCGGCATTGTTTAACAGCAATACTGGCTCTTTTCCCACAGCAGTGGTGAGTGCATTTGTGTCTCCGAGAGGCATTCAGCTCACTGATACAGGTGAACACCGGCGTCCAGGTGAAGAAGTCAGCAGATAAATAAAGCAAAGGTTGAGGTTCACATACTATCCCATCAGAAAATGAAAATTAAGAGGAAAGCAAGCAAGAAAATATGTTAAGTAAAGAATCACGATCGTAGGACAGTGGCCATTGAGATAAACGAATACATAAAAACAAAGATAAAACATAGATTAGCAAGAAGAGCAGACGGCCAGCCACACCAGTCGGCGCCATCTTTACATTACATCATTTTAGCATGATACTGAGCAATACTTATCCGATAGCAGTGGAGAAGCAGCACAGCACAGCCGTTGAGATGGGTGGGGTGCGGTGGCACAGATGAACGGCGATAGCAAAGCAGCAGAAAGCATAGCAGGACGAGGTAGCAGGATTTGGAGGTTCCAACATGCAGCCACAAACAAGTAACACTGGGTATTACAGGCGTGATCACCACAGAGCCACAAGCCAGTTGGGTGTGAACATCAGATCAGTTCTTAGTCATAAAGGACAATAAAATGAATTGAGAGCAGACCAGCATAGCAACTATAATCAAGGAGACAGATCATCCCAGGCTCCTAGATCGCCAAGGTACAAAGAAATGTTTGTAGGTCTCTTCCTGTGAGCCACAGATTCAGTTGTTCCCAGTCAAGGTAAAGTCCATAAAGTCCATAAACATTTATCCAAATCCATACAATTCGAGTCAGCTGCATCCACGATCTATACGTACAGTAAAGAAAATAAAACAAGCGTAAAAAAGTGCAGGATTAAGGCGGATTTTACGAAAAGTGTTGTTAATGTGGAAGACGAATGTTCACTTCGTTCCCTTGTACTAATTCATGCCTGAGAAGTAAGCTTTATGAAACCATGTAAAAGCATGCTTTGTTTTAGCAAACAGAAAAATATTTGTGCAAAGGACTCAAGGTCTAAGTATTCCACACATGAGTCTGCCTTATCACGTTTTCCCTTAGCTTACATCTGAACGCCATAACAAAAGGGGGCCAAGAAATCAAGTTGCATAAGGGGCGTTAAAGGGGCTCAAGGATTGTGTATAATAAACGTGTTGACTGTTACATTTCATAATGATATTAAATCACGCATTCTAGGGGTATAAAAACTTGCCCCACCCAACAGACGGGGATCAGAAGAGCCCTGACGCTGTTATGTATATTTGATTGTCTGCTTTTCTGAAACTCTTCTCACTGTGACTCTGCAAAATAAAGCTGCTTTATAACCACACCTGCTGTCTAGTCTGAAGTCATCGTCCACATTAACAGGAAGGAGTGACAGGAGCATGCGTGTGCCAGCGTCCCCTCCTCTGTCACTTATTATGGTGTGGATTGGTATGGTCCAGGATTTTTCAAATGATTTTCTATGTAATAAACTTAATAAGTAATAGTGTAATGACAATTGCATAATTAGATCTGGACCACCCTATACTGTGCAAGGCAGGCACAGGGGTCACTGAGAAAAGAAGAGTGTTCATGGCTCAGCTTGCAGAGGAATTTTGTTGTTGCATCTTACTAGGAAAGGCGATGGAATAAGAAAGGGAGGATTCAACATCAACAAGCTTCTGTTCCAGACAGCCGCTTTCCCCAGGAAAGTAAACTTCAGTCAGTCAGTGTCACCCCATCCCGCCCCTCCTGATCTGACTCTAAGTAACAGCGCCAGCATAAATTTACACCTGATCTGATGCTGTTCATTTTCAAATAATATTGCATTAGTGTGATGATGTTTTCACATATATTGTTTCTTTCTTTCAAGGTGTGTAATAGAAACCACAGCATAGAGAGAAGTGTGTACATTGTATCAGGTACACACGCTGTAAATATAGGAAAGACGATCCTTGCGTGTGTGTGAACTGTTTACATTTGAATCTGATGATTGCATATAGTGCTAAACTGACTGCTCTATACTATTCTTTCCTCTGTATGTCCTGGAGTACAAAGGAAACAGCATACAGCAACATGTGGGAACTGGCAAGATTGGGGGAAAAAAAAACGTGGTCACTGATTACAAACCGCAACATGTTATGCGAATGAATTATATTATGAATAATTATATTATGAATAATATAAATAATGTTGCATCCGTGCCACAAAGTTTTTCGAAATGTACTATACAGGTCATAAAACAAAAAATTCCAAATATCATATATACCTATGTCTCTGTTTTTTTATTTGTTTTTTTGACATCATAGACCATAAGGTGCATACTAATTCAGCATGAGCAGAAACAATCAATAAAAATGAATAAAAAAAAAATCAAGTGACGGTGAGATACGAAGAAGGCAGATTCGCCAGCGTTTGTGTGTCAGATCCCTGGGTATGGGCGGTAGTATGTATCGTGATACACTGCAGTGCTGTAGGGCATCTTTATGTGAAAACAGATTTGGAAGGATCCTGAATGCAACTGAGAGAATGAAAAGTGAATAAGAAAAAAAAAAACAAAGCTAACCTTTACAAGTATCATAAATTACACCTGCTGTTACAGACTGAAATCAAATGTATGTTTTTATTCTAAAATAGTAAGAATAAGAGAAGCTCACTTCTCAAAACAGAGTCATGCAGGACTGAACTCACGATCTTTTGATTCCCAGTCAGCAGCTGATACTGTTGTGCCATGGAGGCAGTTATAGTAAATGCGTGTCAATGTCGCATGCTAAGGCGGCG
>JANRMT010028174.1:12465561-12483939 GCA_026402145.1 Polypterus bichir lapradei
TAGATAGATAGATAGATAGATAGATAGATAGATAGATAGATAGATAGATAGATAGATAGATAGATAGATAGATAGATACTTTATTAAACCCAAGGGGAAATTCACATACTCCAGCAGCAGCATACTGATCAAGAACAATATTAAATTAAAGAGTGATAACATTGAAGGTATAAGAGACAGACAATAATTTTGTATAATATTAACGTTTATCCCCCGGGTGGAATTGAAGAGTCACATAGTGTGGGGTCTCCTCATTCTGTCAGTGGAGCAGGAGGGTGACAGCAGTCTGTCGCTGAAGCTGCTCCTCTGTCTGGAGATGATCCTGTTCATTGGATGCAGTGGATTCTCCATGATTGACAGGAGCCTGCTCAGCGCCCGTCGCTCTGCCACAGATGTCAAACTGTCCAGCTCTGTACCTACAATAGAGCCTACCTTCCTCACCAGTTTGTGCAGGTGTGAGGCATTACTCTTCTTTATGCTGCCTCCCCAGTACACCACCGCGTAGAAGAGGGCACTCGCCACAAACGTCTGATAGAACATCTGCAGCATCTTATTGCAGATGTTGAAAGACCGTCAGCCTTCTAAGGAAGTATAGTCTACTCTGTCCTCTCTTGCACAGAGCATCAGTATTGGCAGTCCAGTCCAGTTTATCATCCAGCTGCACTCCCAGGTATTTATAGGTCTGCACCCTCTGCACACAGTCACCTCTGATGATCACGGGGTCCATGAGGGGCCTGGGCCTCCCAAAATTCACCACCAGCTCCTTGGTTTTGCTGGTGTTCAGTTGTAGGTGGTTTGAGTCGTACCATTTAACAAAGTCTTTGATTAACTTCCTGTACTCGTCTTCCTGCCCACTCCTGATGCAGCCTACGATAGCAGTGTCATCAGCGAACCTTTGCACGTGGCAGGACTCCGAATCGTATTGGAAGTCTGATGTATATAGACTGAATAGGACCGGAGAAAGTACAGTCCCCTGCGGTGCTCCTGTGTTGCGGACCACAATGTCAGACCTGCAGTTCCCGAGATGCACATACTAAGGTCTGTCTGTAAGATAGTCCACAATCCATGCCACCAGATATGAATCTACTCCCATCTCAGTCAGCTTGTCCCTAAGGAGCAGAGGTTGGATGGTGTTGAAGGCACTAGAGAAGTCCAGAAACATAATTCTTTCAGCACCACTGCCTCTGTCCAAGTGGGAGAGGGATCGGTGTAGCATATAGATGATGGCATCCTCCGCTCCCACCTTCTCCTGGTATGCAAACTGCAGAGGGTCGAGGGCGTGGCGGACCTGTGGCCTCAGGTGGTGAAGCAGCAGCCACTCCATGGTCTTCATCACATGTGACGTCAGAGCGACAGGCAGGAAGTCGTTCAGCTCACTAGGACGTGATACCTTTGGGACTGGGGTGACAGAAGATGTTTTCTGAAGCCTCTGGACTCTCCCCTGTTCCAGGCTCAGGTTGAAGATGCGCTGTAGAGGACTCCCCAGCTCCAATGCACAGGCCTTCAGCAGTTGTGGCGATACTCCATCTGGACCCGCTGCTTTGCTGGCACAAAGTCTGCTCAGCTCTCTGCTTACCTGGGCTGCTGTAATTGTGGGTTGGGGGAAACTCTCTCCTATGCTGGTATCAGCAGAAGGATGGGTGGAGGGTGCAGTACTCTGAGGTGAGAGTGGGTTAGGGTGGTCAAACCTGTTGAAGAAGTTGTTCATTTGGTTTGCTATCTCCACGTCTATCTCAGTGGTGGCACCCTGCTTCGATCTGCAGCCAGTGATGATCTTCATCCCATCCCACACTTCCTTCATGCTGTTATTCTGCAAGTTCTGCTCCAGCTTTCTCCTGTACTTCTCCTTCACCGCCCTGAGCTGGACTTGGAGTTCCATCTGGACGCGCTTGAGCTCATGCTGATCACTGCCTTTAAAAGCCCTTTTCTTCTGGTTCAAAAGGCCCTTAATGTCACTTGTAATCCCTGGCTTGTTGTTAGCATAGCAGTGTATGGTTCTTCCTGGAACTACAATGTCTATACAGAAGTTGATGTAGTCAGTACATCAGTACATATTCTCAGACTTATTCATATTTTTCTGTACTTTTCATCATTCTTGCTAGAATTTCTTTAAAGGTTACATCAAAGTTATTATATAAATGTACCTTCTGGTCTTTAATATTCTGAAGCTGCTTGTCATTTCTCTTTTGCATATCGTTCATTATATCCCTTATATCTTTCTGTGTCTCACTCTTTATGTCTATTATATTCCCCCTGAGTTCAGTAATCATTACCTTCAGCTCAGACAGTTCATTTGCATCTCCTCTTCACAGAAGTCGGTTGGAGTTGACGTTGTTGACTCATTTCACTGGGGGTGTTGCTAGTGGTTGACAATGGGGATTGGGAGACCATGCTAAGTTTCTATTATCCTCCCCGAGATCAGTGGATTCTCACTGCTTGTCTCACATCCAGTTTTGTTCCCACTTTCACTCTCGTCTGGAGCCAATTCTCTGGCATAAGATGTCTGCAGATCTGTTCTTTCACCTTTCTCTTCCAAGTTAGTCTATGGCATTGTGAACTAGAACTTAAGCCTGTTTTTAAATTGTGATTAAACCTTAGCTTCATTTTCCTTCTCTTTCTGAATCCTTGGTCTGCTGCTTATGATTGTATATGCTTGCATTTATTTAATTAAATCCTCTCGGGTTGACTAAATACAGGATACCTCAGAATGATAGTAGCAAAAATGTAAAAACACCACTGCCAGGAGAGCTTCATCTTAGATGTTCACCTCTCATAACAGATGAGACTCTTGTCTTTTTCCTCTTTCTTCTTTCTCTATTTCTCTCCCTCTCTTATCTCTCACTGTTTCCAATTCACGTTCCTCTGTTCTTAAGGCACCACATTTTGTTGTAAATTGGAGAATGAAAGACTGGAATGACAAGTGATGTTTTAGACCTGGTAAAGAAAAATAAAGGATAAAGGAAAAAAAAACTGATAAAGAAAGAGAAGCTCTGAGACCAAGAAGGAGTATAAAATTGACATTTTTGAACAAATTCTGAATATCTTATCATGACTTACAAACCTGAGCGCACATTAAGATCTCAAGATGCCAGTCTGCTTATGATTCCAAGGATTTATAAAATAATAGTAGGAGGTTGACCTTTTAGTTACAGGGCCCCAAAACTGTGGAATTGTCTGCCTGCTTCTATAAGAGATGCCCCTTCGGTCTCAGCCTTTAAATCCCTGCTGAAGACTCACTAATTCAGTTTAGCATATCCTGACTAGAGCTGCTGATTAACTGTGCAGACTGCATCTCTGTTGTCAGTCATTAGCACAGTAACATGAGAGTTATAATTGGATACTAACCTTCACCTATTCTGTTTCTCTTCTCGGTACTCAAATGTGGCACTTGCTGCCACGGCCCACCTGCCAAGTTGTTTTGCCTGCCTATGGTAAAGTCATCCCTGATGGAGGATCGCAGGAATAATGGGAAAGAGGGATCCTTTCATCGGATTTGCTGGCCAAGCACTGTTTCAGCTGTGCAATGGCCAAAAATGGGGAGGCAGCTTGATGGATGAGGTCTTCAGGACTCTAAAAATATCCAAATCTTATTATGTGATATCATCTACTGTTAAATTCTGCTCCATACTTCTAAAATTTTTATTTTTATGCTGTATTGAGGATTTGTTCTGTGTATTATATTGTATTGACCCCCTTCTTTTGACACCCACTGCACGCCCAACCTACCTGGAAAGGGGTCTCTCTTTGAACTGCCTTTCTCAAGTGTTTCCTTTGTTGGCATTAACTCTCCGGAAATTTGTTTTTTTGAAATTGTGGCATATTAGGTAACTAAACAATATAGTAATATGACAGAAAAGGCGATATCCCTCCCATCGTGATTACGGCGGTATAAGAATCTAATGAGAAAAATATACTTTAGCTTACATTTACTGACGGTTTACGCGGTTACAAACGGAAAGCTGATGACAGACTTATCAAGGTAGAAGTCTTGATCTACGCAGGCTGCCATTTTTCATTACCACGCTGAGCGGATTTTCGGATGAAGGTCCGAACAGCTTCAAAGGGCTTGGCTGTTGTCCAAGCCTTTTATACTGTCTGCTTCACGTGCTGGTCTTCTCTGGTCTCCAAACAAGGACAGTAAAGACATAACCCCACCTCCAACAAGAATAGTACAATGCTCACACTGCAGTTCTCATTCTACCAACAAGGAAAGAAGATTTTTTGCTGACAGAGGATAGAAATATACTATTCTGTGTTTAGGCTGACTATACAATCCTCCAGTTGTCTTTGGCTATCTAATCCAATGCATGGTTGGCAATTCTAAATGCTGAGCCCCTGTGTGCCAAACTTAGCATGCACATGTGAATGGATCCTTTAACAGTGTTGTCCAGAGACAGTGACATAAATATTAAAGAAAAATGTATTATAACACCAAGGTTTCTTCCATTTTTCCCTACAAAGTTTTTTTGGGAGTTTTTCCTTGTCCTCTTAGAGAGTCAAGGCTGGGGGGCTGTCAAGAGGCAGGGCCTGTTAAAGCCCATTTCAACACTTCCTGTGTGATTTTGGGCTATACAAAAATAAACTGTATTGAATTGTATTGTAATATCCTGGACATCCAAACCAGTCAAAAGATGGCTGTGAAAAAAAAAGTTGTTGGCATTGACCACAAAGTTTGTAGACGTAAACCAAAACCAGACCAGAAAGCACCCCAAAATAATACTGAAGAGATATAAAATGAGTAAAACAAAAATGTGACTATAACACCATTATCACATGTGAGAATTAAAAAGGCAGATATATGGACAGATGGAGAGGTGGCACGTGTCAGGGGCACAATGGTTAGCATTGTGTTAGTGGAGTTACTAAGGAGATGTGCAGCAAGCCACTGATGGGTGGATCTCTGGGAAGATTTATAGAAGCACATGAGGTGAACTGGAGGGGAGCCAATCAGAAAGAAGCATTCAAGTCTTTGGCTTGTTTGGTCTCAGTAAGTCGGATAGAAAATGATCAGGCGTGTTTTGGGTATTGGAGGAGTGAGCTTTTGTTGAATTGCCTTCAGTTGGTTGAGTTTTCCTGTTTACTTTTCAGTGACAAAGTCAGAAAGAACATAACGATGAAGGATAAAAGTAAAAAGAATAATGAAAAACATATCACAAGATGTGATTGCGGATTGGATTAATGCAGTTAATGAAAAGATGAGGAGAGGGAATCAGGAGATGATTCTGACTTGAAGTCTATCAAAGTGACAGACTGACTCTGCTCAGGTCTGGTGATGGTAGCTCTGACTCTTTGGCTACTGACTCTCACCTGACTGAGCTGTGCAGTCTTTACAAAAAGATTTGGGCAGAGGGCTACAGCGACATATGGCAGAATTATTTAACCTGTGGAATGAAGATATCTGCCATGATATGTCTTGAGACATACAAGTGCCAACTAAGTAGGCAGCAAACAAAGATTCAGTTCATTCTATTCATGTAATGTGAGGAAAGACATCACTTATCTGGACGTTAACCTGTAAGAGCCCTGCCTGGCTGAGGTCCATTTTATACCTCAGGCATTTTTCAATGAATGAACCTGACACTGAATAGATTAGACCCCCAATTTAGAAGATCAGAATAAAATGATCCAATAGTATGTACCTTTAATGATTGAAGTCCTTCCTTACGTGACTTTTTGAAGAGACTTTTTGGAAGGAACTCTTGCAAGACGGATACTTTTACCATGAGACTCTTTCAAGTCACGCCCTTCTTAAAACTATTTTCAAACATGACCACAGTCATCAGGTGCATTCCGGCACTTAACCTGGAGAGACGCCTATCAATTAAAGGGCTTACTTATGAACACACACACACACACACACTTATGAAGCTCCAGTTTAGAATTACCCATTCATCGAATTATGGCAGCGAGAAATGATGAAGTTAAACGAATTAACTCAAAAATTGTCGATCGGTTACACAGCAAATTGATAAAATGCGTATCAATAGACTATGCTGAAGCAGTTGGTGGTGATCGTGCAGTAGATGAAAACATCATCTTACAATATCATAGAATATCTACAAGCGTTAACACCGTCCAGTCTTCCACCGGCTGAATCGTAATGTTATTGAGTACTTAATGTATGAGTGATGGGTTTTTCAATGGAAAAAGATTAGTTTTATTAAAAACTGGTCGAACAATTTTAACATGTAAAATTTTAACAGGCGACAAGAAAGGTAATGTAGTACATATTCTGCGAATAACATTAGACACAAAAGGAGATCTTGATATACAGTACCATTCGTATTAAAATGTTTACAGTAACTTACAACATATCACAGGGGCAAACATTAGAAAAAGTTGTTTTTTTTTTATTACAGAGAAAGAAACGGTATTCACTAACAGGCAGTTATGTGTTGCGTTGCCACAATGTAAATCCAAACACCGAATCAAAATACAATGCGATCTTGAAGAAAAGTTAATTCCAAATATTGTTTTAACTTAAGTTTTAAAGTAAAAGGAAAATAATGCAGATGTAACAATTCCCAAGAAAATAACAATCTCTTTAAATTGTATATCCGGTTAACCAAACCTGGGGGTTGGCGAGTGAAGCGTGCAGGTTTCAGAGCCCCCTGTTCTATTACAAATCACTCCTGCCACTCTTCTCCAACCAGTGCACTCTGTCTGCTCTCTTCTTCATCTCTGTCATATTCTCCGTTGCTTTTGACTGTTGAACCCAAGTATTCAAATTTGTCTCCCTTCATCACGTCTGCTCCTTGCAGTCTCGCACCATTTCACTACCTTTCCTCTCATCCATGCACATGTCCTTGTCTTACTCCTACTGACTTTCATTCCCCTTCTCTTCAGTGCATACCTCCACCTCTCCAAGTTTGCCTCAACCTGCTGTCTACTCACAACAGATCACAATGTCATCCATGAACATCATAGTCCACAGAGACTCCTGTCTGACCTCATCTGTCAACCTGTCCATTGCAAACAGGAAAGGGCTCAGTGGTGACCCTTAACGTAATCCCACTCTCACCAGCCTGACATTCCTACTGCACACCTCACTGTCCTTATACATACTCTGCACCACCCTCATATACTTTTCTGATACTCACGCTTTTCTCATACAATACCATAACTCTTGGCACCCTGTCCTACACTTTCTCAAAGTTCACAAACATGCAATGTGATTTTTTCTGACATTCTCTGTACTTCTCAATCAACACTCTTTTAAAGATAACATCACATCTGCAGTAATCTTTCTGGGCATGAATCCATATTGCTGCTCACAGATTGCCACCTCTCCTCTCATTCAAGCATCTATTAATACCCTACTTCCAACTTATTTAAACATCTGCACGCCTCCACTGGTATCTGCATGCCTCAACTGCTTTTCCACTTTTCATCCTCCATACCTTCCCTTACTTCAGCTTTGCTTGCCTAGTACTTTGTGATTTACTCTCTTCACTTCACCCAACCTACACACACTCTCTCACTTTCTTTAATAATAGATTCTTCCACGTACTTCATCCACCATTTTAACACACTCTCTTTGCTTGTCAGTGAACTTCCATCTGTATCTTTATCACCCTGACCTGCAGCACGTGCTTCCCCACTCGGTCCCTTTGTCTGGCCAGTCCATACAAGATTTTTTCTCTTTAATTTGTGTCCGTCTTCTCATATAGCTCAATATACCTTTTCCTTAGCATTTACCATCTCTCTCTTTACCTTGCGCCACATCTCTAAACACCTGTCTGCTTTCATCATCTCTCTGGTTATCCAAATTCATTTTCGCTAACTTCTTCCACTTCATACATTTCTGTACTTTCTCCTTCCACCACCAAATCTCTTTGTCTGGAGATGTCACACAAACACCTTCTGAGTTCTCCATTACCAATTCAGGAGTAATGTTCCAATCTATCCTGTCTTCACTAACAAGTGCCTGCCTCACTTCCTCTCATAATTTCACACAATAGTCTTCCTCTTTAAACCACAACCTGATCCTTGGTTCCACTCTCATTCTCTCTCTTTTTCACCTTGAAATTCATCCTGCATACCATCAATTGATGCTGTCTAGCTATACTATCTCCTGCGACCACCTTACAGTTTCTATAATCTCTTTCACATTGCATCTCCTACACAGGACATAGTCAACCTATGTGCACCTTCCTCCACTCTTAATCATCTCCCTGTGTTCCTCCTCCTTAAAATATGCATTTGCCAATGCCATTTCCATCCTTTTCACAAAGTCAGCTATCATCTGCCTTCATACATTTGTCTCCTTAACACTATAACTGGCCATTACTTCCTTGACACCATTGTTTCCTTCACCAATGTGCCAATTAAGGTCTGCTCCAATCACCAGTCAGTCTTCTTTGGTTATACTCTCCACCATTTTATCTCGGTCCAGAAATCTGCTATCCCCTCCATCTCACATCCCACTTGTGGGGCATATGTGCAGAGGATGTTTAACATTGCCCCTTTGATTGCCAACCTTATGCTCATTATACTGTCAGAAATTCTCTTCACCTTCAAAACACTGTTGACATACTCTTTCTTCACAGTCATGCCACCTTGTTTATCTTCTGTGGACTAAATCAACATTTTAATTAAAACAAAGAGAAAATAGAATGGTGTTGAGGTTATTAGTTAAAAATCATGTTCTGTGGAGGTTTCTGTAGAAATTTGGAAAATCTGTAAATAACGTCAACCCTCACCCTTGAGTTGGAATCTTGGTAGGCACTTTTTGTTCTCCCTTTTCATAGAATAATTGATGGCAACATAACGTCAGTGTCTTCCAGAGAACATCTCTCAGTCAGTACAGCAAGCAAAAGTCGAGGGAGAAAACTGATGCAATCTCACATCTCTGAATTTAACCTAACATATTCCCAAACTCAATTAAATTTCTTCAAATATACTTCACTAACAGAGTTCTCTTTTACATTGCACAACATACTCATGATTTACTTCAACTCTCTGTAATCCCCTTGCACGGCTTTTCCTTCATAAGCAGTGTGCATGGACCTGAGTTCTTTAGTATGGTGTCACCACCCAATAGTTGAAGTTTCAATATCGGTCACCTCTAACCATTTAGCTCATAACAAATCACAACTTACACTCAGTTTAAAGAAAAGAAAAGTTTCTCTTTACTTGAAATTAACAGCAGACAACATAAAAAAAAGCACAAAAATGATAAGCTATTTACAAAACTACATACTATCCTTTCAACACTACTGGTGAGCTCACCGTTAGTACCAATACCCTTTTAGAGTAATTAGTCACTCTGTTGGGGGCCCCAAATGTAGCTCGGGTGTCTAGTGGCAAAGAAAAGAACAGCACTGGCCTCTTCACTTGAGCTTTACCTCAAGGCACATAAATCAAATAAATAAATAAAAACACACACACACTAACCTTGGAAAATCTCACCAGCGGGTTGCACTTGTGTCCTTCTGACTTTCTCCTCGTTTATTTCCTATATGCTCCCTTCACCCCGCTCCAGTTCTCATCCTCTCCCGACTATCTTTGCCTCATGGACATTACCTTTTCGATAGTGTCTGTTTGGGATTGGCGTTCACTTTCATTATCCTAAATCATTTGACAACCTGGGTTTTCTCCCTCTGTCTCTCTCTCTATGCGCATCAGCATTTTGCCATACTTTTTCCACCTCTTTTTCTTCATTTTATATATTATAGTTTTATAATCTTCGTCAGTGTTTTGCTGCCACTTCGCTTCTATTAGTTTAATGTTTTGCTAAAGCTTTCTTCTTGTATCTGTGTCTCACTTCAGCGTTCTGCTGAAGCTATCCTTTTTTTCGTTCTTATGGCATTCAGCTCTCCTCCACGTTTCCTCCCTCTCCTCTCTTTACTTCTGTGTTTCTCCAATCCTCCAATCTGTATCTACCTGACACAGCCTGAGGATGGACCAATGATTGAACACTGTCAGGTAGTAGGGTATGCTTTATGCCACTGATCTGTTCAGGATTACTATTCACAACAACACTTATTTTCGTTATGGGATTAACTCTTTTGACAAAATACATTCTGCCCTGTGTTGTTTTTTCCTTATCTCTTAAAATCTACTCTGGTTACACCCTCCCGCTTCCAAAGTCTATAGACCATGAGATCCTCTTCTCCATTTTGGAGCAGTGGATGGGCATCACAGGTTCAGCTCTCCAATGGTTTAGGTCCTCTCCCTCAGATAAACGTTTTTGTGTCAGCATTGATGATTTTACTTCCACCTCTGTTGCCCTCCTCTGGGGGGTACCACAGGGCTCCATCCTGGGACGTCTTCTGTTCTCCTTGTATTTGCTGCCATTCTGCGCTATTTTCCAGAAACACGGTATTTCCTTTCATCTTTATGCAGACTACTGTCAGGTTTATCTCACTCTGAAGCGGCCTGGTCCATGTTCTGTCCAGACCCTGCTTGATTGTCTTATTGATATAAGGAGTTGGATGACATTACATTTTCTAAATTTTAATGAGAACAAAAGAGAAGTCTGGCTGTTTAGACCCCATGGCACCAGTGGGACGTCTTGCATCGATCTTTCCAGTGTGGCTCAATTTTTGAAATACATGATCTCACATTTAGGTTTGAAAATGGATTCCAATTTAAAACTTGATAGCCATGTGGACACAGTGGTAAAATCTAAAATCCAGTTGAGGCGGCTGTCAAAAATCAAGCCTGTTTTGTCTAAATGAAACCGTGAAACAGTGATACATGCTTTTATAACCTCTCGTCTAGATTACTGCAACACACTTCATTTTGGAATTAGCCAGGCCTCCATTGCTCGCCTACAGTTGGTTCAACATGCCGCTGCTTGAGCTTTAACTGGCACAAGAAAGCATGAGCACATTGCCCCAATTTTGGCTTCCCTTCACTGGCTTCCAGTTCATTTTCCAATCCATTTTAATATTCTTTTATTTATTTTAAATGCTTTAACGGTGGTGCCCCATTTTATTTGTCGGAACTGCTGCACCCTTATGTACCGTCTCGCTCTCTCAGGTCAGCAGACCAGATGCTTTTACATGGTCCTAAGGCGTGATTCAAACTCCGAGCTGATCGAGCCTTTTCAGCTGCAACTCCAAATCTCTGGAACGATTTGCTGTTGTACGTTAGACAGGCTCTGTCACTAGCTGTCTTTAAATATTATTTAAAAACGCACTTTTACTCCTTGGCCTTTGACCCAGTATGATATGTTGACTATCTGTGTATTTTTTATTATGAATCTCGTCAGCTCTTATGTGTTGATGTGTTTCTGTTTCTTTTACCCTTTGGTTATTGTTTGTCTGATGTGCTGGGATTTTATTGTACAGCACTTTGGTCATCCTTGGTGTTGTTTATAAAAGTGCCTTAAAATTGAATTTTAAATAAATTTTGTACTCAGCTCCAAAAATAAATGACAGTGTGGGTCTGATAAGAACACAACTGGCCTGTGATCTTCAATTGCAGATGTGCTGCCTGAATCTGGTGGCAAAAATCACGTCAAAGGGACCACCTGCAATGAACCATCTCAGCAAAAACCACCGGCTGGTGAAGCTGTTGATCGATTTAGAGTTAAACTAACAGACACCTAAACTATCAAGAACTGGGAGTTTACCCTGTGAGTCTCATATACTGAATGAAGGTGTGTGTGTGTGTGTGTGTGTGTGTGTGTGTGTGTGTGTTTACACACAATACACTGTCCCCTTCACTTGCATCGTGTGTACACACAATACACTGTCCCCTTCACTTGCATCTCCTTCATAGCTGTGCTGTTCTGTAACTGTTTATAGATAGATACAGTGTGTATAGGAAAGAACCCCACCATTAAAATATTCACATTTTATTGCTTTACTGCCTGAAATGAAGACACACACAAAAAAATATATTTCTGTTATTTACTCCATGTAAATTATAACAGCCAAGTGGAAGATATAATAGCAACAGTTAAAAAATAAATAAATATAAAAAAACAGAATCCCTGATCTGGTTGAAAGGATCACCCACTGTGTCATCCATCCATCCATTTTCCAATCCGCTGAATCCGAACACAGGGTCATGGGGGTCTGCTGGAGCCAATCCCAGCCAACACAGGGCACAAGGCAGGAACCAATCTCGGGCAGGGTGCCAACCCACCGCAGCCCACTGTGTCAGTACTTTTTCAAACCCCTTTTTGCTTTGATTATAGCACTGCATCTGTTAGGATCCTTCTCTACCAACTGTGCCCATCTGGACTGTGTGATAATTTCTCATGTGCCTTTCATGAACTGTCCAAACTCAGTCAGACTGGATGGTGACTGTTGGTGGATTGAAGTCTTCAAGTCACTCCACAGACAGACGGACGGACAGACAGACAGACAGACAGACAGACAGACAGACAGACAGACAGACAGATAGATAGATAGATAGATAGATAGATAGATAGATAGATAGATAGATAGATAGATAGATAGTGTGAAATAAAGTGACTCCAGTTATCATGAAGTGTAGGGGGAAATTCCCTGTATATTGTCTGATGGACAAGGTCAAACAAAATCACTGAACAAAACAGTTCAAAAGAAGTCATTTATCTGACAACAGATTCAAAGCAAACAGGGCTATTTATACTGAAAGTAAAATGGCTACAGGAAATGCAAATGAAGGAAGTGATGGCTTCGGAATGAAGGAAAGAAAATGATGTCATCTCAGCAGGGTACAGAAGAGGAAGTGGAGCCTCAGCCATTTTTAGTGCTGGAATGGGAGTGTGTAGGATTATTTATCTTCTTTGAGGCTGAAAAGAGAGAGAGAGAGACGTTAGTACCTTCCAATAACCTTTCTTCTCGTGATGTTTTCTTTACCTTAAGGATTGTTGGCTGCCTCCGAATTGCATGTGTGTGACAAGACCCAGCCCCCGCAGCCCAGACCACTGAGTCGGGCGATCAGCACCGATATGTCGTGACCCCCGAGAGTGGGCATCAGCGTTGGCCTGCAAGGAGCCTTTACGATAAATGAGGGTGAATCAGTATGGCTGAAGGTCCAAAAACCACCGGGTGACATGGGGGTTAGACTCCAGTTACACGGCCATCCACTGTAATGCGGCATGATCTGTGATGAAGGTAAACTCCAACCCCAACAGGTAGTACCTTAAGTGAGTCAACGCCCATTTGATCACCAAGACCTCACACTGCCGCATACCTGATCACCCTGTCCAGTAGTTTCTGGCTCAGATACATCACAGGATGTTCAGCACCATCTATGCATTGGCTCAACACGGCACCCAGGTCTGTATCTGACACATCGGTCTGGAGAATAAAGGGAAATGTAAAATTAGGTGTGCGCAAAATAGGTGCTGATGTCAGGGCCTTCTTTAAGTCAGAAAATGCCTTCTCAGTATCGTCATCCCAAACCACTTTTAGAGTTGCCCTTTTCTTTGTCATTTTGGTAAATGGTACAGCCATTTCTGAGAACTGGGGTACAAATCGGTGGAAGTAAGCCATTAGTCCTAAAAATGCCTGTACTTGGTGCTTGATTATTGGACTAGGCCATTTGTGAATGGCATCAACATTTGAACACTGTGGTTTAAATGTTCCCCCTCCCACCAGATAGCCCAAATATTTGGTTTCTTTCAAACCAAAGAAACATTTTCATGGATTGATACATAGCCTGGCCTATGCTAGTGTAGAAAGACCTGATTAAGCCGTCTGATGTCATTGCAGAACCTCCAGGCTCCATCGGGGTTAGGAACTAAAACAATAGGACTGGACAGCAGGCTGTGGCTTGGTTCAGTCATGCCCATTTCCAGCATACATCTGACTTCCAACTCCACTTCACCTTTTTTCACCTCGGGAAGTCTATAGTGTCTTTCTCGGACAACCACTCCGGGGTTGGTTAACAATGTCGTGCTCCTTCAGCCCAGTATGCCCTGGCTGCTCATTAACCATCCCAGTCATTGACTGGATTGCAGACAGATCGGATCTGAAATTAAGGCTTCGGCGTTTAGTGAAAAGGGAGCGTGGCTGACCAGAGGTAAGTCTCTCACCCCTTTCCTTCTACGGTTTCAGCAAATTTATATATTATGCACGCTCGCTCAGTTATCTATTCAGCTGTTTCACAAAATAGCCTATGAGCCCTTTTCGTTCCTTAATTTCATAAGGGCCTTACCAAGGTGTCAACAATTTGGAATGTTACGAGGGTATAAGCACCATAACACAATCCCTTGGATGGAACTCACGGAGGGTTCTGTTTCTATTATAATAGTGCGCCTGTGCTGCTTTGAGCATGCTCCAGATGTTCTTTGAGCACTGGTCTAATTTTAGCCAATCTATCGCATAATTGTGAGATATATTCTACAATATTAGAGGAGGGGAGGACCTCTTCTTCCCATCCTTCTTTAAGCATTTCCAAAAGACCTCGTGGTTGCCTTCCGTATAACAACTCAGAAGGGAGAAAAGCCCGTAGAGGTCTGAAGGACTTCCTGATAGGTGAAAAGTATGAGGGGGAGTAACTGGTCCCAGTTTCTCCCGACCTCGCTAACTACCTTGCGCAGCATCTGTTTCAAAATCTGATTGAATCGTTCTACCAACCTGTCGGTTTGTGGATGGTAGACCGAGTCTTCAGACGCTTAATTCTCAGTAATGTGGCCTCCTCCCTGAACGTCTCTGAAGTGAAGGGAGTCCCTTGGTCAGTTAGTACCTCTTTAAGGATCCCAACACGAGTGAATAGCCCTATTAATTCCCGTGTGATATTTTTCGATGTCGCTGAACATAAAGGGACAGCCTCTGGAAACTGAGTGGTATAGTCTACCATGAACAATATATACATATGGCCTCAGGCCGAGGGTTCGATTGGACCTACGAGATCGATGCCAATCTGTTCAAAGAGAATATCTACTAAAGGGATAGGGATGAGAGGACCCCTGTCCCTCCTAAGAATCTGACGCAGCTGACATTCAGGACAATAAAGTGCAGAAGTGTTGGACATCCTCATTTATCCCCGGCCAATAGAATTGGAACTTAATCCTCTCTAGACTTTTTTTGTTCCAAGATGGGCGCTGAGTAGGTGGGCGTGTGCTAATTCACAAACTTGGTAACTATAGGTCCGCGGCAATAGCAACAACGACCTCACATCCCCCTCATGTTCTGCCACTGAATACAAGAGATTATTGAGGTGATGAAGTAGGGCATTCGTGGATTGGGATTCAGGGACACCTGTCCATTAACTGAAGTGTCTGCATTTCTAGCATTTTTTAGAGAATCACCATTCTACTGCTCCTATTTAAAGGAGGACAACGTTAGTCTTAACTGAGAAGCCAGTTCCTGGATGGGATCCTGGTCAACCTCAAGGGGCGAGGTTTCAGGATGCACTGGTGGGTCAGTGGTGCTTATAACTTCTGGCCCACCTTGGGTTCCCTCAATATTGTCACACTAAGTCGACACATAGGTCCTAGTGGCCGTCGTACACGGCATGGAGGCAGCCAGACTGGAGCTTTCTCCGTCCATTAACAATCCCACCCTCTGTACTGGAGCACTGTCTTTGGCGCTGATACTGTGTGACCAGTCCCATCCTAATATTACTGGATAATGTGGATACAGCAGGACGGCTACATCCAGGCGGGCCATAGAACCATCCACCGTGACCATACAATGGATATGTTGCTCCCAGAATCAAACATAGCGGTAACCCGGTGGCCATTCAGTAAAACTACTCCTGTATATGGGAATGATAAAGGGTTAATGAGGGCACACCACCTCTCTCCTTCAGTGTGGGTGCAGTCCATGGGCTCTACTGGGCATGCCGGGAACATATGCCCAATCCCCCCACACTTGAAACAGCAGGGTGGATTGAATTCAGGGTGGGGTAATCGGTGGCCTTCTCCTGGGAGAGGTCGAATTAAGCCCTCTGTGCCTCCCCTTTCAGTTAGGGTGCCAGGAGGAATCAAAAGGGTCTGGCTGCAGACCGTGTTCTCTCAGCCACAGGCACGCTCAGCCACTGACGTCAGATGCATGCTCAGCCACAACAGAAGTGCAACCGGGGAGTCGTTTCCTGATTGCTAAGTTGGTACGTTTGCTAGTTATAGTTTTACCATTCATGAACGATATGGAATATTCTTATTCATGTTAACATGTGCATATTTACATTGTTTGGCTGGCCTGTGTTGGTTTATTAACATGTTCACCATTTTAACACATCAAGTTAACCAAGGTAAATGCTTGCCTGTTATTGTAATTACTAGCATCATGGCCGTGGTAGCGTAGCGAGAGCGCTGATGTTTAGAGCGTGCTAGTTTAGTGTTCCTGCTGTTATCCCAAGGATAAAACAATTCTGCAACCATCATAACTTGCTAACATTATTTAAATTTAATGTATACAGTATTTACGTGTGAATAAAAAGTAAAATGAAAATAAAACAAATAGAACAATTCTGTGTCGTTATTAATCTTATATATCGGAACTGTAATACGTACTATACTTTACATGTCATGACGTACCAAACTGTGATTAATAAATGGTGGAGGGAAAAGGACATTGGACACATCAGTAATTAAATGTTTATATATTTATTTATACATGGGGGTATTTTTCGTACGTGGATTACTCATTTAGCCGGATGTAATAGTTGACGATTTGGCTTGATCCTTGATCTGTTGATTTTTCGAAACTCCTGCTGGATGTATTGTCATAGCAGCAGATCCAAATCCTCAAACCTGCTCGGAGCAGGTTTGATCTATGTAAACAAGGATTAGCTCACACACTTAATCAGTTTCCGTGAGTGGAATTCATTCAGTCATGGCTTTGAGTACATTGAGTTCATAGTCATGAATGAGCTACTAATTGATATCAGTGCGCAAATTATAAGAAGAGAATTTCATATAGAAAGGGTTTTGCGCGATCGGCAAGATCCTTTATTGCTCCTGGAGGAAATTCTTTTCGAAAGATACCGTTTTAGCCAAGGGGGAATATTGTAACTCAAAGATTTATTAGCACCTTATATTCAAAGTCAAACTAGGCGAAGTTGGCCTCTCACAATCACACAGACAGTATGCATTGCTTTGAGTTTTTTTGCAAGCGGCACTTTTTTTTATATACTGTAGGATATGCAGAAAATCTGTCTAAAAGTGCAGTTTGCCAGGCAATTCATAAAGTCTGTTTGGCTCTGAAATATTTCCTTCGGGTTTTCATAGTGTTTCCCTTGACACCTGCGTGTGCAGACAATAAAAGAGGCGTTTCATGTCATTGCAGGTACACAGACAAAAACACCCACAGTTCCATACAGAATCTCACGATCAGCCTAACATTCTCATTACCCAGGATTTCCAAATGTGATTGGGGCACATGGGACTGATCAGAGTGGAGTTTGATCAAACATCATTTGGAAAATGTACCTCTCCTCCTGATAAATAATCAGACACAGTGTCTTCATCAAATATTTGACCTTCGTCAATATCTCGTTGGTCAGACACAAGTTCTAGGGATATGACATTCCCTGCAACTGACCCAACAAAAAAAAAATGCCCTCAGAAACAGGGCAATGGGCATTTTGCTGGAGAGCCAACTCTTCTGCAGGGGTTAGGTCTGGACCACGTGGACCTCCACCTGTTTTTTGCTTGTCTGATTTGGAATTATGACATATTAAATAATAATTTATCTGACACATAGGAAATGAAACGCTGCATTCAGTAAGTACAATGCACACTACTTAGCGTTTAATTTGTCAGCCACTTTTTAGCCAGCTGTCTTATCTGGTTTGGGCTGCTTTTGCAGTGTTACCCCTTGTGCATATTAAATCTTGAAATTCTTCATATCCTTCGAATAAAAGGTCCTGCTCTGCTTGTGTAAAAAAAAAAAAGCACCCGTTCTTTCGTCATTTTGTTGCAGCCTATCAAAGACTTGCTGATCATGTTTTCTAGACTCAATATATATGGGCTTTTCAATCAGCGCGGGTGCGCGCATTCATCTCGGATGATTAGATTCAGCTAGACTAATCTACTTCACGGCTGCATTTGAAAAACTGACTTATCCCAGATGAGCTTCATCGGTATTAACTCATCCAAGATGAGGCATCTGATCTCGGATGATTTAAGCGACGTACGGAAAATACCCCCATCTCTATTAACTAGTGAATCTTCCTCTGCATTCAATGCTTCGTACTCCTGCAGAGCCTTCCCAGCATCTTCCTCTTTCATAGTCAGTATCTGGGGCAACTGGACCAGACCAATGAATTGGTGTTGGCTGTCACTGCACCACTGACTGGCTGTTTTTGCGTGTGCAAGGACAGATACCTTAGTCAGGAATACAAATTTGGTGTATTTATGAAAATGTGTTTTATGCAATTATTATTGATATATAAAAAACTGATAAAAAAAATGTACTTGTACTTCTGGCGGTATTGACGCATCCTCACAGTAAAGTATAGTACGTATTACAGTTCCGATATATA
>JANRMT010028174.1:12484039-12498320 GCA_026402145.1 Polypterus bichir lapradei
TTAGAATGTACTTTTTTATTTATAACAAGTGCACTATTATGACATTTTATTTTAATAATAAATGCATTTGAAATATATTTGAAATATTACTAATAGTCTTTGGGAATACTTTGAAGTTTAATTTAAATTTCAAAAACATTACATAAAAAAGGAAAAAGTGTACATTATCTTTAATTGTTATATACTTTAAAATATTTTTTTCTACTACATGACCACCCTAATTATACACACGTGTGGCACATTTGTACGGGCGCCGTTCTCATCCGTATCACCTTCGCTGTCACTTCTCCTACCTCTTCATATTTTAAATCATTCTTGAGGCAGATTGAAGACTTAAGTGCCAGCTTAAGTGAAAAATTAAAGAAAATGTCCTAAATAATCACAACACAAACACTGACTTCATCAGTTTAAACGTGAAAAGATGCCGACGGAAGAAGAGAAGCAGCAGACCACTGGGGTGGAGAAAAGAAGAGCAGCTCAGGAAGCCACAAGCACATCAACCTCTGAGCCAACGACTGCCAAACGTACAGAGAAAGAGCATGAAAACTAGGAATGCTCAAGTCAAGTGGATTCACGGCACGTCATCGTCACAGCAGTGCGCCGTTACTGGTAATAAAATAAAGGCTCACTTTCATTCACTTTACATTTGTGCAGTTTTTTATAGGCACTAATTTCATTATGGCGTATATATCTGTCTTCACCAACAGATGCCCCAGAGCCGCTGGACCCCACGACCCTTCACAACACCCAGTCCATGCCAGCAAAAACTTCCCTGACGAACCCCAGAATCAAATGGGAAAAACACACAGAGGTTCTGCCTCCACTCTGCACAGCACTCACAGTACCAGTGGACAGTCTGGCCATGATATCCAGCAACCTTGAGGGGATCCTGCCAAGTCTCCGAATGTCCTACAGGCAACTCCATCAACTGAGTTGAATGCTTTACGAAAATCGACAAAGACTGCAAAGAAACTCTGCCAGTATTTGCATTTGAGCTCCATGAGAACCGTCAGTGCCAGGATGCGGTTGATGGTAGGTTTCTTAGGTGTAAAACCAGACTGCTCCGGTCACTGTAGGCGAGCAAGTGATCATGGATCCTATTGAGGGCGACCCTAGCAAGGACCTTACTCGGCACCGAGAGCAGTGTTATCCTCCTGTAGTTGCCCTAATCCAGGTGATCACCCTTCCCTTTCCAGATAGGGATGACAAGTCCTGTTTTCCAGTCAGTTGGGATGATGCCAGTCATATTGCAATGCCAGGTGGACAGTCTGACCACCAGCCTGGAGGAGTTCATCCCGCCATATCCCAAATGATAAAAATATGCTGCCTGGGAGCAAACATCTTTACCTTCACGTATTTCACAAGAGAGTGTGGCATTGTCACCATGCATGTTTGATTTAGGATGTCACCTCCATAGATGTGTTTTTAAAGCCCCTGTTGTTTTAAATGTACAAACACATTCTGGATGTGAACAGGAGAAACAAACTCTACTGGCTGGCCAAAGATGAAGTCTGCAGTCTTTAAACAGGATGGCTTGCTGTTGCAGCGCTGCTTTGACTGAGAATTAAACATCTGAAATAAAAGGACAAACAAAGCAAAAAGTGTTATGTGTTTCAAATATTATCAAATAGTACATTACATATAAATCTTCAAATCTCAAAACGCAGCAGTACTTGCATTAATCTGACAAGGAATATTATAAACTAAAGTGAAAGTTCACTCTGGGCAGACGCAAAATTTAAACTGGAAAATGAATCCAACTGGAGCTCAGCATAGATGTGTGACAGTGTGCTGGGAATGACATACGTATTTAAAAAATGTAATAATCAGTTAGAAAGTTATACTTACGTCAGCTAATATTAAATGAATTCACTTCTATAAAAATAACAGCAGCTCTACCAGCTACTATATAACACAGTAAGGTACATTCTGTACCAAATGATTAACTTGCACTAAAAAAATAACAAGACGCAAAGTCTTAACTGTACTGCTTGTTAGTTGATTGTTTTATTATATGAAGAACAAAAAAAATCAAAATAGAAAATGCTTGTGAGGCGAATCTCAGGTGTCAGACTGTGCAGGGCACACTGTGCACTCCGAACATAAAGAAAGTTAGCCAGCAACCTTGAAAATGGTGTCGTCAATACACAGGCAATCGCATTAATGTATGTGCTGATTTCTGTTATCAAAGTTTGTACGTAAATTATATATTATATATATACTGTCTATATAGTCACGCATGGGGGTCGGAGGACTCCTCTAAGGGCCGGGCAAAGATACACAATAACCTGCTGAGGGGAGAAATCCCTGATCGGGATAACGCATTGGCGATATTTATCGTTATTTTGTTTGTTTCGTCTCACAACGATTAAAACGGACAATCCGGTTGGCGTCCCAACATTCCAACTGTTTCCAGTCTGTCCTTCCAAAATACAAAATCCCGACTACAAAATATATAGCATATTATGCTCATATTAATTCATTTATTTATTTACCATTTTGACCTTTTTATCTTTAATTTCTTGCAGTGTACATTTGTTTGATAATATGTTGTTCTCTGTGTGTTTTTGCACTTTGATGCTCGTGGGTGTGACGCTATAGCCTCACCGTGACGCTGATACATTATAGTTTGATAGGTACGGGGCAAGACTCTCAATAAGTTTTACGTATGAGCCACAATGAGCTATACCAGCAAGTTTACCATGAATTTAAAATAAAAAGGAATTTTTGGTCGTACCATCAGGTTGTTTGTTTAGTTTTTTTTTCAGATGTTTCACCGTATGTTTCGGGTGCAAGTCTCGCGTGTAACATAACATTTTTACCGACCAGTGTTTTAAAGGTGGCGCAGACGCTAAACGCAGTCACGGGTGCCTGGGAAGATCAAACGACAGCGATACAGTCGGAGGAGTCCAAGTTGTATTAGTAGTGTACGTGTGCCGTAAGGTTTAAGTTTGAATATTAGTAACCTCGAGGTTAGGTATAAATGTTTTTGTTGTTTAGTTGTTTATTGTTTTATTATGTATAAGTTGTTGTCAGATATTTTGATTTGTACTTGAAGTGTACGATTTCCCCGGCAGGTCTTAAATGGTATCTCCCTATGATTAGGTAAGCCGATCCTGGTAATGACAAAGGGCTTTATAAGTACAGTTGTGACCGCAAGAGAAGGGGACGATCGTTTGGAGAGAATTAAGAGGGGTTAGGTAGTGCGAGGCACGCCAGACTAAGAGGTGCCTGGTGGCGGAGCTGTTGGTTGATGTAAAGGAGTGTGTGAGGCTCCTGAGAACCAAAAACGACTCCTGAGATTTATTTATTGAGGAGTTGTACTTGTGGCCTGGGCTGAAACAGAGTCCAGTTTGGTATTATTTTAAGGCTGCTGATGCCCTTGCATGGAATGGAATTGATTATACATATATATATATATGTTAGGGTAAAAGCCTCTGTGTTTCCCAATTTGTATTTTTTGTCCTTTTTTTCCTTCATAATTTGATTTTGTCTTGTCACCAGATTATTTATACGTTTTTGCACATCCTTTTTAACATCAACAACTATTTTTTTTTCACTACTCTATCGTGGAATAATAAAAATGACCTTTTGTTTTGAACATCTGCCTCTCTCGTGCCTCTCTTATTACCCCCTCAGTCCTGGTCGGTCCCAAACTACTAGCAGGCCATCTGTTTTAGTAGACGGCTTGTGACGGTGGGTTTACGTGTTTTCGTGTTTTAATCAGCTTGTGTTTGCTGGTCCTCTGGCTCTGAGCCGTGTGAGGTGTGTTTCAGTATTGGTGTTCATTCATGACGACTGCCATCTTGAGGACACGTCAGGACTGATGTAATATCAGGCAAGTACTTAATACGCACATAAATCAGTTTTCTGTTGTTGTTTTATGAGACCTGCCTCGTTTGTTCAAACTGACCAATCAGAGGTCACAGATCGGTATAAGTAGCCATTGTGGGGTCACCACTTTTTCTCCAAACATGCATGTGGTCTGCAGGATTCATAAAATGATTGTTTCACGTGGAGACTCACAGAAAGAAAGCAGAATTTCACATTTAAAATCACACTGCACTCCTCCACGGTGATAAAATAGGCTTTACAACAGAGCTGATTTTCTTGGCGTGTAATGCATTCACCGCTGGATGGAAAATAAGGCAGGAAAGCACTGCTGTGTTAACGCACCCTTACGGTAAATCGCCAAAGTCCTGTAACTTGGAGATTAAAGGCCTGTACGATAGTTTCTGAAAATGTCAGCGGTGAACTCTTTGTTAAACGCCACTTCATGCAGGACCGGAGATTCTGATGTGTTAAATCACTCCTAACTCACTTCATAAAGTTTACAGGACTTTGTTACATGACTTAGACACAACAACAAATATAATTAATATATGACACCTAACTGGTATGTCTTCTGATGTATTTCACACGTAACTAACATGAGAAGCTCTGCTGACTCAGTTTGTCGTAGCTGAACGTAACGCTCTGCTCAGGAAAGCGCTGCTCCACGTCCTGCTTAACGGCCATATTGGGGCCCAAGACCCCCTTGACAGAGGTAAAGCTCGTTACAGGTCAGACTAATGGAGCGCCTACTTATTGGATATAAAGGAATGATTAATAATTCTTAGTCCTACACTCTCTAACATTTACAATTAATCTCTAGTAACTGTACATATTTGTTCGCCTATTGTTGTTCAGGCGAGGAGGTAGAAACAGCAAGTGAATATAAATACTTAGGAACTAACGTAGATAATAATCTTAACTGGAATACAAATACAAATAAAGAATATTCACTTGTTTCTCCTCGGTAACCTCAAACTCTTTACAGTAGACGAGGACCTCATGCTGTCCTTTCACTGCAGTCTGCTATCACTTTGAGGTTCATTGCCTGGTTTAGTCGTCTGACAAACCACAATTTAAAAAGCTCAGCAGATTACTAAGCGTGCAGTTGAAGTTATTGGGGCTGACGGAGACGACCTGTCAAGTGTGTGTCAGAGGACAACGCTAAAGAAACTGGAAATCATCTCAACTGACGACAGACAGCCATTACATGTAGAGCTGAACTCCATTAATCAGGAAGGAGAGTCGCTTTGAAAAGCCACACAAATCGCTCCTGAACTTCCTTTCTTCTTAGTGCCATAAGGAATATCAGAGAACAGAGTCGAGGTTTGACACGAGTGTCCAGTAACATCTCTGTGTAAATCTGCACTCTCATGACTGCCTTACCTCAGCCTGCCTCGTCTCTGTCTGTTTGATTTATTTCACTCTGTCTCTCATCAGATGTTAATCACAAGTAACATTTCTCTTTTCTACATAAACAGACCTTGAACACCACATTGCAGTCGTCACTCCTTTTAGAAATAAAAGATGAAACCATTTCTCATTATTCTGCAGATTTTGAACACATCCTTATTAATTTTCCAACATGTTTCACACGAGCAGGGACACCGGAGACACACAGCTGACCACCTCAGTGCTGCAGTCTGCGCTGTGATGAAGGACTAAATGTGAACTCCTTATTCTTCATTTACATTTTTAAACTTGAGAACTGACAGAACAAAAGACTCGAGTGACCCTGAGAGACCCCAGGTGTGTGTGTAATGGACAGCATGTTGTGTGACACCTCAGAAGTGACCACCGTCATCCCACCCAGTCAGCCCCCTCACTGGTGTGTCCTCAGGTTTATAGAAGATGAGCAGCAGCATGAAAGTGCAGCCATCAAACAGCAGGCCCTGAGTTCTCGGCGCTCAGATCTTTTTATTTTTGTCTTCACTTTAATGTGTCAGCCGGCCAGGAGGAACACACCTGAGTGTTAAAGAGACAGAAGACACCAAAATAAAAAGAAATGTAACACACAGGTCAGTTATAGTAAAATAAATACCAAAATAACATCAAGTTGAGCTGTGAAGGCCCCTAAAGTCCTGATGTCCACCACACTAATTTATTCCATGTGTCTGTGGTTCTCTGTGTGAAGAAAAACTTCCCAACATTTGTGTGGAATTTGATCTCAACAAGTTTCTAACTGTGTCCCCAAGATCCATCCATCCATCCATTATCCAACCCGTTATATCCTAACACAGGGTCACGGGGGTCTGCTGGAGCCAATCCCAGCCAGCACAGGGCACAAGGAAGGAACAAACCCTGGGCAGGGTGGCAGCCCACCGCAGGGCCCCCAAGATCTTGTTAAATAATTTATTTTAAAGTAACCCCAAGGATCTCCAAACACTTCAGTCACGTCACCTCATCATTCACTTTAGAGGTTCAGCTCATTCACTTTCTCCACACAGTCGTGAGTCAGCCTGGTTGCTCTCCTGTGGACTTTCTCGAGTGCTGCTGTGTCTTTTTTGTAATATGGAGGCCAACACTGAAGACAGTACTGCTGTGGGGTCTCACCAGCGTGTTGTAAGGCTCAACACTAACCTCCCTTGACATGCACTCCACACATCAGGTGCTCATATACAGCCTGCCATCTTAGCTTTCTTGATCACTTCTGTCCACTGTCTGGATGTAGATAGCGATGAGCCCACCAGGTCTTTCACATTACGTGTACTTGTAAGGTTCGGCCCTCCCATTGTGTACTCAGCAGATCATTAAACTTGGTGCTGGAGAACTGGGGCCCATTGTCATTCATGTCCTCATCTGGGATTCCAGGCCGAGCAGAAGTCACTTTTAGCTTTAGAACAACTGAAGTTCTTGTGGTTGAGGGTCCAGTACGTCCTCGATGAACTCTAAAGATACTCTGATATGCTGCGTATCCAAGTCATTTTGTTTGTTATGTTCATTGAGGTCCACTGCAGTTTTCTTCCAGGGCTGATTGAGTGTTGTGGATGTTAACGTCTCTCTTTTCTGTGCCCTTTTGAGTTTGTCACATGGCTGACATGACGTGACTTTCTTTTTGATTTTTTATTGTATTTAGTGCTGTGCAGATCTCAGTGTTTAATGTCTCATTCAGTCAAACTCAATGTGAACTCCCTGATCAGCAGATTTACTTTTCATGATTCCTTCTCTTTGGCACCCTGGCAGATTTAGATGGTGACGTCAACTGTAAGCTGTGATTGAGGCCTCTGCCTGGAAGTAAACCAACTTCTTAATAAAGTTAATAAACGGAGAACCACAGCTGACGTCCTCAGTGTCCACTGGTGTTCACGTCCTCTGCTGTCCACCATTCTGTCTGCTATACTTCCCATAATTTCTGCACTTTCACATGTCATCTGATATTTTACAAAGGTGCCAGTCCACAGAGGTTGTGTTTTGTGTTATCTTAATGACTCCGATATCTCCGTATCCACGTGTAGTCCAGACTGACTCTTCATCTGCTCATCTTCCTCCTTGTCTGATTTTCAAATAAATGAATTCTCCTGCTGCTCACAATGTGCTGGACTGACTTGAGTGAAGGCCTCACAGTTCAGATGTTTCCATCACTGATTTCCTCATCCTGTGTAACTGACTTATGTTTTGAAGTTTCTTTTTATTTTGCTCGTCTTCTCTTTAGGACTCCTTAACTTGTGTTCCTCCTGTCATCTGTCACATTAGAGCTCTGAAGTCTCAGGGACTGAACTTGGAGGGCTTTATTTTGTTCTGCTGCTGCTTGTCTTTTATAACAAAAATGGATTTCCAGAGATCTGAGAATCTGCCATTGAGGGAATTCTGACTTGTCAAAAGCACATAAGCCAAGAAGGAATGGAAGTTTGTCATTTTAGGAGATTAAATGAAGGATGTGACGTGTCTGTTCTCAAGTTCGAATATGGAAATTAAAGATAAGGAGTTGACATTTAGGCCTTCATCGTAGCTCAGACTGCAGCACTGAGGCGGCCATCTGTGTGTCTATGGTGTCCATATTCATGGTCATCTACAGCTCACCATCACTGCTAGAACTGACAAGGGCCGCAGTAATGTTAGAAATTAAACAAGTGCATGTGACAATCTAAATCTGCTAAGTGTGACAATGACACTCTGGAATCCTCCACGCTACAAGACTTGTGACCAGTGGGTCAGTAGGTGAGGTGGGCACCTGGTAATGTAGGAAGGACAACTAAATGTTCAGAGAAGTGAGAGCTTTCTTTCTTTATACTGAGTCTTCATTGGGTGGGCTGATGACCCATTTGAGTGGGCGTAGCCAATAGTAGCCATGACTCTTTCTTTTCTTTTATTATCTTCTCTAATGTCTTTTTTGTATAAGTTCAAGGACATCTTATCAGTCCCTGGAGCACACCAGGCTTGTGCTTCTTCTCATCAACTCTTCATCCTTTCTGACTCCATCCTTTAACATGGTGGCCAGTGATGTCAGATGTCATGTGACCCCCCGTCTTCTTCTGTCATTCCATTTGTCTACCATGGTGAAACTTTAAGATATGAACAATTGAAATTCTGTCTGTCTGTCTACAGAACTTTACAGTTATTATACGCTGCTCAAAAAAAACGAAGAGAACACTAAATCATAGCGGCACGGTGGCGCAGTGGTAGCGCTGCTGCCTCGCAGTAAGGAGACCCGGGTTCACTTACCAGGTCCTCCCTGCGTGAAGTTTGCATGTTCTCCCCATGTCTGCATGGGTTTCCTCCCACAGTCCAGACATGCAGGTTAGATGCACTGGCGATCCTAAATTGTGCTTGGTGTCTGAGGGTCTGTGTGTGCCCTGCGTTGAGCTGGCACCCTGCCTGGGGTTTGTTTCTGCTTTGTGCCCTGTGCTGGCTGGGATTGGCTCTAGCAGACCCTTGTGTTAGGATGTGTGACTGACTGACTGACTGACACTTAATCATCCCAGTCTAACACCAAGTCAATAAATCTTCAGGGATATCAGTCTGTCCAGTTAGGAAGCACAATTATTAGTAGCATAACAATAATAATAGTAATAATAATAATAATAACCTTTCCAATGCTCAAGGCTCTTCAGTGAATCTCAGAAAGATCAGCAGGTATCTGTAACATTGGACCCAAATAATAACCTCAGAGAACACTAAAACAGATAAATACAGGATATACAAAGTATTAAATAGAATGAAGGACAATAAAGCAGAGTAAAATACTAATTTCAATAATAGAAGAAAAGCCTGAACAGATAACCTAATCTGTGATATAACACACACACACACACACTTCCAAAAATGGTATTTTTCAGACCTAGCGAGGTCTAAAATTTCAATTCATCAAAATCTCGAGGTCGAAGTTTTGGACGATTACAATACTTTCCCTATACTTTGTATACAAGAAAGTAAAAACAATGAATACCTCTGAGCAAATAAAACAAAAAAGTAAACTTACTTAATAGTTAAATGTTTATTTAGAACATTTAAGAAAGGATTAAACAATGCTTACAAAATTGGCAGGCACACAAAAAGAAAAACTTGAAGTGAATAAAGTCCAACAATCATAAATCAGAGACAGGACTTCCTAACATGAGCTGGGGGCTGAAACAGGACCACCAAAAATCAAAACGTAAAGCAGAGTCCACCAGACAGGACAAAGCTCAGTGTCTGAACGGCTCTCTCATCTGCAGCTTCTCCTTAAATACCCCTGAGGGCGGAGCTCCAGCTGCAGTGTCAAGTGGCCCCGCCCTCCTGGGCTCCACATGAAACATACAAGGAGCACACATTAAAAAATGAGACACAACAAAACTAAACAAATACATAACCATAAGATTAAGAAAGAAAATGTTCATCAACACACAACACATGCAATAACAAAATCAGAACCATTTACAAAACAATTTGTAAAAAACAACAAATAGATTAAAGAAAAAGTAAACAAATTTGAGGAAGAAATGAAACAAAAAATGCAACATCACAGCTGACTTCAGGCCTGAATGCACTTGAACTTCATGTGATGTCCTCGTGGACCAAATTCACCATTTAATGCCCATCTTTATCAGTTAGTGAACATCTCAGGGAGGCAGATGTGGAGGGGTTTGTTGAGGCTCGAGCGGGCACAGGTGGGCACACACACGGCAGAGTGCAAACAGTTGGTCTCATCATGGAGAGCCCCACTCACCTCCACGGTGCACCATATACAAAATATATAAAACATGAGGTATGATCAAAGGAATTTAAAAATCACAAGTTATCAAATGAAGAGATTTAACAAATATTAATTGTAATAATAATTATTTTTTATCTTTTTAAATTAAGGAATTCAAATAAAATTAAGGCAAAAAGTGAAGCACATTTAGACCATTTCACTTTCAAAACTACCTAACTACTATTAAGAAGATTTCAATTAAAATGTTCTTTTACTGTATGGAATCTTATATAACCTAACAAAACTCACTGTCTTTAAAGGTTATTTTCTAGATCTTCAAATCTTTACTCGTGAGGTTCTCCACGTGTGTAATATTGAAAGTGGCCACTGGGGGGAGCAGCTTGGCTACAGAAGAATCAGCTGACCTCCCAGCCCTGAAGGTCATGTGACTCTGTGACTGCTTCACCCTTCTGGGCTCTCATTAAAGTAAAAGAATGAATTGATGTTAGTCAGCAGCATTTACAGTTGAAGTCAAACGTTTAAATCCACTTCGGGTGAATTCTTTAAAATTCACCTCCACCTCCACAGATTTTATCCTAACAAGCTAATTTGGCAGATCATTTAAGATGTCTACTTTGTGCACGGCAAAACTCATTTTTTCCAATAATGTTCTCAGACCTCTGAGTATTTCACTTTGTTATTGACGACATCACAATTCCAGTGGGTCACAAGTCGACATGCACGTTGTTCCTATTTGGTCACAGTGCCTTTAAATTGTTTAACTTGAGCCAAACATTTCTCGGCACCTTCCAAAAGCTTCTTACAGTAAGTAGCTGAAATTTTGTCCCATTCCTCAATACAGAACTGGTGTAACTGGGACAGGTTCATAGGCCTTGTTGCTCACACACAGTTCTGCCCATGAATGTTCAGTTGGATTGAGGTCAGGTCTTTGTGATGGCCACTCCAATACCCTGACCTTGTTGTCCTTCAACAATTTTGTTCAACTTTGGAGGTCTGCTTGGGGTCCCTGTCCATTTGGAAGACCCATTTGTGACAGACCTTCAACTTCCTTGCTAAGCTCTTGAGATGTTCATGCTGTATTTCTCCATCATTGTCCTTCCTCATGATGCCATCTATTTTGTGAAGTTCACCAGTCCCTCCTGCAGCCCCCCATCATGATGCTCCCACCTCCATGCTTGACAGTTGAGATGGTGATCTTTTGCTTGCAGGCCCCTCCCTTTTTCCTCCAAACATAACGATGGTCTTTATATCAAAACAGTTCGATCTTGGATTCATCAGCCCAGATAACATTTCTCCAGAAGGTCAGATCTTTGTGCATATGTGCTACTGCAAAGTGCAGTCTGGCTTTTTGATGGTGGCTCTGGAGCAGTGTCTTGTCCTTGCTAAGGAGCCTTTTAGGTGATGTCGATGTCGGAGTTGTTTAACTGTGGATATCGAGACTCGTCTACCTGTGTCCTCCAGCATCACAAAGTGCTTTGCTGGTGTTCTGAGATTGATTTGCACTTTTTATGCCCAAGTCCGTTCTTCTCTATGAGACAGAATGCATCTCTTCTTCCTGAGCGGAGTGACGACTGTGTGTGTTTATATTTGCATATTTGTAGCACCGCCACATAAATGTACTTTACTTGGGTTTTCTTTTGTCACTCTGTTGTGTTATTACCACTGTGAACTTTGTCCCGTCTGAGCTCAGATAGAAGACAGTGTAAGGCCTAAGATGGGCGTACTGGGTATACGACAATAGGAAGGACCTTTGTGAGGTTCGGGTCTGTTATAGTGATTTCTGGGAGGGTGCCATGGAAACGGACGCAGATGTGCTGTTAAAAAAGAGCGAGAAAAGAAGAGGAAAAACAGAGCCTGAGCGTTATGGCGGAGCTGACAGACGTGAGCTGTTCAAAGCCAGGAAAGAGGACTTCGGCGCTCCACTGAGACAGTTTGGAGGTGGCCACCTCGGAGAGATCCCGGAATACCAAATGAAGAGGACGAGGCAGTTAAGAGGATCGAGACTGAGTGAGCGAGTAATAACCTGTTATTCTGAGATATCACGGTGGAAAACTTGGACAAGTTGTGAGATTTTTTATTTTATGAAGAGACAAAACCGTGTGGACATTGTGGGATATTTTGGGTTCATGAACTTCCATGTTATTTGTATACCAGTATGTGTTGGGAATAGGGGTGTGCGGTTATGGGGTCTGAACATTGTTGTTGAATTTGTGTGATTTGCTATAGTTGATTTATAACATTTGATTCTCTGCAGCGTTTCTCTGGGTCATTTTTTTGTTTAGATTAACTTTACAACTTGACGTAATCTGGTGGCTCTTCAGGAAGGGTTCTGAAGGCAGTTTGAAGTTGACCTGCAATCCGATTCTAACACATCACTAAAAATGTGGTGAGTCATAGCAGTTACGGCCACTGTATATTATTGTTTGTACCGATGAACGTGGAGCCTTCAGGTGTTCAGGTGTTCAGGAAATTGAACCCAAGAATGAACCGACAACAACAACATTGATTTATATAGCACATTTTCATACAAAAAAATGTAGCTCAAAGTGCTTTACAAAATGAAGAATAGAAAAATAGAAGACACAATAAAAAATAAAATTAGTCAAAATTAATTAACATAGAATAAGTAAGGTCCGATGGCCAGGGTGGACAGAAAAAACAAAAAAAAAAAAAAACTCCAGACGGCTGGAGAAAAAAATAAAATTTGCAGGGATTCCAGACCATTAGACTGCCCAGTCCCCTCTGGGCATTCTACTTAACATAAATGAAACAGTCCTCTTTGGATTTAGGGTTCTCACGGAAGGACTTGATGGTGATGGTCACGTAGACTTCTGGCTTTCAGTCCATCAGATTTGTGGAGGACCACCATTTTTTATCTGAGACCTTGGCTGATTTCTTTTGATCTTCCCATAACGTCAATCAAAGAGGCAGTGAGTTTGATGGTCAGCCTTAATGTCCATTCACATGTTGACTCCAGTGAGACTATTTGGCTATCAAAAGCTAATTGTCAAATTGTTTGAAGGCTTGACTTAATTTTCTGGAATTTATCAAGCTGTTTAAAGGCCCAGTTACCAAAGTCTGTGTAAACTTGTGACCCCCTGGAATTGTGATGTGGTCAGTAAAAAGTGAAATACTCTGAGCTCTGTGAACATTGATGGAAAAAATGACTTCTGCCAGGCACAAAGTAGACGTCTTATACCAAATTTACAGTTTGTTAGTATAAAATGGAGGACGGGAGGGATTATAAAATGAGTTTTAGAGAATTCAACCTACAGTAATGGCCGAAATTATTGGCACCCCTGGAATTTTCCCAGAAAATGCACCATTTCTCACAGAAAATTGTTGCAATTACAAATGTTTTGGTATACACATGTTTATTTCCTTTATGTGCATTGGAACAACACAAAAAAAAAGAGAAAAAAAGCCAAATCTCACATCATGTCACACAGAATTCCAAAAATGGCCCGGACAAAATTATTAGCACCTTTTCAAAATTTTTGTAAATCGTTTTATTTCAAGCATATGATGCTCGTTTGAACTCACCTGTGGCAAGAAACAGGTGTTGGCAATATAGCAATCACACCTGAAGCCAGTTAAAATGGAGACAAGTGGACCCAACCATTCTGTTGTGTGTCTGAGTGTGCCACACTAAGCATGGAGTACAGAAAGAAGAGCAGAGAATTGTCTGAGGACTTGAGAACAGAAATTGTGGAAAAATACCAACAATCTGAAGGCTACAAGTCCATCTCCAGAGATCTTCATGCTCCTTTGTCCACTGTGCACAACATAATCAAGAAGTTCACAACACATGGCACTGTAGCTACAGTGCATCCGGAAAGTATTCACAGCGCATCACTTTTTCCACATTTTGATATGTTACAGCCTTATTCCAAAATGGATTAAATTAATTTTTTCCTCAGAATTCTACACACAACACCCCATAATGACAATGTGAAAAAAGTTTACTTGAGGTTTTTGCAAATTTATTAAAAAAAACAAACTGAGAAATCACAAGTACATAAGTATTCACAGCCTTTGCTCAATACTTTGTCGATGCACCTTTGGCAGCAATTCCAGCCTCAAGTCTTTTTGAATATGATGCCACAGGCTTGGCACACCTATCCTTGGCCAGTTTCGCCCATTCCTCTCTGCAGCACCTCTCAAGCTCCATCAGGTTGGATGGGAAGCGTCGGTGCACAGCCATTTTAAGATCTCTCCAGAGATGATTCAAGTCTGGGCTCTGGCTGGGCCACTCAAGGACATTCACAGAGTTGTCCTGAAGCCACTCCTTTGATATCTTGGCTGTGTGCTTAGGGT
>JANRMT010028174.1:12514437-12529919 GCA_026402145.1 Polypterus bichir lapradei
TATCTATCTATCTATCTATTATATAGTGCCTTACATATCTATCTATCTATCTATCTATCTATCTATCTATCTATCTATCTATCTATCTATCTATCTATCTATCTATCTATCAGTTATATAGTGCCTTTCATGTCTGTCGATCTCATGGTGTCTTTCATGTCTGTCTGCTGTATCTCTTTTATAGCTCTTGTCGTATTTGTCATTTTCTCTCTGTGCCTTTCCTGCCATCTACTATTACACTGCATTTCTTATCTGTTATATAGTGCCTTTCATATGTATGTAGTATATTCTGTCTTTAACATTGCTCTATCATATTATTCACATCTCTTACAGTATATAGTGACTTTAATATAATAATAATTTATATATTATATAGCCCCTTTCATGTCTCTCTCTCTACTGTTTGTATCACTGATATGTCCTTCCACTTTTTAAACAAGAATCCCAATTTTCTGTCAAATCAGTGTAAACTGACAACAGTGACTGTTATACTCCATTCTTTATTCCACAGAGCAGACTCTTTGCTTATGATTTCAGACGTACACAATAAAATAAAAGAAAAAGGCATGAACACAATTATTGGGACCCTCCCCTAATGTTCTCTAACACACTGTTTTTAAGTGACAACTGCCATCACGCACTTCCTGTAGCTCTGATGAGACTTCTCCTACTCTGACTGTTCACTTGGGCCACTCTTCTTGAACTTTATTAGACTTCTTTTCCCAATTGTGACTTCCGGATCTTGCCATGGACACATTGTTCTGTCTTCTGCAGACACAGAGCTGCTGTTCCTTACCATGAAGCTCTCATTTCGCTTTACCATTCCAAAGGACCTTCTCCAGGACTGTGGCTTGTTAGTGTACATTTTAGAACACTTGAGTTGTTTTTTTAGTTTTTTGTGTCCATCTTTCAGAAATGGGATCTTCTACCATGGAGCCCACTTTCATTCAGAAAGAGATGGATGGCACTACTTGAAGTTGTTGTACCTTGATGTTAGAGGCCAGAATAAATGTATGCTGATGTTCGATTCGGTTCTTTCTCCACCTTGTAAACTATTTTTCTTTTCAATAGGAGATCAATCTGTACTGACATCCGGTGAGTCTGGCTTTGGTCCCTTGGACCTTAAAATTCTTGATATTAGCTCCATGGAGATGGTCTTGTCCATGCTTGACTGTGACCTTCTTACTTTCCTCCTCCTCTTCTCTTGTCCAAGTTCAGTGTGCTGCACGCAATTACACAATACAGCTGAGTGAGGACTTTGCTCCATTCAATTAGGCGCAGTGACTGAAGACCCCTGCGCTTTTCATTAGTGGGCTGATTCTCATCCTATGATGTCTTTTAACATTTAAGGACCTCCAAATATTTTTTCCTGGCATCTTCTTTTGGGTTTATTCCTACAATATGTTAAGACGTGAATCAAAAACAAAGTGTCTGCTCTATGGAGAAAAGAATGGTGGATGTCAAGTTCTTCTGTCAACTTTAACTTATTTCACAAAAATTCTTTTAGCTGTATCTGTATGTGTATATGTTAGTGGTAGTGGACATTGTATTTTTTAAGCCCACTGAATTGGTTTCATTGCTTGCTGAGTTCTGTATACTGTAAAATAATTATTATTATCATTATTATAAGATTATGATTGAAATAGAAAAACAACAGAAAGGAGAGGCTGAAAACCAAAAGGAGAAAACAGCAGAAAGCGGAAAGGAAAAAAAAGAGCCAAAAGAAAAAGAATAATGGAGGTGCATATGGCGTAGCGGCAGGACTTTATTTTATTTCCTGTGAGGTCACTTGACACTTAACTCTAGAATTACCAGAGCCCACGAGAAAACTCATAAATCCAGCCCACCTTAAATCCATTCGCACCTCTCCATCAGCGTCTTTTGTCCTGTAAACGTGCCGATTAACACTAGAATTACCAGAGCCTATGAAAAAACTCATAGATCCATCCCACCTTAAAACGCTTTGCACCTCTGTTGTCCTGTAAATGTGTGGATAAACAGCAAACAGCAAGCAGCCTGCTATCACATCCCCCCACCCTGCACAGTTTTCTCAGCTCAAGTCTGTTTACCTGCGTGTCAGTTGCTTAGAGTTGTATAGAGTGAGAAGTCAAGCAAAATGACACCTTTTATAAATGCTATATTGTTATTTTGAACACATGCATTTCATGTATGTTCTGTGTCTACAACATTCTATGTAAACACATCATTAAAAAAGAAATGTTTTTCATGTTTTAGTAATAATTGACAAAATGTAGACATGAAGAGTATAATGTGTGAAGCCTGAATTCCAAATATCAAAGAAACACTTTCACAAAAGGTACAAATATAACAGAGCAAATGCACTTTTATTCAAAAATATCTTCTGGGATCGAACCTGTGAAGCTTTGATTACCAGTCAACAGTTGATACAGTTGCATCACCAAAAGACTTGTCAATGCCGCACCCTAATGCGGGTTGTTTTTCTGCAGTTATATTTTTAAATAAAAGTGCTGTGACAGATAGGGGCGCTATTGTCCCCTTGAACCCTCAGACCACACGTCAGACACCAGATTAAAGTCCAAGAAATTAATTTAATATTTCTATAATGTGCACAAAGCACCTCCACCTCCACAATACTTCCAATAACAACAATAACAATCAATACAATTCTCAATCCTCCACTCCCAGAAGTTTTGTCACCCTTCCTTCCAACGCAGCTCAACTTGCTGGGGTTTCCCACAGTCCTTATATATCTCTTGACCCGGCAGTGCTTCTATCCCTCAGTCCATGTGATTTCCCAGAACTTCCGGGTCAGATGAAAACTCCTTCTTTTCTTCAGCCCAGAAGTACTTTGTATCTTCCGTTCCCGTGACTAGGGAGTACTTCCGGGCTATCTAGAAAATATGATTCCCTGTTCCTCCCTGCAGCGACCCCTGGCGGCCCCCACGGTATCCAGCAATTCGGGGCACCTCCATGTTGCAGGAAGGGCTCCATCTGGTGGCTTGGGGGTACTGGCCGGGATAAACTGCCAACCAAATATCACAGCGCATTTGTTCTGTTATATTTGTACCTTTTGTGAAAGTGTTTCTTTGATATTTGGAATTCAGGCTTCACACATTATACACTTCATGTCTACATTTTCTATTACCAAAACATGAAAAACATTACTGTTTCAACGATGTGTTTACATAGATCATTGTAGACACGGAACACACATGAAATGCAAGTGTTCCAAATAACAATATAGTATTTATAAATGGTGTCATTTTGCTTGACTTCTCACTCTATACAACTCTAAGTAACTGACACGCAGGTAAACAGACTCGAACTGAGAAAACTGTGTGGGCTGGGGGGATATGATAGTAGGCTGCTTGCTGCTTATCGACACATTTAAAAGACAAAAGATGCTGACAGAGAGGTACGAAGCATTTTAAGGTGGGACGGATCTACGAGTTTTTTCATAGGCTCTGGTAAATCTAGTCTTAAGACGAGCAGCAAGCAGCCTACTATTCCATCCCCCCATCGTCGCAGAACATTCATAAACTTCTCCCAGCTAGTGCCTTGTTTGATTATCTGGGAGTGAGTGAACTGCTGGAGTTTTAGAGTGGAAATAATAGATCTTTATTTGGAACACATGCATTTCATGTGTGTTCCGTTTCTACAATTTTTTATATTTTAGTAATAAATGTTACAAAATGTAGGCATAAACTATAGAATGTGTGAAGCCTGAATTCCAAAGATCAAATAAACACTTTCACAAAAGGTTCAAGTATGATACAACAGCTTCTGTGGCATCGCGGTAAGATTTGCTGACTTGTAATCAAGAGTCCCTGGTTCAATCCCCACTGCCTCCTATATTTGTCTTTTTCAGTACTGAGCTGCTCTATTTATTAATATTATACATTACACACATAAACTTGGTTTGGATCTGTAACAGTGTACATTTATAGTACTGTACTTGTAAAAGTTAACTTTTTTTTTTCACTTTTATTCTCTCAGTTACAATCATGATACATACTACCGCCCCACCCCCACCCAGGGATCTGACATTGTTAGTTTTTATTTGAAACTGGGAATAACTGTAGATGTGAGTGGTGTTTTGAATCAATGGAACTGGACATCCAGCGATCTGGAGGAATAAAAGCTGACACACAAATGCTGGTGAATCCGCCTTCTTTGTATCTCACCGTCACTTTATTTTTTTTTTTTATTCAGTTTTATTGAGTGTTCCTGCTCATGCAGAATTAGTATGCACCTTATGGTGTATGATGTCAAAAAAAAAAAAAAAACACAGACGTAGGTATATATGATATTTGGAATTATTCATTTTATGACCTTTTATGAGGTCAGTTCAGTGCTATATGCAATCATCAGATTAAAATGTTAACAGTTCACACACACACAAGGACCATCTTTCCTACATTTACGACATGTGTACCTGTTGCAATTTGCACACTTCTCTCTATGCTGTGGTTTCTATTACACACCTGAAAGAAAGAGACAATATATGTGACATTTTGAAGAAATCATTTTATGACCTGAATAGTACCAATCAGAAAACATCATCACACTAATGCAATATTATTTGAAAATGAACAGCGTCAGATCGGGTGTGAATTTATGCTGGAACACACATGAAATGCATGTGTTCCAAATAACGATCTATTATTTCCACTCTAAAACTCCAGCACTTCACTCCCAGATAATCAAACAAGGCACGAGCTGGGAGAAGTTTATGAATGTTCTGCGATGATGGGGGGATAGAATAGCAGGCTGCTTGCTGCTTGTCTTAACTGGCACATTTACAGGACAAAAGACGCTGACAGAGAGGTGCGAACGGATTTAAGGTGGGCCAGATTTACTAGTTTTCTCATAGGCTCTGGTAATTCTAGTGTTAAGAGAGTCAAGTCTAAAAGACTGCTTTGGTGCTTCTCAATATCCCATAATGCACCAGTCACAGGACCTGCATCACTTTCAGCTCATCAGTCACACCACACTCACATAATGCTTTCTGCAGGCTACTCTTTCACATCATAATCCTGGCCTGAGATATTAAAAAAGAAATGATGATAAATGCAACAAATTCACAGACTCACATTGTAAAAACTCCTCTCTGCTCTGAGGTTCAGGCTGTAGGGTGAAGATTGGAGCTTCACAGCTTAAAAATTAAAAGAAAATAGAAGAATGGAGAATGTGAAGATGGACTTTTATAATGTTAAATGCTTAAACACATATTACAAATGCAATGCAGTTAAAATAACAGAAGACATAAGGATCAAGTTTGCACACAGAGCCCACCGGCATGTGGATGATGCAGTGAATTTAGGCCTGAACTTTATTGGCCAACACCTTGACAAGGATCTTGTTTGTGGACTTGAACTTTCAACACCATCATCTCAGAGCTGCTAGATAAGAAACTCACCCAGTTCAACCTGCCCAGTCCAATCCACCATTGGATCCCAGACTTGGTGACAGACAGTAAACAGTGCAGGTACAGTTGGGCGCTCACGTCTGACTCATTAACTTCTCTGTTTCTGTCGATGGTACACTTGTCAAACCTGCTCCTGTTGTCAGAAATCTTGGTGTTTTGTTTGATTCATCACGTTAGGTCTCTTTCCAAAATTTCACTCTATCATCTCCGTCCATTTCTGTCCTTTAATGATGCTCAGACTCTGGTTCATTGTTTCATAATGTCTTGTATTGATTACTGTAATTCCCTCTTCATTGGCCTCCCTGCAAAATCTATACAGAAGCTACAGGACAATCAGAACTCCACAGCCACGCAGAGAGTTTTGCTCACTCTCCCCTGTTCTTCTCCAGCATCACTGGTTACCGGTATCTTCAAGGATTAAATTCCTCTTGAAAGCCCTACATAACCTCACTCCGCTCCTAGCTCTGTACACTCCTTGTCGCTCTCTCAGGTCCTTGAGCAGTCATCTCCTTCCTGTCCCATGCACCAGAATCTCCACCATGGCAGGGCTGGCAGTTCTTTCAGTGTTATGGCCACTCAACTCTGGCACTCTCTTCCTCAGTCTCTCTGTGTTTGCTCCTCTTTTTGTACTTTTAAATCTCAACTGAAAACTTTCCTCTTCTATTAACTTTTGTCTTCTGTGTAAAGTTTTTTTTACTCTGTATGTAAAGCGACCTTGGGTTTGTGATAGGTGCTCTATAAAGGCAACTTATTATTATTATTATTATTATTATCATTGTTGCCTTAATTTCTTTTTTCCTCTCCTGTTTTGTTAGCTGGCCACAGCTCAGCGGTTCTCTTCATGGACAGGCATCGTTAATTTCCATTTATATTAATAAAGAGCAGTTTTTTCTTACTGTGTGTTTAAACAAATCTTTATTCTCATGTGTAAACATTATATAATTTATAATTTGTAAAGCCTGTTATTACATTTCACCTGTGAACTTGTTACTGTGCACTCAGTGAAAAGTTCAGATGGTCCTTAAATTGTCAGGATTCTAACACAGTCCCATAATTTGGTCATCTTTCCCACCAAAAATATGAAAAAATAATTTTTCTCTTTAAAATTCTCTTTGCTGTCAGTGGGAGAAGTGAGTCCGAGTATAGAAACACACTAGCGTGTTGAAGCATGGCGGAGAATGGATTAACGTCAATCTTTAATGAGGAGCCCATCTGACAGAATGTAAAGGACAGAGAAGACAGCAGAGGCTCATTCAGATTTCATGATGTTACAAAGCAGTTGATCCCAGTTCAATTTCATTTGTGTCTTCACTGCTTTCAAGTGAATAACATTTTATTTCATCACTGAGCAGGCCTTGCCAGTTTAACACATTTTCTGTTTTTATTTTATGTTGGTTGTTATGCAGAACACATGAAAAGAATCCCAATGTCAAATGAAGAAGTAGCTTTTAAGGGAGTAAGTAGAAAAAGCATCTCTCCACATTTAAAGCAGTTAAACATCTGGGGCCTCATGTAATGCCATGGGTAGAATTTACACTAAAACATGGCATACGGACACAAACAGAAATGTGCGTACACACAAAAAAAATCTAGACGTATAAATGTATGCCTACGCCAACTTCCACGTTCTTCCTCTACTTAAATCCTGGTCAGCATGAAATGTAATGCACCACGCGACTGCTGCCCCACTCCGACTCCTCCCAGAATTTTGTCTCTTTGAATATGCAAATCAATATAAATAGCCCTTTAAGTTCAGCGTTCTGTGAAAAGACAACGACAAAAGTACAGGGAAAAAGAAGAATTTCAGCGAATGCCAAGTGGAGGCAAAGGAAAAATGTACTATTTGTTGGTTTAAACAGTAGTATAAACAACAAAAGGAAGTTGATCGAGTGACATAGAGTGTCGGAGAAACTCGAAAGTTCAAGTTCACAAAGTCACATAGTGCCCAAAATAAAAAAGAAGTTGTCAGATATCAAAGTCGCAATGAAAAGACGAGTCGTAGCCCACCATCTGAGTGTCATATGAGAGCTTATTAGGGTACAGAGAAAAGAAAAAAAATAGGGACACAGTGGAAAAAAAAGGATGAAATGTCAAATTTAATTTCAAAATTTCCACTTTAATCTCGTAGTTTATTTTGTCATTAAAGTGGAACGTCATAAACTAAAATCTTAAAATCGTTTGATTTACTAGAGTTTCTCAAATCCTATCATAACTAAAGTAGCACGTTAAATGCTTTTCGTATTGTATATGTTTTTCTATGTAGTCTATATGTGTGAATCACTATGTGCTTCTTAAACGAGCTTTCTCTTCCTTCGACAGGACACAGAATCCATTACATTCATGATATTACACCTCTCTGAACAATTTAAATACTGAGATGTATACTTTTATATCATTTTCATAATGATAGGAATTAAAGCCTGTATTAAACATGGGGGCCCAGTGGCTCAGTGATAGTGAAGAGCTGGTGGCCTGTCTAGAGTTTGTTCCTGCCTCCCGCATGATGCATGCTGTGCTGTGCACAACCCTCGATGAAATAATTTATTGCAGCAGTCCTGTCTCTTTCATACGTACTAACCCCCAATTCCTGTCCTTCCTTTTCTTTCTCCAAGTAACCAATCACCACACAAGGTCTATAATAAATGTCAAGCCATCTGTAAGCTTAGAACCCCAATTCTTCAAAACTTTTATGGAACATTAAAATATCTTCATAGTACATGTTTAACTATTCCATCCATATATCCATCCAGGGTTGCGCCAGTCTCAGCAAGAATAGAGCGCAACGCTGGAGCAATCCCTGAACAGGGCACCAGCTCGCTGCTACTGAAGCACCACTGCGCCCTCACGTTTAATTATTAACAGTTTACATTATTTAAATGAAGGTAAAAATTGATAATCTATAATATAATATGAATACTTTAGTACATTTCATCTTAAAAATGATATCAAGAGCTCCTAGAAAATAGCACTTGGAAATCTAAATCGACTTAGAAGTCAGTTGTCATCATCTGGAAATACACACTTTCTTCTATTAAAATAATTGAATTCCGTTTTTGTTATTGTATGATACAATGAGATTCAATATACAAATCCTCCATAAACTTATTTTCCTATAAAATAACAATAATAATAATAATACGATAAACAATGAAGAATATACAAAATGAAAGCATAAGTACAATACACATGTACATATAGTGCAGACAGTGCAAATAGTTCATAAAGTGACTCAGGTTGTGCAATATTACAGCTGTAGTGTAAGTTTACAGTGAGGTGATTGTAATTCTAAGTACAAACAGTTCTACCAGGAGCACTAGATGGACTGATTGAGTGTGTTTAGAGCTCTTGGGATGAAATTGTATGTGAGCCGTGCATGAAAGACTCTGAAGCTTTGCAGTATTGGCGAAGTTCAAATAGACTGTGCACATGGTTGAGGCAGCATGTGCTAGATGCTGTATCCCGATAATCCTCTTTTCGATCAGCTGTTGTAGAGCTGTGGTTTCCCACTTAGATGGAGTGGGTTAAAAATACTCTGAGAGTATGCACTGAGAGTAACAACGCTAAAGCAGCTATGGCATTTAAAACAGTTTGGCCATTCCATGGACCATTATATGGTTACAGGTTGATTACAATCAGATGCCTTAAACTAAAAAATGATACGTGGTTAATTTCAGTGTATTTGATAAAGAAAACTTGCGTACACAAGGGATTAAGCTGGTGTGAGTTTGTGTGTGGCTTTACGGCAAGTTTAGTTTTTATACATCATGATGTGAGCGTGGAAACGGGCGTACGCAACATTTTTGTGCGTTTGCACTCTTTATATATGAGGCCCCTGGTGCCTGACATCTGTGCCAGGGCATAATGTCATCCAGTGTTCACCACTGGGCGGCAATGTCCAATGAACAGAAGAAACAAAAGCAAAACCAAGAGGAATGTATTGGCTAGTATGTCTGATGAACAGATGTTCTTACAACATGATCAAAACAGATGGATCTACCATTAACCCTGTTTTAAAAAAGGGTGTTTCACTATGCTAATAAGAAATAAAATATTTACTTTGACTATTAAAGAACCTGTCCCTGTTATTGTCATTCTGGTCCTCGTAAGGGACATTAACAATGAACAAAACTGTACCTAATGGACTCGATCTGATGATGTTCCCCTGGCTGATCTTCTCCAGACTCTTTTTCAGGCATGACAGCTCCTTTCTCAGGTCCTCAGAAGAGAAATCAGCAGTGACAGTGAAGTTGAGCAAGTCTCCGTCAGCAGGAAGGACACAGCAAGATGAGAAAGTCTGCATCGGGAGAGAAGAGGAGATGAGGAGAAATAAAAAGTAGCACTAATAAGATGGACCTTCTCTTAATTAAGGATTAGTGTGGTGGAAAATCATCTTGGGTTTATATTGACAGATTACTTTTCAATCATTTATTGGTTATTTATGTGAGAATGTTTCGTTATAGTGAAGTATAAAATGTCATTGGCATTGACTTTCAATAAGCTTTTCACACAGAAGTCCATAAGAGGTGAGTCATCAGACAGTAGATAAGTGGACTGAGGATGAAGAAGACAGGCAGGTGCAGAACTGAGAAAAGAAGGCACTGGGCTTTTTAATATTCTGAGAAGAAGTTAATTAGATAGCTGGACAGATAAGAGATTATATAAGAGACAGAAAAATTACTTCCTCAAGCAAACAACTGTAGATTGGCCTGTCATAGAGATGAATTAAGGTACTTGGTGATTTTTGCATACATTTTGGAAATATTAGCTAATATAAAAAGATAATCTGTACTAGGCTTAATGGTCTGTTCTTGCCAATTGAAAAAACTCTTCAGGTCCCACACACCCCAGTCTGATTAGATTCCTGATGATGTGTTGCTCTCACCTGCAGGAAGTAGATGTGGTCCTTGGTCTCTGAAAGCTCCTTCAGCTCAGTGTCTCTCCTCTTCAGCTCCTCAATATCTTTCTCCAGTCGCTCCATGACAGCTTCAGCCTTCTCCATGTCTTCCTTTTCTTGTTCTCTGATCCTCTCAGTCAATTTCTTGTGGGCTTCCTCAATGCAGTGAATCAGATCAGCGAAGGTCCTATCATGTTCCTCCATGTCTCTTTCCACAGAAATATGTTTGGATAAGACAAAAATATTGAATTGAGTCACCTAATAAAAGATAAAAACAGTCACAAGACACTTTGTTGGTATTTTGATGTTATAAATGATAGTATGAATTCAGAGAAGGGCAGTAGAAGACTGCCTTACAAGCAATATATTCCCATGACACTCTGGGTAGGCAGTGTTTTTTTTAAAGTTCTTTCAGGACTGTATAGAATGTGAAGTCTTAATAAGCAGCTCAGTAGGATCTATGAGAGCCATTGGCATGGGCTACTAGGGGACAACTCTATTGTCCTGTGAGGACTCTGCCTGACCTGATTGTGTTACACACGTCTACCTTTAAAAAGAGCCTTTCCTGGTCATCCTGGGATTGAGAGTGGAGCTGGAAAACATTTACCTGAAGTGGAAAATGAGACAAGAGGAATAATAATAATAATAATAATAATAATAATAATAATAATAATAATAATAATAATAATAATAATAAAAGGAAGAATAAATGAATGGGTATGAGGGAGAAAAACTGGTGTAAAGTAATTGTGTCAGTTGTCACCATGTCAATAATTAACATGAGTGTCTGATTTAATTTCATTTATGAACTCTTAGATTATTAACCTTCACCCATCTGTTGTCCATTATAAACCAGGTTGATGTATTTCAATTTCCTTTATTTATCTTTACATTATTACTAATAACTGCCATTGCAACTATCGCTCATATTTGTATGGCTCACCTCAGTGTCATTACCGTGAGTTTAGTGTGCAGGTGGGACACAATCGGATGTACAGTAAGTATAATGTATAAGGTTCAAACTGTCCAGGACTGTCAACCCCAAAGCTAGAGGTGTTCAGCTGTTTTCAGGACCTTGCAGATCTGGACAGTGATTCTGATATCTCTTAGATAGTAGGCAGGGATAAGAAGCTCTAAAAGTAGTTACAGTCAGGATTTGGTTATTATCAGAACTGAGATGTTTTTCTTCAGGTACATGCTTTGTTGCCCTCAGGACACACAGTTAGAGAACCTCTGTGGACAGCTGAATAGACTCCAGGCCATAGCTGCACAGGATCCTGATGTCATTATCAAGCTTGTCCAGTTGTCATTGAACAAATCAAACAGGTGAACCAGACTGCCATTTCTGCAAGGCACATTTAAATAGTTGAGTGCAAAGCTGAGGAGCAGAACTGAAAAAGTGGTCATCTCTGGACATCAACTTGTGCCACACACCTGTCCACGTGAGATTATGGAGATTAGAAGGCTTAATGCACATCTGAAATCTTGGTGTCTGAAGAAGTTGGGATGGGTTATATTTCAACTGGAGGGGAAACATAAGTTTAATATGTATAACAACTGAGCAACATAGATCAAGAAGAGGAGTGCCAGTGAGCAGTCAGCGCAAGTTTAGATGGGGGATTTCATTTCACTAACAAGCAGGAATTATATAAGGAAAAAACAAAAGCATAACAGCATAAACCAGTATGGAGGTCAGTCTGGCAGGTCAGGTCTCCTTCAGTCACTTATTCATCTTTGTGTGTCTTTATTGGACTGCACCACATTGAGTGACACACTTTGTGTCCCACTCACTTTCTTTGAGAGAAGGACACACACACCAGTTGTCTGGTCCTACTGCATTTATTACTTTAGTACATCTGATGGCGCTAGGCTGTTCAATGTAAGTCTGTGATAAATAAATCAGATTGGAAACGTTTAGTCTGTCCAGGCACAGAAATGTGTGTGAAGAGATCTTCCTCTGCCAGGTGTGAACATTCTCATAAATGGGTCCTGAAAGAACTGGGCATAAAACCAAAAGCAACTCTGGACAGTCAAATGTGTGCCAGTCTAATGTGCTGCCAGGTCACAAAGAAACCCCGCACTGGAAATCATAAAGGGGTAATTTACATTCACTACCAATCAACCAACATCAATGGAGAGGAACTGAAGTAGCTGGAGGATTCCACAGAAATAGCAGAAGTGGTAAAGTCCACAGGGACAATGAATGATTATCTGGAAGGCAACAGAAGTCACCATTGCACCACCTTACTGTTCATTGTCCTAAAATATGAATGCTTAAATAAAACAAGTGGAGGTTCATGTTATCTGCACTCAGTCAAGCAGCCTAACGTCTTAATCAACTGAAGTCCAATAAAGCTCAGACATATCAAAATGAGCAAGAAATGACCATTAGGGAATGTTGTATCGAGTGATCCAATTCAGAACATCAGTGCCAACCTTCATTATGAGTTATTGTTAGGGGGGTTAAGTCACCTTCAAGAGGTGGAATGAGAAACCTGAGGACATTAGGGTCTTGTTGTCTAAATTTATAATGAATAAAACATGAAATACTGTTCACTGATCACTTGAATAAACACATTATTCTTAACAAGTTTCAGTCGGGTTTTAGAACAAATCACAGCACAGAAACTGCACTCGTTAAAGTAGTAAATGACTTATGGGTAAATGCAGACAGAGGCCGTTTATCTGTCCTTATCCTCTCAGATCTTGATGACACATGATGACACATTCGATGCCATTGATCGCAATATTCTTAGTCAGTGGGTGGGCCTCTCTGGCAGGGTCTTAAATTGGTTTGAGTCTTACTTAACAGGTAGAAAATTCTTTGTTATTTGTGGTAATTATACTTCAAAGACACTTGATATTCTATATGGTGTTCCACAAGGGTCTCTCACGGGTCTGCTGCTCTTTTCGATCGACATGCTTTCATGAGGTTAGATTATCTGAAGGCATAACGCGAGCTACCACAGCTATGCTGACAACACACAACAGTATTTATCAACAGCGCCTGATGACCCCGACTCTATTGTCTCACTGACCCCAATGTCTTACTTGTGTTTCTGAGTGGATGAGTAGTAATTTTCTCAAACTAAATAAAGAGAAAACAGAAATCTTAGTGATTGGCAAAAATGGATATAATGAGGGTATTAGAGATAAACTTGATCCATTAGGATTAAAAGTCAAGACGGAGGTAAAGAATTTAGGGGTAATTATTGACTGACCTAAATTTTAAATCACATATTAATCAGATTACCAGGACAGCATTTTTAATAGCAAAAGTTATATCCCTTATGCACCTAAAATCTGGAATAGCTTGACGACAGAAATTCGCCAGGCTAATTCGGAACACCACTTTAAAAGCTGCTAAAAACCCATAATTTTAATATGGCTTTCACATAGCTACATTTTAGTGTATGTGTTAAACTATAAGTGCATTGAATTATCATTGTCATCAAGGCCCACAATCCGTACTAACCCCTACTATTCTCTGCTGTTCTTTTTTCAGTTTTCTGTGGTGGAGATCTACGCCATCACCACCTGATCAGGGCACCGTGCAGTCCTTACATTGACAGAAGAGAAGGCCAGATGTCCACATGACCATCATCATCATCGAATTCTTGCATGTAAAGCCTGAAAACTATGAGGACTGATTGAGATCATTGATGTTAGGTAGAATGCCCAGTGGGGGCCGTGTGGTCTTGTGGCCTTTGAACCCCTGCAGATTTTGTTTATTGTTCACTCTGACCCATCTGGAGTTTTTTTTTTTTTTCTGTCCTACTGGCCATCGGACCTGACTTTATCCTTTGTTATTTAGTATTGCCTAATCTTATTTTTGTTTCACATAAACGTTTCTTTCATCATCTTGTAAAGCACTTTGATCTACACCATTTGCTGTTGTCAGCAGTGAAATGCCATGAAGGAGACAATAAAACATCTTCTATCCATTTTCCTGCCCCTCCCCTTCATTACCAGAATTTCTGACAACTCTAAATTTTTTCCTCTCTTTGCTATGAAGTGTCATTTTAATTCCACTCACCTTCATCTTCTTCATCGCCATCCTTGTCTCTTTCAGTTTCTTCTCTTTCTTCTCAAGTCTCCTCCTAATTGCACTCCATGTCACCCCCAGCTCTTTCTGGACTTGTGTGATTTTATCAGAATTCACTTTCACTTTTTGAGTTCTTGGTGTCCTTTTGTGTGTTTAAATTTGTACAACACGTTTGTTTTACATCCAGTGACACAACTTACTTTTTCTATCACATTTGTCTTCATACTGACACAGTAGGTGACACACAGAGATTTAATTAATCAAATATGAATAACACAAAAGCTTTAAAAGAAAGGTTTAATTTAACAGTTTAATTCAAAATGAAGACTGAGCTTGAAGAGCGCTACAAATAAAGAAGACACTTTGAAGGCACACTGGTGTGTGAGATAGTCTTGAGATTTAGAGGACATCACATTGAAAACCAGGATATCAGACGTTCACACATAAAGACAGCTGGACTGCATAGGATGAAGAAAAACCTGCAAACTGAAGAGAACTTCATATACAAAATGACTACAGCTGTAGGATCTACAAAGACATTGCAGAGTTCAGACTTGTGAGAACTTGTTAAGTGTTTCTCATTTTAGTCAAGTGAGATAATGGAGGACAACGAGACACAAGCGACTCTGAGGAGTTCATTAAAAAGTTCAATCTGAAAAGGACTTCAATGAGCTCAGATAAATCAAATGAGCGACTGGTGGAAAAACTTAAACAAATCATTATAACTAAAGTTCAGAGAAATTGGACAATGTTTAAAATGTATTTATATAAATTAGAAGACAAGTGAAAGTTAACTAGCTGAGAATTTAATAATGAAGATGAGCAAATGAATTACTACATGCACTGCAAAAAAACTTAACTAAGAAATAAGATATAAACACTGAATTTCAGTAGAAAATTACTTCATATTAGTGAAATTATCTGTCCATGCAGCAATATAATTTTACTTGCCAAGACATCTTAAAATAAGTTAGTTCCAGTCTAGAAATAAGAAAGCTCTGATAGGTGTTCAAAGGTTTGAAATAAGTAGAAAATGCTGCTTTTTAGAACACATTACTTGAGATTAGATTTTCTACAGTGGAAATGCACTGAATATTAGAAAATAATTTTTAATTCAGTTGTTTTGCATTCTT
>JANRMT010028174.1:12544919-12589332 GCA_026402145.1 Polypterus bichir lapradei
TAAAGGGCTGGAAGGGAAGTGACGTCATCTATGCCGGAACTGGGAGTAGTGTCCTTGTGCCCGGAAGTGACGTCATCCTTGGGTCCGGCAACAGGCGGGATTTCCCGGGAAAGGTCTGCAAGGGACTGAGAGAGATAGGCAGTACACTCCGCCACCCCCTGGCCTGGCGTAGAATTACTAGTGTTTAGGCCCTTCAGCTGGTTCCCATGCGCACGTGTGTGACAAGGCCCCCCCTTAGCCCAGACCCACCAGTTCGGGCGGACCTGTCCGAGAGGTCGTGGACTCGAGAGAGGGCATCAGCATTGGCATGGAGAGTACCCCTACGATGAATGAGCGAAAACTTGTATGGTTGGAGGTCAAGAAACCACCTAGTGACCCGCGGATTAGACTCCTTGTGATGGGCCATCCACTGGAGAGGTGCATGGTCCGTCACTAAAGTGAATTCACGGCCCAAGAGGTAGTACCTCAACTGTGTAATCGCCCATTTTATCGCAAGAGCCTCCGTTCCACTGCCGCATACCTGGTTTCCCAAACCAGCAGTTTCCGGCTCAGGTACATGACGGGATGTTCAACACCATCGACGCTTTGGCTCAACGCGGCTCCCAGGCCTGTGTCCGAAGCGTCCATCTGGAGTATGAAAGGAAGTGAAAAGTTGGGTGCTTTCAACATGGGTGCTGACGTAAGGGCCTGTTTTAGGTCACAAAATGCAGCAACAGTCTTGTCAGTCCATACCACGTGGTTTGGAGCCCTTTTCTTTGTTAAGTCTGTCAAGGGTGCTGCTCTCTCAGAGAACTGGGGTACAAACCGGCGGTAGTACCCGGCCAAACCGAGGAAAGCCTGCACTTGCCGCTTGGTAATCGGACGGGGCCAGTTTAATATGGCATTAACTTTGGAACACTATGGCTTCACGGCACCCCGACCCACTAGGTAGCCCAAATACTTAGCCTCTTTTAACCCAAAGAAACACTTCTTGGGATTAATTCGAAGCCCGGCTTCACCCAGCGTCCGCAATACCATTTCCACCTGCCGCACGTGGTCCTTCCATGTGCTGGAACAGATGACAACATCATCCAAATAGGCAGCACTGAACGTGTTATGAGGCCAGAGCACTCTATCCACCAGACGCTGGAAGGTTGCTGGCACCCCATGTAACCCGAATGGGAGGACCCGGTACTGCCAGTGCCCACTGGGAGTGCTAAATGCGGTCTCCTCCTTCGCGGAGTCCGTTAAAGGAACCTGCCAGTACCCCTTCGTCATGTCAAGTGTGGTCAAATATTACGCCTGTCCCAGCCTCTCGAGGAGGTCGTCCACGTGAGGCATTGGATAGGCGTCAAACTGGGAGACTTGATTCAGCCGACGGAAGTCGTTGGAAAACCTCCAACTCCCGTCGAGCTTACTGACCAAGACAATTGGACTGGACCAGGGACTATAACTTTCCTCAACCACACCTAGATCCAGCATGCGCTTGATCTCAAGCTCCACCTCTGCCTTCTTTGCTTCGGGAAGCCGATATGGGCATACTCGCACGGCAACCCCAGGTTCTGTCAGTATGTCGTGCGCAATCAGAGAGGTCCATCCAGGCTGCTCACTCACTACCTCCGGAACTGACGAGATCGCTAATTCTAGCTCACGTCTCTGTTTAGCATTCAAGTCAGGTCCGAAGTTAAGGCGGTCGGTCTGAGCAAAGAAAGAGCGGGGCTGAACAGAGGAGGGATCGGAATCCCTCTCCTTCCACGGCTTCAGCAAGTTGACATGATACACCTGCTCGCTCGGCCTACGATTGGGTTGTTTCACCAAATAATCGACGAGCCCTTTCCTCTCCTTAACTTCATACGGGCCTTGCCAGTGGGCAAGCAACTTAGAATGCGAGGTAGGAACCAACACCATGACGCGATCCCCCGGTTGGAACTCCCGGAGAGTCATGCCACGGTCATAATAGTGGGCCTGTGCTGCTTGCGCCTCTTCCATGTGACTTTTTAACAAAGGTCGGATTTTTCCGAATCGATCGCGTACCTGCGCGATATACTTCAATATATTGCTAGATGGGAGAGCCTCTCCTTCCCATCCCTCTTTTAAGACATCCAATAGCCCTCGGGGTTGTCGGCCATATAACAATTCAAAAGGGGAGAACCCTGTAGAGGCTTGTGGAACTTTCCGATAAGCAAAGAGCACGAGGGGGAGGAGCTGATCCCAGTTCCTCCCGTCCCCACTGACCACCTTGCGTAGCATCAGCTTGAGAGTTTGGTTAAACCTCTCGACAAGACCGTCAGTTTGAGGATGATATACTGTGGTTTTTAGGTGCTTTATTTTAAGTAACTTGGCCGTTTCCTTGAACATCGCCGAGGTAAAGGGCGTCTCTTGATCCGTGAGGACTTCTTTAGGGATCCCTAGATGCGCGAAGACTCCCACTAGTTCCCGTGCGATCGATTTACTAGTAGCAGAGCACAATGGAACTGCATCTGGATATCGCGTAGCATAATCCACGAGGACTAATATATATTTGTGTCCTCGAGCTGAGGGCTCCAGAGGTCCTACTATATCGACCCCAATATGCTCAAAGGGAACATCAATCAGGGGGAGGGGAACGAGAGGAGCACGGTCCCTCCTAGGAATTTGCCGTAATTGACATTCTGGACAAAATATGCAAAAACGGCGAACCTCCTCATTAATTCCCGGCCAATAAAATCGGAGCTTAATGCGCTCTAATGTCTTTTCGGTGCCTAAATGGCCTCCCATGAGGTGGGCGTGTGCCATCTCGCAAACCTGCCGCCGGTAGGTTCATGGGATTAGCAACAACTTCCGCACCCCGCCATCATGCTCTGCTATTCGATATAACAGATCATTGTCTAATACAAAGTGGGGCCCGTGTGGCATGGGCTGATGAGTGCGTTGGCCATTGACAAGCACGACTGCATTTTTTGCAAACTTCAGGGAGTCATCATTCCATTGTTCTCTCCTGAAAGATGCCGGCGTTTGGTTAAATTGAAAGTGCATTTCGGAGAGAGGGTCCGGTCTGACCTCAAGGGGCGGGGAGTCCTCCCGACTCGTCGAGGCCCGGGTTGATGACGTATCTAAGTACGACAGCCCAGGAGCCTCCCCATCCTCCTCGCAGTCTTCCGTACCCATCTCCGCCGGCTGTTTACATAGTGTGGAATCAGCTTGAGTCGGGTTATCCCCTTCCATGACTAGGCCTACAGGAATAAGGGGAGCAGTTATTCGCACTCCGCATTTACTATCAGACCAGTCCCACCCTAGGATCACAGGAGAAGGTGGGTGTGGGTGGACCGCCACGGGGAACTTTTTTACTAAGCCTTCATAACTTATAATACAGAGGGCGGTCTTGTACATCCTTGTTTCCCCGTGTATGCAGCGTATACTGGTCTTTTTCCTCATCCACTGTTGCGGTAGTACGTAACGGCAATCAACAACGGAGATGTTGCTGCCGGAGTCCAGAAGGGCTGTAACTCGAAATCCATTTAGAATTACTACTCCCGTATGACCAGTAGCCAGGGGGTTCGTAAGTGCACATAACCGTCCTCTCCCCTTCCACTCGCATTCCCCCGCGCTCCCGTGCGAGCGACCCACCCCGCGCCCCAGGGACATCAGAGCAGGCTTCGGTTTATGTGGAAGGGACTTATACGGTGGAACGTAATCTCTACGGAGTCCACTAGAGGACCGTTCTGCTCCCACAGATTGTGAGGCTGGCTTAGTTGTTAATTGAGTTATTAACTCATCCATGGAATTAAAGTCTCCCCAGACCGGCTGGGTAAAAGTAGCGGGAAGACCATTAATTAAGAGGAAGCAGGCTACCTGCTGCACAATTTGCAGGGTAGTTAATTTGAATGGCTTCAGCCATGAACCTACTGTTTCCCAGAGAGCATAAGCTTGCTCCCAGGTTGATCTCTCTGGATCATATTCCCAGCTTTGTAGGTGCTTTACCTGCTGGTCTGGGGACAGCCCGTATGTCTCTGGAACCGTGGTCCCAACGGACGGCTCAGTCCTCTCCTCTGAGAGAACATAGTAAGCCCTTTTCGTTTTCCCCACAGGAACCAGTCCACGTCGGTGGGTCTCCTCCACATTCTTCTTGTGTAGGACTAGGGGCTCGTTTTCCCTTGCTGGAAGCGAAGTCTGCACCGTGTCGCTCCGGAACGCCGAGCAGGCCCCCCACCCGAAAAACACGGCCCCGGTACTCTCCTACCTGAGTAAATCCAGGGTTCCTTCCTGGTTTCTTCTGGGAAGGTTTCATCCTGCCAACTACGCCACTGTGATAAGAATGAGTCAGAGACATCATAAAGATTTGGAGCAGCCACCCGTATAATTGAATCGGCTGCAAAAGTAGTTGTAAATAGCACGATGTGCTTAGTTCAGAGTCCAGAACAGAACTGCCTGTACTGAGGCAAGATGGCAGTTTTAAAGGGCTGGAAGGGAAGTGACGTCATCTATGCCGGAACTGGGAGTGGTGTCCTTGTGTCCTTGACACCACTGCCAGTTCTGGCATAGATGACATCACTTCCCTGGTGTCCTTGTGCCCGGAAGTGACGTCATCCTTGGGTCCGGCAACAGGCGGAATTTCCCGGAAAAGGTCTGTAAGGGACTGAGAGAGATAGTCAGTACACTCCGCCACCCCCTGGCCTGGTGTAGAATTACTAGTGTTTAGGCCCTTCAGCTGGTTCCCATGCGCACGTGTGTGACAAGAGATAATAAAAATTAGAAATATATTTCTATATTTTTAATTTGCACAACGTTACAGTCACATATGAATCCTGATCAAAAGAAATAGAAAAATAACTCAAGTTACAAATGACTTCAGCTGAAAATGAAGAAAATGACTGTAAGTCAGTCGTGAAGGTTCAGTGTCTTTATGTTTCATAGCCTCATTATTGTCAAAGTCGGGTTGTAGTTTAGATGACTTTAAGCACAATTCTGCATCTAACGTCCACCTATTCCTGGATTTATTTATAATGGAAGGATGAAGGGAATCAAACACTGGAAACTCTTGACTGAAACAAGAGCTTTCTGTTAATGACTAATAGTAACAATATTAAAATAAAATGTTTGATGCAGGTATTTTATTATTAACTAGACACTGTACCTGTCAAAGACGGCTCATAGAATGATTTCAAAATATTTGCTATCTCTTGCCTTCCATGTTGTGTGTGTCTGAACGTCTCTTCACTGGTGCTCCATCTCCCATAAACCCTGTTTCTTATACTCTTCTCCTGGTGATCAGACAATGAGTAAATCCATATGGAATCTGCACATATGGTGTTTACACCCGTTCAGCTGTTAACAAAAAAAAAAATAGTGCAAACATATGTGGCATCAAAACGTTTTGGATTTTTGGAATTTCAGATTAGGGATAGTCAGCCTGTATACTTGAATTTGAACTTGCTGGGCAACCTAATAAAAATTGTTTTCATTACCGAATGTCAAGTGTTTCAGTGGCTCCTCTTGGGCAGGTGCAGTAGCTCTAAAGAAACAACACTTGATGAGAATTTCATGCTACAGTTCAGTGATGCAGACGATTTCTTAATTCATACATCAGCCTTATTTAAGCTATGCCAAATATTTACAGCAGAATGTGCCTGCCCCAACAGCTCATGTCCAAATGATCTCAAAGAGCACAGTGGCTTCTGGCCATCATTTCCAAGTCAAGCTTATTGTCATTTCTTCTCATTATAATGACATTCTTAATTGCATGTCACCTCAGAAATGTTGACAAAAGTGTACTGTAATACTAAATAAATAAAATGTGTACATGGCTGAAAGGAAGAAGTCAGAAAAGTAACCATGCAGGGTGGCTGAGCTTTTTAATTAATTCAAGTGTGATGGAAGTGGGCAGTGTGGTATAAATAGATGGCAGCAGTGTGCATTTGACCACCCTCTATAGTGCTTTATGTACTAAGAGATGGAGAAACTGAGCTGCCCTTCAGACATCTGAGGAAGCAAAGGTGCTGGTGAACCTTATTAACGAGAGCTGAACTGTGTTATGTCCACTTCAGGTCACCAGTGAAGGTCACTCCAAGGAGTTGAAAGCTACACAACCTCTAATGGGATTGTGGCCTGCCTTCTGCTTCCTCAAGTCACTAACAACTGAGATCTCAATTGGGATGCTTCCAGTGGATATCCCAGATCTTTGGGAGCCCTGTCCTGTGAACTCCTCAGTTTATTATGACAAGACTTGGGAAATATGGAATTGCTTGATGCATTGAAGGTTAGTTACATAACACAGCTGTCAAATGAAAAGATCTGGCAAACATCTTTGTCCGCGTATTAGTGAAACAGGACAGTGAGGAGGGCCTTGCCCAGCTCCCCACTCCTGACGTCACTCTTCCCCCTCCCCTCGGCCCACAGCCTCTGTCTCGGATTAGCATGAATATGTCACTCCTGCAAGCAGTGAGAGAAGTCGCAAAATCAACCGGAATGTTCAAGCAAATCATAGAAAAAGAAAAGATCTAAATCAGTTAAGTAGTTCTCTCATTCGCTAACTAAACGGAGTTAAGGTTATGCCCCGAGGCAGATGCGTGAGTGAAGAGGGCCCCGCCGCCCGATGAGTCTCTCTCAGATTCGCGCTAATAAATCGGTACCATAAGCGAACTATGATATTTAGTGCGATGAGAGAGTCGCAAAATTAACGAAGTGTTCAAGCAAATTATAGAGAAAAAAAAAAAAACGATCTAAATCCATTAAGTAGTCCCCTCGTTAAAAAACGGACACACATACAAACAGGTCTAAAAAACTATAAGAAACTTTGCGCTTTTAAAACCATTTCTTAGCGAGCACTTATAGGCCATGGGTAACCTACATTCCAAATTTCAAATCCCAGGTCCTCGTGGTTCGGGAGATTCTGTGATGGGTGATCCCCATCACTGCCAAAAGAGATGCTACTCTGCTGGGCCCTTGAGCGAGGCCCTTAACCTTCAATTGCTCCAGGGGCGCTGTACAATGGCTGACCCTACGAATCATCTCCACGGAAAAAGATAGACGTATGAAGTCTTGCTTACACATAAAAGAACACAGAAAAATCTCCCTTACATCACCTCATTGGTCTTGAAGAGTGAGATTGTTGTCCTGGCATAACTGAGTCGGCAGGTAGTTAGTTCTCTTCACAGTTCAGTGATCAGGCCAATAATGGTGGGATCATCAGCAGATTTAATGAAGGAGCAGGAGCTGTGCCTAGACACACGGTCATAGCAGGAGGCTCAGCACACCACCTTGTGGAGTGCCCTGGTTGAGGGTTGGCGTTGATGCTGCCAGCCTCACATACTGCAGATTAACTGAAACAGTTCAGCTTCAGAATGTGGGGGTGAGCCCTAATCTAAGGAGGATTCAGGAATCATCTTATATTGTTAAATTATTACAATGCCATCACTACCCACCCATTCTGGAAACCTTTTCCTTATGTTAGCTACATAATATAAACCCACTGTTCCCAGGATGACCAGTTACAGATGAAGGGGTACATTTCTTTTGGTTTGGCCCTTTTTTTTTTCTTTTATCTGACAGAGCTAAGTAGGACAAACGTACGTTTTGCAATAGCTTTAGGAGCTGTCATGACTGGCCTGCATGGTTACATTGCAGCAGACCTCTTGACCAAGACTCCTTATCTAATCAGTTGTCACACGTCTGCTCATCTCCTGATAAAAAACAACGTGACCTGCAAATAACTGAGCCATCACAGGACTAGTCAGCTGCTTTTTTTTTTGCTTTAAAGGGCTCACCTACTAAAATGGGAGCCGATACACATCAGTAGGTAGGCAAACGAGCTAAAAACCATTAGTGCAGTCAATTATGGTTGAACAAAATAATGGAAGTAAGCAGATGAAGGGAAATGCAAAATGTGTAAAACCACATATTTTGGCCCCCTAAGGTGGTGTGACGAAGTGTTCAAGTGAAATTAAAAATGACATATGGTGCTTCTTTACAAATAATTTTAACTTACTTCTATAGTGTTCGATAGTGCTAATAAGCACCGGTAGCTACAAAGGGCCTCCAGCACTGAACTTGAAAAGCACAATAAAGTAAAACAGATACATTCTGGAGAAAGTTTGGATTTAATCATTCCAATACAGCATACATTTATACATTCAAATTTCATGCATTAGTTTGAGATTCAGAACTGCAAATGAAAAGAGATCCAAAATCCAGTATGAAAAGTTCTGGCTGCTTTTTTTTTTCTTTACACCTTTCTAAACATGTCAAATATGAATCGATTGAATTGAGCTGTATTGTGAACATGGCCGGCCTAGCTGTGTTTGAGCCTTGGGCCTGCTTGCTGTCTGTGTAAGGTTTACATATTCTGTCCTTTTCTGCCTGATGTTTTAGGAAGGCATTTTGGTTTTCCTCCCAAAAATGTGTCAGTTAGGCCAATGCATTACCTTATTGGCCATGTGGAGAATACAGCAAAAAGCACAGGAACGTAGACCTCAAAAACGGGAGGGTTTGAAATTCTTTGCTCTTCTCTGGACCTTCTCTAGCTGTACATGTAAATGGCCCCTGTTTGAATTTAGTGCATTATTCTACTTGATAAATGAATTCTGCCCATCATTAAGCGAATAACAACAAACCCTTTGTTTTTCCTGTTCTGCATGGCTCTCTTTTTAAAATATTATAATCTCAGCTCTTTTAATTTTTCCTCATAATTCATCCCCTGTGGCCCTGGAATCAGCCTAGTCGTTCTTCTCTGGACCTTTTCTAGTGCTGCTATGTCCTTTTTGTAGCCTGGAGAGCCAAACTGCACACATGACTCCAGATGAGGCCTCACCAGTGTGTTATAAAGGTTGAGCAGAACCTCCTGTGACTTGTACTCCACACATCAAGGCGCTATATAACCTGACATTCTGTTTGCCTTCTTAATGGCTTCTCAACACTGCCTGGCAGTCAATAGCTTCGAGTCCACTGAGACTCCTAAATCCTTTTCTTAAGGTTTACTCTTGATTTTCAAACCGCCCATTTTGTATTCAAACCTCACATTTTTACTTCCTATGTGTAATACTTTATATTTACTGACATTAAATTTCATCTGCCCAAGTCTGTCTGCTTGTCCAAGTCTCTCTGTGATGATTCAACAGGTTTGAGATTATCTGCCAATCCACCTAGCTTTGAATCATTTGCAAATTTACCCAGCTTGTTCTTTTATATTTCTATCCAGATTATTTATATCCATTACAAATAGCAGCAACCCTTTCACTGACTCTGTGGAACACCCACTCTCAACTTAGTTTTAGATAGAAGTTTTATTTGTCCTCGGGAAAATTTTGATTTTTACAGAAGCTCTTTAAATAAATAAATACATAAATAGGTAAATAAGTAGATAGGTAGGTAGATAACTTAAATAAATAAATATACGCAAACACATTGGTCTGAACATAGACTGGAATTACATAAAGCAAGAAAAAATTAAAAGAAAAGTTCTGACTTGGCTGTCACAGTCACAGTGCGGCAGGAGTATTGCTGTTGGCATTGTGACGTGTGAGTCGCTGTCTTGCATCCCAAAACATGAGGCTGAGTCTCAGTACTTTAGTAAAACCAGCTTTATAACAGGAACAGCACGGTCATTTATTGCTGCGCTGCGAACTGTGGTTGCCTCAGCGACAGACAAACAGCCCTCCATAGATATGGCAGTCGCGCTTCGGCTTGTCGTCCCATTTTGTCCCAAAATAGTCCAGAAACCTCCCAGTATAAAGGAGCCCCAGTTGCATTTCTTGACCCACTTCTGCTGAGTCATTCATTGGCTGATAGTCCTCAGTGATGGTGCGCCGCAGAAAGGATGTGCAGCATTATTCATAATGTCATTCGGCTTTGTTTTAATTCATTTGTTATGACCTCCTGAGGGTGCAGAATATATAACATTTGTTATGCGTGATGTTTGATTAGCTTGTTAATTCAGTGGGCCTCTCTTGAAGTGATGTGACCAGCCCAGAACACCACACTGGCCATCACAAAGTTGTAGAAGATGCGGAGGATGTCACTTCCCACATTAACACAGTAACACAGTCTCCTAAGAAAGAAGAACCTGCACTGTCCTTTACAATATAGGGTGGTCCAGATCTAATTATGCAATTTTCATTACGCTATAACTTATTAAGTTTATTAGCTAGAAAATCACCTGAAAAATCCTGGACCATCGAACAAGTGTGCGAAGTGACGACATGAAGAATTGTTTTCGCACCGAACTGGAATCGTCCCCGCATAAATCAAAGTCATCCAGACGATCTGGATCTACATAATTATATCTGGACCACCCTGTATTATGAGACCAGACCAAACTGTTATTAATGGGGACTCTTCAAGTACTTGTGGGAATGGACCACCTGTACATCCACTCCGTGAATAGTGACAGGACATAGTGGATCTTTGGAGAAGTGAAAGTCATTAAGCAGTTCCTTGGTTTTGCTGATGTTAAGTTGCAGACAATTCTCAAGCTTCTCCCCGACTCCTCTCCCCTGTCTCCTCCCCCTTATCGATAAACCCCATAAGTGCAGATTCATCTGAGAATTTCTGCCAGTGACCTGACCTGCTGTTCTATTTCTAGTCTGAGGTGTACAGAGTAAAGAGTAAAGTAGACCGGCCTGTTCACCTGGTGCTCCAGTGTTGCTCACACAGTCCTTGAGTGTCACAGATGGTGGTCTGCCTGACAGATAGTCCATCATCAGGACCCCACAGGCTCATCCGCCTGCACATCTCTGAGTTTACCTCTTAACGGAGATGGCTGGATGGCATTGAAGGTGCTGGAGAAATCAAACAAAAGAATCCTCACAGTGCAGCCAGCTTTGTCCAGGTGAGAATAAACCATGTGGAGCAGACCAGTATTTGCATCCTCCACTCTAATCTTTGTCTGATTGGCAAACTGCCATGGTTCAGGTGGTCTACCACAAGAGGACTCATAACAGTCCAAGACCAGCCTCTCAAAGGTTTTAATGATGTGATCTGTAAGTGCCACTGGTTTGTAGTCATGGGGTAAAAAGGTGCCTCTCTTCTTTGGAACAGGAACAATGCAGGATGTGGCTGTGGCACTTTCTGAAGTCTTAGTAACAGACTGAACAGTTGACAGAGGACTCCACAAAGTTTTTAAATTAAAAGCAACTTCATATTTTATTCTGATCAAACGCTCCAACGTAGATAAGGGATGCTCTTACGATAAAGGTATATGAAGGTGTGAGATACACAAAACGGTGCAAACGTTGCTTCGGAATAGTTTGGATATTACCGCGGGTCACGTATACACACCAGAAAGAGAGAGAGAGAGAGAGAGAGGTTAGGAGTACGTGCTGATACAGCGAATTGCCACACCCACATAGAAGAAAAAGGCCGTGTGCTCTGTGGTTACTCTCTCAGGTGGTCATTAGCATTTCATAATCTCTTGGACTAAAGGCATGAGATATCCGAATTCGACTTACTGTATATGACCGACATTATAAAATACCAGAAATTATACTGTAAAGGCAAATCCCAACTTATCCACAGGAGAACTTTTCCACAAGTATATATGGTACTTTTCTGTGTCATAAAAGCCAAATTAAATCTACTGGGATTCAATGTTGCATAACCAGAAAATTTGAAATCTTCCAACGGGGTGAATACTTTTTTTAGGTGCCATTTCCTATGCATACAGATGTGGACAAAATTGTTGGTCCCCCCACCTCCTGACAGAAACAGAAAAACCCACTTCTGTCTGTGAAATAACTTGAAACTGACAAAAGCCATTAGCACCCATCATTGTTTATTCCATCTTCAACAAAAATCAGACTTTGCTTTAGAGTTTTGATTCAACGTGAGATTTCAAATTAGAACACAAACATGACGTGGACACAAATGACGGGACCTTTAAGCTAACATTGTGTTGCACAATCTTTCGAGTTTACAATCCCTGCACACAAGCGATTCCTGGAGCTCTCCATGAGACTTCTGCACCTGTCCACTAGTCGTTTGGCCCACTCGTCCCGAGCAGACTGCTCCAGCTGGATCAGGTCTGAAGGGGGTCTTCTCCAGACTCCATTTGTCAGTTCTTTCCATAGATGTTCAATGGGATTCAAACTAGAGCTCCTAGAAGGCCACTTCAGAATAGTCCAATGTTCTGTCCTATGCCATTTTTGGTTGCTTTTCACTGTGGATCTTGGCTTCTTATCCTGTTGGAGAATCTATAACATGTGACTGAGACAGAACTTTCTGACACTGGGTAGTGCATTTCACTCCAGAATGTCTTGATAGTGTTGAGATTTCCATATTTCCTGCAAAAACTTGAGTCGCACAGCAAAGCAGCTCCAAACAATCACTGAGCCTCCTCCATGTTTCCCAGTAGGTCTGTTAACTTGCCATTTCAATATTAATTTTAAAATGTGTGTTGCAATTACTGTCTACATTACATTAGGTGGCCTATAACACATTACTAAAATAAGACCTCTTTCCCTAATGCTTTCCAGGCGAAGCCAGATATCCTCACTAAGATGGGGCTCTATCTATCTATCTGTCGATCAATCTTTCTTGTCATTGTTACTTTTACAAAAGCTGGAAGAGGCAATGACCGGGATGTGATGAATCCTGTGAAATGTCTATTGCTTTTTTGTGACATTGGGAAGTGTAGATCTGTTCCAGATTGAGGAAGGTACAACCAATTGTTCTCTCCGCTGTCCTGATGACCTTATGGAGCTCTTTCCTTTCTGAGGAAGTGCAGCTGCCGTCCCACACACACAGTCCGTACGTGAGCACACTCTCGATGGAACAGTGATAAAAGGCAAGGAGCAGATTTTTGGGGAGATGGTTCTGTCTGAGGATTCACAGAAAATACAGTCTCTGCTGTGCCTTCTTCAACAGCTCCTTGGTGTTGGCGCTCCAGGTGAGGTCATCCTCCAGCTCAATGCCCAGAAACATGAACACCGGGACTCTCTCCACACAGGCCCCGCCAATGATGAGTGGCTGGATGTCAGTTTTGTTTTTTCTAAAGTCAGTAACAAGCTCCTTCGTTTTTGTGGTGTTGAGGAGCAGGTTATTGACTCTGCACCACTCTGACAGCTGCTCCACCTCATCCCTGTATGCCAGCTCACCCTCCTTGCCTGAGATGAGTCCGACCACCGTTATATCATCCGCAAACTTTATGATCTTGCTGCTATGGTGAGTGGGGACACAGTCATAAGTGTAGACGGTGTAGAGGAGTGGGCTGAGCACACAACCCTGTGGTGTCCTGGTGTTGAGGCTGAGAGCAGTAGATGTGTGGAGACCCAGCCAGACCCACTGGGAGCAACCAGACAGGATGTCCAGTATCCAATTACAGGTGAGTGATGGAAGTCCCAGATCTGCCAGTTTGAACACCAGTTGCTGTGGGAGGATGGTGTTAAAACGCCAAGCTGAAGTCCACAAAGAGCAGTCTGACGTACAGTAACTCCCCAGCTGCTCCAGGTGGGTCAGGGCAGCTTGAAGGGCTGTGGCCACAGCGTCCTCCGTGGATCTCTTTGCTTTATAAGCAAATTGAAATGGGTCCAGGTCTACTGGCAGACAGATGATGATATGACTTTGCACCAGTTTCTCAAAGCACTTCATAATGACAGATGTGAGTGCCACTGGGCGGAAATTCTGTTTGACATTAACAGCAACTTCACCTCCTTTTCTGTTCTGTCTATCCTTCCTAAAATGTATTTCCGTCTCTGTTATACTCATCTCCATCTTTGTTATTTAGCCAGGTTTCCGTTATTGCTATAATTTCATAATTACACTCTGCCTCATACAACTCCGCCTCACTTACCTTATTTTTGATACTTCTAGCATTAAGGCAAGCTATTTTTAATGTGTTATTCCTTCTACATTTAAATGTTGGGTTAGAATTTACATTACTACGCATTTTTATTTCTACATCGCTCTTTGTTCTTATGTACAGTTCTAAACCCAGCCTGTCCTAAACTCCCTCTCCCCCCAATTCCCTAGTTTAAACAATACTCAGCTAACCTCCTCATACAGTACGCTTCCCCATTACATTGGTGCCCCTCCAGTTCAGATGTAACCCATCATGGCAGAACAGGTCCCATCTGTTTTGAAACAAGTCCCAGTGCCCCATAAACCTACCTGTATACCCTTCTACCCTGCACTAAGATTTGAGCCACGCATTAAGCCTTCTAATCTCCTCAATCTTACCTGGACTGGCATGTGTTGTGGTAATTCAGGTCTTCCACTACTCTAAATTTCCTCCTACTAACTTGCTATGTCATATTATTATAAAGTTGCACATTGATACTAATCCGCACTGGGGAACCCATAACACTCTCCCAATGTCAGACCTCTGTCCTTTCCCCCTTTTTTTTTTTTTTAATCCCTGCCAAGGCGTACATGCCCTGGAGTGATCTCCATACCCAGAATGACATCAAGGAAATTCAGATAAATGATAGGAAGGGCAATTTCATAAATAGCATCCAGTCATGTGAAAAATTAAGTACATCACATGAATTTTATTTCTTTTAAATATATCTGGACATATCAAGACCTGATCTTCAATGAAACAGTATTTATAAGTAAAAGTGATATAAATGAAAGAAGACATTGAACATTTGACTTTGCACTATTTTATTCGATGAAAAATGAACAAGTATGTCAATGATACCTGTGATTACATTAAATCCAACCTTAGCTCTAATGTCTGGTGTTGCCTGTTCAAGTTGAATTCTCTTCTAACTGTCTATTGGTCTGTGGCATTCACTGGGAGAAAGTTTTCCCCACTCCTCCATACAGCTGTGAGATGTTTAAAGTGTCTTGCATGCACAGCCATTTCAATCCACCCGGCACATACTTATCTCAATCTGGACTTTGACTTGGCCATTCAAAAACCCTTCATTTATCTTTTCAGCTATGTCTTGGTGTCTTTAATGGTATGCTTAGGGTCATTGTCATCTTGAAAGGTCCATTTTTGGTTGATTTCAATTTTCTGACACATGGTCTCACATTATTCTCAAGCACCCTGTGGTACAATGAAGAATTCCATGATGCTGAACTATCCAGGCCCTGATGTAGCAGACCAGCTCCCAGCCAGAACATTTCCATCAGCATGCTTTATACCTGTCATCAGGTTCCTCTGGCCAAATGCTGTCTATGGTTTTCACCAAACATGTCTACTGCTGCTGTGGCCAAATATCTCTCTCTGCCTCGTCTGTCTAAGAGCACATTGTTCCAGAAGTTCTGGTCTTTGCATAGATGTTCATGGGCAAACTTTAGTCAGTCCCTGCTGTTGTTTCTGGACAGAAAAGGTATCCAACCTGGCATACCTCCAAAGTAAATTTAATTTGTGCAACCTCTTTCTAATGGTAGATTCATATACTTTGACATCAACAGTAGCAAAAGCTACCAGATGGTGGCACGATAAAATGCTGAGATTGTTAGGGACTTCTTTCATCATCTTGTGTTCTGCTCTTGGGATGGACTTGCTGGAGTGGCCTGGCCTGGACAACTTAGCAGTTGTTTGAAATCTTCTCCACTTAAGGGAGACCTTCCATACAGTGCCATGGCTGATTTCCAATTGTTTTTCAATCTCTTGATAGAGAGTCATCTAGAACCTTCTTTCTGAAAGGCCACAGAGAGCTCTTTCGATGTCAGCAGGGTGAAAACACAAACTTCAACAACAAAAAACACACCAAAGTAAACATCAAGAGTCAGTTTAAATAAGACAGGATCAGACAAGATCCTCCCTAGTGATGTCCTAGTCATTTGCATCTGATCCTAATTTGAGTTAACCGAGGTAGGGATAAATGGTGCGATGCACTTACTTTTTACACATTTATTTAAATAACATAATGTAAATAATTGTCCACATTTATAAAAAAGCAAAAAATAAGGGGTGTATATACTTTTTCACGTTACAATACAATACGCAGAGGATGTAAAATCCATTCTGCACTGGTCCTATCTTTGCTCTCCTGAGCTATCAATTTGATTATATAATCATATAAATAATAGCTTGATACCAATTCCACCTACATTACAGTACTTGCTTATACTGTACAACTCTCCCAATTTTGTTGTACCTTTTATTGTCTCATTTCTTATTCTGTCCTTTATTATTATTATTATTATTATTATTATTATTATTATTATTATTATTGTTACAGTGGAACCTCGGTTCACGACCATAATTTGTTCCAAAACTCTGGTCGTAAACCGATTTGGTCGTGAACCGAAGCAAGGGAGAGACTGAACACATACGGAAATCATCGATGCGCACAAACCGAAAGGTAAACTGGCTTGTTCGTATACCGAGTGTGTGGTCGTGAACAGATGCAAAAGTCTGGCGAACTTTTTGGTCGTAAACCGATTTGTATGTGTTCCGAGACGTTCGTGAACCGAGGTTCCACTGTATTATTATTATTATTATTATTATTACTATTATTATTATTATTACATTTACGTTTATTTTCTTGGCAGACGCTTTTGTCCAAAGCAACTTTCAAAAGAGGTAAAGATAATTGAGTAACATTAGACTCGGGCCTGTTTGTTCACCATGTGTAGTAGGACAGGTAACCAAAGTTGATTGCCACAATACATTTACAATCTTAGGTTACAACAATAAAGCAATTAAACTTAATTAAACAATAAATCAACCAACAGCATAAAAGATCACATAGCAACGTTTTTTTCAGATCAGTCAGGTAGACTCAGAACAGATGGGTCTTCAGTCGCTTCTTAAATACATTGAGGGAGTCAGCAGTTCAGATGGAGTTGAGCGTCTTGTTCCACCAACTCAGAACCACACAAGAAAAGAGTCAGGATTGAGACTTGTTACCATGCAGAGGTGGCATCACTAGACTCTGTTCCCTGGCAGGCCTAAGTGGGCAAGAAGGAGTATAGGACTTCACCAGTGTCTCCATACACACAGGTGCTGACCCCCTGACTGCTCTGTAGATAAGCATCAAGGACTTGAAGTTAATGTGTGCTGCTACAGGGAGCCAAAGTAGTGAGCTGAAGAAAGGAGTGACATTTGCCCCCCTCGGCTGGTTAAATAGAAGACAGGCCACTGCATTCTGGACCATCTGCACTGGCTTGATAGCAAATGTGGGTGGTCCTGCCAAAAGTGAGTTGCAGTAGTCCAGACACAATGAGACCAGAGCCTGGACCAGAACTTGTGCTGCATATTCTGTAGTGAGAGGAGAGGTTAGGAGCGGGCGCTGAGACAGTATATTGCCACACCCACCACATGACAAACCAACTCAGGATCCCAGATTAGGACCCGAGTGTAGCCATGCAACGGGTGACACCTTAGCACCACACTAGTTCAGGTGGAATGGAACCAGTGTGAGTTTTTTTATGGTGGCTGGAGTGCCAATTCTGCCACTAACCCCCTGGTTTTTTCCCTTCACGTTAAAGGGCCTACATGGAGGGCTGGATGGAGATTAGCGTCATACAAAGGACAAAGCAATTGCAGGTTAAAGGGCCCAATGGAGTTGAGTCACTTTTGGCGTTTACAGGATTCGAACCGGCAACCTTCCGATTGCCTGTGCAGATCAGAGCCACCACTCCACCCAAATATTCTGTAATAATAATAATAATAATAATAATAATAATAATAATTATAATAATAATATTGTGGTGAAAGCTCAGCTTTGGTATAAGAAAACTACAAAACTCATTATGAGTGCTAATTTGTGGTAAAGGCGCTGTAAAATTGTGACGTCATTCATTGTCAGACATGAGACGTGAACTTCTACTTGTAGCTGGGAGTGAGTGACTTCATGACTACTTCTCATATCCCATTCTGGGGTGGGACAAACTCTTATCCTAGTCAGACGTTTCCTGCAATTCCAAGGAATAATTTTCAGATGCTTGATAAATATGGACACTACTTTCTGGTATCCTTTCTAAAATGTTTAAATGACTTATCTTTCCTTTCACCATCCACCATGGTCTTAAACATGTTCTAGTTAACAATCACAGACCCCCTTCCCTGTGTACTCATAATCTTAAACATTCAATGTTCCTCATGCACGGACTGCAAGAAACACCTAAACTGGAAAGATTAAAACCAGTGGAAAGCCTTGCAGAATTCAGAATTCTAAATGAGTCTTAGAAGAGTACCCAGTAAAGATGAATTAATATATAAAAAATAAAAATGCTCACAGGTGTGAAAATCACAATAAGTCATTTCACAACCAGAAAGAGTGACGTCAGCAGCAGTCCACATGCCATACCTCTCTGTCCTTCAGTAAAGTTGGGATCTCAGATGGCATTTTAAATACAAATTAGCAATTCATTTTATGAAAACAAATCATGTATGGTTTTATTTCTGGATTTAATATCAAATGCTTGGAAATTAATCATTGTAGAATTTCATTTTCATTGTGATGTTTTTCATATTTGTGGTTTGGGCATTTGACGTTGAATGTGGTTTAGAGGTCTTCTTGTGCTCACTTTAGTGAAGATCTGAATTTTTTGAAAGTCAAATGAATTAAGTGAAATTTTTGTGTTTTTCAAAATTCATGGTATATTATACATTTTTTAAAAAAATTTTTGCTTTGCAAAACCAGTGGTTACTAAAGAGAAATCATCTAATAGCAGCAGCCCAGCACTTCATCTGAATGTGATGTGTCTCCTGCTTCTCACCCCTCTATTTAACCAGACCTAAGTGAACCCGTCCACGACTTTCAACAAGGTGCTAAAATTTATTACAAAGGAATTGTTAAAAACGATGTATTAACTTTCATAAATAGGACATACAGTGGTGTGTGAAAGTAGGGATCTGCACTGGCAATCGGAAGGTTGCCAGTTCGAATCCCGTAAATGCCAATAGGGACTCTGCTCGTTGGGCCCTTAACCTGCAATTGCTGAGCACTTTGAGTAGTGAGAAAAGCGCTTTATAAATGTAAAGAATTAAAGTATTAAAACCCCTTGAAATTCTTCCTAATTTTTTGCATGACAAAAGACTTGTACACTTTGTCGTAGTTGGCTGGGGGGGGGTTCGACCGCCCTAGTACCTATGGGGACCACGGGTACAGAGCTTTGAAGCTCAACCCTGTAGGGGCCCGTGGTCACCACCAGGGGGTGCCCCAATGCCTTGGGAGCCCAGGACCTCAGCATTTATGACACACCCAGAAGTGCTGGAGGGAAGAGAAGCGGGGACACCCGGAGTGCTTCCGGGTGCACAACCGGCACTTCCGCAACACTGGGGAGTGGAAGATTGCTGGGAAGCACCTGGAGCACATCTGGGTGATTATAAAAGGGGCCGCCTCCCTCCATTCGTTGGCTGGAGTCAGGAGTGGAGAAGGACGGAGCTCGGAAGGAGAGACAAGGAGGTGGCCTGAGGAGAAAGGCATTTGTGTTGTGGCCAGCACTTTGGGGACATTTGGAGTTTTGAGGTGCACTGTAAATATGATTGTAAATAAACGTGTGTTGGGTGACGTCAATGTGTCCGCCTGTCTGTGTCGGAGCTAGCTTCCACAACGTATTTATTCATCTTGAATGGTTTCCCAGCAGACATTCACATGGTGGCCTCCTGTGGGCAGACCATGGGGAGTGTGTGCTCAGGAAACCCCAATTAAATACCACAATGGCCCAATATGGAGGCTGCTACTGGGGGCCTGTTAGTAAAGTTCCCCTAGTGACCCAAAATGAATTAATCGCTGGCAGTGCAAGTTCAGTAAGCCTCTCAGTAGCCCACTGATGGGTTGGTAACGCTGGCCAATGTCATCTCTAATTTATAGTCTCCCACTTTTATTGATAAATAACACAGTGAATTAGTATTTTGGTGTGTTTTAGATTTCAGTTGTGGAAGTCTAAATAACAATTTGAACAACTTTAAAAAGTATCATTTGTATTTTGACTAAAACTGCACAATTTGTTATATATTATCAGTAATGTCTTTTTGTGTTTATGGCTGTAACTTTGCAAAAAAAAAAAAAAGCTGGCCAAGTGCAATTAAATGCAAAGCATTTTGTGTTTTGTAACAATAAATAGTTTAAAGCCACATTTGAATTTGTTTTTATCCTTTTTTATATTAATTAATAAATTGTATTGATAAAGAAACAACTAAACTTTACATAAAAATTTCCAAGAAAGGACCAGTAAGTGGTGGCCCGGTGGTTGTGCTGCTGTCTCACAGTAAGGGGTTCACATCCTGGGTCTGTCTGGCCTTTGTGGAGTTCCACACATTTGCTTTGGTTGTCCAACAACCCCACCCTGGATAAGTGGGTATAGAAAACAGATGGGTGAATTTGTACAGGAGGACGTTTTTTTCAGGTTTGCGACCAAATTTGAGCTCCCTGTCTGCTTGCCAACTCTGAGCAAGTGTTTTGGGGCCAAAGTTTCTCCGCTGTCCAAATCCCAGTTGGGCCATTTTGGCTGCCCACAATCTGTTTACTCAAACCGTGCCTACCCTGGCCCAAGGTCCGCTTGTTTGCTGGGTTATTTAGAAATATATTGTTACAGCATAAGAGTTTTCATTAAAAACACTGAATGTATAAATATGTGTACAAATCTTTTGTCTTGCAGACAATTAGGATGACTTGCAACGCGATTGAAGACTTTCGCATGCCACAGCACATACAATTTTGTCAACCTCTACCTATTGTGGCATCCGGCCAGGGCTGGAGCCCGGCCGGGACGCCCAGGAGGACCGGAGGAGGGCTTGTACCCTCTCCAGACCGCGAGGGGGCGACCGCCCTGGCTATGTTGGGGGCCACGGGTAGAGGGCTTAGAAACGCCCAGCCCTGCAGGGTCCCATGGCCACCGCCAGGCGGCGCCCCGGTGCCTGTAGAAGTCTATAGCCCAGCACTTCCGCCACACCTGGAAGTGCTGGGGGGAAGAAGACAGGGGAGACCCGGAGGGCTTCCGGGTGCGCAGCCGGCACTTCCGCCACACTGGGGGCGTGTCTTCGGAGGAATGCCGGGAAGCAGCTGGAGCCCATCCGGGTTCCTATTTAAGGGGCCGTCTCCCTTCAGTCGAGAACGGAAGTCGGGTGGAAGAGAGACGGAGCTGGAGAGAGGACTAGAGGCGGCCAGGAGAGGAGGCATTTTGACTGTGAGGCCTGGACTTTGGGGGATCGGTGCTGGAGGCACTGGGGGTGCACGTAGAACAACAACAACAACATTTATTTCTATAGCACATATTCATACAAACAGTAGCTCAAAGTGCTTTACATAATAAAGAATAGAAAGATAAAAAACACAATATGAAAACAAAATAAATCAGCATTAATTAACATCGAATAAGAGTAAGGTCCAATGGCCAGGGGGGACAGAAAAAACAAAATAAAAACTCTAGACGGCTGGAGAAAAAAAAATAAAATCTGTAGGGATTCCAGACCATGAGACCGCCCAGTCCCCACTGGGCATTCTACCTAACATAAATGAAACAGTCCTCTTTGGATTTAGGGTTCTCACGGAAAGGCTTGATGATGATGGTCACGTAGAATTCTGCCTTTTAGTCCATCCATCATTGTTGGACCATCAATGAACATTGTACATAGTTGTGAAAAATAAAAGTGTGTTGGGTGAAGTAAAGATGTCCGTCTGTCTGTGTCCGGGTTCAAGTTCACACCGGTTTGTCTTCATTTCTCATTTTGTCATCTCCATAGAAAAGTATGCTTTCTTTACGTTAAACAAAATTTTCCATTCATTCTACAATGCTTCGAATGCCAATAATAATTTATAAAATATATATACAAGTGACTTAAAAACTGAACCAACAGTTTCAAAAATTGTGCCTTTCAGTCTGGCCAGCCTACCTAAGTAATTTATGTTATAAAGCAACGACTGACAGTTTCACTAATTCTAATGTCATTACACAGGTGGATACAGTATACAATCTGTAGATATCTATTTGAATAATCTCTGTATCTGTAAAGAACAATATGGTTATTTGTTCTTTATGCACATCTAATTTTTTAAGCTACAGACTTGAAAATTGGCACACATGTGTTTCTCACCGTAGGTCAGGTTTTTGACACATACCTTTCAGCCATGCCCTGGGAGTGACCTGGGGTTGGAAGAAGTGCCATGAAATACTCTAGTGTCACCTATCAACACAGAAACAGGACCATGCAGGTGCTGTGATTCTTAGCACACATGCCTTTCATCCAGGATATGTGAGTTTGATCTCACCCATTGAAAGAATAACTACAGTATTCTTTAAGTCATAGTTGTTTTTTTTTTGTTACCAGAGTCATGGTATATGTTAATTTGTCATGAAAATGTGTTCTTAGGTAAAGTGTTTTTCATTAATTTGAAAAAAATACTATGCCCGTTATTGCAGATTAAAATTGCATCTACAGGGTGCTAGTACAAATGTGAAGATGAAAGTCTTAAACGTTACTTCCGCCCTTCCTCCGTCCACTACTACTGACATCATCAATCCCATCTTGCACCACGGCTCCTTCCCAGCATTCCTCCACTTCCGGCCCCGCCTCCATAAATGGCCGCCGACACCATCTTTGGGTGTCAAGCACTGGAATCTATATTCTTTATGCATATTGACGTGAAAAACTGGAAAATAATACAATATACGGGGCCGGAAACCCCAAACCTTTATGCTGTTTGTTGCTTACTCTTTTACACTATACAGAGTCATATAGAGAGAAAATGTGTGTCTTAAATGGATTTGGTGAAAGACAGAAGTTGACGTGAAGGGCTGGCTTGTCCTCCTGGAACAATTTAAAATTGGCTGCTAATCAACTATAACATCTCTATCCTACGATCATTCCATCTTTACCAGCCTGAGGAATTGTGTTTAATTGGATTGTGTAAATTGTACTTTGAAGAAGACATCTTTACTCATGTTGACTTCACTAATGTGCTCTGATTTAGGTTTGTGTGGGGTCTCTTGATTAATATTATTTGCTACTCGCCCCATGCTGTTTATAGTCATGACTGAGAAAAGATGAAATAATCTTGCAATTTCATGGAGATGACAAAAGATTCTGATGCAGTGGGTTTCAATGGTGGTCAACGATGAACAACAGTACACCTTTTTGAAACAACCATGAAAAAATGTCATTGTTTGTGTGGCATAATTCATAAGATGGGTTTCCATCTAACACGAGTGTTTAGAACATTGTGAGCATACAACTGGATATCTGACCTTTGACTTGTGCAGCACAAGTAACAATTGTCATGAATATTTGAATATTGTTTAATGTGCTTCACTTTGGACGACCATTGAAACTCAATGCATCAATAACTTTGTGAAACTTGGAATATAATTTTTTTTCTCGGCCATAACTAAACATTATATGGCAAACAATGAATAGAAAAATGTTTATTTTTTAAATGATGCCTTTGAACTGTTTGCTTTCTCTTGTACACTTTTAATTTTATTTAATATTTTTATATTTATTTCTTCCTCTGTAAAGTGTGTGGTGAGTGACCAAATGTCATTTTAGAAAAGATTTCTGTAGTTTGTGTTGTAAGTTCATTCAAGTAAGGGCCACTTGATATGTAATGGTGGAGGCTGAAGGAGTGCAGTGTTGGGTTGATGTAGAACTAGATGAATAGATAGATAGTTAGAACTTTATTTCAAGTTCAAGTTCAAGGACTTTATTGTCATTGTGTAACACAACAAAATGACTTTTTGTGACAGACCCAAGGTGCATTTAAAGAAAAGTCAGACAATTCCAAATATGTCGTATACAGTGTTAAGTGATCAAGTAACCAGAGCAAATTATTATTACTCCACGTACAGCAGCATAAATTGTTACTGCACCTGTTAATGAATAGTACATTCCATATTCTATATTGTAATACATTAGTATATGGCACATTACCAATATAGCTTATTGCACATGTTCAACTAAAAATGATCTCAGACTGAGGAGATTCAGAGTTCACAAAGTTTATGGCAGAAGTGAAAAAGCTCTTTTTTAGTGTTTGTGCGTTCACTGATTGACCTAAAGCGTCTGCCTGACGGAGGAGCACAAACAAAGAATTTCCAGGATGAGTTTTGTCCTTGAGAATGTTTTTGGCCCTCCTCACACAGCGAGTCTTATACGAGAGTTCGAGTGATGGCAGTTCAGTCCCAATAATGGCCTCTGCTGTTTTTACGACCTGCTGCAGGACTTCTTTAGCAGCCTTGGTGCAGCTGTTGTACCTGCAGGCCATCATGCAGTTAGTTAAGATGCTCTCTGTAGTGCGTCTATAGAAATTAACCAGCAGCCTCTGGGGGAGCTCAGCTCTCCTTAGCTTCCTGAGAAAATAGAAGCGTTGTTGTACTTTGCCTATTATATTTCTCACTATGGGAGCATTTTTTTAATTGAAGCTCTTTAAATTAACACCTAAATACACTACCTGTCAATTTTTGAGACCACCCAGATATTTTCATGTCTGATAGAACTTAATACAATTTCTTTAAGATACCGTAAAATTGATTTAAAATACAGTGGAACCTCGGGTCACGACCATAATTCGTTCCAAAACTCTGGTCGCAACCCGATTTGGTCGTGACCCGAAGTAATTTCCCCCATAGGATTGTATGTAAATACAATTAATCCGTTCCCGACCGTACAAACTGTATGTAAATATATATTTCTTTAAAGATTTTTAAGCACAAAAATAGTTCATTATACCATAGAATGCACAGTGTAATAGTAAAGTAAATGTTTACTTACTTCTTCTGTAATGCTTACTTCTTCTGCTTGGGCTCTCTCGCTCTCGCTCGCTACACAGGGAGAGACTGAACATGTGCGGAAATCATCGGTGCGTGCGAACCGGAAGGGAAACTGGCTTGAGTGTGTGGTCGTGAACAGATGCAAAAGTTTGGCGAACTTTTTGGTCGTAACCCGATTTGTACGTGTTCAGAGACATTCGTGACCCGAGGTTCTACTGTATAGTCAAGGCATCCCTAGTGTTACTAATGGTTCTTGCTGCTAGAAATGACTCTATTGATCACATAGGACTGCAAAGCCCCTTTCAGTGTCCTAATGGTCAACTCTCTCAGCGTATCCTTAATTAGTCAGGTTTACCTGCAAATTAGTTATTAGAGAAATCTTTACGATTGTGTTAGAACCGTCGATGCCTGTTACTCTTACAGGGGTCTGCTGGAGCCAATCCCAGCCAACACAGGGCGCAAGGCAGGAACCAAACCCGGACAGGGCGCCAACCCACCGCAGACCTCAGTTGTCTTCTTCAATAAATACACTCCAAGATCCCAGTGTCTAATGCAACACATAAAATTTGACTCTGGGATGCTGGTCTTACAACAACAACATTTCTTTGTATAGTACCCTAACAGTGTAACAACTTTAACCTTCAAACTATATAAAATAACATAAAAAGCAAGCAACACTATAAATAATTCACACATAATAATAATCAAATAAGCAAACATTTTATAGTTATTTTGTATGACTAAATAAAATTGATTTCAGTTTTGGAATAAGCTAGCCTATAACCTACATAAACAGAGTGGAACAGGCTGTGTATGACAAAATTCTACATGCTTGTAGTATGCTGTTAGCGTATGCCGCAGTTACAACATAGGCTAATAAAGTTCTATTGTAGATTTAGAAATGTAGCTCCGCTAAAATATTAGCAATTTCCAGAAGATGGCCCTCGAATGTGTCATCCAGTCAGTCGATGAGCTGAGATTCAATGTACTGCATGACGTGTCTGCAGTTCGTTCCTCCGTTTTGAACACAACATGATTCTTTAGGTGAACTAATTCAGCGTACCGTACTGCAAGTAAGCACGAGTGTCTTGTCTGTAGTTTGTGAACGATCTTGCAGTGCTTCTCCAGATCACTCCATAGTGGGTATACTGCTTCACTCAGTCAGTCAGTGCACTGAGACAGTCAGAACGAACTGAAAAGAGTCAGTCATTGGCTAGTTGTCGTCATGTTCATTTTGATGAAAACATTTACTTTTTCCCTAAAGTGAAGCTAAGATGTAAACTCCAGACTGACGTGGAATGCAATATAAAATGTAGCACGCACTGCACATGCCGTGGAAAGATTTGTTCTTTTATGTCACTGTACCGGTAAGTTTGTTCAGTGACAAGTGACGAGAACAAAAGAGCTAGTTGGCACATCACTAAAATCTACTGTATATGATCTTATAAAGCAGGTATATAATTAGTAGAAGGGTAGCATCCTTAGATACAATAACATGACGCAAGTCTGTAAAGGTGACTAAAGTCAGATGGCCGCGAGGACAGAAAAACAAAACACAAAGCTCCAGTTTCAAAGAAAAAGCCATACGTGAAACTGGCAAAAGAAAAAAGAAAAAGGTTAAAATGGGCCAAAGAAAAGAGACATTGGACAGGAGATGACTGGAGAAGTGTATCATGTCATGCGTTTGCCTCGCACACATCACACTCTGATGGCCTTCTCCTCCAAAGCAGTTGTCTATCCTGGGCCTTCCCTTTCTTTTTCTATCCTGGTCACACCCAGTCTGCCCTCATAGAAAGACTGAATGAATTTTGGGAGACACTTCATCAAAATGTTATCCACCTGACCCAAACAAAAACCACACATGAAGAATAGTCATTAATAAATAAATGAAGAAATGTACCTAATAATAGTATTTAATATTAGGCAGTATGTATTTAAAAATTGTGGGCACAAAAAAATGTTAATATTTGTGTATTTTATATTTCTTTTAATATATAAGTGTTGTAACAGACTGTAGATAAATTGTATTTTAGAGTATGTACAATATGTACAGCATGTTCACCCGTCCTCAATGAACTCTTTGAAGTCTCAACATAACCCTTAAAAGACTCGCTCTTTCCATATGTACAATTTAGCAGTCAGTTTTACACAAGTGATTCTGGTGTGTGTATACTAAATGTTTGTATTGTAAGAGGTATTGCACTTTGCCTCCCTATTGTCTTTTTGCTTTTTCACTTATTTAAATGAGGCCATAATATGAAAACACATCCAAAAACTTTGTATGAGGTAGGCCACCACAGTTGCAGTTTGCTTACTTTTAGTGCTGCATAAACCTCTAAGAGAAACACGGAGCAGATGTTTGTGAAACTGATTGAGTTTTACACTTCACAGAAATTGTTGTTTTTTTTTTTTTTCATTACCCATTGGGATTATTAATCATTAATGAGGATTTACTATTTCACGGATCTGTGGGAGAGAGGAGGGAACTCACTTATCAGGACATTAATGAAAGAGAGCGCTAGAGCTCCCATGTCAGTATGCCTGCTTAACCAGGTTCACCGCAGCAGAGGTGAGGCAAAGTTTCTTATGTTTGCTGGAATCTGAGTTGTGTACGGTCATCACAAGATTAAGAAGACAACTAAACCAATTAGGGCAGCACGGTGGCAGTGCTGCTGCCTCACAGTAAGGAGACCCAGGTTCACTTCCCAGCTCCTCCATGCATGGAGTTTGCATGTTCTCCCCATGTCTGTGTGGGTTTCCTCCCACAGTCCAAAGACATGCAGGTTAGGTGCATTGGTGATCCTAAATTGTCCCAAGTGTGTGCTTGGTGTGTGTGTGTGTGTGTGTGTGTGTGTGCGCCCTGCCCAGGCTAATGTGAGATCAGATTGTCAAATTCCACTTACCAGATGGTACTGAATTAATCAGGGAATGTCCAGGGTGTGTTACGTCTCTGCTGTTAGCCTTCTTCAGTTAGCTAATTCAAACATTATTCAGCTGCTAGAGGCCCGTCCTGATGATGTGAGGAACCACCGTCACCAAACAATGCAGATCCTTCTGCTTGGTGGCCACACAGCTGGCGTACCATACAGTGATGCAGTAGGAGAGGTGAACTCTTTGTGATGTTCTGGTTGAAGTTCACCAATAGTTTTTCAGGAAGTTGGGCTTGTTTCAGTTTCCTAAGGAAGTCAATTTTTTGTTCAGGTGTTAAGGGACAAGGTCGTTTGTTTGGTTATGTCGCTACCCGATCTGCGTGCCTACCCGATTTGCGCGTGCAGGCGTACTGAAAGCCTAACATGGCGTAAAGTGTTCGCGCATGCGTTAAATAGATTGGGCAGCACCGTAAAGTGTGTGATGACGTAACCTTTCAATACGCACGCGCACGCAGATTGGGCCGGCAACGGGAACCAGGTAGTGACACACACCGCATGCGCTTAATGAAAAAAACATTAAAAACAAAAAAATCCACTTTACGGCACGGTCCGATCAGAACTGTGCATGCAGTACAACTTGACATTACAGTATATACATTTTAGTTCCACATTAGTTGACCATAATAAAAAATATTCATCCTGCAAAATAAACGAAGCAGCCTTTGTGGCGTAACGTTGATGTCCAAGGTTCGATCGCCGTAAGAAGAAGCTTAGGTGTGCACACCTGATGAGCCCCAATTATGGCGAAACACATGCTGTGTACTCTTTGTATTATTTAGCAGGTACTATATATCTATACTAATAAAAGGTAAAGACCTCACTGACTGACTGACTCATCACTAATTCTCCAAGTTCCCGTGTAGGTAGAAGGCTGAAATTTGGCAGGCTCATTCCTTATAGCTTCCTTACAAAAGTTGGGCAGGTTTCATTTCGAAATTCTACGCGTAATGGTCATAACTGGAAACTATTTTTCTCCACTTACTGTAATGGAGTTGAGCTCGAAAGCCATGGGGGGGGCGGAGTTTTGTGTGACATCATCACGCCTCCCACGTAATCACGTGAACTGACTGTCAACGCAGTACATAGAAAACAAGAAAGAGCTCCAAAAAGCGCTGAAGAAAACATGCATTATATAATTGAGAAGGCAGCGAAACAATAAGAAGCGAGCGAGTGACATATACTACCATATTCATGAGTGCTGCTACTTCGGAAACAAAGCACGGTGTAAACCTAAAGTTTAAATTAAGTTCATAGACAGGCTGCCGCTGGCGTTTTTCATGCCCACGGGTAATGCGGGATACAAGTTTAATGAGAGACGCAGGATATAAACGAGACTTTGATCACTTTGTAACTAAGTTAAGTATATAGTGTTTTTATTTTCCCACTCACGTAATAAATCATATAAAGTTTCTTTTCTGTTTTGATCTATTGTTGCAATTTCCTTCTTATGAGCAAATTGTGTTTGTTTAAAAATATCTTTAGACATCAATTATTATTAATAAAATTGCCATTTATCTTAAGGCATCAGGTTTACAAAACCTAATATATTTCTATAAAACTAGTTGGATACATGATCCTTTTTCAAAAAAAGAAAAGAATTAACACAGTGTTGCATTTCATTGTGCTGACTGTCCCTGTCCTTAGTGTTAACTGTGACTGTCCACTTGTTAAAATTCTTGAATTCGTTCTCAGTTCTGCAGTCAGGTCTGATGCTGAAGAAATGAAGAGTATAATGCCACCGGTTCAAATCCTCATTTATTCCAATGGCTATTAATCTTACAGAGAAGTTTAACTTTATACCCACAGACTTAAATTAAGGAAGTGAGCTGTTATCACTTGAATCAATCTATATGATCTATTTTTTTTTACAGTAGGTGCTTGCTGCTATACTTTATATTTGTAATTCATTTGTTCTTAGTGATGTGTTTTTAATGTTATTTCAAGGTGTCTCTGTAAAACCCGCTGAGAAACGAACTTACCTATTAATATAATAAAACTGAACTGAATTTAACAGCTGTAAAATAAAATATTCTCCACTAACTGAGCAGAATTTAAACAGCATGAAGTAGTTCAGTTTATGATGAACACCATGTGGACGAAGGGCAGTGATATTCTTTCTTACAAGTTTAATCAACATGACACAGCACTGTTTGTGTGCAGACTCCTCGTCTCATGTCAATGGTTTTATTCACCCATATTGATACAGAGCCAGTTCATTTTTATAACTTTAAAAAAAGGAAATACAATACACTTATCGTACATTTTTATTGAAGAAATAAATGGTATTTTTAAAAATAAAAGTGAAAGATCTGTGAACAATGTTTCTCAAAAAAAAAAATTACACACACCCATATTTATATGTATATATACTGTATATATATTATGAGTAGAAAATTCAGTAATCATAAAGAAGTGTAAATGGTAAATGCATTTAACTAGAACACAACTAAAATGAAAATGGCCAACAAGGGGAGGTGTTAAAAATTATTAGGGAAGGAGAACACAAATATATTTATAGATTTTTACCTTAGTATTAAAAAAAAATGTTAGCCAAGGTTTTGAACACAGTAAAAGTGAATCACTAAATTTGTCAAAAAAGGAAAAATGCTATTTTAGCTTTATGAACAAGATGCTACTCAGAGTCAAAGAGTTGTTATCCAGCAATATTCCATAAAAATGTGTTTGATTTAAACTGATATTTTTCCTGATCTGTCCTTTAATATTTGTTCACTAATAATATTTTTACACCACATTTGCTTACAAGTGTGGCTCAAATTGCTCTATAAAAATATACAGTTACAAAGAAAACTGAAGGCATTATAAAAGTAATTGAGAAGCAAATGGAGGGGTTCTTGTCCTTAGTAATAAACACACTGCCTGGTCAAATGGCTGGGGACAAAGACAAACTTGCAGCCTTCAAGGATTCTGGAGATAATAAACTTCTGGGGGTCCCAAGCTAAAGCCCACATAGACCCCCCTCTGCACATCCCAGCGTACATAAATGTGGCCGTCTCAGTCCAATCACAATTCCATTTCAGGACGTCTTGTGAACTTTTCTTCTGTCACAGGAAGTTGGGGTTGATTTAAAAGACGGTGGAGACGCAGGGGGCACCATTGCAATAAACTGGAAAAAAACAACAGAGAAAAACAGCAGAGGTTAGTGCCCAGTGCAGAGCTAACAAAGTGTACACAGTACCATTTCTAAACTATTACAACAAATGCAAGTAATTAAGAAAAAGCCAAATTAGAAAAGTGGGCTTGTTGAAGTTTTTCAAAATGCTTGACATTTGTAGCCTGGCAGTCCTCTATTGGCAAAGCATTCCAGCGTACAGAAAGCTGCCAGTTTTTATGGTTGATTTTAGAATAAAAAGCAAAGCAATGTTTCAGAAAAGAGATGTTGGGAGCAGACACTCCAAAATAAAGGCAGGGTCTAAAATACTCAAAGCCTTCTAATTCTAATAGACCCTTAAAATCAATTCAATGTGAGACAGGCAGCCAGTGTAATGAGACCGAGACAGTTTTCAGAAGAAAAAAAAACAAACAAAAAGGCCAATACCTCGTGATCACTTGGCAAAGGCACAGCAGATCAGAGCAGAGATTGAGATGAAAGATTCTAGAAGTGCCGGGCAGGAGGGGCAGCCGCTACTTCAATATGGCACACATCTCTCCGTCCTTCTTGTTGAACTGCTGCCCCATAACACAACTGGACTCTTCTACTTCACTGTAACTGTTAAAAACATAAACACAGTAGATATTCACTCACAGAGTTCAAACACTAATAAAATGTACTCTCACTTCTTATTCTGCCTCCTTTCTTGGTTCACCTGTAGATCAATTATTACCAAAGTAAACCATCACCATAGATAAAGGTCTGCTTAGAGTAAAGTCTGACTAATAATATTTTTTAAAATTACTGTAGTTTTTTGTTGGATGTTGAAAGAACCCCAACTTAACTGTCATTGTATGTAGCATCATTTTTTTCCTTTTACATTACGCATACAGTAGACATTGTGTTATAATCTCTGTATATCTGAACTTCTAATGTGTTGTGCTCAGGTGTCGGTAATAACATAAAAATATCTTCCGTTTTTCTCTCCTATCTTAGTTTTGTTTTAAGTTAAAATTACATCTCAGCTCTTTCAAAATCCAACAACAAAGCACAGTAACTTAAGAAAATAAACGTTATTTTACAAAGCAGAACAATATCCCTGTTAACTGACTGCTGGGACTGATGTGCCTCAGTCTCTGTGTTTGCGAGGATTCACACTCTGAGGCTTTCCTGCCTAAAATTAAAAAGCTGTGTCAGTTACTGGACAGAATGAGCAGACATACAGTACAGTATTCAAGGCAGCAAAATATTACAGATCAAATAATAAATATGGGGAGGCTTTGCAGGAATTGTGCACACATTACTTTTGAAACAAAGCCTCAGTAGTCTTACCTGTAGAAATAGCAAATCTAACATGAACTGCACATCATCTAGAATTGGAAATCTTAAAAGCAGAAGAAAAGGACATCCAGTTGTGTCTCAGAATTCGGGTACACTGGCATCTGTTCAGCCACTTGGAAGGCTGGTTACCACTGGGCATCCTGCAGGGTCAAGAAAAAAAAATGCAATAAAGGGACGTTGTTTTTCTAAATGCAGCAATAAGAAAGAAGTTATTTCTAAGGAACAAGCCTTCTACATTATATTCAGTAAAATGTGTTTGTACTCCTCCTAAACCAACAGCTTAAATGATAAACCAATGACAAATGACAACAGCAGGTGCCCAGCCTGTCACTGTGCCACATCAGACGCACACCACACTTCTCTGATGGCTTTGGATATAAATTTTAAAATTGCCTGTTTTTCTACCAAACAAGGTTAAATAAATCCATTTCAAAATTATGAATAAATAGTACCCAACTAACAAATTAATTCATAAGTATTACATTAATATATTGCCAAAATGTAGGTTATGTACAAATGAAAAAAAATTCCCTCAGATTTCTTTTATTTCTACTCCTATTCCAAAAAGTTTTAGAAAGATTTATTTCTGTTACTGTCTTGAATGACAAACCAATATCTCACTGTTTAATTCTTGTTCTTATTCTGTATACAATTTTGAAGACTAAATGTTAGAAAATAGAGTAACTGTGGTTTCCTTGCTTCATAAATTTCATATTCATAAGTGTAAAGTACAGAACGTTAGACCCTCTGTTACAGCTTTCTGTATGGACATTAATATGCTAGAAATAGCTTCTAAAAATGGAAAACACCCGAAAATAATTAAAATGTGTAAGATTCTGATCTGCTTCATTAACAATTTGTAACACTATTATCTGCATCTCGCTTTCTTGTAATAACTTAGCTGTTGCTACTCTTGTATGTAATTTAGCCTTCATTATTATATATTTGTTAACTTTATTATGGAAAAACTATTGTAACGATGTAATCTGATATCAACATAATAAAAAATACCGATGGCTTTGGAGGGCACACTTTACACCGGTCGAGTGTCAGTCGTTTTCTCCTAATTCTATTCCTAATTCGACACCTCGATTACATTGTTTTGCTTAATTATTAGCATGCCGTTCACTCTTTAAGATGAAAAATGCGAACAAATGTTAAAAAAAACACACCACCAAATGCTAATAGGGTGTTACGACATAAATGAAATACATCCATTAACCCAAATACGGAAAATGCTGCGACTTTCACATTTAAAGCACGAGATTACGAATGTCGTATAGCAACTAAAAAGGAAAATCCTTATGGCCTTTTTCATCAATGCGATGTACTTACAAAAAGCTATACGTATCCATTATAAAGTTTACAGACATACGTCGCATTTCATTTCGCTCCCTCTTCATTTGAATTGAGTTAAATTTTTCAGGCGACAAATATTCTTCCAAAACGTTATAAAATTCAAAAGTTGTCATCTTTTCCAGTAAGAACTCCACTTACAGACGGAGATAAACAACAACACAAAAATGACTCGCAAGTACAATTCAAATCTGACGAGTGACGTATGTCATAAAACATTAGACATGTGCAGAACAAATCGGGCAGCGTCGTGAAATGAATTTTAATTAAGCAGAGAGCGCGTGCGCAAGACAAATCGGATGGGGACTCGTGTCGCGAAGTAGAAAAACGGAGATCGGACAGGGTCGTAATAGTAAAGCTCTGCACATGCGTGCGCATGCGCGCGCAAATCGGGTAGGCACCGCAGATCGGGTAGCGACAGCTTATGTAAACTCCTTGGAAGGTGAAATTCTGCACACATTCCACTACTTCTCCATAAATGAGAAGGGAGCAGTGGGGTATATGCTGAGTTCATGTGAAGTTTACAATGATCTCCTTTGTCTTAGTGGTGCTTAGAGTTGAGTTCAGCCAGGTTTATCTACCTCTTTCCTGTAGGCCACTTACTCCAATAGTGTCATCAGCAAATTTAATTATACTATTGGATATGTGAATGGGGTGGCACGGTGGCACAGTGGGTAGCACTGCTGCCTCGTAGTTAGGAGACCTGGGTTTGCTTCCCGGGTCCTCCCTGCGTGGAGTTTGCATGTTCTCCCCGTGTGGGTTTTCTCCCACAGTCCAAAAACGTGCAGGTTAGGTGCATTGGTGATCCTAAATTGTCCCTAGTGTGTGCTTGGTGTGTGTGTGTTTGTATGTGCGCCCTGCCCAGGGTTTTTTCCTGCTTTGCACCCTGTGCTGGGTGGGTTTGGCTCCAGCAGACCCCCGTGACACTGTGTTAGGATGTAGCGGGTTGGAGAATGACCAGAATAAACCAATCAGCCATTGGTCAAATTGCCTTTTCTTAATGTGGGGGACAAAAAATATCCTAAGGAGTTACAGTGTTTATAAAAAGGTGTTTACACCCCTTCCAGATCTCCTTTATGTTTGTCTGCCACAGTGAATGATGTCAGGTCTTTAGATGATAAAAAATCATTGGAACCAGAGGAAATGTAGAACATTGTTTCTAAATTTCTACATAATATACTTAAATAGTCAATTTAACCAATGCCTGTGAAAAGTTTATTATCGCTTTAGTTCCTCACTCAGACAGCTGGCCAAAGCTCATTGATGATTCAACTCCACTGACTGAGCACAGCAAGCCCTGTTGAATCTAAACCTCACCATACACTGACCCTCACCATGGCAGTCAAGTGTTCACCACAAGGTTTCTAGAAGAGAAATGGAAATTCCAGAAGGAATGACCAAAAAAAAAAAAAAAAAACAAGTGGTTGAAACAATCAGGAAAGCCATTTCTAAGGCTCTAGGACTCTTGGAAACACCACAGGGAGAGAGGTGTTATCTACAAAGTGTGTACATCTGGAACAGCTGGGGAAATCTGTCCAGGCCTGTCTTAAGGTCTCCAAGTCCACCACAATGATTTATTCAAAAAGTCACAGAGGATCCCAGAAGAACATCCAAAGAACTACAGGCACCTCCAGCCTCAGCTAAGGTTAATATTCAGGGCTCCATGATCAGAAAGAGACAGGAAACCTCTGGTATCTAATAGTCAAGTCTTTGGATGACACTAGGTCTACCGTGTCTGTCATTTGGCACGATTGTGCTGGTGTGATGGTATGTGGATGCTTTGGAAGACTCAATATCAGCTGTATAGCACCAAGACTTTGGAATAAATAAATGAGATCAGCTGACTCCATTCACTCCTTTTAAAAAAAGACAACTTCAGACTCCTCCGTTCAGGAAGGCGTCTAACGTAACCTAACATTCTGACACTTCTTTCAGTTTACCTCTCTGCCCAGATGCTCAGGAGAATTGGCATGTGATTATATCACAAATGATGTGATTTGCTAGGCTTTTCTTTTAGTGTTAAATTCAGTATTTTACTCTGGTTTACTGTCTTTAATTCTATTTAATGCTTTATATATCCTGTGTGTATATGTTTTTAGTGTTCTATGCATTTATTATTTGTTTCCAATGTTACATACACCCTGCTGCTCTTTCTGAGACTCTGTGAAGCACCTTGAGCATGGGAAAGATGCTATGTAAATTAAAAGTATTATATTATTACTAGACATTAAGCCTGTTACAATAATGGACGCTAGAACAGTAGTGCATAAACATTAGTAGGAACGGTCTATATTAAATGGCAAGGGACCATGACCTTATTCTGTTTCTTGTCTTAATTTTTTTTTTTTGTCAAAAATATTTTTGCAAGAAGCCTCAAGTAAAATAATAATAAAAAATAAAATAGAAACGTATATGACAACACAGTAAGTATAATTAATATTGCCTTAGTGTAAAACTTTGTAACAATCTGTAAGACACAATATCTGAAGAAGATATTTAGGTAAAGATTTTCTATTTTTTTACCTCATGAAATTTTTCTATACAATTTCATTACAGACAACATTTCTTGAAAATATTCTGTCTGAGTTTGGCAACAGTTTGCCTTGTTCAGGACCATCTACAACCTTGACAACAACATCTGGAGAACTTCTAACTCTTGATAATGCAACATATAACTGACCGTGGCTGAATGCTGGTTCTGGCAAGTAAATGGCAACTATTTCTAAGGTTTGCTCTTCTGAGTCTTTCTCTTTAAGCGTTTTTCTGACGCTCATTTTCTTTTTCTTCAATCAATCTATTTGCTCGTATTTTTCTTTGTCTTTCAGCCTTTCTTTTGTTGATGTTTACTTGTCGAGCTGACCGTTCTTCCAGGAGATGTTGCTTATATAGGATTTGATAGTCTGTGTCTTTTGTCCTACTTGACGTGTGTCCTTTTTTTTGGGTGGCATGTTGTTAGTAGATACGTCCATATTTTCTCTTACTGTAATACTGGTTTGTATGTGGCTGTAATATGCGCCAGTGTATTGTGTGCCTTTAATTTTCTCTCGCAGTAATACTGGTTTGTATTTCCATAAAATGCCTATAATTTTCTCTGACAGTAATACTGGCTTTGATGTCCGTAATATGACTTTAATTTTCTGTCAAAACAGTGGGCAATCAGCAGAGTGTCCCCAGCAACTGATGTAATGGGTGGCGTGTAGCTGATAATCGTGCCTGTGGCATCTCCCCAGCAAGTACTGTGCAGTTTCCCCAGCAAGTATTTTAATCAGTGCTGGCGTGCAGCTGATTATTGTATGTGTGGCATCTCCACAGCAACGGATTTTATGTGCGCGGCCGCGACTACCCAATCAGCACTCTCCCCAGCAATGGTGTCCTTTATTTCTTATCATGCACGGCCGTGGCAAGGCCATTCACAGTGTGCCCAACTTCCAATGTGTGTGTGTCCACGGTGCCGTGCGCGGTGCGGCCCGCGCATGCGCACGTCACCAGAAGGCACACACGGACACCTGGACGCACACAGGGGTTTTATTAAAGAGGATTATTGAAGGAACCAGGAATTATACATTTAACCAAAATACTCATAAGGAGAATGCCCAGTCCTCTGTCTATCCCTGAAGCTGAAGCACAACCGGGTTATGCAGCAGGATAAAGCGAAACAAACATAAAAGCACGTCAACAAATGAACTTTTTAAAGTCTTGACTTGAACCCAATGGAGGTGTTGAAATGCTCAGTTTGGAAGCCTTCCAATGTGTCTGAATTACAGCCATTCAATAAAGAAGATGTGAGTGACTGAGATCAAACCTCAAGTTATTGAGTGTGGGATAAAGAAAAAGCAATCATTTTTAAAAATGCACTTTACTTTGTGTTCACCCAGATTTCCTTTCTGCAAATTTATTTTTTTTTATAAGATCTGAGGCCATTCATTGTGCAAAATTAGCAAAAAAAAAACCAGAAAGCATTAGGAAGGCAGCCAATACTTTTCCACAGCACTGCACATCACATTGCCGTTCTCTTGTTTGTCCGCCATTATCAGTCTCTTTCTCTCTCATTATACATATGTATGAATCTCTCCAGAATAGCCGATGTCACATTATGTGACTTTTTGTCGTATCCGCTTTGCCAATTGCAGTCACTGATCTCGTCACAGCACCTTGTCAAATCACTTCCAGCACAGTCATGCTCGCACCTCTTTCTGCATGCTGCGTGTTCCTTATTCCTCGTCGCTACATTCTATGCATTGTACTCTCAGCTGAACACTCATTTTGTTTTCAACTGCTTTGTGCAGAGCCCACCCTTTTTTCAGTTTGTGTGGGCAAATTCACATCAGTCAGTGCTTTGCTGTCTTGTGAGGTACCTCAGGGTTCTGTCCTTGGGCCTATTCTTTTTTCATTCTTATTTCATTATATATGCTACCATTAGCTCATATTATGAGTTCCTTTAGGGACATTTCTTATTATGTCTTTGTCTGTGACATCCAGCTCAATAGGGTGGTCCAGATCTAATTATACAATTTACATTACGCTATAACTTATTAAGTTTATTACATAGAAATTCACCTGAAAAATCCCAGACCATCGAGAAGTATGCAAACTGACGACATGAAGAATCATCTTTGCACCGAATTGGAATCGTCCCCGCATAAATCAAAGTCATCCAGATGATCTGGATCTGCATAATTAGATCTGGACCACCCCATTGTTCTTTTACAAGCCAAAAAGTATACAAGTTTGCTTTTCTTGTTGATTGTCTGATGGGGATCAATAAATGGCTTTGAGACAACAATTTAAAGTTTGACTCTCAAAAAACAGAACTTTGAATTTTTACCCTTCCTGACCTGTACACACCAATTAACAATGAATTTTGACACCCATGTGAGGTCCCTTAGTGACTCCTGATTTTTCCATTTGAGAATCGTATTCATGTTTAGGACTGTTGTCACTAAAGCCAAGATGGAAATGCTTATTCATACTTTTATCTCATCACGCATTGATTTTTGCAACTCTCTTCATACCTGTCTAAGCAAATCCAGTTTGAACTCGCCTTCAGACCATTCAAACATGCAGGCTTTCAACATGCCTCCATTAGCGGACACATATTACTCTTATCTTATCCAAGATCATCTTGCCTGAAGAAGGGGCCTGAGTTGCCTCGAAAGCTTGCATATTGTACTCTTTTTAGTTAGCCAATAAAGGTGTCATTTTGCTTGGCTTTTCTCTACATTCATAATGGCTAACACGGTACAACACCCTAGTCCCTCTGAAATTTAAAGGGAAGAACTTGAAGGTTTAGACTGCCATATCAGACACCTCACCCTGGCCACTCCTAATAGGAAAAAGAAATGCCCTCTTCCCACAGGTCTTGGCCACCTGCTGAACACCTACCCCTGTAGTGGATAGAGAGGCGCTCGCCGCAGACAATGGCAGTCAAGGAAATTGGTTTGAAATTGAACCGGAGTTGTCCAGCGAGCTGGGGGTTGGTTGAATCCTCAAGTGAAGACCCGTGACAACTGGCAAACTTTTCCAAGTCATTGCACGCACCAACAGCCTCCCCAGACCAGATACTCAATACGGACCCGGATGAAGACAAAATAGCAGTGGGAGGCGAGTGTGACTCTGCATCAGACACAGAAGAAACAGAGACTGGGATCCAGGCGGAGATTGTCCGTCTACAACGAGCCGGTAACAACTTAGATTTTGCATTCAGACAAGCCCATGTCACAAATGACTCTTATTATCTGGAGAGAGAGGACCCAGATTTTAAAACACCGCTTTTTTTACTCAAGGATGGTTTTCTGTATTGGGTGATTTCTGATTCCATGGATGATGGACAGATCAAGCAGTTGATAGTACCAAGTGAGCAAAGTGAGAAGGTTTGAAAAATTGCTCACAGTCACATTTTGCGGGGTCACCTTGTTGTGGAAAAGACGCCATATTTCGAAACGCTTTTATCTGGTGAATATGGGTTGGGATGTGGAGCACTTTTCTAAGGCCTGTCCCGACTGTCGAATAGTATCCGCTCACAGACCCGCCAGGGCACCTTTTGTCAGTCAGTCAGTCAGTCATTCCCCAACCCGCTACATCCTAACACAGAGTCACCGGGTTCTGCTGGAGCCCATCCCAGCCAGCACAGGATGCAATGCAGGAACCAATCCTGGGCAGGGTGCCAGCCCACCTCAGGAGGCACCTTTTGTATCGATGCCTATTTTAGATGTCTCCTTTGAGTGGATGGGATGAGATATTGTTGGCCCATTTCCCAAGAGTAAAAGTGGCTTTCAGTATATGTTTGTGTTAATCGATTACACCACCCAGAAGTAGCAGTGCTGCAATGGCCGGATGCCCGAACTATTGCAAAGGCACTCTCAGATATGTTCAGACGTCCATTGGGATGAGCCCTTTCGAACTATTATTTGGGCAGCGATTGTGCGGGGTGCTGGACATTTTTCAGGATAGGATGGAAGGAAACGTTAGTCAACCCCTTTTGGGGAGGTTTGACAACCAAGTTATTTCGCTACAAGATCATATTGCCAGATTGTTGTCTATTTTGCTGAAACATCAGCAGTGCGAGCAGGAGGCACAAAAATGTAATTATGACAGGATGAGTAAACTCTGTGAGTTTAAGAAGGGGGATCGCATACTGCTGTTGATCATCCGATCCACATAAATTTCAGTTGATGCAGTGATAGAAGATCATATGTCCCCAGCGAATTATAAAGTCAGAATTCTCAGGCCACGGAATCCCATACCAATTTTGCATATTAATCTTTTAAAGGATAGGCACGACCATCATGAAGTCCTGGTCACGGCTGCAGTGGTCCCCCAGACTGAGGTCGTCATTGGGGATGATTTGACTGACACCCAGAAAGTGGAATTTCTATTGCTGATCATGGGGAACTCGGACGTCTTTTCAGATTGCCACTCGACCCGGTGTTACTATACATGTGTCCCCATATCACCTACCAGAGGCAACAAGGATAGTGATACTCGAGGAAGTCCAACAGATGCTCCAATTAGGTGTTATTCGGTTAAGCAATAGCGAATGGTGAAGTCCAATTGTACTGGTCTCAAAGTCTGATGGTTCGGTTCAGTTCTGTATTGATTTTAGCTGTTTGAATAAGATTTCCAAGTCTGATGCATACCCATTGCTGTGTGTGGATGAACTGTTGGAAAAGCTCAGACAGGCTTCATATATCAAGAATGATTATTGGCAGGTCCCCTTGGAGGAGTCTAGTTGTGAGAAGACCACATTAGCCACACCAAACAGTTGTTTGAATTTACGGCACTCCCTTTTGGTCTCCAGGGGTGCCACTGACCTTTCAGCAAATGATGGAACAGATCCACGTACATGGGTGCCTATCTTGATGATGTGTTCATTTTCAGTAATGATTGGGAATCTCATCTCGTCTGCCTTCAGGCAGTGATTGACAGTTTACGGCTGGCGGTATAATGGCAAACTGTAAGAAGTGTAAGCTGGGTATGTCAGAAACCCATTATCTGGGATATTCCATGGTGAAAGGTTTACTCAAGCTTCAAATGGACAAGGTGGGGGAGGTGCTTGCATATCTCCATCCCAAAACACCGGGGCAGGTTTGTGTCTTTCTCAGGCTCGCAGGGCATTACAGGCAGTTCATTCCCAATTTTGCACATCAGGCCGCCCCCCTCACTGACTTGACAAATGGCAGAAAGAATCATAGTGTTGTCTGGGCTGACGCCTGTGAGAGAGATTTCACGGACCTAAATGTCGCTTTATCATCATTCCTGGTTCTGCACAATCCTTTCAAAGAAATTTATTCTGTAAACAGATGCTAGTGCTTTCAGTTTAGGAGTGGTGCTTTCACAATGGGGAAGTAATTACGTTTCAAGTTTCTCAGCAGAAAGCTGCTACCCAGGAAACGTAATTATTCAACTATTGAGGAGTGTTTGGAGATTAAGTGGGCGTTGGAGGGCTTTCGTTACTATCTCTGGGGACGACAGTTTAACCTGGCGAATGACCACGCCCTGCTGCAATGGTTGTTCAAACAGAAGCATACAAATGCCTGGCTCACCCGGTGGTCTATCAGTTTGCAGGCTTTTGCTTTTGATGTTCGCCACCATCCTGGGGCTGCACACACCAATGCTGATGTTCTCTCCCGTCGGTGTAAGGTTTCTAAACTCTTTTGGGACTTCTCCCAATGGGACGACATACCAAAAAGTGTCCCAAAGTGCAATCGCTGTGTCTGTGGAAGACAGCATATCTGTTGTCGGGGCAAGCATGGGCTCCCAGAGCTGCAGAAGCTTATGGCGAAAGCAAATCCAAACTGACTGCGGTCACACTATAAGCGCTTACCATTGATGGATGATGCAAGGAACATTATAAATGCAGGGAACAGGATTACTTGGCCACGACCCTGCCTAATTGCTGTGTCTGTGTATAGGAGAGTGGCAGATCCTGCTACAATAAATAACTTTTCTGTTTCTGTTTCAAGCTGAATAAAGCTGGTTTTGCTAAAGTACTGAGACTCAACCTTGTGTTTGGTGGTGTAAGACCGGGACTCGCACATCACAATATTTTTATTTTTTTTATTACAGCTTCTTTGTTCTTTTATTGTATTGTACAGCACTTTGGGACGCTTGTCTGAGAAAAGCACCCTGTAAATAAATTTTGCTTACTTACTTACTTACCCTTCTGACCAACCAGAAAATCAAAACTGTTTGATGTCTCAGTCGTTAGGCTTGTCATATTAGGCGAAAGACTTTATGAGAACACCCTACCAACTGCCTGTAAATGAAAGCTATAACTGAAAATCACTGGAAAAATCATCTAACATTACATGGGATTAAGGGAATATATCAGGAACATGTGGAATTGTGCATTAACAGAATTACACTCCTCATCCTCAGAGGCACTCTTTGTTTTGGACTACGTCTGGAGTCTTCGAGTTGCTTCATGTCACTGTTACTGTCTTTGACTGTAATATATTTAACCTTGTTCCAGAATGTACATTTTAAGATTATTTAAGTGGCAGGTGCTAAGCAGAATAAAGTTTCCTGACTTCTAATCTTACATTTAGGCCTTTGGACCATGCCTTTTGTGTAGCCCCTGTGCATAGGATAAATGATGTAAACTATACTTAGCAATATAAAACATGAAGAGTAATAAAAAATGTTGTATATGCTTTGATGTGCTCTTTGTGTGACTAACTAATTTCTATTCTAAAACACATTTGCAGCCACTGAAGCCATCAGGTGGCCTGCAGCTGGTAATCTTTAGAGACCTGAGAATGGCTGACTGCATCAGTGCTGTCACAATGGTCTGTCTCATGTTGTCTTTATTTTGTCACCTCTGTTTGATGTGATGTGATGTGCAGTTTGTGACATATAAGCCACAGGCCCATAAGGTCAAAAGACTGTGGCTGTCCTTTCACAGTCCAGAGAAGATGTTTGTTCAGTGCTCATCACAAATTTGTAAATGAGGAGTGTCCTTCTAGGAAATAAATCTTTTTCTAAAAAGGTGTTTATTTAGTTAGGAAAATCTTTCCGTTTTACTTCTATGTATGACATGCATCATGCATGTGCTTTTTAACAGCTCTTTACAATGGAGCACAGAGAGGCTTGTGGTGACTGCAATGTGACAATGACATCGACAGCTGGTGCCTGCTGATAACTGCACTGCTGCTGCTTCACAGTGATTAACTAATTCATGTGTTACTGTTCTGTCTTGGTAGAGCTCTCTATTACTCTCTTTTCCCCTTTTTGTATTAATTATGTGCAGCCTTTTGTCAGAATGCCTCAAATCTCACAGACTTACCACTGTTTATAAGGTATTGTACCATATAACTTTTCCCCACCTTCCCTTCTACATTTATAACCTCAGATAATTAGGTGTAGTAAAAGACAAGCAGGCGTTAAGTTAAAATTCAAATAATGTATTATTGGTAATATTCATAAATTATAACAATAAGCAAAATATATTTGAATATTGGTAACCATACAACCTGATAAATGGTAATGTTTAGTTTCAGGCGGCACTCAGACTTGTTAGTTACTTAAAATGTCTCTAGTTAAGTTCTCATTTTTGTCAGCTTTCTTCAGAACAGGCCGCATGCCTGTCTCAATATGGCTGCCAAGCTGTCCTCTTCATTGTGTTGTCCTTTTCAGTTCATAGTGTGTGAGATGCTCCTTCATCAGTTGGTAAGAGAGAGACAGGGAGGGGTAAACGAAGCAAATTTATAGATTCTCTGTCTAAACCCTACAGTCAATAGGGCATTGTGGTACTTTAAGGCTTCTGATACAAGCCAATCCCAAACAGCCATACTTCAGACCAATGGGGCACAGAATACCTTCGCACCTGCCCTCCAAAACCATGTGTTAAGATGAACACTTACCAGCTCAGTAGTTGGCCTTCCTGCGGGGGTTGACTGAGAGAGTCCTTGCCAAACTGGTTTCAGGCACTTCTCCCAACCCTAAAATTAAAAATTACAAAGACTTGTTCGCTGCAGTGGGCCAGCAGACCCCCGTGACCCTGTAGTTAGGATATAGCAGGTTGGATAATGGATGGATGGATGGAGGACTCATTCATAAAGGGGGGGGGGGGTTCTTAACTATCAAACCATTGCTGTTATTATCAATAATCAGTAACACTAATATTACATTGGTTTATCCAAGTTACAAATAAAGACATACAAAATATTTATCAACTTATATGCCAAACTTCACACCACAACAGGCACTTTCTGAAGCCTTAGGGACACACTGAACAGGTGATAGAAAAGACCACAAGGTTGGTCAGCACAGGCCTTAGGTGCTGCCGTGTGATGCTGCAGGGAGACGAGAGGATTTCTATTTTCCCTATAACCCGGAAGTACTCCCAAGTCACGGGGACAGAAGAACAGAAGTACTTCCGGGCTGAAGAAAAATATAAGTCTTCATCTGACCCAGAAGTGCTATTGAATCACATGGACAGAAGAACAGGAGCACGTCCGGGTCAAGGACTATTTAAAGGACTGGTGCAGACCCAGCACATGAGCCAGAGTTGGGAGGGAGTGTGACTGGTAGTGGAGCAGCTGGGAGGAGAGGAGGATCTTTATTGTGATTTGTGATTATTGATTTATTGTTTATTGGGGTGATTGTGGTGTCTACT
>JANRMT010028174.1:12589732-12608355 GCA_026402145.1 Polypterus bichir lapradei
TATATATATATATATATATATATATATATATATATATATATATATATTCAAAGCATCCATAGTCTGAGTCTCGATCTGATTGTATGGGTGGTTAACTACCATGTAACCCATGTGGTTGGTCTGCCTGTCTGCAAACATCCACCACAGGGCCCTTTCCGTTGCAATAAGCAGATCATAGAATGTTACATAGTTTACTGTCAAATAATGCAACGAGTACGCGACACGTGTTTCACCCTTATTTGGGATCATCAGGTGTACACACTCCACTGCACCCCTCACGGGGATCGAACCTCGGACGTCAACAACGAAGTCCCTTTACGCTGCGCCACGGCATGTGGCTCATTTGCCATCCCTTCAATAAAGGAACTTTAGTATCTTAACTGTTGTGCCGGAAAGAGTAATGATTTTCCATATGAAGTTGAAGAAGACACGGTAAAGAGCTTATCTGAGAAAGTATATAACAATATGGATAAAGGATCATGCAGCAAAGAGAAAGCATGCACTCCAACACAAGAAGATTCCTCCACTTGAACCTGGAGCAGCAACAACTCCACACAACATCGGACATCATCCATAAAGTCTTGGTGTTGTAAAACTGTCTATCTGTGCCAAGATAAATTAGAACTCTTCATACAAGCGAACAGCCAGCCTCTCTCTTACAATACAATACAATACAATACAGTTTATTTTTGTATAGCCCAAAATCACACAGGAAGTGCCACAATGGGCTTTAACAGGCCCTGCCTCTTGACAGCCCCCAGCCTTGACTCTCTAAGAAGACAAGGAAAAACTCCCAAAAAAACCTTGTAGGGAAAAATGGAAGAAACCTCGGGAAAGGCAGTTCAAAGAGAGACCCCTTTCCAGGTAGGTTGGGCGTGCAGTGGGTGTCAAAAGAAGGGGTTCAATACAATACAATACACAGAACAGAACAAATCCTTAATACAGTATAAAAATAAAAATTTTAGAAGTACAGAGCAGAATTTAACACTAGATGATATCACATAATAAGATTTTGATATTTTTAGAATGCTGGAGACCTCATCCGTCAAGCTGCCTCCCCATTTGGCCATTCCACGGCTGAAACGTTGCTCGGCCAGCCAATCCGATGAAAGGGCCCCTCTTTCCCATGATTCCTGTGATCCTCCACCAGGGATGACTTTACCATAGGCAGGCAAACAACTTGGCAGGTGGGCCGTGGCACCAATTGCCACATTTGAGTACCGAGAACAGAAACAGAATAGGTGAGGGTTAGTATTCAATTATAATTATCATGTTACTTATGTTTTAGTGCTAATGACTAACAACAGAGATGCAGTCTGTACAGTTAATCAGCAGCTCTAGTCAGGATATGCTAAACTGAAGTAGTGAGTCTTCAGCCGGGATTTAAAGGCTGGGACCGAAGGGGCATCTCTTATAGAAGCAGGAAGACCATTCCATAGTTTAGGGGCTCTGTAACTAAAAGTTCAACCTCCCACTGTTATTTTATTAATCCTTGGAATCATAAGCAGACCGGCATCTTGAGATCTTAATGTGTGCTCAGGTTTGTAAGTCATGATAAGTTCAGACAAGTAAGCCGGACCTTGGCCATTTAATGCTTTATATGTTAAAAGGAGGATTTTGAAATCTGCCCTAAACTTAACCGGGAGCCAGTGTAAGGATTTAAGAACTTGAGTTATGTGTTCATATTTTCTTGTTCTTGTAATAATTCTTGCAGCCGCATTTTGGATTAACTGGAGGCTGTATAAAGAACAGTTTGAACAGCCAGTGAACACCGCATTACAGTAGTCAATCCTACTAGAGATAAATGCATGAATAAATTTCTCACAATCCTGTTTATTTAGAAAGCGCCTTAATTTCCTAACATTTTTAAGATGGAAGAAACATGTTTTGGACAAATTTGTAATATGTGCTTTAAATGACATGCCAGAATCAAAGATAACTCCTAGATTGCGGGCTGATTCAGTAAAATTAATTGGGATTCCAACTGAGTTAAATGTCGACAAAATATTGCTGTGATCAGCGTCATTCCCTCCAACAATTAACATCTCTGTTTTATCTGTATTTAAAGACAAGTAGTTCTCATTCATCCACTCCTTTAATTCACTAACACAACTAATTAAAGACAACATCGGAGAAACTTCATTTGATTTAAATGAAAGGTATAACTGGGTGTCATCTGCATACGAGTGAAAATTAACATTATGTTTCCTAATGAGAGATCCCAGTGGAAGCATGTAAAGTGAAAACAGTAAAGGTCCCAGTACTGAGCCCTGTGGGACACCATATTGAACTTCTGTGTATAATGATGGAGTACTGTCAGCACATTTCTGTACGTATTGGAATCGATTTGATAAATAAGAACTAAACCAAGCGAGCACGGGGCCTGTAAGACCAACATCATTTTCTAGCCTGTGCAGTAAAATAGAATGGTCAATGGTGTCAAATGCTGCACTTAAGTCTAATAACATAATTACAGTGGAGTTTCCTTCATCAGAGGATATCAGAATGTCATTTACAACCCGTGTTAGTGCAGTTTCTGTACTATGACCAGTGCGAAAACCAGACTGGAATTTCTCAAATAAATTGTAATGCATAAGGTGTGACTGAAGCTGACTGGCGACTACTTTTTCTAGTATTTTAGAGAGAAATGGTAAATTTGAAATAGGCCTATAATTATTTAGTATGTGTGGGTCTAGGTCTGACTTTTTAAGTAAAGGTTTAATGACTGACACTTTTAGTGCATCAGGTACTGTGCCATGCAGTAATGAACTATTGATAACGGTTAGAATAGGTGCTGCAAGAACATCCATTGCACTTTTTATTAATTTTGTTGGCACTGGATCTAGGGAACAAGTAGAGGGCTTCATTTTAGTAATTAAAGTTAAGACTTCCTGCTCAGTTACAGGATTAAAATTACTAAAGTGCTGAATGCAATGTGCAGCAGGGTCTGCTAAGCTAGTATTTGGTTTGTACTGTGATGCTGAGATCTTATATTTTTAATTTTCTCATTGAAGAAGTTCATAAAGTCTGTACTGCTAATATCTGTTGGTATTTTGCACTGTTGATCTGAATTGCCATTTGTTAATTTAGCCACTGTTCTAAACAGTACCCGAGGATTTTTATTATTGCTATCTATTAATGTAGAATAGTATTCTGAGCGAGCTTTAAAGAGGGCTTTTTTATATTTATTAACACTCTCTGTCCATGCTATTTGAAAGACATGTAGCTTTGTTGTTCTCCATCTACGCTCCAGTTTTCGACACTCTAATTTAAGAGCTCGAGTATTTTCATTAAACCAGGGAGAGTTTCTATGCGCTTTGATCACTTTTGTTTTAAGGGGAGCCACTGTGTCCAGAGCATCTCTCAAGGTCACATTATAATGTGATATTAGCTGATCTAAATTGTTTTCCACGTTTACATTTGATGTTAACTGATCTAATTGGTTTTCCACAATTACACTCGACTTACTCAAGGTGTCTATAAATTTTGAAGCAGAATTACAATCTAGATGTCTCACTGTCTTTGTTTTAATCTGTGAGTGCGTTGGCATGGGCAGAACTAAATCAAATGTAATTAAGAAGTGATCTGAAATAACTACATTTAATGGAGTAATATTTAAATTTTGAATTTCAACTTTGTAGGTTATAATTAAATCTAATGTGTGGTTATGATTATGAGTTGGACCTTTGACAATCTGACAAAATCCTACTGAATTTAACAAATAAGTAAAACATTTGCTAAAAGTGTCAGTTTCCACATCAATGTGTACATTAAAATCCCCCATCAGAACTACGTGATCATAATTTATAGCCAAATCAGACAGAAGGTTGCTAAATTCAGTCATTAACAATGAATATGGCCCTGGTGGTCTGTAGACTAGCACTATAATTGTGTTGGAATCTGTTTTAATATTTAAAACGAATACCTCGAAGGATGTAAAGTTGTCTAAATTTTTAGAAGTGATTTGCATTTTGTTACAATGAATTATTCCAAGGCCTCCTCCTCGACCAGAATCTCTAGACTTATGAAGGAACGAGTATCCATCTGGTGACGCCTCTGCTAGGGGGACAGTGTCACATTTACTAAGCCAGGTTTCAGTAAGAAGACACAGATCAGATTTTGTACTTAATATAATATCATTTACCAAAACAGCTTTAGTGCCAAGAGAGCGAATGTTCAATAAACAGCATTTAAAACTGCATGGTTCTTTCTGAACTGCTGATATATTTTTTGTTTTAATTTGAATTAAATTTCTATTACAGATGCCCCTGGTGGAGGGTCTGGTTTTATCCCTTGGTCTAATTATACATCTTATTTTTTGGTTATCAATTAATTTAAGGTTTGTATCAAGACTAAATTTACTGGATGCCCCACAACAGGGATTATGGATAACAGCTTCAGGAAAATAACAGGTGGGATAAACAACAGCCTGTGATTTAAGATCACACGACTGCGGCCTGAATGGTGCTCTAATCAGTCAACCAGGCAGTTTTGCTGCCATATTTTGGGATAATACATAAGATCCCCTCCAGTTAGGATGAAGACCATCTCTTCTGAAAAATCCAGGCCTTTCCCAAAAATCATCCCAATTGTTCACAAATGCTATGCTTTTATTTGCACACCAGGTTTCTAGCCAGCAGTGAAAGGAATGCAATCTGCTATAAATCACATCCCCTCTATATAATCTTGGTAAGGGACCAGATACAATTAAATTCCGACATTTTGTTTTAGCTTTGGTGCATAGAGAGATGAAGTTCCGCTTTAATACCTCAGATTGCTGTAAATAAATATCATTAGTGCCGACATGCAGCAATAAGGTAGATACTTCATCATCGGCGACACGGTCCAATGCGGCCTCTATGCCAGAAATCTTGACCCCTGCGAGGCACTTAACATTAACTGCTGGTTTAACATAGTTTGGAATTCTAACATTCCGCACTACGGAATCGCCAATTATGAGCACTTTCTTATTCTCAGTTTCCACAGGCGCGCTGCGGAGAACTGAGAACCTGTTCTGGGTCCGAATTGGTGACCTGGGTGCTGGGGGACTAAATTTTGGATTCTTAGACCCCCGTCTTACTGTTACCCACTCGCCCTGTGGCAGAATTGGTGCTGTTGATTTCGGCCGCGCACTGACTACAGTGGGACCTGGAGAGACTAAGGCCGAATCAGAAGTAGCCGAATTGTCTAAACAAACCGAGTCGATCCAATTTTCGGTTTGCCTAATCGCTATCAGATTCCTAACGCGGTCCTCCAATTCGCGTATTTTCCCGACCAACTCTAAATTAACTAAACATTTTTGGCAGGTGAATCTATCTGCACTGTCGGCCAGAAAACCTGAGCTGTACATACTGCAGGACACACAACATATAAACGCGCCCTCGACGGGCAGAGAGCAGATAGAACTTACATTAAGTATTGAAGTCATCTTTGCCGTTTTTATAGGTGCTTCGGCGCTTTCCGTGTTCAGCTGAATCACCGTCGCTTTAAGTTTCCACCACCCGCTGAACGATCGACTTTAATTTGTCACTGCTGGTTATTTCTACTGGTCAGCTGCCGGCTTTACCTCAGATGAACTTGCTCGGGTGCTTGCGAAGGGCTACGTGCCTGTGGGAGATGCCGCTGCTCTCTGCTTCCGCTCGCTGATCCGCTCTCTAGATAGATAGATAGATAGATAGATAGATAGATAGATAGATAGATAGATAGATAGATAGATAGATCTTCTGTTATGTGTTAGTCTGTCTAGTCAGTCTTGTATGTCAATGTATACATGCAGTTATCATACTTCTAGAATCCTTCATTTTATCAATAAATTGTATTATTCTGTGGACTTCATTTACCTTGATATAAGTTTAAAGGCCAGGGACCGGCCTTCTGCAACAGAGAAAGGTAAGGTTAATAAAGTAGGAGCCTTGCTGGATGAGTTATTTAATTACCTTCATTGCCAAAAGTAAAACTAAACATTAATTACCATATATATTCGCGTTCTTCAGCGCTTAAGTCGGGGCTTGATTTTACCATATATGCTATTGGTCCAAGAGATTATAATATGCTAACGCCCACCTGAGAGAGTAACCACGGGGCACATCGCCTTTTTTTTCTAAGTATTGTGCCTATGTGACCACACGGTAATACCTGAACTATTCCGAAGCACTGTTTTGTGTTTTTGTTCAAATAAAGGGCTTTAAATCAGAGAATGCAGTCGCTACTCAGGGAGTTCCGCAGGGTTCTGTTTTGGGGCCGCTTTTTTTTCCTCATTTATATCTTCCAAATAGGTAATATCTTTCAGCGCCATGATATTAAATTTAATTGTTACGCTGATGACACACAGCTATATCTATCCACTGTGGTCTATGGCCGGCTTGTCATCACGGCCAATACCCCCAGGCCGCCAGATGGAGCTCTCCCTGCAGCATGGAGGTGCCCTGGATGCCAGCAGGGAATCATGGACTATGGAGTTTTCCCTTACAAACCTGCTGGATACCTCAGGGGCCAACAGAGGATGCTGCAGGGAGGCCCAGAGAGTCACATGTGCCCTATAACCCAGGAGTGTGTCATAGGCAAAGCAACTGCGGAAGTGACGTGCTTCCTGGGTGAAGAAGGACTTTTTATCTGACCCGGAAGTAATAAGGAATCATGAACTGAAGGACTGTGGGAACACTTCCGGGTCAGGGGATATAAGAGACTAAGAAAGACACCAGAGCGTCGAGCTGAGCTGGGTGGAAGGGTGGCAACGCGTCTGGGAGTGGATTGTGATTATTTAATGAGTATAGTGGTGGAGAGGGTGCTTTGTGCATTGTGGATTATAAATAAAGTCAACTTTTGGACTTTTATCTGGTGTCTGGAGTATTGGACAAGGGTTCAAGGGAGCGATAGCGCCCCCTATCTGTCACACCACTAAATCCTCTTCTGTTTTATCTCCAAATACTCTTATGGCATATATCTGAGACATAAAGTCATGGATGACACAACTTTTTCAATTAAATAGCAATAAAACTCACCATCATAGAATCCAATTGGAATTTTTCAATGCACCAGAGCTTGCCTGAGGTTAATAACACACCAACCAGTAAATCTACTAAGGCAAGGCTGAAAAGAAAGAACTGGGGGTATCTAAGATTGAGTTTGAAAGTCAAAGCCTGGATCTGAATCCCATCGAGATGCTGTGGAGGGGATTTGAAACATGCAACACACCCTTCAAACACCACACAGCTGGAAGAATTATATCTGATGGGATGACAGAGACTGCTAAAAAGTTCTAGGAAATGATAATCTGAGGGGACAACACCAAACAGGAGAGCCAAGGGTAGACTTAATTTTTTCCTACAGGCACAAGTGGCACATCTGTTTATTTTTTTGTTGTAGTACTAGGGTGTAGGGTGTAGTACTATGGATGTAATGAGAAGTCAAGCAAAATGACCCCTTTTATTGGCTAACTAAAAAGATTACAATATGCAAACTTTCAAGGCAACTCAGACCCCTTCTTCAGGCGAGATGTAATCAATTTTTTTGTTGGATAAATTAATGCAACTTTTTTATTATATCATCTTTATCTGTAGATACTATTTAAATGAAGATCACATTTTGATATGTCCTCATACAGTATGTTAAAAAATGAAAAAAAAGCATTTCATGGGGTGTCTTATTTTGTACGTGTAGCATGCATTCTTTGTATGTGACTTCCTTGTGTACAGTATGTGACTGTATGTGCTCTTGACAAAAGACAAATGAAACTGTCCATCTTTATTTGAGAAACTCGAGGCTCAGTCCTCACAGGTGGCGCAGTGGTAGTGCTGCTGCTTTGCAGTAAGGAGACTGTGGAAGATTGTGGGTTTGCTTCCCAGTTCCTCCCTGTGTGGATAGCGCTTTGAGTACTGAGAAAAGCGCTATATAAATGTAATGAATTATTATTATTTTATTATTATTGGCTGCAGACCTGGACACACAAGTTTACAGTCAGATGTTTCCGTACACTTAGGGTGAATTGTATATAACTCACTTTATAACATCTCCACAGATTTTATACTAGCAAACTATTTATTTGGCATAATGCTGAAGACATCTGCTTTGTGCTGGGCAAAAGTAATTTTTTCCAGCAAAGTACACAGACCTCAGTGTATTTCACTTTTTGTTGACTGAATCACACTTCCAGTGGGTCACAAGTTTCCATACACTTTAGGTGAATTCTTTAAAACTAACTTAATGACTCCTCCACAGGTTTTATACTATCCATCCATCCATTATCCAACCCGCTATATCCTAACTACAGGGTCACAATTCTTGTATTGTTAGTTTTCTCTGTTCAAGGTTTTCTCAGTGTTATTCAATGTTTTTACATTTAGTTTACTATTATACTTTGCATTCTATGGTATAATTAACTATATTTGTGCTTAAAAATCTTTAAAAAAATATATTTACATACAGTTTGTACGGTCTGGAACGGATTAATTGTATTTACATACAATCCTATAGGGGAAATTACTTTGGTTCACGACCAAATCGGGTTACGACCAGAATTTTGGAACAAATTATGATCATGAACCGAGGTTCCACTGTATTTCACTTTTTATTGACTGCATCACAATTCCAGAGCGTCACAACTTTTTATACAATTTGCTAATATTTGTTAGCATTGCCTTTAAATTGTTGAACTTGATCCAAATGTTTTGGGTGGACTTTCACAAGCTTCTTACAATAAGTTGCCGGGATTGTGGCCCTTTCCTCAAGACAGAACTTCATAGGCCTTCTTGCTCACACATACTTTTTCAGTTTGGCCCACACATTTTCAATTAAGTTGAGGTCAGAGAGTGATGGCCATTCCAATACCTCAACCTTTTTCTCCTTAGAGAACAAGAGTGGATTAAATAACTTAGTTATTGTGACAAAATGCATCACTAAGCCATCAAGATTGCAATACTTTTGCCACTTTAAATTGCCTTAATAATAAAGTGGGTGGGCACTGTCATGTACCAACACCTGCAATAACAGGGGAACTGAATTTGTTGCCTTTAGGATGCACCCTATGACACCAAACAGGACAACCTGGTTATTAAAAAAAATTAGCGTAGTGAATATCATAAAATGATATTTAGATTATTTTATTTCCTTTTTTAAAATCCTTTACTTCTGAATAAGCCATATCTTTACTGTTTCATTTTTAGAAATGGAAATGTGAGTAGAGCCATTAATTATTTTCAGATTCATTTCCTATCAGTGACTCACAGTACTGAAATGCTTAGACGTTCGTGGGCTTGTGTCGTAGTCAAAGCTCAGCAAAGTTTATTTTAGCTAAAAAAGGAAATGTAATCAAGTGTTGTGGATAAAATCCAAATGCTCAGCTCTTACTTTCTAGACAATTTCTTGGATGAGCCTCCATTTTTCAAGTTAAAGTATCTTGATTACGCTGTGTTCATCATTCCCCTGTATTTTGCAATGTTGCTGGTTAGCCAGGAGTGGCACAGTGGTAGTACTGCTGCCTTGTAACAGTAAGGGGACCAGGGTTTGTGTCCTGGGTCCTGCTTGTGTGTCATTTGCAAGTCATCCCCGTGTCTAGGTGGGTTTCCTCCCACAGTCCATAGACATGCAGGTTAGGCGGATTGGCAATGCTAAAGTGTGGTTGGTGCGTGTGTGTGTATTTGCCCTGGGATAAACTGGAACCCTGTCCACAGTTTGTTCCTGCTTTGTGCCCTATGCTAGCTGGGATAGGCTCCAGAAAACCCCCTAAGACCCTGTTCAGGGCTAAGCGGCTTTAAAAATGACCGACTTGTTAGCCTACAGTTTTTGTCCAAAGTCCTTCTCTTAACAATAGCTGTTCTCAAATTCAGTTAACACTAGAATTGCTGAAGCCTACGAAAAAACTTGTAATCCCGGCACACCTTAAATTCCTTTGCACCTCTCCATCAGTGTCTTTTGTGTTGTAAATGTGTCGATCAGCACAAGCAGCAAGCTGCCTGCTATACCATCAGCCGCCCATCACTGCAGTTCAATTTACAAACGAGGTTGTCAGTGCTCAGTGTTTATGTTGGAGTAAAATGCCTGGAGTTGTAGAGTGTAAATAATATAGTATATTGTTATTTGGAATACATACATTTCATGGTTGTTCTGTGTCTACAAAGATCTGGGTAAGTGTAAGATGAAAGGAAATGTGAGAAATGCTGAACACATATCTAAAGCAGAAACTTTTTCCATGTTATGCTAATAATGACGTGAAGTGTATAATGTTTGAATACTTTAGTCCAAATATCAAATAATATCAAATAAACATGTGTGCTTTAATTCAAGAATATAACCAAAGTAAAAAAAAAAAAAAAAAAAGCATTCAATTTACATGTGGCTGTCAATGAGTTAAAAACCCAAGCTCAAATGTCAATCAATGGAGAGTTTACATGTATTCTTGAATGGTGCAGCGGTAAGAACCTCTTATAACCTGGATGTTCCAGGTTCGAGACTGGGTGCTCCGTGTTTTGAGTAGTGAGCTGCTAGCCTTATATATAATTTGATACTATCCGTATGTATGGTGTTCGCGTCAATACCCGACTCAATACAAGTTATAACCATGTAATTTGGCATCCGTCCTTCTTACATCTATTGGCAAACTGAGTAATGACGGCTGGGTATTAACAACAGTCATTGTTTAAATTTTAGCCGATCTCAGATCTAAAATGAGTGACAATCGCAACGCAGCCAGAAGACCAGTGGCCGCGGAAAGGATGCGCAGGAAACAAAGTCACATGACTGACGAGGAACGTAGACTTGCTAATGCGACCAGATGCACACAATGTGCACAACAAACGGATGAGCACCTTGTGGTTACAAATGCTACTAACACTGAAACAAATCGTGCAAATCGGACACAAAGGACAGATGAAGAACGTACACTACAGAATGCTACTAACGCTGAAAGAAATCATGCCAGCCATGCACAAGCGACTGAAGAAGCTTGAGCAGCCGCAAATGCAGCACAGGTTGAAAGAAATCGAGCAGCCTGTGCCTTGCGGCGTGAAAATGCTCAGCGGCACGGCATTGCCTTGTGCAATCACACAGATATTATTGAGGACGAATCGTGGTTGACATTAATCAACCATGCACCAGTCGGGGACTGGCAGGACATGATCCGCCACGCCAACATAATTATTACTCCGACACTGATTACAGTTGTAAAATACGGTTTGTTTTGAAAACTTGTATGCCGGAAAAAATCAAATGAGGTGCGCCGAAGACCTGAGTTCACGTCTCGCAGCCCTGTTTAAACAGGAAGGTCTTCATTACATCGGCTGAAAACGTCAATTTTAAGCACAAATCAGTGCCATGGTAACAAAATCATTTCAAGGACTTAAAAAAACAAATAATTCTTTGCAGAGAAAGTATGGATTTCACAAACGTAGAATCTGTAGCCCGATTCAATCAGGCTCCCAGTCGCTAGTTATTATTATTATAGCCATGTAAACCCGTGCTGTAAAAAGCCCGGGGTCCTAGAAACTATTGAAATCGTCAGAAAAAAATTGAAATGTAAAGATGTCAGGTAATTGAAAGGAACTACTCTGGGAGTCTCTCTCCTAGGAGGATTCGTTTTGCCGATGTGCTCACCTCGCTTGTCCATTAGTGGCGGGAGGAAAAGGAAAAGTAAAAGGGATACCGTTTTGCCGATGTCAGTGGCTAAGTGAATTTGTCTTTCTTGTGAGGTTTTGTTTTGCTGACGTGCTCATCCCGTTTCTGTATTAGCGGCTAGGCAACGTTGTCTTTCTTCGGAGGATTCGCTTTGCAGATGTGCTGGCCTCACTTGCGTATTAGTGGTGGGAGGAAAAGTAAAAGAGATATCATTTGCCAATGTTAGCGGCTTAGCAAGTGTATCTTTCTTCTGAGTTTTTTCTTTGCAGACGTGCTGGCCTCGCTTGTGTTATTAGTGGCTAAGCGAGTTTTCTGTTTTCTTGGATGCAGAGCCTTTACCTCGACTCCACCTCTCACTTCCGGGCTGGACAGGCACATGTAGACATTCATATATAAGATTACTACTATAATATTAAAAAAAACATACATTTGATATGAGTCTGTGTGTAAATTTTGGCTACTTGTAAAAGTTAACGCTCATTTTTTTATTATTCAATTTTATTCTGTCAGTGATGTTCACGTGGTACGAACTTGACTCTCCCTCTAAGATGATGACATTTATCTTCATTCTTTTCACAAGAGCAACTGGCAATCAAAGATACAATGTCCCGTGACCGCTATCAGATTTGACAAAGGCAGGATCGTAGCAACAGACAGTTTCTTCACAGCGCTTTCGCTGGCTAATACACTGCTGCACCTCAACGCAACTCTGCTTGGCACTGGTAATGAACTTTCTCCATTACCAGTATAACATGGAAAAAGTTTCTGCTTTAGGTGTGTGTTCAGCATTTCTTGCATTTCTCGCATTTCCTGTCATCCTACACTTACCCAGATCATTGTAGACATGGAACAGACATGAAATGCATGTATTCCAAATAACGATATACTGCATCATTTACACTATACAACTCCAGGCACCTCACACACAGATAAGGAGCCTTGGCTTGAGTTGGGAGAACTTTTGGCTGAGTTGAGCTCTGTCAAGGGGGTGATGGGATAGCAGGCTGATTACTGCTTGTGCTGATTGACACATTTACAAAACCAAAGACACTGTTGGAGAGGTGAGAAGGAATTTAAGGAGGCCAGGGATAACAAGTTTTTTTAGCTCTGCATTTAATACCATAATCACCCCCCAAACGTCAATAAGTTGGACAACCTGGCTCCTGTGTCATTGACTTCCTCTAGACCAGACCACAGAGAAGCACATTGCTACTCTCATCCTGAATGCGGGAACACCTCAGTGCTGTGTGTTGAGCCTTTGTTCTCTTTACCCATGACTGCACCTCCATTCACCCATCCATCCATTATCCAACCTGCTATATCCTAACTACAGGGTCACGGGGGTCTGCTGGAGCCAATCTCAGCCAACACATGGCGCAAGGCAGGAAACAAACCCCGGGCATTATGCCAGCCCACCGCAGGGCGCACACACACACACACTAGGGACAATTTAGGATCACCAATGCACCTACCCTGCATGTCTTTGGACTGTGGGAGGAAACTGGAGCACCCGGAGGAAACCCGCACAGACACGGAGAGAACATGCAGACTCCATGCAGGGAAGACCCGGGAAGAGAACCCAGGTCTCCTAACTGCGAGGCAGCAGCGCTACCCACTGTGCCACCGTGCCACCCCATTCACATATCCAATAGTATAATTACACTTGCTGATGACACTATGATAGTTAGACTATTGTAGCAAGTGGCCTACAGGAAAGAGGTAGATAAATCTGGCTGAACTCAACTCTAAGCACCACTAAGACAAAGGAGATCATTGTAAACTTCACATGAACTCAGCATATACCCCACCGCTCCCTTCTCATTTAAGGAGAAGTAGTGGAATGTGTGCAGAATTTCACCTTCCAAGGAGTTTACATAACCAAACAAACGACCTTGTCCCTTAACACCTCAACAGAGAATTTACTTCCTTAGGAAACTGAAACAAGCTCAACTTCCTGAAGGACTATTGGTGAACTTCAACCACAACATCACAAAGAGTTCACCACTCCTACTGCATGACTGCATGGTACGGAGGCTGTGTGGCCACCAAGCAGAAGGATCTGCATTGTTTGGTGACGGTGGTTTCTCACATCATCAGGACGGGCCTCTAGCAGCTGAATAATGTCTGAATTAGCTAACTGAAGAAGGCTAACAGCAGAGACACAACACGCCCTGGACATTCCCTGGTTAATTCAGTACCATCTGGTAAGTGGAATTTGACAATCTGATCTCACATTAGCTGAAAGAAAAATAAAGCTGTGAGCTCCCTCACAGCTGAGAACTGGTTTGCACCCCCAAAGTTGACTGTTATTACATACACACACACAATTCAGCAGCTTCAATCTATTTATTTACTGCTAATTATTATTTCACTGCTCTTTCTTTAGTGTGTACAGTCAGTGAATTTGAGTTATTTCCTTTTAATGTATTATTGATTTTATGGGAGATATACCAAATTTCACTGTATGCAAGTATAATAATAGAAATTTCTATAATATAAAATAGGTTTGGGATGAAAAATCTGATGTCCATGGAACCTCAAAGAGAGGTGCTAGAATCAGGTTAAAAAGACCCATTAAGATATAGCCTATAGTGTGCACTTGAAGGAGCTGTGAGGGTTAAAGCCTTGTTCTACCACCTTGAAAAAATTCATTTACACACCGAGTGGCATCTCAGGACTTCACCTGCAACTAAAACATTAATCAAGGACATCTTCTTCTTCTGGTTGCTCCCATTAGATGTTGCCACAGCAGATCATCTTCTTCCATATCTTCCTGTCCTCGTCATCTTGTTCTGTTACACCCATCACCTGCATGTCCTCTCTCACCACATCCATAAACCTCCTCTTAGGCCTTTCTCTTCTCTTCTTGCCTGGCAGCTCTATCCTTAGCATCCTTCTCCCAATATACTCAGCATCTCTCCTCTGCACATGTCCAAACCAATGCAATCTCGCCTCTCTGACTTTGTCTCCCAACCATCCAACCTGAGCTGACCCTCTAATGTCCTCATTTCTAATCCTATCCATCCTCGTCACACCCAATGCAAATCTTAGCATCTTTAACTCTGCCACCTCCAGCTCTGTCTCCTTCTTTCTGGTCAGTGCCACCGTCTTCAGCCCATATAACATAGCTGGTCTCACTACTGTCCTGTAGACCTTCCCTGACACTCTTCTCCACCCATTCCACCATGTCTGCACTCTCTTTTTCACCTCTCTTCCAGAATCCCCATTACTCTGAACTGTTGATCTCAAGTATTTAAACTCATCCACCTTCTCCAACTCTACTCCCTTCATCCTCACGATTCCACTGACCTCCCTCTCATTTACACACATGTATTCTGTATTGGTGGTCCTACTAACTTTCATTCCTCCCCTCTCTAGAGCAGATCTCCACCTCTCCAGGGTCTCCTCAACCTGCTCCCTACTATCACTACAGATCACAATGTCATCAGCAAACATCATAGTCCACGGGGACTCCTGTCTAATCTCATCTTTCAACCTGTCCATCACCATTGTAAATAAGAAAGGGCTCAGAGCCGATCCCCAATGTAATCCCACCTCCGTCTCTCCTACTGTAGACCTCACCACTGTCACACTTCCCTCGTACATATCCTGTACACCTCTTACGTACTTCTCTGCCAGTCCCGACTTCCTCATACAATACCACAGCTCCTCTCAAGCCACCCTGTCATATGCTTTCTCCAGGTCCACCAAGACGCAATGCAGCTCCTTCTGGCCTTCTCTAAACTTCTCCATCAACATCAACAGAGCAAACATCGCATCTGTGGTGCTTTTTCTTGGCATGAAACCATCCTGCTGCTCACTTTTCATCACCTCACTTCTTAACTGAGCTTCCACTACTCTTTCCCATAACTTCTTGCTCTGGCTTATCGTTTTTATCCCCCTGTAGTTACTACAGTCCTGCACATCCCTATTAATTCTTAAATATCAGCACCAGTACACTTCTTCTCCACTTCTCAAGCATCTTCTCACTATCCAAGATTCCATTAAACAATCTGGTTAATTAAGATAGATATCCATCCTAACCAGTTCAACAGTTAAAGAATCAGATCAAAAGTGGGTCATAGTTATTGACAAACATTGTGGAGAACTTGATGCTACTCTATATATTTACTAATTTGATCCACAGTCGGTTGAGTGATTTACTCGGCTTTGACCACATTCCTTGTCATTTGTAAATGTGAGCTCCATGTATTTGGCCATGTTTTGGCTTCTAATTTATAAAACCTCTTGCAGACTTGAGTGTGAAAGTATACGTACACCAAAAAAACAGGAAAATGTCTATGGCAAAAAAATATATACTTTATATATGTGTGTGATTTATAAACCCTGGCATATGCACATTTGCATGCATTTCACCTTTTTAAATCACTTATAATTGCGCTTATACGAATGGGTCTCGAACCTCCGCCCCGTTGCTATTCTGAAACAGCCATACATGAACTATACTAATCAACCTCATACATATGCAATCAAGATGCTGCAGACGTCGGGCCCACAGGCCACCCTCATGAAGTCTGTTTCTGTTTGTTTGTTCAGAGACATTCACACCAGTGGCCTGCCTGCAGGAGATTATTTTGTAGGCTCTGCCAGTACTCATCCTGTTCCTCCTTGCCCAAAGGAGCAGATGCCAGTCAGTCCTGCTGATGGGCTAAGGACTTTCTATGGCCCTGTACAGCTCTCCTAGAGTAACTGCCTGTCTCCTGGAATCTCCTTCATGCCATTGGCAATGGTACATATTGATGTGCCTACCATCCTGGAGAAGTTGGACTACCTGTGCCAGCTCTGTAGGGTCCAGGTATGGCCTCATGATACCAGTAGTGACACTGACCATAGCCAAATGCAAAACGAGTGACAAAACAGATGAGGAGGATCAAAATGTCAGTGGCCTCCCTCCAGCTTTTTAACCATTTATTCCTGTTTTGGGGGGTCTTCTCATTGTTACCTGATGAACTGAAGAACAAGCCCCTCTGCTACTTCACTGAGCAGATCAATAGCCCACACATTTCATTGACTTGATGCCATATTAGGATTCAAAAGGGTTCCTTTCATTTTTTTGAGCAGTATATATAAAAAGAGCTCCCTGACTATGTCAGAGATGGAAGGGCTGGATCATGAGTACAGTTATTTAACACATGGTTGTCCAACTCCAGTGCTGGGTGGCCACAGTGGCTGTTTTATTTGCTGCTAATTAATTACTATTCCCTTCATTTTCACTGAATTGATAGCATAATTGTTTTTTTATTCATTAATTAGAAGCAAAACAATAATAAGATACAAAACAGAGCAGTGTGGATTAGCGGTTAAGACTTTGGACTTCAAACCCTGGACGGTACGGTGGCATAGGGGTAGTGCTGCTGCCTTGCAGTAAGGAGACCTGTGTTCGCTTCCCAGGTCCTCCCTGCGTGGAGTTTGCATGTTCTCACCATGTCTGCGTGGGTTTCCTCCCACAGTCCAAAGACATGCAAGTTAGGTGCACTGGCGGTCCTAAATTGTTCCTAGTGTGTGTGTGTGTGTGTGCGTGTGTGCGTGTGTGTGTGTGTGTGCGCGCCTTGGGGTGGGCTGGCACCCTGCCTGGGATTTATTCCTGCCTTGCACCCTGTGTTGGCTAGGACTGGCTCCAGCAGACCCCCGTGACCCTGTAGTTAGGATATAGCGGGTTGGAGAATGACTGACTGACTGACTTCAAACCCTGATGTTGTGGGTTCAGATCCCACTACTGACACCACTGTGTGACTCTGAGCAAGTCACATGACCTGCCCGTGCTCCAATTGGAAAACCAAAAGAAGTGGAACTGATTGTATGATAAATGGTGTAAGTTGCCTTGGATAAAGGCGTCAGAACATATAAATAAATGTAAAACAAAGCAAGTCGACACATGGCTGGCTAACCCGTGTCCATCACACGATTTGTAAAAGTAAAGAAAGGTGAAGGTCTCAATAATTTTGATCTGCTCAGGTCCACAAAATGTTTTGACAGTGCTTTAGCTAAAGGCTAAGCGTCATGCGAGAAAGTGGCGTTATAAGTCTTCGGTGCCTTCTGTGATCCTGGGAAATGTGAACTCACTACAAAATGAGATTGACGAACTAGCTGCACTGGTGATAAATGTCAGGACCTACAGAGAATGCACTTTATTGTGTTTTTGTGATGCTAACATGGAGCTACCCGGGTTTAGCACAGTTAGAGCGGACAGAGACGCAAATACCTGCAGGAAGCGGAAAGGAGGAGGACTCGCTCTTTATGTAAATACAAGGTGGTGCAACTCAGGACGTAAACGTTAAAATCTCCAATTGCTCCAGGGACATCGAACTGTTGGCCGTAAGTCTGCGTCCCTATTACTTGCCCAGAGAGTTTGGACACGTGATTGTTGTTATTGTTTACATCCCCCCTAGGGTGAACGAAGAGATAGCGGGTGACATCATCCATTCCGCGGTTGCTAAGTTACAAACGCAGCACCCTGAGGCGCTTGTGCTAATCGCTGGAGACTTTAATCATGTGACGCTGGACAAAACATTACCTGCCTTCTCCCAGTATGTGGACTGTAACACCCGGGGAAACAGGACTATCGACCTACTGTATGCAAACGTTAAAGACGCATACAGTGCCACCCCGCTGCCTGCGCTTGGGAAAGCAGATCATAATCTGGTTCTGCTTCAGCCTTACTACAAACCAAGAGTGAAGGAGCTACATACAACCACACGCTCAGTCAGGAAGTGGTCCCCTGAGGCAGAGCAGGCTCTGAGAGACTGGAACTATGGACTGGGATATCCTGCAGGGGTCACATAGTGAGAACATTGAGGAGGTTGTTGACTGCACTACTGATTACATCAACTTCTGTATGGACATTGTAGTTCCAGTAAGATCAGTACGCTGCTATGCTAACAACAAGCCATGGATTACAAGTGACATCAAGAGCCTTTTGAACCAGAAGAAAAGGGCTTTTAAAGGTGGTGATCAGCATGAGCTCAAGTGTGTGCAGAAGGAACTCCGAGTCCAGC
>JANRMT010028174.1:12618355-12639104 GCA_026402145.1 Polypterus bichir lapradei
GAAGAAAAAATGTGAGGTCTGAATACACAATGGGAGGTCGGAAAATTGAGAGTCCACCTTATGAGAAGGATTTAGGAGTCATAGTGGACTCTAAGCTATCAACTTCCTGACAGTGTTCAGAAGCCATTAAGAAGGCTAACAGAATGTCAGGTTATATAGCGCCTTGATGTGTGGAGTACAAGTCACAGGAGGTTCTGCTCAAGCTTTATAACACACTGGTGAGGCCTCATCTGGAGTCCTGTATGTAGTTTTGGTCTCCAGGCTACAAAAAGGTCCAGAGAAGAACGACTAGGCTCATTCAGGGCTACAGGGGCTGAGTTATGAGGAAAGATAATTTTTTTTTAAAAAAGTGAGCCATACAGAACAGGAAAAAGAAGGGTCTTTTTGTTATTTTCTTCATGATGGGCAGAATTCATTTATCAAGCTGAGTATGAGTTATGAGGAAGGATTAAAAGAGCTGAGCCTTTACAGTTTAAGCAAAAGAAGATTAAGAGGTGACATGATTGAAGTGTTTAAAATTATGAAGGGAATTAGTACAGTGGATTGAGACTGTATTTTAAAATGAGTTCATCAAGAACACGGGGACACAGTTGGAAACTTGTTAACGGTAAATTTCACACAAACATTAGGAAGTTTTTCTTTACACAGAGAATGATAGACACTTGGAATAAGCGACCAAGTAGTATGGTAGACAGTAAGATGTTAGGGACTTTCAAAGTGGATGGGACTGGCGAGCTTTGATGGCCTGAATGGCCTGTTCTCGTCTAGAGTGTTCTAATGTTCTAATGTTCTAATACACAATAACATCCTTCTAATGAGAGGAACTGAACGCCTCTGTCTGGGAAGGGCAAGGCAAAGGAAATTCTTTAAAAATGAAGATCCTTAGTAGCAGTAGTAGTCCCTGTGCACCCTTCCATTCCACTCTATACTGGTTAACCCTCCAATGTCTATGTAGAGAACTGGCACCACTTCTCACACACAGTTTTATGGGCCCCCTTCCCACTTTACGATTGAATTATTATTATTATTATTATTATTATTATTATTATTATTATTATTATTATTATTATTATTATTAATTATCAGTTATTGACTTATTGCATTGTGGGGCTGGAGGTTTCACCAGGGCCCTATCTAGAGTACCAACACCAAGTTTCCTGGGCTATCCCCTCGCCCCTCAATCAAATTCTAGTGTGTCACCGTTATAACACATTGACGGCTAGACCATTTATTACTAGGATGATGCAGTATTGATCTGTGCAAATATGATAAATAAGAAATTCGATCAAAATTGTATTAGAAGTTATTACTATCAACTGTAGCTCTGTTAAAAATGTAAAGAAACTGTTAATTATTTTATTTTGACCAGCAACATGACTAATAGTCCTCATTTGAATTAGGGGCCTAGAAGCATCGCACCACACCGAGTGCAGGCTTAGAATCACACCTACTGTAAATCTAACGTGTTTCTTTGTGCTGTCCATACTTGTAGGTAGTTGGTGACTGTTTCAGCTCAGTCCTCGGCAGATTATTCACGTACTGCCGGCCTGACAATCATGACAAGTCTGATGCCTTGTGATGAAGAAACGTCTTTGAGGCAGCCTACCACATCAGTGCCAGAGACCTACAGGTGCCACATCATCCAACTGATTGTCACCATCTCGATCACTGTCATTAGCATCACAGCATTCATCATACAAGTAATCGAATTGCTTCAAAACATCAGCAGCTTTATACCTTTTTTGTGACAACATAACTACAGACTTTTTATTTATAGCATTATTTTCTGTAAGCTGTTGCCACCAAAAAAAAATTCTATGGCTTTCCACTAGATGGCAGCACTGCAGTAGGTAACAGAGATGCAGCAGCAAAGCTCACCAGCAAGTTGACTGCGCCTACAGTTGAGATCAGAGTTATATCATAACTTGACAGGCTCAACGAGATAGGATTTAACTCGTACCTCATGCTCAAAGTGTTAACAGAGTGCTGCCAGTAATTTGTTTCCACTTCAAGCTACTCATTTACATTATAAAAAGCAAGAAAATGTCAGAAAATGCAAAAAAAGACATAACAGGTTTGCCTAAAAAAAAAAAAGGCAAATAAAAGCAAACGATTCTCAATTCTCAATCCAATAAATTAAATATGCAAAAAATGAAACAAGAAAATGAAAATGCACTATGATATGCACTTGGTGAACCACTAAATGATCCACTCTCATCTTCAAGATGTGGCGGCTGGGGGCGGTCCTTCAGTAGTGACATCAGGTGGCTCTGCCTCTTGAGGTTCCACCCAGAGCAGACTTAATAGAAAATACATAATAAACAAATGAATAGTAAAATATTAAACAAAAAATAAACATGCATCAGGAAACACACCCTGGCTGAAAGGTGACGTGTCCCTTTATGAGAGTAAAATAAAACAATGTAATTTTTAAAAAAATATATTACTAGCTGTATGTCACTTTTTAAAACATGTTTTTAAGGATAAATAAACTGTAATATCTTTAAGAATGCATTGTAGAATATGTAAATTATTGATATTTTGTATACTGTGATCTATTTCCAAGTATAATATAAAAATGGGACTAATATACTATAAAATACATATTAGACAATTACACTGGCTACAAATGCAAGACCCCAAACTCATTGCCCCAGTCTAATTCTTCTTTACCTCGCCAGTTGGGCAGTTTTTATTGCAGGCTTGAGAAGCCCCCCATCCACCACTCAGAACATCAGTCAACCTGACTTCTCTCTCCTTCCATCCAACTGCTCCTCCCCTCTTGGCATTGATGAGTATGAAGTCCATTTGTCAGAAATGTCATGAAGCTTCATGTCCAGACAGCATCTCCTCATCCACACTACGGCACTCTTCTGGTCAGTTAGCTCCCGTATTTGAATACATCTTCACTCAGCCTTTGGCTCAATGCCTCTTTCAGAGTATCCACGACCATCCTCATGCCTAAGAAGCCAAATATAAGTCAAGTCAAGTTGGGGAGCATGCACTGGTACAGTGTGTTGCCGTACCCACCACACGATGAAACAACTCAGGATCCCGGTTGGCAACCCCCCAGGCAGACACGTGGTCCAGTCCCACCCTCTGGAAATTACCTTTTATCTGCCACAGCCAGGTGTTATGTGGGCGACCCACCCCTTGGCCTGGTCCAGCCACTCGGGTCCCCAACAATGAGAATCTTACGAGCTGGATCACCTTCGGGGAAATGTGCCACATGGCTGTAACTGACGCTCCCTCACAATGCAGGTCATGTGCCTCATTCGGGACTCCATGAGCAACACAAATTCAAACCAGCAGTACCCATTGATTTCCTGGAGAGACACAGTACCAAAGCTAAATACATCCAGTCTAAATAGATTACAGGCCAGTGTCTTCAGCATCACAAATCTGTCACAGATTCTCTTCTTGGACCACTGCAATTTGCCGTGCCAACAGGTCACTTGCAAAGGCAACAAACACGGCCACTCTATACTTTATCTTCAACCTACTAATACTATAATCTTATTTGTGGATTTCAGTTGTGCATTTCACACAATCCTACCAGAGTGTCTCCATAACAGACTTCTCAGTATGAATGAGGATTAAACCATGTGTCTCTGAATCACTGACTTTCTCAGTAATAGACATCAAACAGTGAAGATGGGTGATTATTGGTCAGATCCCCTGATTCTGAGCACAGTGCCCCCTCAAGGTGTGTCCTGTCTCATCTTCTTTACTCTCCCCTGTCTACACCATTGACTGCACCTCTAGTGTCTCATCTGTTACTATGCTGAGGTTTGCTGATTGCACTGCACTGATTGGCCTGACTACAGACAGAGTTGAGGTAGCATGTTGGAGATGGATGTGGATCAGCTGGCTGCTTGGTGCACCCTCAACAATCTTAACCTGAATTCCTTGAAAACATTACAAATAATTGTGGATTTTAGGAGACACTCCTCACCTCCTACACTGCTAGTTATTAATGGTGGCTTTATTTCAATTTCAATTTCTCGGCACAACTATCACTCACAATTTAAGCTGGGATGAAAACAGAACTGGTCTCATCAAAAAGGCTCAGCAGTGTATGTTGTTTCTCTAACAACTTAAAAAGCTGAACCTGTCCTGATTAGTGCAGGTCCAGTTTTATCACTGAAAGCCTGCTCACTCGAAACATAAACCGCAGCGTGTTATTTGATCAGCAGATCTAAAACTGGATTCCGTTGAGAACCTGCAAACATCACAGGTCATGAAACATATAGGAAATGAAATCAAAGATGACACTCACCTGGGCAACCATCTCTGTCAGTTCTGACTATCGAGGACACATAAGCAGCCACTAAAGGTAAGAACTACTGGACATGTCAGCAGTTTGCGTCCTACTGCAGTCACTCTGGTTAAACACCATCTCTGATTCATCTCGGCTGTTCCTGATTCTAAACTCCTCTAGTCAACATAAATTATGTTTATTTTGTACAGGACTTATTATATATTATTGGGCAGGAGTGCAATTCTGCTTTAATGCATTGTTTTGTAGATCTGTGATCACTGCATATAATGCTGTGAGGGTGTCATGTATTGCATGTTGTTACTTTCTCGTATACGAAGCATAGGGAAAGGATTGGAATCATCCAGAGATTCGATGTTGAGATTTTAATGAATCTTGACATTTTAGACTTTTCTGACTTTCTCGTATATGAAATATAGTAAAAGAACTGGAATCATACACACTTTCGATGTTGAGATTTTAATTAATCTCGACGTTTAAGACCTCTCTGACTTTCTCGTATAAGAAGTAAAGGGAAAGGATTGGAATCGTCCACAGATTCGATGTTGAGATTTTAATGAATCTTGACATTTTAGACTTTTCTGACTTTCTCGTATATGAAGTATAGTAAAAGAACTGGAATCATACACACTTTCGATGTCGAGAGTTTGATGAATCTCAACGTTTAAGACCTCTCTGACTTTCTCTTATACAAAGTATAGTAAAGAACTGGAATCATACACACTTTCGGTGTTGAGATTTTAATTAATCTCGACGTTTAAGACCTCTCTGACTTTCTTGTATAAGAAGTAAAGGGAAAGGATTGGAATCGTCCAAATATTCGATGTCGAGAGTTTGATGAATCTCAACGTTTAAGACCTCTCTGACTTTCTCGTATAAGAAGTATAAGGAAAGGATTGGAATCATCTACAGATTCGATGTTGAGATTTTGATGAATCTCAACGTTTAAGACCTCTCTGACTTTCTCGTATATGAAGTATAGTAAAAGAAATGGAATCATCCATACTTTCAATGTCTATATTTTGATGAATCTCGACGTTTAAGACCTCTCTGACTTTTTCGTATTAGAAGTATAGGGAGAGGATTGGAATTGTCCACAGATTCGATGTTGAGATTTTGATGAATCTTGACGTTTAAGACCTTTCTGACTTTCTCGTGTTAGAAGTATAGGGGAAGGATTGGAATCGTTCACAGATTTGATGTTGAGATTTTGATTAATCTCGACATTTTAGACCTTCCTGACTTTCTCGTATATAAAGTATAGGGAAAGTATTTGATGCCTATTTCGAGTTTTTGATTAATCTTGAATTTTTAGACCTCCCTGAATCCGAAAATACCATTTTCAGAATTATGTCTGTGTTTCTGTGTGTGTGTGGATATGTAAACACGATAACTTGAGTACGTTTTCACTTAGGTCAACCAAATTTTGCTTACAAGTATTAGGTACAAAACATAGATTTCTGTCAGCTCTTGGGCTATTTCTGTTACCCAGAAATGGTACTTTACCTTTTATTCTGATTTATTTAACTTTACTTTTATCATAATTGTTCAATATATTATTAATTTGATTTGATATGTTGTTGATGGTTCTTTAATGTACATGATATAAAAATATAATCATTGTCATTCGGTTTACTCCTCAAATATCTATCCCCATATCTGAGTATACGAGAAAGTCAAGGGGAGACCACTCCTGATTTTGTTGTATTGTAAGTGTCAGACTGGAGGGGCTGGCATCCTAATTGGGACTTGAGATAATTACCAACCCAGCTAGCAGGCCATAATTGATAGAACACAGAAATGGAGGTACAACCCAGCTGAGATGTTTATAACCGACTTAGGATGACCAGGTAATGGATGGACAAGGGATGAAAGGATTGCATGAACAATTCATCTCCCAGCACGAGGGGTGTCAGTCTTCCCCAGTCAGGGGTTCAGTTAGGACACCTGCAGGGTTGCCTGAGAGTTGTAGAGCAGAATGGTGACCCTGTCAGGGTCCTTCAATGGACACAGTGAGGAATGGGCCTCCCTATTTTGTTGAACTTCCATGAGACCAGAAACTCTACTGGTTCCACCATCATTGGAAGCCACCTTCTCTACAAGGGAGTCAGATTTGAGAGGAGGTGGGCAACACTAATGGAGGAGTGGTAGAAGGCTGACTAGCTATGTGTCTTATTATTTGCTGGACTGATGTAGCCTTAGAAGAGTCATTATTAAACAAATATCATGTAGAAGCTGGAGGTGCTGCTCCTCTGTAAGGACACAATTCACACGCACTGCATTGTGGGAGGAGGCGGGCTGATGAGTGGAGAGGCAGCACTTATGTATTTAGTTTAAGCACATTCAATTAAAAAGCTCAGTAGCTTTTGCCTGCATCAAGAAAACATTGTCTGGTGTGTTTTCTTCCCACACAGGACACTACAGTCACTTTATATATTGTGCTGGCTGAATTGGGTCTGGTGGTCAGATGTCACATACAGGAGGGAAAATAAGTATTGAGTATGTCAATTTTTTTCTGAGTAAATGTATTTCTAATGGGGCTATTGACATGAAATTTTCACCAGATGTTGGTGAAGTGGAATGACACAGGGAATACGTATTGAACACACAGAAAGCCAAGAAAGAAGCTGAAATCTGTCAGGATATAGAAAGCAATCCTGATAGCCCCCTATCAGTGCAAGTGAATATCAGCTGCTTTAGTCCTAATTGATAGTTTCTCATTCCCAAGGTGTCACACAAGAAGCATCTCATGATGGGTAACAGCAAAGAACTCTCTCAAGACCTTCACAACCTTATTTTTGTAAATCATCCTGACTGCATTGGTGAAAGACGTATTTCTAAACTTCTGAATGTTCCAGTGAGCACCATTGGGGTCATAATCCGCAAGTGGAAAGAACATCATTTCAACATAAACTGGCCACCACCAGGTGCTCCTCGCAAGATTTCTGTCAAAAGAATAATCAGCAGAGTTGTCTAAGAGCCAAGGACCACTCGTGGAGAGCTTCAGAAAGACCTGGAATTAGCAGGTCCAGTTGTTTCAAAGAAAATAAGGAGTAATGCACTCTACCGCCATGGCCTCTATGCACACTCACCACACAAGACTCCACTGCTGAAGAAAAAACCTGTTGAAGTTCGTTTGAAGCTTGCTGCACAACATTTGGACAAGCTAATGAAACACTGGGAGAATAGAGTCTGGTCAGATGAGACCAAAATTGAATTCTTTGGATGTCATTGCACACACCATGTTTGGAGGAGATATGGCACTGGACATCATCACGGTGTGTGGCTGTTTGTCAGCATATGGCACTGGCAGACTTCATATAACTGAAGGAAGGATGAATGGAGAAATGTACCGGGACATTCTTGATAATAATCTGCTGCCATCTACCAGGATGCTGAAGATGAAACCAGGGAGGACATTTCAGCAAGACAAGGATCCCAAATACACAGCCAAGGAAATTCTCAATTGGTTTCAGAGAATTAAGAAAATAAAGCTGCTAGAATAGCACAGTCGATCACCCAACTTGAATCCAGTTGAAAATCCATGGAAAGAACTGAAGATCAGAGTTCATAGAAGAGGCCACCGGAACCTTCAAGATTTGATGATATTTTGTGTGAAAGAATGGGCCAAAATCCCACCTGAGCAATGCATGTGACTTGTTTCTCCATACAGGAGTCATCTTGAAGCTGTCATTACCATCCATCCATTATCCAACCCGCTATATCCTATCTACAGGGCGCAAGGCAGGAAACAATCCCCGGGTAGGGTGCCAGCCCACCGCAGGGCACACACCCACACCCCAAGCACACACTAGGGACAATTTAGAATTGCCAATGCATCTAACCTGCATGTCTTTGGAGACACAAGGAGAACATGCAAACTCAACGGAGGGAGGACCCAGGAAGTGAACCCGGGTCTCCAAACTGAGAGGCAGCAGCGCTACCCACTGCGCCACTCTGCCACCCCCTGTCAATACCAACAAAGGCTTTTCTTCTAAGAATTCAATACATTTCAGTAAGCGTGTTCAATACTTATCCCCTGTGTCATTCCACTTTATTGCACATAACTACATTTATGGACTTTGTTACCGACATCTGGTGTAAATTTCATGTCAATAGCCCCATTGGAAATATATTTACTGAGAAAAATGTTGATGTGTTTAATACTTATTTTCCCCGCTGTATGTATATCACAACCCATTTTAAAAAAATATTAATTTGGTATCGAAAGCATCATCCAGTAGATATCGTCTGGCTACTTCTTATGTTGAGATCTATGTTGGACCAAATCACACTGTGTTCAGCCAAATAAATGAATGATCTGTCAGAAACACGGGATTAGATGAAACAGTTGGGGTCTCACCGTGGATTATTAACAGGCGGAGAAAGGGGAAGCAGAAGAGGGGATGCCCGTCTGGGGTTCTAGAGAGGCTCAGGAAACAACCACATAAGCCTCCTTCACCGAGTACGTTTCTCACCAATGCAAGATCCATGACTCAGAAAATGGATGAACTGGAACTGTTAATTGCTGGAAATCATTACTTTTGCAACTGCTATGTTATGATAATAACTGAAACCAGGCTTCATCCGATTATTATGGACGCAGCAGTTCAGCAAGTAGGCCACACAATCCACCACGGGGACAGAAATAAAGACTCCAGTAAGAAAAGAATGCAGTCTTTGCATCTACGTGCATAATGACTGGTCAACAAACAGTATAATTATAGACAGCCGTTGTTCCTCTGACCTAAACCAGGCGGAGTGGTGGCTCTGAGGCTAAGCAGTGAGAAGGTTGCCGGTTCGAAACCCATAAATGCCAAAAAAGGGACTCTGCTCTTTTGGGCCCTTGAGCAAGGCCCTTAATCTGCAATTGCTGAGTGCTTTGAGTAGCGCTATATAAATGCAAAGAATTATTAAATGTTGCTGTACTGCTTTTTCTTTTTTTCCAAATCTCCTTTAGTTTGCTTATGCAGTTTACCTTAAGAAAGACACAAACCTGGAGAGCTTCATAGTTTCTTACAACTGCTAAAACACAAAAAAAACGGTACAGTACTTTAGACACAGTTTCCCAAATCTTTACATCTGTTACCCAAGTGTTATCTCTTTTTGCAGAACCTTAAACAAACTTCCCCTTACACACCGATTTGCACATCTCCTAGACGCGGTTTGTGGTACTCTGAGCACAGTAGTCACCGTGCTGTCATGCAGAAACATTTGCCATCCAAAATGCGCAACACCTGCAGCTGCCAAACAAACACAAACAGCACGCAGCCACCAGCATCTGAACACAATAAATATAACGCTGTCACAAAAAGACTCAGGAAACATTGAAGGTTTGGGGCAGCCACTCATATATTATGCCTTGGCTGAAAAATTGTGTAATTTTCTTGAGTTGTGATTGGTTTCCATGTTCAAAGCAAAACTAGTTTGATAGTGAGAACATGACAGCTTTAAAGGTCAATACACGAAGTGATGTGTTCGGGACTGTGACTGGAAATGATGTCATCGGGATCGGAAGTGACATCTTCAATAGCCACCGGACCTGGAAGTGACATCTTCGTGGACCGTAAGTGGTGTCTTTAATGGCACCAGTACCAGAAGTGATGTCATCAAAGGGGCCAGAACTGGAAATGACGTCATCAATGGCGTCGGTACCTAGCAGGTTTCCCATGGATGATCTGCAGAAGATTGAGAGAGAGAGTTAGTGCAGCTCGCCACCCCCTGGTCTGGTGTGGTACTACTATTATTCAGGCCCTGTAGCTGCCTCCCACTCACACGTGTGTGACAAGGCATTAGTCGAAAGTTGAAAATCAGCCAATAAGGAAAGAGCAATAGAATTCCCAGACCACAAATTACAGTTTTTTCTCCATTGCTTAAGCACATTTAAATTAATGAGCCCTCATCTCCTCAAAAGTTTCAACACAATATCATCACATCTCACTCATCTGGTCAAATCGAAGACTGCTGCCCAAAACTAAACACTTGATGATAAGGTGCCATACTGGCTGCTTTAAGCAAGCATTTCACTCAAATGACACATACAAGCAAGGAAAAACTGATGGCACAGACACAATGACCACAAGACACAGCCCAGATTCATTCAGGACACGATTCCAAAACCTTCTGACTGCCAGGAGCCACGTATCGCATGCTTATCAAGGTTTTCAATGATAGCACTGACCATGTAATAATGAAAGTGTTCAGGTACACCATATGCAGCACCAAGTTTCAAATTCTTTTTTTCTCAAATTTACTGCTACTCAAAATGATACTACAACAGAGTAAAGTTATGCACAAAAAAAAAAAAACAGATTGTACTGTACGTGCTTAAAACTACAAAATAATAGCAAAGTAAAACAAAGGTTCATAATTGACAAAACAGCAATTGTAAAGAAATGAATAAGCTGTCACTTTATAGTATCTGGCAGGCTTCATCCATCTCTGGGCTGGCTCAGGTCACAAAGCCTCATCCATGTCATGTAAGATGTTTGATTTTGTGTCTTAACCAGGCTTGGATGGACTCCAAAACAACATTACCCAAAAGCTTCTTCCATGGCTCTCAGAAGATCCTCTCCATCACAGAGATTCCTGTCAACTTCTTTCCATCACCATGCTGATATGAATTCTTCTATGTGTTTGACCAATGGGCAATATGCTGGCAAGAAGAACTGGAAAAACCTGGAATGATCACTGAACCAGTTATACATGGCTGCAGCTCAATGAAAGATTACATGGTCCTAAAATCACAACATCTTGTGACCATTCTGAGCGTCCAGCCTCATTTTGTTCACGTTGCTCCACATGCTCATGAAGGTGATCTTGGAAATTCAACAGATGTGTTCAGAGAGGCATGGTGGTGGAGATGTCCATGTTCACTTCCGGCTGAAAACATTGTCACACCCCCTTCTCCTTCTTTTAGGGACGTTTAATCCAGCCTCATCAATACAAAGATGTGCTCATGTGGGGTGTCAATGGCATCAAGCTCAACAACGCTCTGCAATGAATGGGCTGCACAGTAATACCTTGCAACGAGTATGTGCATAGGGGACAACTAAAGGGTCCTAGTGACTGAAATTCTACTGCCTCTCCAGGGGTTGGCGCCATGTACTAATGCCTCTCTCTCTTCCTCCCTCCACAGACCAGTTGATTGCTGACTAGGACACCTCTGACATCACTTCCTGTATCTGTCCACCTGGACCCGTCTCTTCCTGTCAGAAGGGCCCTAAACCAGAAGCTCCGCCATCTTGTGTCTGTAGAGATGACACCGCAATATTGGTAAATATTTGGTAAAGCAACCAAATTTATGCATTCTTTGTCCAAACCCTACAGCCAATAAGACATTGTGCTATAGAATGGCATCTGATTCAAACCAATCTCAAACAGCCATACTTCAGACCAATGGGGCACAGAATACCTTCACACCTGCCCTAATACCATTTGTTTAGCTGATGCTTGCCAGCTCGGTAGTTTGGCTTTCCTGTGAGGGTTGACTGAGAGAGTCCTGCAGAGATTCACTTGCTGAACTTGTTTTAGGCATTTCCCTCAACCCTGTTGTAAAATTACAAAGACTCAGTCTTTTATTGTTCTTATCAATAATATAACACTAATATTACATTGCTTTGTCTAAGTTACAAATGAAGACATACAAAATAATTATCAACTTATATACAAAATCTCACACCACAACACCCATCCAGGAGGCCAAGTCAGTAATTGAACAAGAAGCAAGGCAGGGCATTTCCTGCCTCAACCAGGAGATTGGTAGAAGGTACCAACACCACAATAGAGATGCTGGAATCCTGGAAGGGCTCAGTCAAAGGTCTCCTCACCTGGCCAGGAAGCCAGCATGCTGGAACGACAGGGGGAGATAACTTATGTGAACTATTCACTTCACTAAGACACTAGGTGGCGGCATCCCTGAACTACAGTACCTATACGGATACCCACAGGGCACGCTGGGAACTGTAGTCCCATGGACTGGCCCAGTTGGGCCAGGAGTTGTCAAAGGAACTTGTACTCCCTAATTTTGAGAGGTTTCCACCTGTTTAATTGGAGCAGTTCTGTCACTCTCAAATCAAGTTGTAGACACTAAGGAGATAATTACATCTCTGTAATGTGCTGAATTAATGAAGAGAAACTTGTCAAAGGTAGTCTGTTCAATAAATATTTGTATTTTGAACCCAGGACTGTGTCTGTGAGGTTGTGTCTGGGGTTTAGGGTGCTGACATTAGTAAGTGGTGGTCAGCCTCATATGTTTACTCAAGACTAGTAGAATGTCATTTTGACATTTTCAATGTGACAGAAGTAATGTCTATAGCCGTGGTCAAAAGTTTTGAGAATGACACAAATATTCATTTTCACAAAGTTTGAGTCTTCAGTGTTTTTAGATCTTTGTGTCAGATGTTTCTATGGTGTACTGAAGTAGAATTACAAGCATTTCATAAGTTTCAAAGGCTTTTATTGACAATGACATGAAGTTTATGCAAAGAGTCAATATTTGCAGTGTTGGCCCTTCTTTCTTTTTCAAGACCTCTGCAATTCACCCTGGCATGCTGGCAATCAACCTCTGGGCTAAATCCTGACTGATGGCAGCCCATTCTTGCATAATCAGAATTGGCAGGATTTTGTTTATCCACACACCACTTGAGGATTGACCACAAGTTGTCAATGGGATTAAAGGTCTGGGGAGTTTTCTGGCCATGGACCCAAAATTTTGACGTTTTGTTCCCTGAGACACTTAGTTCTCACTTTTGCCTTATGGCCTGGTGCTTCATCATGGTGGATTGTTCATTGTTGGTCACCAAACTGTTCTTGGATGGTTGGGAGAAGTTGCTCTTGTAGGATGTTTTGGTCCCATTCTTATGGTTTTGGAGGTGAAGAGAGTGTCAGACAGAGTGATGATTATGGAGCTGGAAATTGGAGGTGTGATGATGAATGTTGTTAGTGCATATGTCCCACAAGTTGGTTGTGTGATGGATGAGAAAGAAGATTTCTGGAGTGAGTTGGATGAAGTGATGAACAGTGTACCCAAGGAACAGAAAGTGGTGATTGGAGCGGATTTCAATGGACATGTTGGTGAAGGGAACAGAGGAGACGAGGAGGTGATGGGTAGGTATTGTGTCTAGGAGAGACATGAAGAAGGTCAAATGATAGTGGACTTTGCCAAAAGGATGGACATGGCTGTGGGGAATACGTATTTTAAGAAGAGAGAGGAACACAGGGTGACATATAAGAGTGGAGGAAGATACACAAAGGTAGATTACATCCTATGCAGAAGACTCAATCTGAAGGAGACTGAAGACTGCAAAGTGGTGGCTGGGGAAAGTGTAGTTAATCAGCATAGGATGGTGGTCTGTAGGATGACGTTGGAGATCAAAAAGAGGAAGAGACTAAAGGCAGAGCCAAGGATTAAATGGTGGAAGTTGAAAAAGGAATAACTGGGTGGTAGTGAAGAATTACTAGACAGTTGGGCAACTACAGCAGATGTAGTAAGGGTGACAGCAAGAAGGGTGCTTGATGTGACATCTGGACAGAGGAAGGAGGCAAAGGAGAGTATACAGAGGAAGATGATGGCGAAGAAGAAGTGGGATAGTCAGAGAGATGCAGAAAGCAGACAAGAGTACAAGGAGATAAGGCGCAAGGTGAAGAGAGAGGTGGCAAAGGCTAAAGAAAAGGCGTATGATGAGTTGCATGAGAGGTTGGACACTAAGGAGGGAGAAAAGGACCGATGGGCTACAGAGGGGCTGAGCTGGGAAAGATGTGCAGTAGGTTTTACTAATTAGCGGGTCTGACACTGAAGTCATTGGAGCTTTCATCACCCCGGGTGTCTGCTATGCTGGTTGTTAATTGTCACTTTTAGGGTTAAATCAGGGGAGCAAACTACAAAGGAAAAGGGAAAAAAATAGGAAAACAACAAAAGGGAGGTAAACATTTATAGCTTTAGAAAACAATAGTAATATTTCTAAATGTCTTAGAAATGTAAAAACCATACTGTTGTATTTCTCTGAATGTAGAATAAGGGAAGAGTAAAAAAAGACCAGCTAATTAAATTTGATAAGTTGTTATTGATTATTCTCACCGATTGTGAATCTGTTTGGGACAAAAACCTGCAGCCACAGTGGGTCCCTGGGATCGAGTTTGAGAACCACTGCTGTAAACTGTCCCCCATGTGTGTGACACGAGTTACAGAGTTTAGATTTAGGCTCAGGGATCTGAAAAAAAATAGCAATGTAGTTAAAGAAAATTCATTTTTAGTAAGACCAAGTTCAAGGTTGCAGCCCCAGTGGTTTGGAAGAAATCACATGACATACTGATGTCACACTTAGCGTTTTATATATTTAGATCGGAAATGCTTTTTTGGCTTATAAATATTTAACATAGTGTTTTATGGACTTATTTCAGTCTTGCCCTTACATTCACTTATTTATCATTCATATGTTTGTCTGTTCAAGGCTCAATTTCTTCTGCTCTCTGTGTCTCCTGAATGAGTCCCTTTAACTGCTCTGTGCTCCAGATGTAAATCCTTTGAGACAGAGTTTATTACTTAAAAGTCAGTTTTGCTTATGAAAAGTATATGGCGAGACTTACAGTAAATGGTAATTCAGACTGTGCTCAGTTTACATCTTTAGTCAAATAAAAGCTGATTTTAACTCCTGTACATGGAACGCTGAGAGCTGGCTGCTCACCATCCATACCATTTCACGTTAACACATCCCACTCCAGTCATTCTTTTAGCTTGTCATTCAGGTAATGGTTACCTTAAAGCAGACCTAAAGGGTCCCAGTCAGGCAACAGCGCCCCCCTCCGGCATTTTGACCAGATCTCTAGGATGGACTTGGATGGTACATGATGCAACACTGCCCCCTAGAGGCAGTTCAGTTAGGTTCGACCTCCGATGACGATACCATTATTTTATCTTTTTTTATCAATGTTGTTTATTCTACTGCTTCTCTTAACCTTTTGCTTCAACCTTGTCCTCATCTGAAACCCACTTCCTGGGTAGACATGAGGGTCTTTGTATTCCTTCATGAATGCTACACAAGCACCATGATGGGGTCTTTGTTTGCATAAACTTTTATCACATGTCATTAATGGACCTGCGTTCCCAGCTGGAATGGACCCCTGTTCCCTATCCCAGGTTGGCAGGCCAGTATAACAAATGGCCAGGAAGGGTGGTGTGACATTCTCTGTACCTGGCAAGGAGGCTGGCATGGACAAGCACTGTGACAGCTAGTGCATTGGGGCTGGCATTCCAGCAACAATGGACAGACTGTGTGGCCAGCATGGTGGATGGATGAACTGAAAGGAGAAGCCTCCTGACATGGATAGTCAACAGTCTGTTTCAGGGTTAGGAGGCCAGAAGAAATGAGGGACAGTGGAAGACAGCCCCCATGCTCAGGTCGTCCTCCTTGTGTACCATGGGGCAGCACTGCTTCTGACAGGTCTCAGTTTGGACATCTACAGGGTGAACATGGGAATTGTGGTTCCATTGTGCTGTCCTGTTGGGTTCAGGGTAAGAAGAAGAAGAAGAAGAAGAAGAAGAAGAAGAAGAAGAAGAAGAAGAAGAATGTTTTGTGTCAACAAAGAAGAAATGCATCCATCTGCTGCCAATGTCTTTGATAAATGCAAATTCTAAACACGTGTAATGATCTGCTGGTGCAGAAAGGCTATAATTAGAGCCCAAAAATGCAAACAGAATTAAGAATGGTGGAATTGTGGGAGTCTGGAGGCTCTGATGGCCTGCCTTGACAACTCTTCGGTTTTGCCGTGTTTGTTTTTTTTTTTCAGTCAAGTCTTCCTTCCCACACACATTTAAAGCAAACCTATGAATTACAGGAGATTTGTGTGGAAGCAAATCCTTCATCATTGTCTTTGGTGTAGGTAGGAGCTCACTGAATCCACCCTATACTTTTTAAAATTCCAGTAAAATAATTTAAACATAGTCATCAGGTTTGGTAACACTGCAGTTTAGGTACCGCAAAAATGCATTTTCTTAGTTAGGTCACATTGCAAGGATGAAGAAACATTTCCCTGATGCTTCCTAAGTGTTATGAAGACCCAAAGAAGCCTTTATTAAGGTCTTGTTATATGAGTAATATCTGCATTTCTGTAGTAGCTAAACCAGGGGTCTCCAACCTTTTTACCCCGAGAAGCTCCTTTTACAAAATGAAAATGGCCGAGAGCAACTCCTGTTTTCTAACGTTTATTCTAATAGGTTATGTCAACCCAAAAAAGCCGAATAAGCTCGTTTTGCCTGAACATTTACAAAATGTTGGTGTCCACAACTCACATTTTGCATTAAAATGTCACAAGAAATATTTACTTCACCTGCAAGTGCATTTTGTGTGTCTCTGTGCATTTTCTAGTGCATCTCACTCACACTATTGACTTAAAACACAAATGCTGTCAAAACAAAACAATGCAATTACAAATACACAGATATGACTTATTCATTTGTCATTTTGTCACATGTCACCGTGTCACTTTATTCATAGGTCCAGTTGCCTGTGTGATGTGTTTTTTCGTTAGTCAGATGACTGGCACTGAGATGTATGGTGGACTGGAGCCACTTAGGTTCACTCTTATGGAGTCATTTCAATGTCCGTCTGTCAGTCTTGTTCTGAACTCTGATTTCATGACATTCACGTCAGACTCACGGAGGTATGGAGACCCAAACAAAGCAGACATTTTCAGAGCTGTTTGGTGAAGATTCTTATAGTTATCTGGCTCTACTAAGCTCCAGAAATGCTGTCAAGACTTTAAATGCACATTATTTGGAAGGTTTACTAATATATAATATATCAAATCCAATGCCTTTCTGTCTGTCTGTATGTCTGTCCGCTTTTCACGAGAAAACTACTTAACGGATTTAGATCGGGTTTTTTTCTACAATTTGCTTGATTCTGTGACTTCTCTCATTTCACTATGTATCATAGTTCGCTTGCCGTACCGATTTATTTGCACGAATCCGAGAAACACACAGCGGGCCGGGGGGCTGGGGCCTTCCTCACTCACTCGCCAGCTTCAAGGGCATGTCCCTTAACTCCACTTAGCTAGCGAACGAGAGAACAATTGAATTCAACTTTGTTTGATATTTAAAATAAAGTGTTACTTAGGTCTTGATGAGTTTGAGTCCAGTGTCACAATACATGCGAGTATGGGGACATTGTATGGACCAAGCAAAGGTAATTCCACACCAGGCCAGGGGGTGGCGGGGTGCACTAAACCCTCTCCCGTTATCTCTATGGACCAGCCGCGGGAAAACCTATTTGATTCAGTGCTAACGATGCCGGTTCCTGCACCCAGAAGAATGTCACTTCCGGCGCACAGGCTGATGTCAGAAGAACATCACTTCCAGTTCCCTTATATTACTTCTGGTCTGATTCCTTAAAGCTGCAATCTTTTCCAACCCTTGTCAGTTCTGTCTTGGACTCCGTATTGCCAACAGCTCTGTGCTAGTTCAAAAAAAACATTTGCAGCCGTGAATAATATACGGGTGGCTGCCCCAAGCCTTTTTACACCGCAAATGTCTGCAGAGAGGGGTAAAGACTGCTGAGAAGATCACCAGGACCCCACTGCCCTCTCTCCAGAGCATCTACAACTGCAGAGTCTGCAGGAGAATTGCCTCGATCCTCAGGGACCCAAACACGAACTTCCAGACTAAAGACCTCTTTCTTTCCCAAAGCCATTAGACTCCTAAATAACTGACTGAAGTTTATAACGGTGGGCCACCTCATTCTATCGACCTCACACAACTGTATTTGACTTGTCCATCACACACCTACCTGCACGTTACACTTTATACTTCTATTCTGTTTTTATACTTTATGCTGCCTCTGTTACTTATTATCTATCTGCTACTTATTATTTATGTGTATCTTTATACGTTGGTTTTGTCATTTGGTGTGGACAGCAAAGAAAGAATCTCATTGTACAGGGAAACGTGTTTCCTTACTGTGCACATGACACATGCGCGAGCGACGTGTTGGAGACCCCTGATCTAAAGTAAAGAGTTACCAAGTTAATTTATATCTGTGCTGCTACAGCAGCCTGTGTTAATATTGTTATTAGACTGTTTGGTACATTCCTAACCGCCACCCCCACTTTTAAATGTAATACATATTGGTATGTCCCTAGCTCCCTTTTTGCTACTGCCGCTGCTTTAGTCATTGCTCTACCTCCCGCGATATTGTATTTTTGGTTAAGGAAATTATCGTCCTTTTATCTTCAAGTTGTCAATGGATATAACATCCGAATACTTTGAAGTCTTGCCAGAAATCTATATTAACATTTATGGATTCTCAGCCTTGATTTTCTTGGTGAGTAAAGTAATCTGTCCATGTTCACTACAACCACGCACACTCCGTACGGATTGGGTCTTTAGGAGAGAAGTCTCGCTAATACGGCGTTCGGGGATGGAATAACATGTCAGTCAGTCATTATCCAACCGACTATATCCTAAAACAGGGTCACGGGGGTCTGCTAGAGCCAATCCTAGCCAGCACAGGGCGCAAGGCAGGAACAAATCCCGGGCTGGGCACCAGCCCACTGCAGCGGAATAACATCTGTGGAATGTAAAGTGGGGTCCCGTACTCAGCTGGTATCCCACCCACACTTTATTGATGGAAGAATGACCGAGGATGTCAAGGATGAAGAGCCAGAGTAGGAATAAAAGAAAGGAAGATATGTCGAAGATCGAGCAGGCCTCCATATCATGAGGAATGTAGAATGCTCTTCAACAAGCTGGATGAGCTGTCACAGAGAGTTAATGTACTGTGGCATCTTGGGTGCAGTGGAGAACTGGCTTAAATTTTTTATTTCAGATGTTATTTCAAATTAAATGGGATTCTTCCTACGATCAGATGGAGTGGGAAAAGCAGGAGGGAATATGGAGGTTTATGACCATGAGAAATATAAAAGTGAGCATGCTATAATTAGATCTTATATGTGTGATCCAGACATGGAAATGTTGACTGAGTTCATCCGTGCTACTGACTAGGGACCAAAGTTACCTGGTTGATGCTTATTAACTCGGTGACAGAAATGATTCTCTCTGTTAACCACACTGAAAAGATGAGTCGTTCTGAACTTTCAATTGAACAAACTTGTAATGGCATATTCCATTTGTGTACACAAGTTGAACTGGCTCTGTTCAAAGGTTAAGGCCTTTAAATGTACATCTGGACAGTTCTTGCCATCTTACTGCCAGCTACAAGCCTGCTATTGAAGGTTTCATCTTAGAAGTTCTTATTTGTGTTTTGGTGGCTGTTATTTGTTTCTCATAATATATTGACATCTAAGTAATCAACATAGACTTCAGCATTAACGTTTGCAGGGCATTTAGTGTTCCTCTGCTATATGCCACATGGGATGGAATTTGTAAAAGCAGTGCTAATGTTTGTGATATGCCATCTGTTTGAATGACAAACGCAATGCATTTTACTACTAAAACGGTTTGTGATGCACCATCAATTAGAATGACAGACATAGCAACTGGACAGACACACAGACTCTTATCCTGATATATAATAAAAGGGAATGCTGAGGTAATAAAAGGGAATGCTGGGGATCAACTGGACTACACCATTTAATTGGAAAATTAAAAGACAACAAAAAAAACAAAACAAACAAAAAAAAAAAAAAAAACAAAAGCAGCACCTGGGAAACAAACAAGAAATTACTCTTGCATTTCTTGCAAATTCATCCTTGCAGCTGTGGTTCTAAAGATCCCATTAGCCGGAGGTATCACTTAACTCATCAGAGCCAGGAAATTGGTTACCAGGCACACATGCGATACAGAATACATAGTAACAGAATACATGTAACTTGAGATTCTGTAAAGATTTAATTTCCCCTATCTATCTACCTATTATTATATAGTGCCTTTCATATCTTTCTATCATATACTGCCTTATCTATCTATCTATCTATCTATCTATCTATCTATCTATCTATCTATCTATCTATCTATCTATCTATTATATAGTGCCTTTCCTATCTATCTATCATATACTGCCTTATCTATCTATCATTATTATACAGTGCCTTTCATATCTATGTATCTATCTATCATTATTATATAGTGCCTTTCATATCTTTCTATCTATCTATTGTCACGCATGCGCGACTAGGAGACCGCGGATGGATCTTAAAACACATCGAAGGACGTTCGCCGGCGGGGAATGGCGAGGTACTAACCTTGTTTCTTTGTTTTCCAGGACTAAAGACGCTCCGCCATAAGACCTTGCCCGCAGTACGTTCACTTCCGCCCTTCCTCTGCCATCTTCCCTGACGTCAGCAGTCCCATCATCCATCATGCCTCCTTCCCAGCATTCCTGCACTTCCGGCTCCTCCCATATAAAAATGGCCGCTGATGCCTAGTATGGCGTTGCGCATGAATGTTCTATATTTGTGTTTTTGACCCTGCATTATTTTTTTGTTGAAAGTGGAGTGTCGACAATATAAGGGGCC
>JANRMT010028174.1:12639504-12663523 GCA_026402145.1 Polypterus bichir lapradei
CTTAGTGATGTGTTTTTAATGTTATTTCAAGGTGTCTCTGTAAAACCTGCTGAGAAACCAACTTACCTATTAATATAATAAAACTGAACTGAATTTAACAGCTGTAAAATAAAATATTCTCCACTAACTGAGCAGAATTTAAACAGCATGAAGTAGTTCAGTTTATGATGAACACCATGTGGACGAAGGGCAGTGATATTCTTTCTTACAAGTTTAATTAACATGACACAGCACTGTTTGTGTGCAGACTCCTCGTCTCATGTCAATGGTTTTATTCACCCATATTGACACAGAGCCAGTTCATTTTTATAACTTAAAAAAAGGAAATACAATACACTTATTGTACATTTTTATTGAAGGAATAAATGGTATGTTTAAAAATAAAAGTGAAAGATCTGTGAACAATGTTTCTCAAAAACAAATTCTACACACACCCATATTTATATGTATATATACTGTATATATATTATGAGTAGAAAATTCAGTAATCATAAAGAAGTGTAAATGGTAAATGCATTTAACTAGAACACAACTACAATGAAAATGGCCAACAAGGGGAGGTGTAAAAAACTATTAAGGAAGGAGAACACAAATGTATTTACAGATTTTTACCTTAGTATTAAAAAAAATGTTAGCCAAGGTTTTGAACACAATAAAAGTGAATCACTAAATTTGTCAAAAAAGGAAAAATGCTATTTTAGCTTTATGAACAAGATGCTACTCGGAGTCAAAGAGTTGTTATCCAGCAATATTCCATAAAAATGTGTTTGATTTAAACTGATATTTTTCCTGATCTGTCCCTTAACATTTGTTCACTAATAATATTTCTACATCACCTTTGCTTACAAGTGCAGCTCAAATTGCTCCACAAAAATTTACAGTTACAAAGAAAATTGAAGGCATTATAAAAGTAAATGAGCAGCAAATGGAGGGTCCTTGTCCTTTGTAATAAACACACTGCCTGGTCAAATGGCCGGGGACAAAGACAAACTTGCAGCCTTCAAGGACAGTGGGGATAATAAACCTCTGGGGGTCCCAAGCTAAAGCCCGCACAGCCCCCTCTGCACATCCCAGCATACATAATTGTGGCCGTCTCAGTCCAATCACAATTCCATTTCAGGACATCTTGTGAACTTTTCTTCTGTCACAGGCAGTTGGAGTTGATGTAACAGATGGTGGAGATGCAGGGGGCACCATTGCAATAAACTGGAATAAAACAACAGAGAAAAACAGCAGAGGTTAGTGCCCAGTGCAGAGCTTACAGAATGTACACAGTACCATTTCTAAACTATTACAACCAATGCAAGTAACTAAGAAAAAGCCAAATTAGAAAAGCGGGCTTGTTGAAGTTTTTCGAAATGCTTGACATTTGTAGCCTGGCACTTCTCTATTGGCAAAGCACTCCAGATTTTGTTGTACAAGTACAGAAAGCTGCTGGTTTTTATGGTTGATCTTGGAATAAAAAGCAAAGTAACGTTAGAGAAAATAAATGTTGGGAGCAGACACTCGATAAAACAGGCAGGGTCTAAAATACAAAGCCTTCTAATTATTTAATAGAACCTTAAAATCAATTCTAAGTGAGACAGACAGCCAGTGTAATGAGACCGAGACAAAAAGGCCAATACCTCGTGATCACTTGGCAAAGGCACAGCAGATCAGAGCAGAGATTGAGATGGAGGATTCTAGAAGTGCCAGGCAGGAGGGGCATCCGCTACTTCAACATGGCACACATCTCTCCATCCTTCCTCTTTAACTGCTGCCCCATAACACGACCGGACTCTTCTACTTCACTGTAACTGTTAAAAACATAAACACCGCAGATATTCACTCACGGAGTTCAAACATTAATAAAGTGTACTCTCACTTCTTATTCTGCCTCCTTTCTTGGTTCACCTGTAGATCAATTATTACCAAAGTAAACCATCACAATAGATAAAGGTCTGCTTAGAGTAAAGTCTAACTAATAATATTATTCTTAATTGTGTTTTTTTGTTGGATTTTGAAAGAACCCCAACTTAACTGTCATTATATGTAACATCATTTTTTTCCTTTTACATTATGCATACAGTAGACATTGTGTTACAGTCTCTGTATATCTGAACTTCTAATGTGATTTGCTCGGGTGTCATTACTTACATGAAAACATCTTTGTTTTGCACTCCTGCCTTAGTTTTGTATTAATTTAAAATTAAGTCTCGGTTCTTTCAAAATCCAACAACAAAGCACAGTAACTTAAGAACATAAATGTTATTTTGCAAAACAGAACAATATCCCTGTTTAGTGACTGCTGGGACTGATGCTCCTCAGTCTCTGTGTTTGCGAGGATTCACACTCTGAGGCTTTCCTGTCTAAAATTAAAAAGCTGTGTCAGTTACTGGACAGAGTGAGCAGACATACAGTACAGTATTCAAGGCAGCAAAATATTACCGATCAAGTAATAAATATGGGGAGGCTTTGCAGGAATTGTGCACACATTACTTTTGAAACAAAGCCTCAGTAGTCTTACCTGTAGAAATAGCAAATCTAACATGAACTGCACATCATCTCGAATTGGAAATCTTAAAAACAGAAGAAAATAACATCCAATTGTGTCTCAGAATGCGGGTACACTGGCATCTGTTCAGCCACATGGAAGGCTGGTTACCACCAGGCATCCTATAGGATCAAGAGAAAAAATACAATAAAGGGGCACTGTTTTTCTAACTGCAGCAATAAGAAAAGTTATTTCTAAGGAGCAAAGCTCCTCCATTATATTCAGTTTAATGTTTGTATGTGTACTTCTATAAGCTTATAACACGTGACAACAGCAGGTGCCCAGCCTGTCACTGTGCCACACCAGACGCACACCACACTTCTCTGATGGCTTTGGATATAAATTTTAAAATTGCTTGTTTTCAGCCATGGAATTTTGTTCTACTAAATAAGGTTAAAGAAATCCATTAACAATTTGTAATGCTATTATCCGCATCCTGCTTTCTTATAATAACTTAGTTGTTGCTACTCTTGTATGTAATATAGCCTTCATCATTAAAATGTATTAACTTTATTATGGAAAAACTGTTGCATTGATGTAATCTGATATCAACATAATAAAAAAGATGGCTTTGGAGGGCACACTTTACACCGGTCGAGTGTCAGTCCTGCACTCCTAATTCTATTCCTAATTCGACACCTCGATTACATTGTTTTGCTTAATTATTAGCACGCCGTTCGCTCTTTAATATAAAAAATGTGGACAAATGTTAAAAGAAACACATCACCAAATGCTAATAGGGTGTGTGAACGCTGGCCCGGACACAGACAGACGGACATCATAATTTCACCACACACCGTTTATTTACACTAATATTTTCAAGTCTGTACCATGCAATCATCCCCAGTGCCTCCAGCACCGATCCCCCAAAGTCCAGGCCACACAGTCCTTTTCTGGCCGCCTCCTGTCCTCTCGCCAGCTTCGTCTTCCTTCCTCCCGACTCTCGCCCCGACTGCTGGGAGGCGGCCCCTTTTATGGGAACCCGGATGGGCTTCAGCTGCTTCCCGGCACTCCTCCTCAGACACGCCCTTGTGTGGCGGAAGTGCCGGCTGCGCACCCGGAAGCCGTCCAGGTGTCCCCTGTCGTCTTCCCCCCAGCACTTCCTGGTGTGGTGGAAGTGCTGGGCTCCAGGGCTGTTCAGGCAGCGGGGCGCCGCCTGGCGGTGGCCACGGGCCCCTACAGGGCTGGGCTTCCATGCCCCCTACCCGAGGCCACCAACGTAACCAGGGCGGGCACCCCCTCGTGGTCTGGTGGAGGTACAGGCCCTCCTCCTGTCCTCCTGGGCGTCCCGGCCGGGCTCCTGCCTCGGCCAGATGTGGCAGATGATGGTCTGGAAGTGGGGCGCCGCCTGGCGGTGGCCATGGGCCCCTACAGGGCTGGGCTTCCATGCCCCCTACCCGAGGCCACCAGCGTAACCAGGACGGACGCCCCCTCGCGGTCTGGAGGAGGTACAAGCCCTTCTCTGGTCCTCCTGGGTGTCCCGGCCGTGCCAGAGGTGTTACGAAATAAATGACATTCATCTATTAATCCATTAACCCAAACACGGAAAATGCTGTGATTTTTACGATTAAACCACGAGATTACGAAGTGGTTTAACTAAAAGTGATGTACTTACAAAAAGCTGTAGATGGCATATATTTATAAAGTTCACAGACACACGTCGCATTTCATTTCGCTCACTCTTCATTCGACTGGAGTTAAATTTTTCAGGCGACACATCTTCCATGACGTTATAAAATTCAAAAGTTGCCATCTTTTCCAGTAACAAGTCCACTTACAGACGGAGTTAAACAACAACACAAAAATGATTTGCAAGTACAAGTCAAACCTGACGAGTGACGTGTGTCATAAAACATTCGACATGCGCAGAACAAATCGGGCAGCGTCGTGAAATGAATTTTAATTAAGCAGAGAGCGCGTGCGCGAGACAAATCGGATGGGGACTCATGTCGCAAAGTAAAAAAATGCAGATTGGACAGGGTCGTAATAGTAAAGCTCTGCGCATGCGTGCGCAAATCGGGTAGGTACCGCAGATCGGGTAGCGACAAGCACATCTCCCGACAGCAACCCCTGGTGGCACCCATGGTCCCTAGCAGGGTTGTGTTGCCGGACTACATCTCCCAGCATTCCCTGCTGGTTCCCAGATGTTGCTGCCCTGTCGTGTCCTGGGGAAATAACACATCCCGTGTAGTGCTTTTTACAACTGATGGGCTGTCCGTCCATCCATTCTGGCCATCTCTCCTGGGTCTGGCTCCTTCATCTACCATAACCGGGATACCTTTCTGCCTGTTTGGAGCCTCCAGTCTGGTAAGGAATCATCTCATTTTCTGGTTGGGATGCCCATCTAACCCATGTGGCACTGGCAATATACAGTATAATACTGAATTTTACTTTTGAGTATTCATTGTTTCTTCAATTAATAATTCTAACAACTTTAATCCAAAATAGAATTTCAGATGCCCTCAGCAGTTTTCTTCCACTGGTGCCAGTGGCTCTGATGAAGTGTAACATGCAATGTCAATTATATCAACAGCATTTGCTGCAGCACTGCTAAAAGAAAATGGCATCCCCCATTACAAACTTACCATTAGAACAAAATAACAGACAGAAGTTTAGCAGGCCATCACCCTATCAGCCCACAAAAAGATGCCTGCTGTCATGTGCAGAGCACGCCATTCTATTTAAATATACCTCATCTCATTTTCCTTCTTATTTTCATTCTAATACTCATCCCCAGCAGGGTAACAAGATGAACAGGTCAGACCAGATCTTTGGGCTCCCAGCTCTCCTTGTGGAGTTCTGAGATACTCGTTAACCAAATAAGAGATGTTGTCTTTGGCTTCCTCCTAGTACCTGAGGGTCCATCGACCTGTGGGTGCCCAGCTGCATCTTGAATATTATTAAGTACTCTCAGGGCTGCTGGCCTTCTGTTCTTCGTTTGTTTGTGAGTATCTCATCTAGGATTAATGATGTTTCCAGAGGGATGAGGAGCTGCTTAAGTGGTGTCATCTGTTGCTATGAATTAAGGGTTTGGCAGTTGTTCAAGATCCTCTTTGCCAGAATCTTCAAAATGACCATTTCATCCTTCAAGTGAGTTCTATCTCTGGAACAGAGACATCTGGTGCCATTTGAGCTTGGTGCATCATTTGCAAAAAGTGTCATGTGCTGTGGGGATCAGCGATACTTGCCGTATCCTCTTTCCACTTTTTCTCAATGTAGCAGATCTTCCTAAGGTTCTAAGCCTAGATGCACTGGTGTTCTACATATGTTTGTTGCAAGTTGACATCACCTTGCAATTTGTACAACAAGGATCTCAAACCTCCACCCTTAATCACATTGGACTAACTTAGTGTCACTGGTCAACCAAAACTGAACATTTCTTGGGCAGGTGGAGGAAACTAAAGAGACAAACCCATATGGATATAAAACAGATCTATTTAGTCACTTGTCAATTTGTTATCAGTAAATGACTGGGCTCTTTCTGACCTATTATTTATATATATTGTGAATGTAGCCCCTAGAGGATGTAGCCATTCCTCCAAAACCCCCTCTTAAAACGTGATTCAATGGGAAACAGACATAGCTTTTCATCTCCTCTTTGTGGGACCAGCTGCTAGCCTGCTGCATGCTGCTGTGCTACGTGTTCTGCATGTTACGTGTGGTTTTCGAGCATTCAACAGGCCGCACCACGGCTGTCCTAGTGTCTCACTGCCTTGTCTCTTTTCCCCCAGACTCCCTCTGCTCCGGTTGGTCGTCCCGAGCCGCAGCACCCCTTTGAGGAGGAGGAAGATTTTGAGTTCTTTTGACCAGTAGGCAGAGCCAAGGCAACCGGTTTGATAGTTGTCGCTTATGTGGCCAGATCGCTCCTGAAAGAGACTTGGGTTTGTTCTGCCTGTGCTGGAATAAAGTTTCTGTCTCTTGGAAATGGTGAGTGCTCCTGTGCTACTTTGTGACCCAAGCGTGACAATATACTGTATATATATAAAATTCAATGTCTGTCTGTCTGTCTGTATGTCTGTCTGCTTTTCACGAGAGAACTACATAACAGATTTAGATCAGGTTTTTTTCAAAAATATTATAATTTGCTTGAACATTCTGATTGATTTCACAGCTTCTCTCATCACGATAAGTATCATAGTTCACTTGCGGTACCGATTTATTCATGCGAATCTGAGAAAGACGCTGTGGGCTGAAGGCGGAGGAGTGGGTGCGGCTCTCCTGACTCACGCACCAGCCTCCGTCCGAGTTGCTCTACCTCACGCCATGTGTTGGAGCATAGCTTGCCTCCGCTTAGCAAGCGATACCTGTTTGTTCAATAAACATTATTCTCTAGATCAGGGGTCTCCAACTCCAATCCTGGAGAGCTGCTGTGACTGCAGGTTTTCATTCTAACCCTTTTCTTAATTAGTGACCAGTTTTTGCTGCTAATTAACCATTTCCCTTTCATTACATTGACTTTTCTTGAGACTCTGACCGCTGAATTGATTATTTTTTCCTTAAACGACATCTAAACATAAATTTAATGTGGGTTGAGCCAACAGATGAGCAAGTAAGTTTGGGCCTCAAACTCCAACCTTCATTCAATTTCTAAATTTGAAGCCAATTCTCATTGCTATTTAAACTCATTATTTACAGTAATTCCATGGTGCTCACTCATTCTGCCATGGCAGACATTTCCCAAACTGTTGATTTTCTTTTTTAAAAGTGCTGTCCAAATGTTTTGTGGACCTGAGCAGATCAACATTACTGAGGCCTTCACCTTTCTTTATTTTCAGTTATTGTGTGATGGACGCAGGTTGTTGTTTATGTGTTGGTGTATTTTGTGTCTTAATACTGTTTGGTTGCTAATTAAGGAAAATAGAAATAATTAAGGGGCCTGAGTCTTAAGTTGTGCATCAATTAAAATTAAGGCAAAGAGTTAATTAGCAGCAAAATCTGGTCACTAATAAAGAAAAGGGTTAGAATGAAAACCTGCAGCCACAGTAGCTCTCCAGGACTGGAGTTGGAGACCCCTGATCTAGAGACTGTTAAGGAGTGACATTTGACATTGGAGCGTACCTACCTTCCGCTTGGCCAGTCCGAGAGAGACGCAGTTAGCTGAGGAGAGGGGGAAGTGGGCAGGGCCTTCCTGACTCACGTGCCAGCCTCCGTTTGACGTTTTTGAGAGAGAGATCAGAGCTACGTGTGTTTTAGAGGGTAACTGCTCATTGGCAGAGATATCACAGCCACACGTCGGGGTTGCTCTCCACTCAGAGCTGAACACGATCAGATACAGTGCCAACATTTGATATTTGAGAGTACCGACCTTTCGCTTGGCCAGTTCCAAGAGAGACGCAGCAGGCTGAGGGAAGGGGGAAGTGGGCGCGGCCGCCCTGGCTCACGTGCCAGCCTCCGTTCGAGTTGGTCTACATCTCACCATGTGTTGGAGTGTACTTCACCTCCACTTAGCTAGATACCTGTTTATTCAATAAACATGATTCTCTAGAGACTGTTAAGGAGTAACGTTTGACGTTTTTGAGAGAGAGATCAGAGCTACGTGTGTTTCAGAGGGTAACTGCTCATTGGCAGAGATATCACGGCCACATGTTCATCTCCCCACGTGGGGGACGTTCTTCAGTCAGAGCTGAACACAATCAGGTACAGTGCCAACATTTGACATTGGAGAGTACCGACCTTCGGCTTGGCCAGAATTACAGTTTTGTTTTTACATTTGTTTATTGATCTTTAAAGTTTGTCCTGTTTCACTATTATGTGGGCAGAGCCACAGGGGACAGATAGCATTCTATATACAATTATTATATTTTAGTTAGCCTGTGGAGTGATTTTAACAGTGTCGTGAAAGAGGCAACATCAGCAACAACCTTTATTTCTATAGCACCTTTTCAAACACATTTTCATACACAAAATGCAACTCAAAGTGCTGAAAGAGGCTTGTGTTACGTGTTCATCAAGCATACAAATAAGAAATTCATTGTACTCTGTATCCATGACAAAAAGTCTGGACCGAACTGATTCCACTGCATTACAATTTTGAATTGGATTAAACACTTTTGATTTTTGAAAGAGCTACTGAGGTTGACATCCTGTGTGTGTTTGCTAAGTTGACAATACTAATCAAAACACTCTCTGTGAGGTTGTTTGGGTGTAAACAATAAGAAAAATAACAAGCAAACAAGAAATAGATCTAAGTGGAAGAGAAAAGATGAAGCTCTACTAACCAATTGACAGAGAAACCCTGTTAATCTGGGCTTGATGTAACCACACTTGTTCCTGAATGGTGAAAATCTGGATAACCCGGAAGCTACCTTTAATGTGGGGAAAACTGTTAAGTGACTACAATAGTTTAAGGAACGATTTGTGTTGCTGTAATCCCATATGAATTCCAACTAGTGTAGCTGTCCCTGCACGAAAGCCAGCTAACTAAATGAATGATGTAAAGAGCAAAAATACACTGGCACTTGGTGTTAGAAGTGGGATGTCACAGTCTGATATAGTGGCCAAAGGAGCAGTTTTGTAATGTAATGTTATAATACTTAGGTATTTTATGGGAGTATCTGTATTTTACTTGAGTTTTAATATTTCTGACAACTTTCCGTTTTACTTCACCACTACATTCCCTCAGAAAAAAGTATACTTTTAGTCTGATACATTTCCCTTAAGCATCTTTGCCAGAAAAAATATGGTTGGAACACAAGACTACGAACAAACGGCGAATCAGAGATCCCGGTTTGCAAGCTCGTCGGTTACTCACGATAATGCACAGGTGGAAATGAGAGCTTTGAGGTAAGTTAATTTAATTTAGTTATCATAATTAACATTATGCCTGTCGAGATATCTAGCTAATGTTGTTGATAACATCTGAAAAACAAATTAAAGCTGTTTACCACTGAATTCTGCGGAATTAAGTCGATGTAAAACTGTGGACAAAACTGTCCATTATTGAGAAACACTCTTATAAGTTATTACCTGCCATTTGGATCTTTCTGCAAGTACTAATTATTTACACCGGGGGGAGGGAACACTCGTGGTCGTGGAAAGTTAACGAAGAGCATTCAAAGTTCAGTTAATAAATTAATAAAATTCATCCATCCATTATCCAACCCGCTATATCCTAACTACAGGGTCACGGGGGTCTGCTGGAGTCAATCCCAGCCAACACAGGGCACAAGGCAGGAAACAAACCCAGGGCAGGGCGCCAGCCCACCACAGATAAATTAATAAAATTACAATGATTATTACTGTCAGTGGCACAAATTAGGGCTAGGTAATGCACATGATTAAGTGATTACATTTGCAGATGGGGTAAAAGTACAATGTAACTGTGTGTTAAAAAGTAGCTTTGACATCCTGCAACTGCATCCTGATGGATTGATTAAGGGAATTGGATTAATGAATGGAAGGAAGGAAGTTGGGAAGACCTCGTTTTTCCCCAACTGTAAAGTAGGCTCCATTTTAAGATAGGGTACATGCTTAAAACAATAAACTTAATTGTACTTTTAAGTCAGTGGGCAACAGATGTTTTATATTATTTGAAATTGGAGAAAATCAAATTCTCACTTAGAGCTTCTCTGTAGAAATTTTTAAAAACCTGGCAGGATCTCATAAATAAGATTTTAGAATAAGCTCTTAAAGTATTGAGGAAGCAGATTCTCTTACCATTTCTTTTTCTTCACCATTTATCTTTATTCATTTATTAATTTATCTACTGTATTTAATTATTTTTACTAGCTTTAAGTTTTATTTTGATTTTATTTTGGGTTGATTTGTTTTCAATCCTATTCTTGTAAAATTGATCTATTTGTATGGAATGTTGTGTGATTTCAATAAAATTAATAAAATTTAAAAAAAAAGTAGGCTCCATTTTAAGGTGGTGTACATGCTTAAGAGAATAAACTTAATTCTACAAAAATTGCCTACCTTTTTATTAACAACTTTTACTTTCAATATTTAAGTACATTTAATATCAGAAAAATACTTTTGATACCTAAGTACAGAAAATATGAAATACTTTAAGACTCCAGTAGTATATTAATAGGACACTTAAACATTTACCAAAGTCATTTGTAACGGCCGACCCCTTACCCAGACCGGCCACTACACTACCAAGACTATTCCTTGGATCACCTGAGGTTTCTTGCTGTAATAACAAACTGTACTCCTTACAAGTTGTCTTACATTTCACAATATGATGAAATAACCAAAAAACAGTAAGAGATATGTAGAATCAAACACGGATATATAGTAAATTGAAAAGACAGACAAATATTCAATAATATGTGCACGCAAAACACCACAATCAGAAAACACCAGTGACTAATTACTATATAAGAACACAAATATATAAATATTTACATTGAACCCTCCCCTGCCCCCAAACAATTAATAGAAATGCTTAACACAAATACAAAGACGGATCAGGTAAACACAGCGATTGAAATGTGGTGAAAAACGAGTCCAAAATGAAGTCTGAAACTGTCTGTAGTGATATTGTGCTCCTTCCCGAAAACAAAATGACCTCACTGTGAAAAGTCCTGGCAATAGTTTGTATGACTCCAAACCCTGGGGTTTCTCGGCAATTGGCTATTGTGATGTTGAATCGGATGTTGAAAAAGCAAGCAGTGGAATGAGGCAATAAACGGCAGTGATGAGTTTGTAAATTATTGGGTAAATTGTCTCCTTTCTCCTCTTGATTTCTCTCCTCTCTCTTTTTCTCCTCACCTTCGCTCCTCATTTTTAAATATAGAATGTCCCAGATGTAACTGGTGGGTCCAACAGGTGATTGCGGTCTCTCTTCATCATCCTTCCTCTCTTCGCTTACGGGGACAACATTCACTGACGCACATACTGTATATAATAGACAGTAAACGGGACGATGAAACGAAACACACTCAGTACAGACAAAATCAAATACTTTGTACTTTTACTCAAGTGTGGATGTCTGGTAGTTTACAGTGCATCCTGAAAGTATTTACAGTGCATCACTTTTTCCACATTTTGTTATGTTACAGCCTTATTCCAAATGGATTAAATTCATTTTTTTCCAGTGAAGCATGGTGGTGGCAGCATCTTGCTGTGGGGATGGAACTGGGAGACTAGTCAGGATAAAGGGAAAGATGGCTGCAGCAATGTACAGAGACATCCTGGATGAGAACCTGCTCCAGAGCACTCTTGACCTCAGACTGGGACGATGGTTCATCTTTCAGCAGGACAACGACCCTAAGCACACAGCCAAGATATCAAAGGAGTGGCTTCAGGACAACTCTGTGAATGTCCTTGAGTAGCCCAGCCAGAGCAGAGCCAGACTTGAATCCGATTGAACATCTCTGGAGAGATCTTAAAATGGCTGTGCACCGACGCTTCTCATCCAACCTGATGGAGCTTGAGAGGTGCTGCAAAGAGGAATGGGCGAAACTGGCCAAGGATAGGTGTGCCAAGCTTGTGGCATCATATTCAAAAAGACTTGAGGCTGGAATTGCTGCCAAAGGGGCATCGACAAAGTATTGAGAAAAGGCTGTGAATACTTATGTGCATGGGATTTCTCAGTTTTTTTATTTTTAATAAATTTGCAAAAACCTCAAGTAAACTTTTTTCACGTTAACATTATGGGGTGTTGTGTGTAGAATTCTGAGGAAAAAAATGAATTGAATCCATTTTGGAATAAGGCTGTAACATAACAAAATGTGGAAAAAGTGATGCGCTGTGAATACTTTCAGGATGCACTGTATATATATATATATATTGTCAGGGATGCCAGGGGCGATGACCTGGCCGGGACGCCTGGAGTGACCGGAAGTCTGGGATCACGTGGGGGCCGCCACCCTGGTTGCTTTGGGCGCCACGGGTAGAGGGCTTGGAAGCCCAACCCTGTAGGGGCCTGTGGTCACCTCCAGGGGGAGCCCCGATGCCTTGGGGGCCCTGGACCTCAGCACTTCCGCCACACCAGGAAGTGCTGGGGGGAAAAGAAGCAGGGACACCCGGAGAGCTTCCGGGAGAACAGCCGGCACTTCCGCCACACTGGGGTGTGTCAGCGGGAGATTGCCGGGGAGCACCTGGAGCTCATCCGGGTGCGGATAAAAGGGGCTGCCTCCCTTCATTCAGAGTGAGAGTCAGGAGCGGAGAGGACTGAGCTGGAGAAGGCAAGGAGGCGGCCTGAAGAAAGGAAGGCATTGTGTGGCCAGGACTTTGGGGGTTTGTGGTGCACTTATTATTATTGATATTGTAAATAAACAAATAAACATGTTTGTGGGTGACATGAACGTGTCTGCCTGTCTGTGTCCGGGTCAACCTCCAAAATATATATATATATATATATATATATATATATAAAGCAGCAAATTTCTTTTTAATTTTACTATTTTTTTTTTTTTTTAGTCATTATCGAATGGTAGACTTTATACAATCCATTTTATACTGAGTTGTTTAAGCTGGGCTAAACTAAACGCCTTTTGTTTAAGCTCTGAACAAGCTTTGAATCTTTCAGTTTAATTTCGCTTATCAATGTTGAAGAGAATATGTCCAGAATTCTGCACTCTCAGGAGTTTACACTTTATTTAAATTTCAATTTGTATTTTTTGAATTGCCCAAACAGTTAAAACTATCCTTTTTCATTTATTAAGATTATGGCTATCATGATGAGGGAGCAAATGATGCTTAGAAATTTCATGTAGCTTTAATGATAAAAAGAAAGTTTTTCATTTCTTTTATTTTTAAGATTTCACTATTGATTTAGTCAAATCAGTACTCCTGTTAGTGTTTACTGTCTCTCCTGACACCGCTAAATGGATATGATGCACCGTATCAGAATTCTCTCCTAAGTTTGTTAAAGAGAGAAAATGTAAATTAGCCTTCCTAAAAATCTGATTCATTTTCTGATCAGTTTTGCACCAGCTATTTTATCCTTGTCATACAAAGTGAAAACAGATTGCAATTATTTTTGATAAACTGATATTTTTTGTAGTTAACTACAGTGTGAATTTTAAAGACACGCATGTTGGTAGGTACAGCTTACTGGACTACTGTATGTCTTGAGTATGTATAAGTATAGCTGTACCGCACTGTGATCTTATGAATTGGTTATTCGAATGCCTGTACGTTCTATTAACTGACCAAAGAGGACTTTTAATAGTAAGTGGCCACTATTTAGTACAGAAGTAAACATGAGACCAGAATATCAGCCTAAAAGTGTTTGTCTCTAGATTTTTGGCCACAGATTTAAAAGGTGATGTTCGATACCTCTTTGAATGTAGACATCTCTGTATATTCCACTGTGCTAGATTTTCTCACACTCTCTCTTTTCTTCTTTCTGCTGCCAGTGAGTTCAGCATGGCTGCAAATAATGACTGTTCACAAACACACACACACACACACACACACACACACACACAAACACAAAAGCAGGGGTGCCATCTTCCCCAGCCCTAAATTGTTTGCCTTTTTGCCAATCAGATATCCTGATCAATCGAAGTTCACAGCACACAGAGTGGTTCCCTCTGGTGGTTGTAACTTTCACTAAATGCCAATGAGAAGAACAAGGAGAGATTTTTTTTTTACTAAAAGTAAAGAACTAATGTAATTGCACTAACTTGTACTGCACACAAACATTTTATGTGGCATTATTATATAGATAAATTGAAGTTTTAAAAAAGAAAACATTTTTATATAGTAACTGATCTTATTTTTGAACTTTAGGTTCAGGGATACACACATTCACAACAATAAAAACAATAAACGTTCTTGGCAGTAGTTACAGCATCGTGCTGTTATTGGTATCGGATTGGCATGCATTGTATGTGGAATGTCACTGCTTTCATTTTCTCTTTTCTGTTCATCAGACACAGCCTTGTCAGCTTTTTTAAAACATCTCACCCATAAAAATGCTTCCTCAATTTTGACCCATTCGCCCACTAATCACACTTCATTGACCGCTGCTGACTTATGAATTGCAGAACACCATCCATATCATACATTAATACACAGTTGTGGTCAGAAGTGGACAATCATGGACAATATTAGGCTTTCAGTAATTTCTAATAGCTGTTCTGTTTCTGGGAAAGTATGATTGAAAGTGAAATTTTTTGTATATTTTGGGTTTCCAGAAATCAAAACAGGGATTATACATTAAAAAGTTCAGAAATGTACATGGAGCACACACTGTTTGGTTATGTGTCCCTTAGCAAGGCATTCCTTGATCATTCTGACCACTCCTCTTGGCAGAATTGTTAGAGTGTGATTACATTTGTGTATAGTCCACATATGTTTGGTAGGGTTGAGGTCAGGACTTGCTTTAAGTTTAATGTTACCTGCTTTGTCAATTGCACAACCAGCTTGGATTTGTATTTTGGGTCATTGGAACACCTAGTTGTGTCCAGGTTTCTGCTGGTTTGAGGTTATGCTGCAGAATTCGGAGGTAGTTCTACTCCTTCATTATTCCATTCACATTGTGCAATATACCAGTAAAACTGCCCCAGAACATGATGCTACCACCACCATGCTTTACAGCATCACTACACTTTAACGTGCATAACAGTGTTCTTCTGCACCTCTGGTCATTGTGGCCAAACATCTTTGTCTCATTTAACTATAAAATGTTCTTCCAGCAGCCTCTCAGTCCATGGTGATGTAAAACTCACCTGACAGTAGACTGTTCCAGCAGCTTCCAGTTCATTAGAGGTTTTTGCCTTGTGGTTCCTGGGTTGTTGCTGACCATCAGAACCAAAATCCTAAAAGGTTTTTTTTTGTTAGATTTTGGCTAAGTTGCTACACCTCCCATTCACTTGTACTTGTCAAACAAATCCTTTTTATATTATGCGTAGAGAATCTGCCAGCTGTAGTCAGTCATGATCTGTAACAGGAAGTTAAGAGGCCTTGGCAATTTAAGACACATTGGAATAAGATATATATTGTGCAGTCATGCAGCAAGCTGTGATGCACTGTGTTCCGACACCTTTCTGACATAGCCAGCATAAAGTTTCAGTCATTTGTGCTACAGTAGCTCTTCTGTGAGATCAGACCAGAGAGGCTGGCCTATTACCCATGAACCAATTGTCCTTTCTAACCACTATTAGTATGTACTAACCACTGCATACCAGGAACACCCTGCTGTTGTGGAGATGGTCTGATCCAGGTCTCTAGCCAGCACAGTTTGGCCTTGTGAGAGTTGCTCAGATCCTCACACATTCCCATTTTTTCTGCCTCCAACACATCAACTTTGAGAACCCCTCACCTGCTCCTGAATGATGGGGTGGCATTGCAATGAGATAATCAATGTTCTTTACTTAACCTGTCAATAGTTTTAATAATATTTATACAGTAACTCCTTGGTGTCCTTAATGAACGCAAAATCATGTACATATTTCATGTGCCAGATGCCAATGAGATAGTGGTTATGGATGGCACTATTGAGGAAGGGCTTTGTCAGGAAAAGAAAGAATGAAACCTGATGCGGTGACATTTCAAATGCAGATAGTGTTGGTTAGTTTCAGTGTAGCTTGAAGCCTGAAAATACAGTTGTCCACATTTTTACCCTTTTATATTCTGGCTCATTTGCCATGGCTTTTTATATAATTCAAATATCTCCAAAAACAAGCAACACAGAAAGACATCATTTTCTGTCTCCTGTCAAATTGTTTCCTCCCACAGTTCAAAAGCACACGTTAGGTTATTTGATGAGTCTACATTGACCGTAGCAGTGAGTGTGGATGGTTGTTTGTCTCTGTGTTGCCTTATGATGGACTGGCGACCTGTTCAGGGTGTACCCCGTCTCTCACCCAATGACTGCTGGGATAGGCTCCAGCCACCCCCCACCCCGTGACCCTGAATTGGATTAATTACTGATATAGGAAATGAATGAATATCTCATTGCTCTACTGTTCAGATGTTCAGTATGTAGGCCAGCTGTGTCTGCTGAACAGGAATGCTGTTTTCTCTACATGACAAAATCTAATAATAAACTGATAGACTAATACAATAAAGGTTCATTATTAAACTTTGCCAGTGCAATGGTCAGGTGTCACGTTATGAAAGCAAATGAATGATAAAACATTATTTACCTGGGCGGAGAGAGATTATAAAAGTGCAAATATGTTTTAGTAAAGATAACGTGATTGCTAAACAACTTCTACAGAATTTAGATGAAATTTCACCAAGTGACAAGTGTACGTAACAGCAGTGATATAAAAAGGCGAGTATTTGAGACAGGAGAGCAAGAGACTAGCTGCTTCTTCTATAGATATCTATAGAACTCTCAACACAGATCTGCTCCTGGGATCATCTCACACTTTCTACTGAACTTAAACATCAAGTTCTGGCAGCTTGTGGTAAGAAACTCAATCTCTCTCATGCTCTGTTTATTTATGCTTTCTTTGGCTGTTCATTTATTCACTTATGTATTTATTTGAAGTTGGATTTCTTCCCTATTTGCTTTTTTCTCTTGTCCTCAGGTAGATTTCTGCTCTCCATTTCCTCACACACTCCTCCACTGTGCATCAGGATGAAGGTCCTCGCTCTGGTGCTCCTGCTCTTCTCTTTCTCCTCTCTGACCCTGACGGAGGTTGTCAACTCTTTTGAACAATCCTGTCCTTCATTGTTCATTCTAAACCCAAAGAAAAACAATAAACGCATCATTCCCACGATCTTCACCGGAAGACAGTATAAGACGATCTGTCAGCGCTGGAAAAACGTGTACAGATTCGCCACCGTGTATGACACTGAGAAGAAGATCCCTGTTTACTCGGCCTACACGTTCCATACAGAAGTGAACACTAGGCGAGATGTGACATGGAAAATTGAACCTCAGGTCAGTCAGTGTGTTTAACCCTGAATTAAATGATTTTTAGGAAGGAGACAAAGTCTGTGCAGTAAAACACAGTGGACACAGAGAGTAGTGAGTAAATATGAACTAATCAAAAAGTAAAGCATGCAATAATTAATTAGGAAAACAAACAACATCCAACACAACAAACAAAGCTTCTCTCTCTTCTGCAAAGTGTGTTTTGCACTGTAAGTGTAATTTAAATTTCAGCATTAGAGAAATAACACCTGTTTGGCATCTATTGGTGTACTTCTAACCCAGTTATAAGCATATCACTAGTATTATTTCTGTGAGTCACTTCATGTGTTTGTGTTTAATTTGCTACTGTTTCCATAACAGCTCGAAGATATCGAAGAATACAAAAACAAGAAAGAGATGATGGATTCCCCAAGTGATAAAGAAACTGAAAAACTGAAAAAGATAAAGAATCAGGCTGTGGACTTAGATTATAAAGACATTGACTATAGTCGAGGTCATTTGTTTCCAAATAGCTTTGCTGCTGATCAGGATCAAGCAGACTCCACCTTCACTTTAACCAACATAGCACCACAAATACAAAGTAGCAACCAAGCTTGGGCTAGAGAAGTGGAGAGACCGATGTTAAGGTTAATAAATAATAATTGCAGGCGTGACAACAATCACCAAGTATACATTGTGACTGGTGTTGTTCCAGGGAATAATTGGACACCTGTGAAAGAAGGTGAAACACTTAAGAAAAGAATGAACATTCCTAGTCATTATTGGAGTGCTTTTTGTTGCACCAATAACAGAAGTGAATTCATAGGGAGAGCCTACATCGCTGAGCAAGAGACCTTTAATGTCCGGACGCCCAGCATTCAAAATCTGGATAACCGACTCACAGATCTGTATAAAAAAGAGATCCCTTTCAGTGTGTTTCCAGATTTAGAAGTTAATGAAATACAGTATAATCTAATTGTAACCTGAAATCCATTCATTCATTCCTTCAATCAGTCATTCATTTTCTTTACAGCTTATCCTCACGGGTCATCAGTGAGCTGGAATTCTCTCTTTAAATCTAGACTCATATTTCACTTAATCCTGATTAAAACAGGTGCAACAAGAATCATACTCTATCATAATACATCTCTCTTTATTACCTTTACGTTAAAAACAAAATTCATGACATACAGTTTTCCCAAAAGGTCGACTCTGCGTCATCTTGGACCTTACAAGGTTCAGGATTACTTTGCAAGTAGATGGTGAATTCCAACATAAAAATACAATAAAAATGGTGTAATTTGGTGAACATTAAAATCACTGTAGGCTGTGTAGTTTAATTATTTTTTCTTTACACATCTTTTTTAATAATTTCTCTGAGAATCTGGCTAACAATAAATTGATTTCTGCATTCAGTACTGTTTTTCTGTCAACTTATTTCGGTTTGTGGTATTCACCACTGTTATGGCTCAGGACAGGTGTAGGGTGTGTTTTATGGTATATAATATAACTGGTATATAAAATAATGAGTTTCTCAAAACAATATATTACAAGTAACTGGATGTTACATCATCTTAAAAAAACAGTCTCTCTAAATCAGGTGTCAGGCGCTTAACCTAAGAGACAACACAATACAAAAACTAAACACACATTACATTACAATCATTTTTTTAAACAGACCATAACCTAATGAAACGTCTATCATCTCTTTACCTGACAACACTGCACAACATCCCAAAATAATACAATCCATAAACAAAGGCATTAGCCAGTGTAAGTCAAGATTCCAGGGATAGAAATCTTTCAAATATAACGATATGAAGTGTAGCGACTGATTACCATGTCTGTTGTCTCATGTTGTGAAACTGGGAGTTAAATGGACTTGGAAAATTGGACAAATGTTTCCTTTGTCATCTCTAAAAAACTCTTATTGTGACTGACTGTTTCCAGTCTCATGCCTTTTAGTTAAAACTGATTTGAGGTATTTTCTGTCTGTCTACTCTTCTTGTGTGTGTGTTGGGATGTTTTTGATCCATTGACCCTAGGAAATTAGTTAGTAATAAATAAAATCAATTTAAATAACTAACTGGGATGATCTATCATGAATGTACACAGAACATCCCAAAATACTGAAGCATGGTGATGGTAGAATAAAGTCAGCCTCTTAGTTGATTTTTTCTCAGTGTACTTATAAAAGACATATAGTTTGCAAATTAATTTAAAATATTGTTAAATATGTGATTGCATTTGCTTATTATTCGTAAACATGGCATTAACTTCCACTGTTATGCTGATGACACACAGTTGTATGTTTCAGCAAAGCCAGGTGAGCAACACCATCTTAATAAAACTGAGGACTGTGTTAGGGACATTAGACAGCGGATGCTCACTAATTTCCTGCTACTAAATTCTAAAAAAACAGAAGTGCTAGTACTCGGACCACATGCAGCTAGAAGTAAGCTTTCTACGCAAAAAATGGAAGCCAATCTTCGTGACTGAAGAAGGCCGCTTGCTCTGCGGAGCCGGGTCCGTAAAAGGTGAAAGGGGCGGACGCATAGCCGATTAGCCATGCGGTCATGGGAAGGTAAACAGAGAGCCCTTAAAGCGGCGGCGGGACAGAGGCAAGGCAGACACAACAATTCAATCAACAAGGTTTATAAAATGAAATATATATAAACAGAATAAATAGAAATCTAACAAGCCAAGAAAAAGCATGAAATAACTGTATACAATAAATAGAACATGAAATAACTAATAGAAATCAAACAATCATTTATGAAAAAAGAACATAAAATAACTATATACATGAAAAAAGAATATGAAATAACTATATACATACAATAAATTTAATCAAAAAACTATATACATAGAATTAAAATTAGTGCCATAATCTGCAGATGAAGCCCAAAATTAAAAAAGAAAATTGAGAGGGAGGCCTGCCAACATATAAAGTGCCAGTCATTTGCAAAGATTGCAAAAAAAAAAAGTAAAAACAGCTTCAAAAATGAAGCAGGCCTCCCTTTCTGCCAACATATAAAGACATTGGCGCTTATAAACGGGGAGGCGGGTCTTTCCCAACAAAACTCGGAACACTTCTCTTTCCCAGCCAATTAAAGGTTACAAAATACTCGGCACAAGAGCACCTCAACCAATCGCTGCACGCTGTTGCACGCTGCTGCTTGTCAATCATCCCACAACTTGGCACAAACTCAGCACAGAGTAGCCACGAAGATCGGAACTCTTTCATAATAACTATTGATGGTCTTTCTGTTTCACCTTGTGCAGAAGTAAAAGACCGTGGTGTGATTGTTGACTCCAGTCTCTCATTTGAAGCTCATGTAGATAATATGACTAGAACCGCATTTTTCCATCTCAGAAATATTGCTAAGATCAGGAGTATGATGTCATTGCAGGATGCAGAAAAATTGGTTCCTGCCTTTGTTACCTCTAGGTTAGATTATTGTAATGCCTTACTGTCTGGATGTTCAAATAGGACTTAAACAAACTCCAGCTAGTCCAGAATGCAGCAGCCAGAGTCCTTACTAGAACAAGAAGATACAAGCACATCACCCCTATCTTATCTACACTACAATGGCTCCCAATCAAATTTCGCATAAATTATAAAATACTACTGCTGACCTATAAAGCACTAAATGGTCTGGCACCACAGTACTTGAGTGAGCTTCTGGTCTCTTATGATCCCCCATGCCTACTTAGATCAACAGGTGCTGGCTACTTGGTGGTACCTCGAATAGTAAAGGTCACTGCAGGGGGCAGATCTTTCCCTTATAGAGCCCCACAGCTATGGAGCAGCCTTCCAGTCAGTGTTCGGGATTCAGACACAGTCTCAGTGTTTAAGTCTAGGCTGAAGACTCACCTATTTAACCAAGCCTTTTGTTAATAGCTTTATTAGGTAAAGGAGCAGATCTGGTGGGTTCTCAGGCATTGAGTGTTTTGGTAAACTGGGATGTTTGGACGCTGTCACTCTTCCACTCTCATGAGTTCACTCAGGTTTGTGACAGTGAAGTGGCGGGTGCCTTACGTCCCAGGGATCCCTGATGTCTGTGTTACCTTCTGGTTCTCCCTTTTAGTTATGCTGTCATAGCTAGTCTTTCCGGAGTCCCTGCTTGCACTCAGTGCACACCATAAATTGAAAGCAACCAGTTTATGACATGAACGTACCTAATCATTCTGTCCTTCTCTTTTCTTCTTTCTCTCTCTCTCTGCTGAGCTACTCCTGAGGTACCAGTGATCCTGTCCCGATCTACAATCCAGGCCTGACCAGACCCATCCCGATGTCCTTCCTCTGGCTTCCAGCTCATCTCCTGATCTTCACTCGTTCCTGTTAAAGATGCCGTGGGCTGCTGAGCTGACTGCTGCAGTTTTTTCCACAGTGACTATGGACTTAGATCATCACCTTTTACAAAATCCTGTACTAGTCAACAGACTGTTTTATATCTGCCCATATAACACTCATTTCTAGAGCTGTTGTAAACACACATCTCCAGTGTCACCCAGATGAGAATGGGTTCCCTTTGGAGTCTGGTTCCTCTCAAGGTTTCTTCCTTTTGTCATTTCAGGGAGTTTTTCCTTGCCACCGTCACCACAGGCTTGCTCATTGGGGAAAATATATACTTATATAACATACGTACAGATATTTGTGTTCCTCTGTAAAGCTGCTTTGAGACAATATCTATTTGTTAAAAGTGCTATACAAATAAATTGGACTTGACTTGACTTATGTATTCACCCCTAGTTACTGTGAAACTCATAAAGTAGTTTCCATCAAAATTGACATAATGAGTTAAATAGAGTCATCCTATATGTGCAGTTAAAGTCATGTGATCTCAATATAATTAAACTTGTTTCTGTAAAACTCAAAGTTTGCCAGGGAATGTATGAACAAACAAACAAAAACAACAACAACAACAAAAAAAAAAAATATGGGCTTAAAATAAAATTAGTGCAGACCTGAGCTTCTGTGCCCAGTAGGAGGAGCTAGTCTACTGTTATACTGCGCAAAGAATCTGATGAAAGGATGAGGCATCAAGAAGCCCTTCTGAGTATATAATAATTAGTGTTTACATGAATACAAACCCAAGGCAAAGATAACATAAAAGCATATAATGATAGGACTTGTTAATTAATTAATTGTCAAATTAATTGTCAAACTTTGCATAGTCTGGGGTGCGTTTCCAAAAAGCATCGTTGTTTCACAGCATAGTAACAACTATGTAAGTTGCTAATGACGGTAGCAATGATGCTTTGGGAAATGCATCCCTGAATAGCTACTTAAGCCTGAGTATCACAGCAGCGAATCTTAAATCTTGATTAATAAATCTTCTCAGAATTTACTTTATTCTAAATTCCGAATTCTTTTCACTTCAGACAAAAGTGGAGAGAGATTGAAAGAAGTGTTGGTCTGCTGGACCCTGGAAATGAGATGAGCATGAGAAGCAGAACTTTATTTTTTTTGTTCTAACCGGTTCAGGAACTTCAATTTTAGGGTTGAACTGAAAACCGGAAACATTAAAATACTGTTTCTGTTCGGAACGAACCAACTGGGAAAAAAATTTGGTTCAAAGCCCTGGGTAGTCTTCAAGCAAAGGTGTTCAAACTTGCCTGATTCAGTATAAAGTTTTAAACTCATGAACAGTCAATGGTTGAGAATTGAAAGTTACATATTTGCATTAGCTATACAAAGAGCTCTCAAATAGTATCAGACATTAATATATTATCTAAAAGCATTGGGTTTTTGTAAACTAATGGCAAATACATATTTGTTTTAATTAATGTTATTTGAAGAAAACAGAAAACATCATGTGAATTTACATCAGGCCTGCTATGATCTCTACTGAGATCAGGAATGGCACAGAAACACATTCTGGGTGCAGAAATACTTATTTTCATAGTTGTGTGTGAGAAAAAAGAAGATGTGTGTGTCTCAGGTCTAAAGGGTTTTATGACCCTTTGTTCTAAGGAAGGCATGACCATGCATTCCTGTTTCCTGGTGAATTTTAAACTTATACAACTTAAAAATACATATGGTTTTCAGGGAAATGAATGTTTAAAGTGAGGAAGGTCACTAATCTGCTTTAATTAAAGTCTAAACATGGTTAGCCTGCTTGGCATTGTTTAATAGTTATATGTTAATTCCATTTATCGTGATTGTGTTAAGAAAAACAGATTTTGACTTTCAATATCTGTGAAATTACTAGGGATGTCCCGATCCGATCACGTGGTTTCAGACTCGATCGGAATTGGACATTACCTTCTGATCAGGACTCGGATATATATGTATTAGTGCTGTCAAAAATAGCGCGTTATTAACGCATTAATGCTAAACTATTATAACGCGTTCATTTTTTTATCGCGAGATTAACGCTTGACCTAGTGAACTTCTAGTCTCCACAACCGGAAGCAAAACAAGAAGCATATTGTGTGGATGTCGCATTTGTTCGGAATCTCCGGGCAACATCAAAGAGAGAGAGAGAGAATCGGATCGGGATTCAGTATCGGCAGATACTCAAAATCAAATGACTCGGACTTGGACTCAAGGCTAAAAAACCTGATTGGGACATCCCTAGAAATGACCACATCATTCTTATAAAACTCACCACATTCTTACACTGACATTCCATCACATCACAGGGCATGTGTGTGTATGTGTGTGTGTGTGGGGGGGGGGGGGGGGGGGGGGGGGGGGGTTTTTTTTTATA
>JANRMT010028174.1:12663923-12675523 GCA_026402145.1 Polypterus bichir lapradei
CCCCCCCCCCCCCCCCCCCCCCCCCCCCCCGTTGATTTAGATAAGCTCAGTGTGTGTGTGTGTGTGTGTGTGTGTGTGAGGGGGCGTGGGCTCTCCCCTTAGAAGAAGTCTGCTGATAAATTGGCCATTGGAATGCAGAGTCATAAACTGTGCTTAAATGAATATTTCAGTATTTAATACATTGAGCCCCTTTTAAGGGTTGTCTAAGATGAAATAGAGTGGTTGACAACTTAATTTTGACGATTGGTGCTGTCTCCGGTATTTGACAAATTAAGAATCACCTCTGCCTGCTTCAGAATGGCTAGCAATGGGCATTCACTATCTGTCCTTAAAACAACCTTAAACATGCATTTTAAAAAATGTGCAACTCACTGAGTTGTTAGTGATGTTCGCTGATGTTCCAAAACAAGTATCATAGCAAAATACAGCTTCTGTCATCTTTTATTTGGCACTTCCTCAAACTATTTTAAGACACCTCACACCGAGCATAAACTTCCGCCTTGCACACTCCAGACCACTAGATGGCGACAACGTTCCTTTACGCCAGGAGCTGTGTCATAGAACCAGGTATTAGCCTACAGCTGAGCAAGTGAAAAGACTACAGCTGAACGTAAACAGACCCCCTTTCCGATTCCGGTGGCGGAGTAATATCACGGAGCAATGAGTCTTCTAACAGAAAAAAATGGGATTTACAAAACGAGGTGGAGTTACTTTTGCGAGTAACATTAAATTACAAAACAAACAAATATCAGGAGAATGTTGCAAGGTTGTTTCTTTTCTTCTGGTCACGTGACAGTGACGGTGACATGACGTCATAGTTTTCAAGAAAATGCAAAATCTGTGTCTACACAACAACGTTACGGCGCCATTGCAAAATCTTTCCACTCTGGAACCCGTTTTCAAAAGATACTGTATCAGGGCACCCAGAACGGCATTGCTGTGTGGACGCAAGGCCAAAACGATAAAAAAAACTTAAGCGGATCGTCAAAAATCCATTGCTGTGTGGACGGGGCCTAAATGGCCCCTAGGAGTGAGTGTGAGTGTGGATGGTTGTCTCATTTGTCTCTGTGTGGCCCTGTGATGGACTGGTGACCTGTACCCCACCTCTCGCCCAATGACTGCTGGGATAGGTTCCGCCCCCTCGTGACCCTGAACTAGATTAAGCTGTATAGGAAATGGATGGATAGATACAGTATATATCAGTATTAGGTATTGAGACATATTTAGCCTAAAAATTATGATTTAAAGCTTCTTTGAGGGTTCAGTAGCTCAACCGCTCTCAATGTTCTTGGAAGCTGTGTAGCCTGGTGTTTACTTCTGTAACTCTTTAATTTATTTAATCATTCTGTTTTCTGAACTTTAACTCCGTTTATGGCTGATGTACAAAATACACAAGCTACGCATTGTATAAGGGTGCAAACAGAAACATGGCTTTACGGGAACAGCTGCACCTGGAGTGGATGAATCCTCCGACTGTGCGTGAGACAGAGAAAGGGTTTCAACTGAACCTTTCACATTTTGCACACATAACACTTGTTAATCAAATATTTATCAGTCAAAGTGGTAAACATTTTGTATATCCAAACAGAGCAAACATGAATGAGGAGCAACCTGGCTGGTCAGCGGTTTTGGGTAAGCTCTAAAAATGAGGATTTTTAGCTCTGTATCGTTATCGATATCAGATGTGCACTGAAACAACAGATAAGTAACACACCGTGTTTGTGTGCTCTCCCTGTGTACGTTTCCTCCGTGTGCTCCGGTTTCCTCCCACAGTCCAAAAGCACGCATGTTAGGTTAATTGATAAGTCTAAGGCCCCGTCCACACGGCAACGGATTTTTGCTGATGCGGTAAAGTTTTTTATCATTTTGGCCTTGCGTCCACACGACTCCGCCGTTCTGGGTGCCCCAAAACGCTATTTTTTGAAAACCGGTTGCAGAGTGGAAAAATCTGGCAGTGGCACGTTATTGTTTCTGTGTGGACAGGGAAAACGCTACTTTCTGAAAACGATGACGTCATTGCACCATCACCGTCACGTGACCAGAAGAAATGAAACAACCTCACAACATCACACTCACTTCTATTCCAGTAGAGGTACACTCCACCAGGAAATGGGCTTCTCTGAAACTGATGCCCTCAACCATGTGTTATACAGCTTCCCTTAATCATCAGCCCTCTTTCATCCTGGAAGTACAGCCACAAAACTTTTTATAATTTAAGAAACAAATTAGCAGTGTGAGTCGTTAATCACTAAGACAAAGCTCATGGGGGAATAACTTTTTATTGTTGATAAAGTCTTTATTTTTGTATTTTTTTTGTCATTTGTTATATTATTATATTGCATGCGTAGTGCATAAATTGCTTGGTGTTCTCATTTTCTTGAGTATGCTAAATGAATAAGAATTCCAGTGTATATGAACATACAGTATAATGAACCCGTTAACTCAACGTCTCTCAGTGTTACATATTCAACAATGCTCCTCCGATTCAGCTTTTCTGAAACCGTCCAGCTTTCAGGAACCGTTTTTAAGGGATTCACGTCCTCAGGGTTACATACATGTCATAAGCATGGGAAGCTAAACAGGAAGCTAAATGTGTTATGGAAATGTAATGAGATGCATGCTGGGAGTGAACTACCTGACAGGCCGCATGATAAAGCTCAACACAACTTCTTATCATGCCATAGTGTTTTCCGGTTGTGCTCAAATAAACGTCCCACTTTACTCACATCTGTTAAAATTCCCAGTGCTGGTGAAGTTTATGAGTTACAGTGAAAAACAAGGTGACTTTTTTTTCCACAATGAGGGATCAGGTGGTTACTCCAGTGCCTTGTCAAAAATGCAATGAAAAGCTAAATCTGAATAAGAGCGAGACATACCAGGCAAGACATGCTAACTGTTTAGAGCACACATGCTTGTTCTCACCTCATTCTTAAGGAACCAGTTTGTAAGGAAATCTGAGACATAGGAGTCACCTTGGGGGGAAAAAGAAAGAAATTGTTTAGCTGTCATCCATAATTCACTAATACACTTATGATCAATAGTTATTTCATTGTTATTTCAGCATGAGGTTTAAATACGCATAGTGACATTTCCATTGTTAGTGATGTGCTTTGTATGCTACACATTGTTCATGCATATTTTCACAGTCAGTTATTCTGAGTGTTTCCCTGATGTACCCTACTCCATAATGATGCTGAAAAACAGAGGAAGTCTTTTCCAGACTCTATTATTTTGAATTGAGGACTTGAGATATTTGCTGCACCAACTCACTGCTGGTTGTTAATCTGCATGAATACTTTGTTGAGCCTCATCTCTCATCATTGTCTCTTCACACAGGGCATCTCTGGGTGCTAACCAGTTTTTCCTTGTCAGCACGTACAAAATGAGCCGCTACAGGTCAGGGTATAAGGGAAGCTGGTGACTTGTAGGAAAGACTCTTCTGTGTGTTCCCTTTTATATGTTGCTAAAGCAAACTGGTAGCTGCTGATACCACAGAATTAGATTTCTACTGCCATGAATGAAACGTTCTCTCACACTCATGTAATTAAACTTTGTGGATGCTGGGGTGGGGTGGGGGATAGGACAGAGACCCTTTTTTTCTCTTTGTCTTTGGAATAATGACTATAGTGGATCAGGTGTGATGAATATGAAACCCTCTCTGCCACGTGTCCTGATGAATAGGCTACAGTGTGTAACCAATCAAGAAAAGCTCTGTTACAGTAATGGAGGTCAAGCTTGCTCCACATTTCCATTTCTCTCAATAAAACAAATCTTGTTTCTTTTTCTACTGTGTTTTTGGAACATTCATTTTCTCATGTTATTGCTGCTAAAAAGCATTCAGTATTGGAGGGCTACAGTGGCAGATGGGAGGCGATTAAAAAGACTGACTGCTGCTTTGAAAAGGACCCCAGTGTAAGCCGAGCAGCTACATTCACACCATGGAAAGGGTCCAAATGCCTCCTGTATAGCAGACACTACAGATATAGAGGGAGCTGCTCTAAACGGCAGAACTAAACTCTCATTTTGTTGCTGTTTTATAGTCTGCACTAAACTGTGCTCTCCCATTCCTAATGGGATTTTCTCACTGTAAAATCCAAAAGCAATCTGAATTAAACTGTTCACCTACTGCAAAAAAAAAAAAAGGTTCAATTCATCTTAAGAGCAAATCTAGATGATATAAACATGAAAAACCTAAAGCGGAATATTTCATAATCCCTAAATGAATCCATAAACCTAAATACTTGACTTTATAAGAACAATGCCAAGTTGTTTTTTGCAGTGTTTTGTTTATAAAGTAAGTTCTTTATTGAACTCATTGCTGGGTTTTAGTGTGCAATGAACTTGAAACCTTAACGCTACAAACTGTAATACTATGTAAGATTCCCGTGGTTTGTTTACACATCTAATTGGCTCAAAGTTAAAGACCTTTACTGACCAATCAAAACACAGAAGCTATTCACCAAGATCTACCAAATTCAGCAAAACCTCTGTGAGAAATTAACATATTTGAGAGGAAATGGAAAACTATTTATGGAAATCTTTTTTTAACTGTACGTTAAACTGTACTGTATCTTTTGAAAGGTCTTGGCCTGCTGAATCCAAGGAACTTGGTTGCACTTCTCTAGGACATTCCTATCCCGAGATAAGGGCCAAAAACCAGACAACAGTAAGTGACATAATCCTCCCATGGAATTTTAGAATTTTATTTTACAATCAGAGTCAATGGCAATGGCATATATTCGATCATAACTCTGGAACCAGAGGTCATAGATACTCAGGAGTTGGCTCTTACTGCCCTATTTCGAGGTCACCGAACACGGCAGACATACTCTCATGTCTCTACGACTTATGGTTCCGGAGATATAATGTTTTAAATGATTCAATCGATTATTTCAAAAACGTCATTGGGATCGAGGGAGTCAACATGCACATCATTCGAAAGGTCTTGGCCCGGTGAGGACATTCTTATCCCGAGATAAGGGCCAAAAACCAGACGACAGTAAGTGACATAATCCACCCATGGAATTCTCAGAGTTGATTTTCCAGTGTTACTCTAAAGTGTTGAACAGGACTGCTGCTAGTACCAGCCTCAGGTGCTCCCATTAACTTCTAATTATAACAATTGGCCAGTCAAAAGCTTTTTAAAGTCATTACATGAATTACTGGAATCTTCCAGGCTGCTTAAACAGAACTGTTAGGCTGCCTGTATGTGAACTTTTGACTCACTTATATAGTGAAATAGAGCTGAAATAAATATATCAATAATTGAGTGCTTTAATTTAATTACCTCGGACGTAAACAGTGCTAAGCGAACTGTATCGCAACATGAAACATGTAGAACTGTAAAAACGTCAGTCTGAATATCTGTAGTTCGGGTGAATGAAAATCTTGTCGGAAACCACAATCCGAGTGCCGTGTTGGTTTATTATGATGATTAATTAGCTTTATTTTTTATTATGCCAATGTGCCTGTGTTAGCAAAAATTGTTATTATGTGAAATACAATGCTGCTCAGGTAATTAATCAAGCTTTAACAAGACTACATGCTTTCACTGATGAGGAAAACCGCTGCAGCTAGCATTAAATGCTTATCCAGCAAAACAAATAAAGATCGCAGAGGTAGCAGAGACAGCCCACTGTTTCAAATAGGAACAGGGATTCAACATGGAGATATCAAGTCTAGCCTTGTGTAAAAAGAGCCGCTTGGCTTGGCCAGCCTGGCTTATCACTTCCTTAGATGAAGGACGCTCGTTTGCTGGAGTACACTGGAGAGTTTTTCTGTATTATTGGAGCCAAAGATCACACATCCTTTGTACAATTTGTGACAGATTTTACGAGATATTTTAATTCCTTGTTCGAAATGTCATCTTGTCAATCCATTTCTGGTTTATGGGTCTCTCTGCATTCAAGGAGGTAGGAGCTTGGTGTTGTGTGACTGAAAATAAGTGCCTGGGAAAAGTGCCAAGACGCCTGTCGATTGGGCTACTAGAAGGACTTTGATGGAAGCAAAAACCCCAAGCATGTGCATACGATGGTGCTGGAAAATATGATGATGGTGTATACAGGGTGTACCTAAACTGAACAGTGGACACCACTGGGATAAAGCCATTTGTGCCGATTGTGCTTAAACATGTGAGCGTCTAGATTCCAACTGCAAGTTTAAAGGTGTTTATACAGTATGCCTTAGACTTTGTGACAGTGTTGTAAAAATGGGTGGATTTGGTAGAGCTGGTCTGGGACGAGAATCGATTTTATCATTAATGACAAATTCAAAGTTTATTAAACAACTGACTTTTTAATCATCTCTGTTTACTCGCTCTAGGTAAAACTCTACTTTCCCATTACAAAAAATCCTTTCTCTATCTTGCCAAAAGCATTTAAAGGGAAAAAAATGTCTTCCAAACTTGTGCGGTTGGATTTAAAACAAAACCAGACTGTATAGTGAGTTTGGAGGAACACAAAGTGCAAATGGCAGTAAACCACTGAGCGCCACTGGAATGCCCCAAACTAAACACCAAATTACTGCAAGCTGCCTGCCCACACAATGAGACACTTTTGCGTTTAACATGCATGCTCATGGGCATTTGAATTCAAACCAGAGTGAATCAAATCTTATAAAAGCAGGTACTACAGTCTGATTTAGCAGCAGAATGACTTGACCTTTCGGGTTAATTGCACGTATAATACCTAACGTGTGCGATTGAAAATTAAGGATAAATATCCAACTAATAAACGGGACACACCTTAGTTTAACTTGTCCCTCTAGTTATATTATTTTCAGTCTTTTCTAGGGGTACCATCATTTTTGTCCAGGTCAGTTTCATTAATTTGTTTTATAGAATAATTCTGTTGGACCACAATTCAAAAGCAATGTCTGATTTTCATTTGTTAATCTTCAGTAAATTGTTATGTATTATTCCTTTTGTCAGTTTAAAGCTATTTCAGAGACTATTGTGGGTTTTTCTTTCTGTAACAGAATGGTACCAACAATTTTGTCCATGTGTGTATCATGATGTAATGATAAGCAGTAAATAATAATACACACAATAATTCTATTTATTCATCTATAAAAGAAGGAAAAACTGCTAAAAGTCAAAGAAAAAATATAACATTAGAACAAGTTTTTTTTTTTTACTTTTCATTCTCATAACAGAAAAAATGTTCTAGAAACATTTATTTTTTTGACCAAAACTTGAGAATGACATTATTAGTGTGCTTTATATTATTGCATAAAGGCATCATGAATTATCTACAGAGCGAGCGTAGAGTTTGGAGTTTGGCAGAGAGAGGCACATAGACAGTGTGTTGTACCTCTCTCTCTCTGTTTAGTTGTCTATCACAGCGTATCCATCTATTGATTTGTATTTCTCTCTATGAGTCTCTTCTTCTTCTTCTATCTGTTTGTCTGTCTATCTGATTATAAATTGTATAAACAGTGATGAAGATGTGCCGTGAGGTGAAAACAGCAGGTGGAGAGTCAGCACAGCTGCAGCTCAAGCCTAACTGAAATCCCTATTACGGAACAATGAAGTAGGTGTATTTGTCTGTTCATCTCCCTATCAATCTCTCACCATTTTCAGGGTGCTCCATCTCTCCGATGCTGCCGTCGGGTGTGGTTCTCTCATAGTGTTCCTCAGGCAGTGCCAGCGGACTGAGGCGTGGCCCTGATGAGCTCTTGCTGCTGGGTGTCTCCGATTCCTCCAGGCTGCTGTCGTAGTAGCTCTGCTGGGACGAGTCCTGGGCGTCCTGCACTGGATTGGCCGTGGAGAACGTCACTCTGTGGTGCGGCAGCTGCGGAGCGAGAGAAAAGCGGGGCATCAGGTCACAACGCGCTAATTACGGTCTGATTCTAACTTCCCGGCTCCTAACTAGGCTAATTGATCACCAAATTTGTAACATCACACTTGGCGAGACATAGGCTTTTTTGGCCACACAAATGTTCTGGGGGTAACTAATGAGGAAATGTTTCCTTCTCCCCGCTAGCCAAGGGTACTACTGACACACAGCTCAGTGCGGCTCGGCACTGTGAAAATTCCCTAATTAAATTCACTGATATTAGTGTGAAGATGACCTCCGTCTTTCAGTGAGACAGAAAGAAATAAAACAGACACACAAACACACCGACACACACACACACTAGCACAAACACACATCAACAAGGAGCTCATAAAACAGTGGAAATCACTGATCCTGTAGAAAAACTCTTCTCCCCATGCTGCATTAGTTCCCAGTTATTAGCATTAGCATTAGTTATTAGTTATTAGCATTAGTTATTAGTTATTAGCATTAGTTTCCATTACACTGAGAGTAGGTGAGGATCAATAGCACAAACACACACACACACGCACACACAGCACACACACAGTCACACAGTTACACACACACACAGTTACTCTCTGGAGTTCTAGGTTTCTAAGATTCATAATCTGAAATTCTAGGATTCTAAAATTTTAACTCTGGAATTCTATAGTTCTAAAAATCAAATTCTGAAATTATAACATTCTAAAATGCAGATTCTGGCAACCTAGAGTTCTAACATTTAAACTGCAGAAGTCCGGAGTTCCAAAATTCAGACTCTGGAATTCTAGGGTTCTAACATTCAGATTCTGAAATTTTAGGGTTCTAAAAGTCAGACACTGTCCCATGGTCTCTCCCCAGTATGCATGGCACTCCCTAATCCATCACAGAACCTTCACGTATTCATATATTTTCTTCCCGGCACTTCCCGTCTGTCATCCGGTCTCTCCCTTAACTCATCCCTATTTTGAGACACCATGTTCTTATGTCTGCTCCTTCCCAGTCACTACACTGCTTATGGATTTTCTCTCTCCCGGACTTTTGTTTTGCTCCAGGTCGGACTTGAACTCTTCAGTAAAAGACGTTATATTTTTCCTAGTATTCGCACTTGGACTATTTCTCGTTCCCTACTCAGGCCCTGACGATCTCATCAAGCATGCTTACATACCCAGCACAGCCACTGACAACCAGAATTTAAAATGATTTTGAAATCGTTTTCATGCATGTTTATGTTATTTACTTATGTCTGCATGCTTAGACTTATTCATTCCTTTCCAAAGAATATACAAAAAAAAAAAAAAAATTATTTACCTTTACAAGAGGGGAAATTTACACATCCCCCTTGACAGTGCATATGACATGATTCACATTATTATTCTTTGTAAATCACGGGTCAGTGTTTGTAATCAAAATTGATCCATTTGTATGTATAAACCAATGGATATTTTGGATTATAGTAATTAAATAGGACTAAATATCTTACTGCTATGAAATTCTTCTTTTTCCTGAAGTTGTTACACAGAATATTACACCCAACTATAGTGATGTGATGGTGCCATCACTCATAAAACCTATCAGGAGGCTGCACTAGCCAGTCTGCAAACCCTAGCACTTCAGTGCTAATCTCACAGCTCGTATATTAATTCACACGTCCTAACGTCACAGTGTTAGGTTTAACCCATTTCTCTGACTGCACATGTTAAAGGTCTTCCCCACTGACTCATACTAACTCATGAGTGTGGAAATTCTGGCCATGTCAGTGTCCTGACAGATACATAAGATGACATAAATGATTGGAGGTGAATAAGGCAAAGTGGAACATTATGTACAGATCAGTTTCGATCTCAAAACTTCGTACTGCCCTAGAGATCTTACCTGATTTATTGTTTGGTATAATATTCTTATGATAAAGTGCAGTACATAAATGTTCACCTCCCTAAATTTTGGCTGATACTCTGACTAATGTAAATGAATGCATGTTTACCTAAAGCATGGCATGGGTTTTTGAGAAATGTGTGATTTAAAGTGTACTTTTAAATGTCGTTTTGGAAATTATGACTCAAATATGCTAAAGCAAACCTCAGTCTGCAAATTTAAGGGGAATAAAAACAACAAAATGATATGAATCGCTATCTAACCACTGGTCTGCCAATCATGTTGCCAATCGGTCAGCCTCGTTTTTAGTCTAAAGTCCTTTTTAGGCTAAAGTAATAAGCTAAAGAGCAAAATCATCGACTACACTTTTGATGTCACTATGTGAATGGATCAATATATTTGATAAAACTGTTTCATCATTTTCACTGATGTACCTTCACAGAGATGTGGGGAGTCAGAGGTGGTGGACGAGAAGGGCTCTGTGTCTTCTGGTTCTCTCTCAGCCGCTACACTTCCCATCTTCCAAGACGTCCTGCTGCAGTTCTTGGACACTCAGGCCCCTATCCTTAGTGAGTCTCACTCAGCCCACTCTTGCAAGCTTTCTCATTTCCAAAGGAAAAAATGTGTTGTTCATTTTATGCATGACTGAATGATTTTACACATGTTCAACTTCTGTATTTTACCTGTTGATTATATATGGTAGCTGCTTTTCCGACTGCGATGTTTAGGTAGCTATTACAGTTATGAATAAACCATCACATGTCTAATGACCTCCTGCACTCCGGTGTCTGTTTCTCTGTGTGCAGCGGAGCGTGTGGAGTTCTCGAACCTGGTGCTGCTCTTCTGTGAGCTCATCCGTCATGATGTCTTTTCCCACAACATCTACATGTGCACTCTAATCTCTCGTGGCGACCTGGCCTCAGATTCTCACCTTCCCCGCCCGCGGTCCCCAAGTGATGAGCCCTCTGACGAATCCGAACGCAAGGAGCAGGACACAAGGAGTGGGGTTAAAATGAAGGCGAGAACGTTTGCTCTGATCAGAGTGTTTTACACTTCATTTATAAAGACTAGTTTGAGAAATTAACGTTTTTTCTTCATCGTTTCCGTCTAGGACACTGGACTGTCTGAACCTATGGAGGCTGATCATAACTCCAGCGCCAATTTTGATGAGGTGGGTTATAAAATCTAATGTAATTTATTATGCATTTTACTATATTATAAAATCTCAGTGACTTCATTTGCCTCAACAATCACGGATAGGCAAGACAGAAGATTGAGCTGTTTTAGATTAGTGATACGTGACAGGCACGAAGTTCAACTATTATGCTACAGCTCATGCTTCTCTTGCTAGGGTTAGTTATTAGACAGACACAAACAAATAAATAAATACGTACATAAATAAACGGACAGACAGACCAAAGAAACAAACAAACAAACAGACAAATAAATAAATAAACCGACAGACAGACTTAATACAGACCCAGACACACATACTTACTTTATTGGGAATACTTGAAACAGCTGATCTGGAATGTGCGTGTGCATGCGAGTGTGTGTGAGTGTGCGTGAGTGTGTTCGTGTGTGTAAGCATGAAGAGATGATACACAGCTCAGTGTCATCCATAAAATCGGTAAATATCTTATTATTGGGACAATTTACACAACTCATTTACTGTATTTATATGTTCAGCTTGTTTGTTTACTACAGCTTTTATTTTTAAAATTCATTATATTTTTGTTACATTATATTTCTTACAAACATTATATTATATATATTATTATATATTGGGTTTTTTTTAAATCCTTTTAATTTTTGTTTTTAATGCACTTCCATATCTGTTTACTTACTTATTTATTTATTCGTTTATATTTTCAGTGTATTTGTTTAGAGGAAAAGTCAGAGCCACAATTCAGAACTGTTTTTGTTTAT
>JANRMT010028174.1:12730464-12746045 GCA_026402145.1 Polypterus bichir lapradei
CAGGCCTGCTCTAACACTTTCTCTCTTTCTTTCCTAGGTGATGAAGCAACTTTCATATCGACAATCAGTGTGACCAAAAAGTAAAAGAATTCATGAACCTCCTGGACTCTTTTGATTTGAGGCAGCTCGTTAATCAGCCTACACATAAAGCAGGACATACGTTAGACTTAGTGATTGCTAAAGGACTTAAAGTTGATTTAAAGCAGGTCATTGATATTGGTCTATCAGACCATTTCCTTCTACTATTTAATATAGAAATAAAGATAGATAACACTCATGAGAAGCATTTTGTTAAAAAACGCTTCTTTGACTCATCTGCAGCTTTAAAACTTACAAACATTCTTAGCAATCAGTCCGTTTATAATGCCAACTATAATAGCGAGGATAATGTAAATAGTAAAGTGGAAAAATTTAATACTAAAGTGAGAGCTGCTGTTGACATAGTTGCACCTGAAAAGACAGTTAAAAAATCTTCTAGCATTGTTATTCCATGGAAGACCCAAAGAGTGTCTGATTTAAAGAGAACATGTCGTAGAGCTGAGCGTAAATGGAGGAAAACTAAACTAACTATCCACTATGAGATATTGAAGGTTAAAATAACAGAATACAATAACACAGTCCGTCTTGAGAGGCGCTGCTATTTCTCTAATATTATAAATAACAATGCTAGTAATCCAAGAGTCTTATTTTCTGCAATTAATCATCTGTTAAACACAGGTAACACAAAGGATTGCCCCCAGAATCCTTCCAGTGAAACCTGTGAGAACATTGCTGTATTTTTCAATCAAAAAATTAATGATATTAGAGATAACATAGTACATCTCCCCAACACTGCAGAACCTCCAAAGCCCCGGTACTCCATTATAAACAAATTAAATGCCTTCACCAGGATAGATTTACCTGAATTACATAGAATAATCTCTCAACTAAAACCCTCCACCTGCGTCCTTGACCCAATACCAACAAGGTTTTTCAAAGAAGTATCAGGCGTGCTAATTGACAATATTCTGGACATAGTTAATTCGTCATTAGATACAGGGGTCCTTCCAGACTGTCTTAAGACTGCTGTAGTTAAACCCCTGCTCAAGAAAAATAATCTTGACCCCTCTGCCTTTGAAAATTTTAGACCCATCTGTAACCTGCCCTTCTTAAGTAAAATTCTAGAGAAGACAGTCATTATGCAGTTAAATGACCACCTTAATAAACATGCTATTCTTGATAAATTTCAGTCAGGCTTCAGAACAAATCACAGCACAGAAACTGCACTCGTTAAAGTAGTAAATGACTTGCGGGTAAATGCAGACAGAGGCCATTTATCTGTTCTCATCCTCTTAGATCTGAGTGCTGCATTTGACACCATTGATCACAATATTCTTAGAAATCACCTTAGTCAATGGGTGGGCCTCTCTGGCAGTGTCTTAAATTGGTTTGAATCCTACCTGGGAGGTAGAAAATTCTTTGTGAGTTGTGGTAATCACATCTCAAAGACACATGGTATCCGATATGGTGTTCCACAAGCTCTATCCTGGGTCCGCTGTTATTCTCAATCTATATGCTTCCGTTAGGTCAGATTATCTCAGGTTACAACGTGAGCTACCACAGCTATGCTGATGACACACAGCTGTACTTATCAATAGCACCTGATGACTCCGACTCTTTCGATACACTAACACAATGTCTTACTGGTATTTCTGAATGGATGAATAGTCATTTTCTCAAACTAAATAAAGAGAAAACTGAAATTTTAGTAATTGTCAATAATGGATTCAATGAGGTTATCAGAAATAAACTTGATGCATTAGGATTAAAGGTTAAGACGGAAGTAAAAAACTTAGGGGTAACTGTTGACTGTGATCTGAATTTTAAATCGCATATTCATCAGACCACTAGGACAGCATTTTTTCACTTAAGAAACATAGCAAAAGTTAGACCTCTTATATCATTGAAAGATGCTGAGAAATCAGTTCACGCTTTTGTTTTCAGTCGACTAGATTACTGTAACGCACTCCTCTCAGGACTACCCAAAAAAGACATAAATCAATTGCAACGAGTGCAGAATGCAGCTGCTAGAATCCTAACTAGGAAAAGAAAATCTGAGCACATTTCTCCAGTTTTGATGTCACTACACTGGTTACCTGTGTCTTTCAGGATTGACTTTAAAATATTGCGTATGGTTTATAAAGCCTTAAATAATCTCGCTCCATCTTATATATCGGAATGCCTGACACGTTATATTCCAAATCGTAACCTTAGATCCTCAAATGAGTGTCTCCTTATAATTCCAAAAGCTAAACTTAAAAGAAGTGGTGAGGCGGCCTTCTGCTCTTATGCACCTAAAATCTGGAATAGCCTGCCAATAGGAATTCGCCAGGCAAATACAGTGGAGCACTTTAAAACACTTCTGAAAACACATTACTTTAACATGGCCTTTTTATAACTTCACTTTACCTTAATACTGATACTCTGTATGTTCAATTCATCATAATAACTATTCACAGTGGCTCCAAAATCCGTACTGACCCCTACTCTCTCTTCTGTTTCTTTTTCCGGTTTCTTTGTGGTGGCGGCGGCCTGTGCCACCACCACCTACTCAAAGCATCATGATGCACCAACATTGATGGACTGAAAGCCAGAAGTCTACGTGACCATCATCATCAGGTCCTTCCATGAAAACCCTAAATACAAAGAGGACTGTTTGATTTATGTTAGGTAGATTGCCCAGAGGGGACTGGGGGGTCTCTTGGTCTGGAATCCCTACAGATTTTTTTTTTTTTTTTCTCCAGCTCTTGGAGTTTTTTTTTGTTTTTTCTGTCCACCCTGGCCATCAGACCTTACTTATTCTATGTTAATTAATGTTGACTTATGTTTATTTTTTATTGTGTATTCTATTTTTCTATTCTTCTTTGAGCTACATTTTTTGTATGAAAATGTGCTATATAGATAAATGTTGATTGATTGATTGATTGATATGCTGTGCCCTTCACCTCTCCCTGACACATCTGCATTAAAAGACACATACAGTATGTTAGGATGCTATTCATAGACTTTAGCTCCATCTTCACCACAATCATCCCTCCAAAGCTGGTCATAAAACTGAGCAGGCTGGGCCTGAACACCACCCTCTGCAATTGGATCCTGGACTTCTTGAGCGAGAGGCCCCAGTCAGTCCGGATGGGCTGCAACACGTCCAGCAACATCACACTGAGCACTGCTCAGTCCACTGCTCTTCACCCTGCTGACTCAGAACTGCACAGCCACGCACAACACCAACCACATCATCAAGTTTGTGGATGATAAGATGGTGCTGGGACTGATAAGCAGAGATGATGAAACAGAATACAGAGATGAGGTGGAACGGCTGTCCACATGGTGTGAAGACAACAATCTATCTCTCAATGTCGACAAGACAAAAAGAGATAATTGTGGACTTCATAAAAATCACATCCTTCCCACATCCCACTCAGCATCAATGGTTTAGATGTAGAGACTGTTAGGAGTACCAAGTTCCTTGGTGTGCACATAACTTACGTGGATGCATAACACCTCATCACTAATCAAGAAAGCCCAGCAGAGACTACACTTGCTGAGGCAGCTGAAGCGAGCAAGTCTTCCCCCTTCCACTCTCACCATGTTCTACAGAGGCACCATTGAGAGTGTCCTGACCAGCTGCATTACTGTCTGATATGGCAAATGCAAAATATCTGACTGCAAGCGCCTAAAAAGGATAGTGACGACAGCAGAGAACATTATTGGGGTGCCTCTATCTTCACTACAGGACATATTTTACAAATGCAGTGTCCGCAAGGCCTGCAGCATTGTGTAGGACCTCTTAAACCGTTCACATGGACTTTTCACACTTCTGTCATCCAAGAGAAGAAGATACTGCAGCATAAGAAACAGATCTGCCAGGCTGCAGAAGAGTTTTTACCCCCAAGCTGTCAGACTCCTTAACATCATGCTGCCCCCTGGGATCTTCCAGAACTTTTATACACGAGAGCCACTTTCGTGCAGAGACGAGTTTGAATAGAGAAAAGAACTGAAACAAATACTGACCATTAAGGATTTTGCACACTGCACTTTCTTTGAAACATTCTGGCCTGTCATTGTTTACACTTCTTAAACAACTATTATCATACACTGATCATTTCTGTATTATCTATATCTAGAATTATTTATTTATTATATTACATATTTATTGACTATATGTGTCTAGAGTGCATAATACCATACATTTCATCAATCTCGTCTCTGCACAATGTCTTGTCTTGTTTGTGTTTTAATTTTAATTCTATTTTTAATTTAAATTTTTTATTTGCACTTCATGCTGTTACACTGTGGACACTGAGCTTCGAAATTTCGATTTGAGATGACAATAAAGTTCCCATTAACTTTGACTTGGCTTTGAGATGGCACACTGTGTCAGGCAGCAGAACTGGGATCCTTGCCCGGCAGGGATACCAACAGTGTGAAAGGACCGGGGAAGACAATGTATTCGGGACATTTTCTTCCCCAGCACACTAGGTGGCAGCTTATCCTGGTTTAAGATTCCCACTCGAGGCATCCTGGGTGTTGTAGTCCCAGGTGGCCGAAGAATGCCTACTTTCTGGAACTTGTGATTGGACCAGAAGTGCTTCCATTGGGTTATGCCCTCAAACCAGAAGTACTCATGGGTCCCAGATAAAAGGTGCTGTTCAACTTCAGCCAGGAGAGCCAGAGTCAGAAGGAAGAAGACAAAGCTTGCCTGAAGGAGTGAAGAATAGAGATGGAAGGAGTGTGGATTGATAGAAAATAACTTGTGGTGTGGGAAATGCTTATCTGAGAAAGTGTTTCACACAATAAAACTCTTAGTAATACATCAGAACTTGCACCGGCTGTTTGGACAGATGTAGCGCCCCTGGTGACCACAGATGATCAGCATATGCTTGAGCGTGTAGAGTCAGGCCAGTTCCTTAGGGCATGTATCCCAGCTAACACCTTACCTTGTTTGTTTCTTGAAACGCATCTGCTGCGTCTAACAAGGTCCATGATATTTAAATGAAACTGTCCATTTTATAACAGGAATGACAGTACATAAACAATACAATCAACGAGTTGCTAAAAACACAGTTGTTCACAGTTAAAAAAAACTATTGACACCCTTAAACCAGCTCTCTGTCCTCTTGATGTTGTACCACCACGCCTCGTAGTGGAAGCCTTTGATGTTTTGGGCCCACCTTTACTGGCCATTATCAATGATTCTATTAGTGAAGGTGTTGTACCCTCATTTTTTAAATGTGCTGCAGTGCGTCCCTGTCTAAAAAAGGCTGAATTAGATCCTGGAGGTCTAGCCAATTTTCGCCAGATTTCACAATTGCCATTTCTGGCTAAAATATTAGAAAGAATTATTTAGAATCAATTGGTTGATCACCTTAACTATAAGACTGTACAAATTACAAAGGATTTTAAGTACAGTACCTTGTGGGACAGCCATGCCGTCTGAATCCGGGAGCAAGAATAAATATACGCAGAACAAACGTCGATGTGGTATGAATGAAAGTCGCGTTGAATACGACGTCACAAAGGACCATCTCCAAGACGACAGAAAGCCGTTCAATTCAATAACAACTAAACTTCAGTCAGAAATGGATTACAAATACAAACAACTATCTGATATGATGAAGGTCATAAAGGATTTACAACAACAACAAAAAGAATATAACTACTATGAAACTATAAAATTAATTAGAGAATCAGTTCTTCAATCTGAGAATGGAATATAAAAGGTTAAACGATAAACTTTTATCCCTCCAGAGCAATGAACATACACAGAAAATGCTACAAAAGGACTTTGATGCTAAAATGAAAATTTGAAATACATTTACGGGATGTACAATGAATTGGGTTTTAGAAGTACGTCAAAATAAAAGCCTCCACCAACAACCTGATTTTTCTGCTAACCAATTCAGAGATTACAGAACGACGAATGACATTCCGGATTTTTCTCCAGAAGACAGTATCTCTCAGATTTCCATTCAAAGTAAAAGTCGTGCAAGCTCAATGGCTACTTCAAATAGTGCCATCAGATCTCAAGAGGCAGCACACGCTGTGCTGTTAGCTAAAGCAGAGAATCAAAGAAAGCAACAGGCTCTAGATATGGAAGAAATGCAGTTAAAAACCAAAAGATATCAATTGGCTTCGGAGGCAGCTATTGCAGAGTCCTATGCAAGACTGAGAGTGCTTAAAGGGCGCAATCGCAGCTTAAATAGACTGGATCCTTATAATGTACCTCTGAAACCAGACGTGAGAAGTGCAAAGCCACAAGAAGCAAGTATTTGTGACTTTCCACATAACAATGAAAATAAAAACAATCCTCATCAATCGCTTTATGATTAACAAAATTAAGCACCAGCACCTCTTCAACAACTGCTTTATGATAAGCGTTACGATCAACTGAAAGAACAACAGTACAAGACTCAAGTGCCTTATGTGCCATACAGTAAGATCCCAAAACTTGATGCCGAGCCCTTGAAATATGTGGATTTTATTGAAGCATTTGACCGAGATATCGATGAAGTAATAGAGAATCCGTGAGATAAACTGGACATATTGGCACAGTTTACTAAAGGCTCACCTCATGAGATTGTTAAAAACTGTAAATACTTTTCACCGTTGGAAGGTTATCAAAAAGCCAGTCTTTATGGAAACCAGCTATCGAAAGCAGATGCATATATGAGCAAAGACAAAGGGCGGTCGCAAATAAAGCCAAACGATGGAGAAGGTCAGAACGATTATACAAATTTTCCTGGCAGATACACAAACATTATGCCCAACTTACAAAGCGGACAACAATTTGAAAGTAATGATAACCTTTGTACTAAAGTCTCCAAAGTTCCTCAAGACCTACAAACACCGTGGCATTGCAAAGTTCAGAGTATTAAAAGTACGGAGAGCAGACAAGCCCTCCTTGCCAAATCAGTGAACTTTCTGGACAAACAGACATCAGCTTTGAGCCCCATGTACGGCTCAGCTCTACAAAGCCATATCTTTGAGAAGGAAAAGGACAAAAGGATGATCAGGAAAAGTATCCATTGAAAGGCATCCTAAGAGAAAGCAGTTTTGATACAAACTTTTCTGCTGCTAATGAAAAGATGGATACAGATTCCTCAGTCGAAAATGTGGAGACGGCTGGATGTACAAGCGGTAAGCTCTGTCTTTTTTGCAATGAAATTCATAATCTTAATGAATGCAGTGCAATACAGACATTAACTTATGAAAGTAAAATTGACTTTTTGAAATCTAAAGACGTATGATTTAAGTGCCTTAAACAAGGACATCTTAGTAAAGACTGTGAAGAAAAGATTAAATGCCAAATATGCTAGTAGTAAAGGTGCGTCACTATTATACATCATAAGATTTTGACAAGTGTATTACCGCCCCCCTGGCATTTCCGGTACACACCTGGTGCCAACTTGGTTATTGGGCGGGATGTTTCACCAGTTCTCTTAGGTGTCTCTGCCCCATTGTCCTGGGCACAATGTTTGACAGACATTGGACCTTTTGTCAGTCGTGTGTAAGGAAAATGTGTCGGCCGATCTTGGCTTAGTCCTAAAAACGGAGTCATCGGATTTGTAAGCTGAGACAGTGTTTCGAAAACCTGCAAGGTGTTACAAAGGTAAGTCAGCAATGGGACGAAGCAGACATCCTGCTCCTATCTGTGTACAGTGCCCGTGTGTGTACAGAGAGTAAAGAGAGCGTGAGTGACAGACCCAGCGAGAGGATGTACAAGAAAACTTTAGAGAGAATCGATTACACACCCAAGGAGCCTGGCAGTTTTGGTGGTATTAACAGCTTGCTGAGAAATGTATCAAATCGTCGGAAAAATGTTAAGTGAAAAAAACGTATTGGAATGGATGAGTGGACAATATATCTACAGTGTGCACAAACCAGCACGGCTCAGGTTCAAGAGAAACAGAACCATTGTTTCAATAATTGATGACTAGAGGCAAGCAGATTTGGTAGAGATGTCTTTCTTATTACTCAAAATTCAATGATGATCATAAATTTATCCTTACGTGTATCGATGTGCTCTCAAAATATGTTTGAGCTGTGTAAGTAAAAGGCCAAGACATGGAAAGAAGTTTCTCCGGGTTTTAGTTTGATCTTTAGACAGGGTCGAGTTCCTAAGAAGCTACAGACAGACCAAGACAAAGAATTTCATAACACATTGGTACACAAACTTCTAAGACAGAACAGTATTGTACGTTTTGTCACGAACAGTGATGTAAAGGCCAGCATAGTAGAACGGTTCAATAGAACCTTAGAATCCAAAATGTGGAAATATTTTACATATGCCAATACTTTTCGGTATATAGACGTCCTTTCAGACTTTCTGCAGAGTTATAACCACAGTTTTCACATCACGATTAAAACAAGACCTGTAGATGTGACTCCTGAAAATGCTCTGAGTGTTTGGAAAAGTCTATGGTAAGGCCGGGCAAAGAAATTCTATTCAGTTCATTTTGAAAATAGGTGATCATGTCTGAGTTTCAAAATTAAAAGGTGTATTCGAAAAAGGCTATGAGCAGTCGTTTACAAATGAAATATTTATTATCGTGGACTATTTTAAACGACTCAAACCTGAATATACACTAAAAGATTACACAGGTGATGAAATTTAAGGGACGTTTTATGCAGAAGTGTTACAAAAACTAAACCCCGATACTAACCAGGTGTACCGCATCCAGACAATTCTAGTCACTTGTGAGCGTGGTAGAAATAAGCATGTGCTGGTAAAATGGCTTGACTGGGACCAGAAACTTAACAGTTGGGTCAAGGCTTCAGAAGTGAAAGACACAAGGAGTTGAGAAAGCAAGAAAAAAAAATGTCTACAGTCAGAAATGGATTTTATGTGACACTGCCGAGTAATTCATCGGCCAGGACATTTCCCAACAATACAATAGCATCATTCACCGTTCAGCTAGCCAAGACAATAGAACTGGCCAGAGACTGGGAAGTGGCATTGGTGGAACTGACTTACCCAAAAACGTTCAATTCCATCACTCAGCCAGCACCTTTTATACTAATGAATGAGGAAACAAGATCAACAAAATGGACATACACTTTAAACAAAGGCTATTTCAGGAATATAGAAGCATTGTTGTCGGAAATGAATCATGTCATTAATATCAACCCGTCATCACCTAAGCCAGTACTCAAATACAATCCTGCCAGTAGAACCATTCGCCTGATGGTGATAAAAGCATTTTGCTCCAAGTGTCCGGGGAGCTGGCTTACATTCTCGGGTTTGATCATGATAAGCCATCTAACAAGTCACTTCACCCGGCTGATATCACAGGTGATTTTTCCACCATGTTCGTGTATACAGATATTATCGAACCACAACTTGTTGGAGATACGCATGCGCCACTACTGAGATGTGTAAACATAAAAGGTGAAGACGGTGCAAATGTCACAATATTTTTTGAAAAGCCACACTCCATACCTCTCGCCGTGCAAAGCTTCAATACTATAAGGATTGAAATTAAGACGGACCAGAATAAACCAGTTCCGTTCCAGTATGGTAAGGTAATAATCTAGTTGCATTTTCGTCCAGCAAGATCTATCAATTTTTAAACGTGCTTGTAACAAAAAACTATAGAGATCCACGCACCTATGCATCTTATTACAAGTTACAAGCTGACAATGGTCTACTAATGTGTTTCATGGTCTCACGGTCCAGTACGGTGGTGGTATTGGTGGTATTTTGAAAGCTCTCTTTAGAAAAGCAGTGCCTGTGTTTAGGCCTGGGCTAGAAATTGCTAAACCTCATGTCAAGTCTGCAGTGAAAAGCATCGCTAATGATGTCATGAGTCACGTGGCCGGTGCTGTAATGAATAAAGTTGCAACACCCCAACAAGAAGGTTCTGGTATGATGGTTATAAAGAGAGGTGTTAAAAGAAAAAGACACACACCCCATCTAGCACTGCTCGGGCCACCTGCACGGCCCAGGAAGAGAGCAAAGAGGAAAAAAGCTCAACACTCTGCCAAAAGAAAAAGAAAATCAACCATGAGAAGATCCAGAACTAAGCAAAATTCTGGTGAAATATTCTAAAGATGGCATTTGTACACTGTGCGTCAGATGAATGTGCAAAATCGGAACTGGACGTATTTCAGCTGTCACCAACACAAACCAGCATTGAATAAAGCTACTATGTCGAAGTGCCGCCTCTCACCGCATTGTCAGAAAGTGCAACACTTGAGTTTTCGATTGCTGGAGATAATCAATACCTGGACCTCAATAACACACTCCTATACTTAAGCTGTAAAATAAATAAAAATGATGGAACAAATGTGGCCGCTGATGCACGTGTTGCCCTTGTAAACTACCCGATTGCTTCTCTGTTCAGTCAGGTGGACATCACCGTCGGGGACAGACTGATTAGCCAGAGTAATAACTGTTACCCATATCGAGCGTTTATTGAAACCGTACTAAATTACAGAGACGAGACATGAAAACACAATTTTCAGCTGGCCTGTTCTATAAAGACACACCCAGTCAACATGAAGCCACTGCACTGGATGGACTTAATTTGAGGTTCAAAAAAAGGGCTGCTTACTCGTCCAGAAGCCGCAGGGTTGATTTATTGGGTCACATCCATGTAGATCTGTTCTTTCAAGAGAAATTATTAGTTAATGGAGTTGATGTGAAAATAAAGTTGGTACAGAATAAGGATGCCTTTTGTCTGGTGAGCAATGGTGATCAATTTAAGGTCACCATATTATCAGCATCATTGTTTGTGAAGAGAGTTCAAGTCAACCCTGGAATCAGACTGAGCCATGCTGAGGCCTTGATGACCTGCAACGCAAAATACCCAATCGACCGGGTTAAGATGAAGGTGTTCAGCATACCTACTGGTAGTCATGTCTGCAACCAGGAAAACCTGTTTATGGGACAGCTGACAGAAGAGGTTGTTTTCGGATTTGTTGACAACGCGGCCTTCAGTGGTAATTTCACACACAAGCCCTTTAATTTTAAACATAACAACATCAATTTCATGGCTCTTTACCTGGATGGAAATCAGATACCCAGCAAGCCTCTGCAGCCTGATTTTGCTAATGGTCACTGTGTCAGAGAATATTTTCAACTGGTGGAAACCGCAGACTAGAGGATGAAAGGTAAGGCACTGTTAGTCGATCGTGAAGAGTTTGCTAGAGGGGATTCAACATGATGGAATCACCAGGACACGATTCACTCATCAAAACAGACAACCTCAGGACTGAAATAAGATTTTCTGAACCGCTGCAAGATACACTGAATATGATTGTGTGTGAGGTTTGTGACAACATCATTGAAATTAACATGCGTCGGCAAGTCATTTACGACTACAGTTAAGCAATAGACACGTTCAGACATTCGGCCTCTGGACACCGAGCAGCTCAGGACCACCCTTGCATTGGGGCCACTGACACGCAGCCATTTTCTGGATGTATTCCCTTCAGATCAACTGTCCAAAGAGAAGTTGGTTGCCAGACCTCTGTTTATGATCATAAACTCAGACCCCCATGATAAACCCAGAAAGCACTGCATTGCCATTTACCTTGCAGATCATGGAAAAGCTGAATTTTTTGACTCTTATGGAATTCCCCCAGATTCTGAAATATTTCCCGAAGATATTATGAAATTTTTTAAGCTTAATGCTAACTGCATCACTTATAACCGTATTCAGTTACAGGAGTTTTTATCCACAAGCTGTGGTCACCATTGTGTTTACTGTTTGAATCAAAAAAACAAAGGACTTACAGTACATGAAGCAGATATTGGAGTTGGACTCAGGAGATGTTCATCTTAATGACCAGATGGTTGTTAAGATATTATCATCAAATAAAAAGGAGACAAACTGCAAATATGAAACTGGACATGTTTACCCAGAAATCAGAAATAAGTCAGTCATGTGTTTGCTTTTGCAGAATATTGTATGCAGAAAAAAAAAACTATGTGTATTCCCTTTGGTTGAAAATAAAAAAATAAATGAGCTATTAACCAACATAAAAGTGTCTGTGGTTATTATTGAGAATAATCCAATAATCAGATAGATAAAAATTAAAGGGTCTGTATGTTTATATTTTATTTATTTATTTATTTATTTATTTATTATTTTTTAAAATGTTCACACAGTAATAACACATGTTGTTAAAGTATTTCCACAGAGTTAACAGAGTCATGATACAATCAAACAAACAAACTCATCTAAATGAAAATACTAATAATAGTCATAATACACAATAATAAAATACTGTACATTAAAAGAAGTTGCTTCCTTTATTTTCTAAGCATTAATACAGTGATGTAAAAGTATTTTCACGGAGGTAACAGAGTTTTGACACAATCAAACAAAATGATCTAAATTAAAATAATAATAATAGCAATAATACATACTAATAAACAGTCATAATTAAACACTATTTTTTTACATTTATTTTTAAAACACTTTTATTCATACTGTAAGCCATGTGTGTTTTTTAAATTGTTGACTTTCTAAAGACTGGTCGTTTTCTGATCTGTCTAACTAACCTGGGTGTTTCAGCTGCAGAGCCAGAGGCCCAGTCATACCGTGTCCATTTTAGGACATCTTGCTCCCTCCGAGAAAACTCCATCCTTCCTACTACCTTCGACAAAATGTTCCTCCTCCCTGCGAGGAATCCCCCGTCACCCCTCCTCCCTCCATCCACCACCGTCCGTTCTCAGTTCTCCGATGTCCGTTTTCCGTCATCCACCCTCCTATCTCCGTCATCCGCCTTCAGCTCTCCGTCAACCCCCACACTCCCCCCGCACATCACGGCATTTTCGTTAATGAAGTGACGTAATACTCCAGCTCCACACTGTAAACCCTGCAGTCCAAATAACTTAATTTTCTTAAGTTGTGTAAACTTAAATCTTTCTTAAAAGTTCCACTAACTTAAAAATTTAATGTTGTTCTAACTGGCAATATAATTTTGAGTTTTGTAAACTTAATTTATTTGTTGATGTACAACTTAGTTTTGGATTAAATACCTAATACTCAGAATTATAAAGTCAATGTCACTGTGAATTCTTGAGTTATGACGTTAATGTGTCTGCATTATTACGTCTGTTCTATGCGTCTCCACCACTGTGACACTGGAAAGAAAGACGGAAAAATGCTGAGCAAGTATTTATCGTGATAATATATAATATAAACTAAAAAATAACCATAGTCTTGTTAGTTTGTTGATATGTATGAGTCCAGTGTGTAAAACTGAATTTATGTGTCTTTATCCAACAACCTTGTTGTTGCAATAGCTCTGTGTTATTTCTGTGGTAGAAAAAAGACAAACTGAAGGACTGTGGATGAACAGCCAACAAACTCCGCTAATTTTTGGCTCTTGCTAAATTACTCTGTCTTTTTAACGGCATCACGTAAGCTACGTTATAATGCTAATGCAACTAGTAGTTCAAACTTTCTTTATGTTTATCGATAAGTGGTTTTTTACTGTCGCGAGGTGGTGTGGTGTCGTTCTTGAAAGCTTGTTGATTTTCTTTTTTTTCTCTACTTTTTCTAAATACTTGTTGGAGGAGCGTGCATTTTGAGAAGTTCCGATGCGAACTGAAGTGGATCCTGCTAACCGTTTTTGTATTTTTAAGATCTGAAATGAAGGTGTTTCTGTTACAGCAGTAATGGTATTTAAAGGTACGGATTGAATGCTGTACTGAGGAAATTTCAATATTTAATGTATTTCAGTGAGGTGCAGTTGAAAACATTGCAAAAACTGTTTTTAAAATCATTACAACAGAATGAACTCCTGTCCAGCTGAGTCACAGAGCTGCCAGTGCTTGTGTGAACAGGTTTGATAATTTGATTACATTGATACATTTTAAAAGTAACTGTAAATTTCAAAATCAGAATATTTTAATTTTGTTAATTATTAATGTCATAACAAAAACATACACTCAAAAATAATCTTTTTAAATATGTTTGCAGGCTGTGGTATCTAGAATTGCTTGGGGCTATAAATTGTGTTCAGATGTTTTGAGCTCCAGAACCCAATTCTTTAAACATTATAGACTGGAGTTCAGTCATTTTTCAAGAGATAGCCCACTGCCACGCCTGCATGATAATTGCATGTGCACATTTCAGACACTAAATGCTTTGATAACTCACTTGTCAAGATATCATGAACACAGCAGTTACACTCACAATGAGCGTGCAGTATTCAGCTGTCCTTGGTGCACATTTCAGCAACCTTTTACTGAATCTGCATTACTCTGTCACTACAGAAGACATTTAAAAAACCATGAAGCAGTGGTATGTCCATACAGGGCCTGTAACTAGAGTACAAATGTGTACTCTTCATTTAATTCTCATAAGAGTCGAGTACATCAGCATAACCTTGCATCAGATTTCTGCAGTGGCATCATCAGCATTGAAAAGCTAAAGAAGACTGAGAGAAATCGACCTCTGATTGGCAGGATGATGCAGACCACATTTGCCCTGAGATGCCAGACCATCATCCAATCCAGCCCACCAGTGAAAGAGATCCTGGACCTCTGGCCTGCTCTCCACATAGAGTCTGAGGTAAAATGGTTTATCTGTTGTTTCAATGATGCTTCAGTGCTTATGTCCCATTTAATATTTCTATTGAATTGATATGTACTGATGTTCTATTACTGTTTACTTAGGTGTTGTGGAGCCAACCCGGACACAGATAGGCGGACATGTTGTTTTTCACCACCACACGTTTTATTTACACAAACTATATACAGATATGGTCACTCAGACCCAGTCCATTAGTGCACAAAACCCCAAACACTCTCAGTCCTGGCCACAAATGCCTTTCTTCGGGCCGCCTCCACACCTCTCCTCTGCTTCGTCCTTCCGCCTCCCGACTCCAGCCCTGAATGAATGGAGACGGCCCCTTTTATATGGTTCCCGGATGAGCACCAGGTGTTCCCGGCATTCCTCCCTTGGCCACGCCCCAGCATAGCGGAAGTGCCGGCTGTCGTCCCGGCAGCTCCCCGGGTGTCACCCAAAGTCTTCCCCCCAGCACTTCCTGGTGTGGCGGAAGTGCTGGGGCAACAGGTCCCCAAGGCATTGGGGCGCCTCCTGGCGGTGACCACGGGCCCCTACAGGGTAGGGCTTCCATGCCCTCAACCCGTGACCCCCAAAGCAACCAGGAAGGCGGCCCCTACGTGATCCAGGGTGGGCTTTGACCCTCTTCCGGTCCCTCATGGCGTCCCGGCCCAGGTCGTTGCCCCTGGCATCCCTGACAGTGTGTACAGAATTCCAGCAGATCACAAACCAGAACCCGCACAACACATTCTATGCAGAACTTGATCATCACATCCCACGCTTGATGACCTTGTTTAGGCAGAAGGTATCCAAAACTGGAAAGATTGCAGATTCTTTGGCTGGCATATTGAAAGTCCATGACGAACAGGTACTACACTGCCTATGTCAAAGTTACAGAAGTGAAATATGAGCTTTTTAATTAGCAAACTTGCATGTGTGTTATTAGTTACTGTTGCGGAATGCTGTTCCAGTATGTATCTTATTTTGAGTAAAGTGCTCCATCATTGGCTACTTGTC
>JANRMT010028174.1:12762257-12782647 GCA_026402145.1 Polypterus bichir lapradei
GTTCCTCTTCTTCTTCTCTTCTCTTCTCCCTATCTTGCTTTTCAAACCAAGGCATATTTATTGTGAAATGTCATGCCTTGGTTTCACAACACATGCACCTGATTGGCTGGCTGTCAAAATGATTGATGAATTCATTCACTGTCCGTTTTCCCACACAAGAAAACCTTTGATGTAATCTGAGGTATCAGTAGTTCTTCTTGTCCCAGGCTGTACACCAAATTGTTGTTCCAGATGTCCATCCATAAAGTAATCAATAGCCTGAGGTACCAGCTCAGCATTCTTTCTAAGCTATGAACAAGTGTTATAAAAGTAAGGTGTAAGGGAAGAAAACCTGCTTTAATTTGTCTTAGTTCATCTGTTGTCTTGTCTTGAACAAAATATAATGGAAACCAAAATGTACAGATTTTATACACCATAACAATGACATAAATGGCAAAATGGGCTCACACAATTGTGGCAGAATGACATCACCTTGAGAGCGATTAAAATACACAAGTAAAGTAAAAATGATTAGCAAGAAATGTATTGAAATTAACACTTGAAATGTGACAAGTCATTGGCAGCAGGCTGTTGTTTTGTGTACTAAAGATGTTCTTTTTTGTTCAGAGGGGCCTTTTTCTTGTATTTTATGATTAAGTGACACTCCCTGTCATTTTCATCTTTGCTATATTTTGAATTTGTGCTCCAGCGTATCCATTTTCTTTTTGTACAGTTTCTGACTCATTTGGTGTACCTTAAAGCATCTCATCGTCTCTTGTTGACTTGCGTTTGTGTCTTTTATTTCAGCTGATGACTGCCTTACTGCCATCACTGGGGACATTCCCTGCTCTTTGAACGCTGAAGAGTCCCTTTGAATGGACAACATCTGAAGGTCTCGTCGTTCATACATGTATCAATGGAGAGGAGCATCTGGAAAATCAGGACCCCCAGTTCAAAGGCAGAACACAGCTCTTCATATCTGAACTACCACAAGGTGACTTCTCCCCGAGGCCGTGTGATGTGTCAGTCAGTTTGTATGTCGTCACAGCAGAGCCGAGGGGCACAGTTGACGTCTGTCTGAGAGCTGTCTTCAGATCGCAGGTAAGGAAGCTGACCATGTAGATACTGTACATCCTGTGGCCAGCAAGCTTGGTGGTGTGTCCCATTCAGTTTTATACTTCTGTATTACAGCTCAATAAATGAGAATATCAACGACAAGTTCATTTATTTCAGTAATTCAATTTGAAAAGTGAAACTCGTGTATGATATAGATTCATGAGTGATAGATTTCAAGTACATTTTGCTGATGAGGGCTTATACCTAACGAAAACCCAAACTTCTCAGAAAATTAGAATATTGTGTGAAGGTTCAATGTTGTAGACTGCTGGTATCTCGGATATTTAACCCAAAACAACTGCAATGGTGTCCTGAGCCTTTAAATGGTCTCTCAGTTTGCTTCAGTAGGCCTCACAATGAGACTGCTGACTCGACAGTTGTCCAGAAGACCGTCATTGAGACCTCCACAAGGAGGCTAAGCCAATAAAGGTCATTGCTAAAGAAGCTGGCTGTTCACAGAGTTCTGTATCCAAGCATATTAATTGGACAGTTGAGTGGAAGGAAAGAAGAAGCAGAAAAAGGTGCACAAGCAACAGGGCTAACCACAGCTTTGAGAGGATTGTGACGAATTTGGGGGAGATTCACAAGGAGTGGACTGCGGCTGGAGTCATTCCTTCAAGAGCCACCACACACTCACACACAGATGTGTGCATCGGGGACAAGGGCTATAACTGTCACAGCATTACTTGTGTCAAACCACTCCTGGACCAGACGCAACGCCAGAAGCACCTTACCTGAGCTAAGGAGAATACGGACTGGACTGGACAAAGTCCACTTTATAGATGAAAGTCAAGTTTGCTTTTCATTTGGAAATCGCAGTCCCAGAGTGTGGAGGACGAGTGGAGAGGCACAGAATCCAACTTGCTTGAGGGTCCAGTGTGAAGTTTCCACAGTCAGTGATGATTTGGGGAGCCATGTCCTCTGCTGGTGTCGGTCCACTCTGTTTTATCAAGTCCAAAGTCAGTGTAGCCATCTAACAGGACATTTTAGAGCACTTCATGCTTCTCTCTGCTGACATGCTGCCAAAAGTACCAATGCCTGGTTTAATGGCCACGGTAACACTGTACTTGATTGGCCAGCAAACTCACCTGACCTAAACCCGATCGAGAATCTATGGGGTATTGTCAAGAGGAAGATGAGAGACACCAGACATGACGATGCAGACGAGCTGAAGGCCGCGAACAAAGCATCCTGGGCGTCCATAACACCTGGGCAGTGCCACAGGCTGATCGCCTCCATGCCACACTGCGTTGATGCAGTAATTCATGCAGAAGGAGCCCTGGCCGAGTTTTGAGTGCATACATGGACATACTTTTCAATAGGCCAACATTTCTGTATTAAAAAGCATTTTTATTGGTCTTATGTCATATTCTATTTTTCTGAGATACTGAGTTTTGAGTTTTCATTACCTGTAAGCCCTAATCAGCAAAATGTAAAGAAATAAACACTTGGAATATATCACTGTGTGTGTAATGAATCTATAGAATATATGAATTTCACTTTTTGACTTGAATTACTGAAGTAAATGAACTTTTCGATGATATTCTCATTTATTGAGATGCACCTGTATTTTCCTGACTGTGTGTGTTAAGTTAATCTATTTTCCAGTTCCACCCCTGGCTCCTGTAGGTGTTTAACAGTGGCATTGGTAGATCTCCTTATATAGCAACACCATTCTGGCTAAGATCTTAATAAAGTATAAGAATGTGGGGATGATTTGATATTTTAGTTATGACTGCTGAGTTCTCCCTTCTAGTCGCATTGCTGTGTTCTTACTGAAGTGTGATAGAAAGCTACAAGGACAGGAGTGTGACACAAGCAGATTTCAAGGCTCCATCCATTGCTGCCCGATACTCCTACTGAGACTCTTATTCCTGCCTTTGTCTGCTCACGACTTGACTGTTACAATGCAGTATTGTATGGTATCCCTACTGGGAGTCTAAGCAGATTACAATATGTATAAAATTCAGCTGCAAGACTGGTTACACAACCTGAGAGCACGTTATTCCTCCATTTATTAAAGTGCTTTGGCTCCCTTCCATATTCAATATAAACTTCTCCTTTTTGTGTTTATGACTCTTGGTGGTCTGGCCCCACCATACTACTTCTTTAATTTCTCCCTATGCTCCATCACGTTCACTTCATTCTTCTGATTCTCTGCTATTAGCCATTCCGTTATGCAGACTGCGCTCTGTGGGCGACAGGCCTTTTAGTGTCCCTGGGCCTTTGGAGCTCCGTGCATGTCATGTACCTCATGTTCTGTTGCTCAATCTTGACTTAAAACCTTTTTTCTCATTTTAATATTGCTTTTTGTTGTTCTTGTGAATTTCACTTATTTATTGAATGTTTGATTTTATGTGTATTGCTGTACAGTGGCTTTGGGTGACCTGCAAACAACGTTTTAGGGGTCTTCGTTGATGCATTTTTCGTTTCAAAATGCGCCAATCATTCTCTATAGGAGACAAATCAGGGCTGCAGGCAGGCCAGTCAAGCATCCGCACCCTCTTCTTACGCAGCCATGCCTTTGTTAGGCGCGCAGTATGTGCTTTGGCATTGTCTTGCTGAAATAAGCATGGGCATCCCTGGAAAAGACGTCGTCTTGAAGGCAGCATTTGTTCCTCCAAAACTGAGATATACTTCTCAGCATTGATGGTGCCATCGCAGAAGTGCAAGTTACCTTTGCCGAAGGCACTGACACAACCCCATACCATGACAGACCCTGGCTTTTGGACTTGTATCTGGTAACAGTCTGGATGATCCTTTTCCTCTTTGGTCCGCAGCACACGGCGTCCATTTCTTCCAAAAAAGATGTGACAAACCAATTCGTCTGACCACAATACACGTAAGCCCAGAGAAGTCGATGGCGCTTCTGGACACCATTTATGTAGGGCTTCCTTTTGGCACAGTACAGTTTTAGCTGGCATTTCCTAATGTAACTACGTACTGTAGTGCTTGAGAGTGACTTCCTGGAGTAGTCCTGAGCCCACGCAGTTATATCATTTATTAAAGAATGACGGTTTTTAATGCAGTGCCATCTGAGGAGATCACGGCCATTCAGTTTAGGCTTGCGACCTTGGCCTTTGCGCACGGTAATTTCTCCAGATTCCCTGATTCTTTTCACTATGTTATGCACTGTAGAGGGAGAAATGCCCAAATCTCTTCCTATCTGTCTTTGAGAAACGTTTTTCTTCATCATTTCAAAGATTTTTGCCCGCACTTGGTGGCAAACTTGCGATTTTCTGCCCATCTTTGCTTCTAAAGGAGTAGGCCTTTCCTCGATGCTGCTTTTGTACCGAATCAAGATTGCAATCACCTGTTAACATCACCAGTTTCAAATCACATCATTATTTAGTTATTATACCTCATTTCTAGCCCTGAATTGCCCCCATCCCAACTTTTTTTGGAACCTGTTGCAAGCCTGAATGGCAAGAATGGATGTTTATTTACAAATCAAATGATGTTGACCAAAAAAATATGAATTATCTTCTGTTCATACTGTCTGCAATGAAATAAAAGTTAAGGGAAATTTGTAAATTACTGCTTCATTTTTTTATTCACATTTTCCACACCGTTCCAACTTTTTCTGATTTGGGGTTGTAATAGGTTCAAATAATTGGACCAATTTCTGGAAATTTTGATTGATATGTTTATTTTTGAGCATTTTTGCATGTAAGTTCATTTGTTTTATTATATTTTACATGTCTGGAATTAGAGTGAAACATGTATTTTGACCACAGAAATACGGGCGATCGATGTTCCTGTTGTTGGCAGTCTACTCTTGTGATGTGGGTGCTGGAGAGGAGCCCAACAAAACATACTTTAAACTCATTCATTAACAGTCAGATAACATGTTCTGGGAAGCACTCGTACAACTAACTTGTTCGTTACCTACGGAATATCATTCATGGTCGTGTTCATCATCATCATCATCATCATCAATCGTTTAATGTTTCCTAAAGGGATGATAAAGATTAGAAACAGCAGGATCCTGAGAACAGACCCCTGAGGTAGCCCTCTTGAAGTACATACACTCAGTCAACAACAACAACAACAACATTCATTTATATAGCACATTTTCATACAAATAATGTAGCTCAAAGTGCTTTACATGATGAAGAAAAGAGAAATAAAAGACAAAGTAAGAATTAGAATAAGACAACACTAATTAACATAGAATATGAGTAAGGTCCTATGGCCAGGGAGGACAGAAAAAACAAACAAAAAAAAAAACAGTCAGGCGTCAAGAATGATTTAACGGTTAGTTTGCATACACAGACGTTTTTCATTTTAGCAGAAACCAAAGTGTGCCACTGAATGGTTACAAGAAAACCTTTGGGATGGAGATTGGTGTTCACACATTAACGTGCTGCCACTGGGGAATGTTGGCTTCTACAACACCCTACCTAATGTTGGCATATTTTTCCAACAGAGTCACGCTGCAGACTGCAATACTTCACGGAACGCCCTTCATATCATGGAATGCCCATAGCTTCAGTCACGGAACGCCCTTCAGAGCACAACATAGTACACACCCATGTAATGACGCAATTTATCATAACGCCCTTTCCCAGCGTCACTCGTATCATGCCCTCTGCGAGACAGTGTTGATACGCTCGTTGTACAGAATGCTGTAGATGCTGTAGTTGTACAAATTACAACAGTTTTCTATCTGGTCAAACATAAATGACTTCCAGTTTCATACTTATGCTATCAAATCATTCTAAGCTCTTTCATGATTCTAACACTTCGCCGATATAAAGTACAGTTTTATGTTTGTTTGTTTTTTTTTTTACTATTTTGAATGGTTGTTCATTACGTTTTCCCCTGAAGTGTTACATTATAGTAAAAGTAACAAATCTTACTACTATCCAGTGTTTCAAACGGAATGTACCTCATGAAACTCATACCTATAGATTTTCAATCTATAAATGTATTTCATATTCCCACTAGCAAATTATACACATGTGAAACAATAATAAGCTTCATTATTTTTAGAAGGTTTTCAAAAACAGCGCTACATATAAAATTAGTTTTAAAACTGACAAGGAAACATTTTAGGAAACAGTCATTTATTTATTGATTTGATCCATCAACGTTTTCATTACTAAAAGCTGCATGTGTGAAATACTGGATGTCACGTCCATATCAATTGAAAGGCATGTGACAGCCAGTAGATTTTACATAATTTTACATTGTTTAACTTTTCAGTTTGAGACAATCGTGATTGTTCTTAAACCTTTTTTGTGCAACATTTAAGTTGATTGCAAAGACCCAACTTATACCAACATAGACTCAAGGTGTCTTTGAGTCGTCGTCTTTGTAAAATTTTGATAAATATCGAAAACTGTTACAACTACTAATAATAATAAATAGTGGATCAGTTACAGTGTGCTTTCAGCACGGAATTATCCCGAGGTGATCTCATTATTAAACATACCGTATTTATTGTCTTGTGAATACTGTACAATGATATTGTTATTTACTGTACATGCCTCTCCAGAACAGTGATAATATAATAAAACACAACAAAGATATAGAATACAATTTACAGTAGAGATATATATTCAGGTATATTACAAATATTTACACCCAGTCTTTTTCTTACGTTTCTTGTTATGATTGGCTGTTCAGTTACTCTTTAACTAAACACTTTCTTTGAAGCCATACTTAGCACCATTGGTTCTTTACTATTTGCCAGAAGGGAGGATTAAAAAAAAACACTTGTGCAGGATGGCCGAGTGTGTAATAATCTTAGCAGAATGTCTTTTAGATATCCTGGACAGAAGGCAGCTGGGTGCCAGTAATAGTTTGTGGCTTTCACCACCCTCGTGTGTGTGCCCTACCAGGATGTGATGCCACCAGTGAAGATGGACTCCAGACAGCACATGTGAGACATCTCAGGAAGGCATTGGTGAACTTGGCAATATAGGCAAACCGTGCTGTTCCCTCCTCAATTCATCAGTGATTGTTACTGTATGACATTTAAACAAGCTCACCATTTCCACAGCACCCCACAAAAACAAACCACAGCTTAATCCATTCTCTGAAGTCTATGACCTGCTCCTTAATTTTTGGCCATGAAAGGTCAGATTGTCCTGGGACCACTGAGTCAGCAGATAGACATCTTGTCTGCAAGCCATTTAATCATTGGTGGTGATCAGGCCTATGATGGTGATGTCAGCAGCATTTTTAATGGTGGAGCTGGTGTGGTGTCCGGACACACACATATTATATTTTATATATATATATATATATATATATATATATATATATATAAATAATCCTGATTTGTAACATGGCATTGTTTCATACAGTAGTTCTCATATTCAGTCCCAGGGGCTGTACATTTTTTCCCAACTAATTTTTGCTTTTAATTAGACTCCCTTCTTGAACTTGCAAGCCAACAGTCTAGGTCTTGAAAATTAAAGTGATGTATCAAAACACACTGTTATAATTACCACATAGGGGAGTGTAACCTGTGGGAGGCATTTTAGCACCCAAACCCTTCACACAACCACACACACACAGATAAGATCCAGGTTCAAATATGAATTTATTTTAAAGAAATAAAGCACACAATCCCAGTTAGGACATCCATCTGTGTCCTCCATCCATTACATTGGTCATTTCAGTAGACAATGAACTATTGAAGCAGGTCAGAAAGCCAGTCCATCCCCACTTTTCTTTACAGTGAATCACTGATCAAATCCAATGAACAAAATGACATCACGGTCGGCTTTTTGCCACATGTAGTTCCTTTGAAATTCTGAAGGCTGAAAAAAAATATAAAACACAAAAATCTAATTTGTCGAACAGCAGCAACTGATGGGAATATTTTTTTTAAGCTGTATCTCATCAAGAAAAAAGTTCATGTCCTTCAGGCATTCAAAAGTAAATAAGAAGGTGGACACGACTTCTTCAGTCTCTTCATCGTCTCCCCTTTGTTATTTTTCAATTGTGTATGTAACTTCATCCTCGTCCATTTCCAGAATTCTTGGCCGGAGGACTGTCCCAATAAGTCGGTCTTTGTTGGCATCCAGCCAGTCACAAGCAGTCAGGAAGTTTTGGATCAATGAAGACTTTTTAATGAAAAAGAAAAAAAAAAAAAAATACTGTCAAGTACTTTATTAGGAATATCAATCTATTAACTCCACTTTTACCCAAAGAACAATCAAATTGGCTTATGAAATAAACCCACCAATATGACCACAGCATGTCATAGGAATGCTCAGCTCAATTGATTTCTCTCACTTTTTGCCTCTACAGCCTGTAGGCATGAGGTAGAGTGAAAAATAAAAAATAAACTCCAGTGTACAACTGTAGCAGTTCATCTTCAAGGGAACGTCATGTCTAGTTAGAAACCATTCAGAAAGTCCACAAATAATTCAAAATGACTAAGTGCTCTGTAGTGAAAAAAGCATTCATTTTTATTTACTAATACATTGCTGTAAGACCCATTTCAGTTCAATCTGAACGTCTACAGGAATTGTACTGAAGTGAGTCCCTGAAAGACAAAGAGTCCAATTACCACAGTATTGTCACTTATGAAGGTCAAATTCATCATTTCAAATAATATGTAATTTAATTGTTCCCAGTTTAGTAAGCATGCTTTAAAAACTGCTGAAACAGTCACTCAAACATATTACAATAGAAATGCTACATATAAAAAGTTATACATAATGGAAAGTGTTTACCTGAAGCAAACAATCACTCCATTCTAGACTGGTTGATTTCTGAATGATACTGAAAAGGAAAAGAAAAGTCATCACCTTTAAGGCATTTGCTGTGCCGTAAGAATCATTTCACTACATACCTGAATGACAGGACTGTGCCTTTGTGAGGTACAATTTGCTAACAACTAAATGTAACCATAAATATGCTGACCTGCACATCCAGTTAATGTCGCCTAATGGCACAGATGAAATTGATCTTTGAAGAACAAGGAAAACGGTCAAAAAGTGACACTCCACAAAAGCAACTCTGTGAAGCCATTCATTGCCTAAATTTTAGGAACAGTAAAGTAAATGTTATACTATTAATTGTACTGGCATAATAATTCAGTCAACATTTTCATATGCTTCAGTAATGGAAAAGAAGGGTGAGGGAGAAAAGTCCTCGCTCTTTCCTATCTTGTCTGGAATTGCTGGAAGCAGAAATAATTGCCATTTAATAAATCAGTTAGAGCACAAGCACACAAAACACTCATTTTTAAGACCACCATTCTCTGCCCCCATAACGCCACTGACACACCACAGGGCTGACGAGAGACACAAGTCAGTGACAGCCTCACCGGAGACCTGCTGTGTGACCTGTTGGTCAAAGTCTTTTTGTGAAGTTCTAATATATAAAATTAGTGTCAGAAAACTTTTCAACTGATAATTACGAAGCACTGCCCGTGAGGCACAGAATGTCCTTCTTCTCGTGTGAAAAGTGAAGACCGATGTCTGTAAATCGGAAAATTACAATAAATTCTATGACTAAAAAAAAATCACAATATTCAAACAAATATTACACTTAAACCACTGACCTGACTGAAATCAAATGCTCTTCCAGTGGCAATGTAGAGAGCATACTAAAAAAAAAGCACGTTATTATTTTAAATCAACATTTACATCTTACTACTGGCAAAGTGTCCTCCACTTACCATGAGCAGTCCAGGCTGCCAGTCTGTTTGGGTAGATTCTACCAATTTAAGAGGTGATCAGTTAGTACAGGAGATATGTGTGTGTGTTTGTTTTTTGTCTTATACTAGCAACACATATTTATATTTACATTACCTTGTTCTGTGGTTCCTTCCAGCTACCTGGCATTATTTTAGAGGCAATTTTCCTACAGATAAAATTTGTTTTGTCAAAATTGATTTATATTATATTAATGTATATTAAAAACAAAGTTGATATGAACTTTGCAGATGGAATATCATTGTAGAACTGGATTAATAATATTTAATTCTGAAAATGTGCCAATTAATAATTTTATCACAAAGAAGAATTACTTAACCAAAATTTAGCTGGAGCCTTTCATCACTTTTTATGACAATGATATTCATTTCAGATTGCAAGAGTAGAATTATTAGTAATAGAACAGGTAGAGAAATAGTGAACATCAGATAATATAATCTCTAGCAACTTTCAAATGAACAAGTAATTTATGAAGGGAGTGACTTTGGCTTCACATACGAGACCATAGCACACCATTACAAATGTTTTAGAACCTTGAGGATGTTTTACCACTGTGCCGTTATGAATTATTTACACAGCTCTTCCAAAATTGCTTGGTGAAAACTATCCATCCATCCATTTTCCAACCCGCTGAATCCGAACACAGGGTCACGGGGGTCTGCTGGAGCCAATCCCAGCCAACACAGGGCACAAGGCAGGACCCAATCCTGGGCAGGGTGCCAACCCACCGCAGGACACACACAAACACACCCACACACCAAGCACACACTAGGGCCAATTTAGAATCTCCAATCCACCTAACCTGCATGTCTTTGGACTGTGGGAGGAAACCCACGCAGACACAGAGAGAACATGCAAACTCCATGCAGGGAGGACCTGGGAAGCGAACTCCTAACTGCGAGGCAGCAGCACTACCACTGCGCCACCATGCTGCCTAGTGAAAACTATTAGGATCAAATGTTTTAAAGAAGAATAGTTCAAATAGGCAGCAGCCATCACTAGGTGACAGAAATAACAGAGTAAATAAGGAACAGTCCTGCTAAAATGCTAATTTTGGGAGATTTGGCCTGAGGTTCAAACTGAGTGAACTGAACATATGAACAAAGTTAAAAAAAAGAACATTAAAACTTTTGAAAGCTGGAACTGAACAGTTGAACAAAGATCAAGAACAAAGAACTTGAACTCAGATGGCATAGGCTGGGCAGTTACTGGTGCAGTGGGCATGGAGGGCAGAGACTGGGTGGTGAACGGTGCTGTGGGCATGGAGGCAAGAGGCTGGGCGGTGACCGGTGCCATGGGCATGGAGGGCAGAGGGAGCACTTTAGGACCTTTGCCACAATCTGACAAGTGCCTGAGGAACTGATCTTTATGAACTACTGTTTTCTGACAATAACAGCAATGGTAATGGCCTGATCCCTGGCAATTCAGTGAACACTTGTATATTTTAAAACCTGAAACAGTACAAAGAAAAAAAAAGGTTAATATTTAGAATTATTTTGCTAAACATTTAAAACTTAACAAAAGAAATTCAGATAATCCTTTAATTTAATAGAGTTAAAACAAGCAAATCCTGTCCTATTATTCTTTTAAACAGAACAAACTAATTAAAGATTCTGTCAATGATGCTTTTAAAAATTTATGAAAATATACTATATGTTGCCTGTCAATTGTAGGCAATGTAATTCCACACTTACATTATGAAAAATTAAAGTATTTGTAGTATGATCTTTGTCATATTCTACTAAATAGTTTAAAAGAGAAAATTGTTAATACACAGTCATGAATTAATTAATCTAAAATTATTCAAAGCTAGCTTTTCAAAAGGTTAAAAAGTACACAGTATACTATTTTGTCAAATAAAATCATGTTGTTAAGGTGAATATCTAGCTGCATTAAAGTGTATTAAAAGTGTCAAGTAATCAAATTTTACAAGTTAAAGATATATTCTAGAGCACTTCACATCCCTCCATGAACAGCTACTGTCCTTTTGTGGCTCTGTAAGTGGCTGATGATGCCTGCATAATCTGTTCTTTTATAGCAAAAGAGACAAGTAAACTCCTGAGCACCAAAAACAACTGTAGGTTCCTCTGAGGTCTTTAATATACTTATGTGTCTCTGGTGAATATAAAATAGATATAAAGTTCTTAAAACTGACAAACATGCACGAGAACAATCACTTCACTTTATTTCAATTGAAAAAAAACTTCAAAAGCAGTATTTTTGAAGAATGCAGGAGAGGTGGGCATGAAACATTTATTATTTTAAGAGTTCAAACAAACTGTACTATCATTGAAAGAACTTTATAAAATAAATAACAACAACAACAACAACAACATGATTCTATCCTGGCTGTTCTTTTCCTCATTATTGTCTACAATCTAATTTGAACTTTCTTGAACTGAAGGAAATTGAATATTGCATTCACACTTGCCCTTTGTTTGTAGCTACTTATTAAAATGTTTAGTTGTGTACTGTAAATATATATACAGAATTATGAAAAAAGATCATCTAAAGTGACCTAAGTATATTCAAACTTCAGACTACCAACATTACTATAATTGAAAAACCAGTATATCCACTATTAACTGTGTTTGTCTTAGAAAATTATGCAAACAATAAGCTTTCTGTGGAACATTACCTTATAATGGCTCAATCTCTCTGTATTGTCTTTCTGAAATATATTTTGATATCTAAAATAGCAAGTTACTGATAGGTTTTGATTCTGATTAACTTGCATATACGTGATATACAGGACAAATGGTGAATGATATTCTGGCAATTATCTTAATCACGGTCACTTATATTTGATTACAGTCTGTTACACTTCGCTATGGTTAATTATACTCAACAACGGTCAATTGCATATTATAACAATTGTTATAAAAAATTATTGACTGCTGAATCCGTCGATTTACTACTCAGAATCGAGTATTCCGATTAGTCCTGTAACAATTAGCTACACAAACCATCCTGTTTGTTGTTTAACTGTTAATACTTTCTTAGAGCGCTTAGTACTGCACAGAACCTGAAAGTTGATTCAACATCTTTATTACACTGTGGTATAATTCGTACCCTAGCAGTAAAGTATAATATTACCTAATACTAGTAAAACTTGCAACAAACTCACTGCCATCTTAATTTCCAACTCAAACTCTTCTTCTTTCCTCGAAAAGCTTTCAGAAAGATTTATTCTAATTCCACCATTCCTCCGGACTCCGACAAAAACAATGATGACGTATCAAAACTGACATCAGAGGGCGTTCCGTGACTAGTGTTGGAGGGCGTTCCGTGTCTAAATTCCTAGGTATTGCAGGCTGCAGCCAGACCCTTCTCTATTTTTCGCTCTCTCAACATGAATATATCTATACTAATAAAAGGCAAAGCCCTCACTGACTGACTGACTTACTCACTCACTCATCACTAATTCTCCAACTTCCCGTGTAGGTAGAAGGCTGAAATTTGGCAGGCTCATTCCTTACAGCTTACTTACAAAAGTTGGGCAGGTTTTATTTCGAAATTCTACGCGTAATGGTCATAACTGGAACCTATTTTTTCGTCCATATACTGTAATAGACTGCAGCTCGATGGCCATGGGAGGCGGTTGCGTCTCACGTCATCACGCCTCCCACGTAATTGAGTGCCTGCCCATATAAGGTAAATATTCGCAGGTGAAGGACTGTGCTTAGCATATTCATAAGTAAAAATATCTGAATCACAAACTGATGTTAATTATATTTTGTCCATGAATATTTATTAAATAATTCCAAATAGTCTTTCCACTTCCTTTCATAGCTTTGCCGATGGTTGTGCTGCTTCCAGACATGTATTTTCGTATTAAAGTATTTAACCAATCACATTTCAACCATCATTTGTTGCCAGGCAGGGAGGGCCTCACAATCCGTTGTGCAGACACTCTAACACAGAATAAATGTCGATTAACCTGTTGCTTCAACCAATCAGATTTTGAGTTGGTGTAGTACGGCCCTCTAGCGGGCGTACGGCGACGTCACCGTATTCAGACCCATTGATTGGATAGAAGCCGCAGGTTCGAATTTCAGCATTAGTTTCAGTGGCGATAGAAAGGGACTTTTTGATGAAACTGAAGCGCACGGATAACCCGTACGACAGAGTAATTAAACTGTTTTTGAGGAAAGAAAGGAGGATGGATTTTGTTTACAAATAATCCGAATATTTGGTGAGTAAAATGTTGCGATTTTCCTAAATAATATTGCAAGTTTATGAGTTATTATCGATGTTTTTTGTGCATGTTGCGGCTGTGGCTGCAGTAGAAAGGAACTTGTTCACCCCTGGTTTGTCTATTCAATAAAGGCATTTATTGTGGCTACAGGAGTTATCTATCTGCGATGCAGTGGCTCTTAATACTGTATTTCTGCATATTAAGATGGTTTTTATAACCATAAATTAGTTTTTGAGGGGCGGGTTGATTCAGACGGAGCAGTACTGAAGGCCTAGGTGTGAGATGCACAGTCCGCCAATGGACCAGATGATACGAAAATTTAATGAACATTACAACCCGAAAATAAACAAAACTGTAGAGAGGCCCATGATTAAATGAACAGTGAAAAAGTAAGAGTGAAGCGACGGTGACTTATTGAGGCAGGCAGGCGATAGCACAATAGCACGGGGCTTGATGTAGTGCGCGTTAAGTCGATCTAAAATGCGCACTCAGATTAGAAAAAATATATCTTTTCAAGTTCTACTTGGATATAAGTAGGTTCTATTTAGTCGACAGAAATATCTTTGGTAGGAATGTAAGTTGAATTTAGTCTTTACATTTCTATGGTGAAGAAGAATTTATGCAATGATGACTAAATTTAACTTTCAAATTAAAATTTCTGTTGACTAAATAAAAATTATTTATATTTAAAATTTAATTATTATAATTAAATATAATTATATAATTATACATTATATATATATGTGTGTGTGAATATATGTAGATATATTTATGTAGATATGTATGTATATGTGTATATGTATATGTGTATACGTATATATATATGTTTATGTGTGTGTGTGTATGTATATATATATATGTATGTGTGTAGATATGTGTATATATATATGTATATATATGTATATATAAGTGGATGTATGTATGTGTATATATATATATATATATATGTGTGTGTATATGTATATATGTACATATGTATATATATGTATACAGTAATCCCTCGCTATATCGCGCTTCGACTTTTGTGTCTTCACTCTATCGCGGATTTTAAATGTAAGCATATCTAAATATATATCACAGATTTTTCGCTGGTTCGTGGATTTCTGAGGACAATGGGTCTTTTAATTTATGGTACATGCTTCCTCAGTTTGTTTGCTCAGTTGATTTCATACAAGGGACGCTATTGGCGGATGGCTTAGAAGCTACCCAATCAGAGCATGTATTACATATTAACTAAAACTCCTCAATGATATAAGATATGCTTCCTGCACGGTGCTTGATTGTTTGCTTTTCTCTCTCTCTGACATTCTCTGCGCCTGACGGAGGGGGTGTGAGCAGAGGGGCTGTTTACACAGAGGCTGTTTGCTTAGAAGAAACGGACGCTCCTCTAAAAAAATGCCGCTTTATCGCAGTGCTTCGGCATACTTAAAAGCCCAAAAGCTTGTATTGATTTTTTGATTGTTTTCTTTTCTGTCACGCTCTCTCTCTCTCTCTGACATTCTCTGCTCCTGACACGCATTCTTTGAAGAGGAAGATATGTTTGCATTCTTTTAATTGTGAGAAAGAACTGTCATCTCTGTCTTGTCATGGAGCACAGTTTAAACTTTTGACTAAAGGGTGTTACTTCATGTCTAGAGGGCTCTAATAATGTTAACAGTGTGGGAGAGTTTATAAAGGCTTAAAATATATAAAAATAACCATACAAACATATGGTTTCTACTTCGCAGATATTCATTTATCGTGGGGGGTTCTGGAACGCAACCTCCGCGATTGAGGAGGGATTACTGTATATGTATATATATGTTTGTGTGTGTGTGTGTGTGTGTGTGTGTGTGTGTGTGTGTGTATATGACAGCAACACTCATAACAGTGACAAAACAATTACATTGACAATCATGTTACGGATTTTTCAAAATGTTTCCTTTTCTTTTTCATTACTTCTTTAACACACTACTTCTCCGCTGCGAAGCGCGGTGTGACAGATAGGGGGCGCTCTAACTCCCTTGAACCCCTGTCCACGACTCCAAACACCAGGTAAAAGTCCAAATAATGACTTTATTAAATCGCCACAGTGCACAAAGCACCCTCTCCTCCACTATATTCATAAACAATCACAATAATAAACACAATCCTCCAACTCCCAGACGCGTTGCCACCCTTCCACCCAGCTCAGCTCGCCATCTGGGAGCTCCCGCAGTCCTTTTATATTCCCTGACCCGGAAGTGTTCCCAATCCCCAGTTCATGTGATCCTGTATCACTTCCATGTCAGGTAAAAGTTCTTTTCTTCACCCCAGAAGCCTGTCGCTCTTCCTTTGACGAACTTCCGGGTCATAGGGCACAAATAAGTCTTTGGTCCTCCCTGCAGCTCCCTCTTGCAGCCCCTGTGGTCTTCGGGGCACCTCCATACTGCAGCGAGGGCTCCATCTGGGGAGTATTGGGGGTATTGTCCGGGATGACAAGCCGGCCACATCTCACAGGGGGTATTTTGCTAGTACAAAATACACAAGAAGCCATTTCCACCAGTTCAAGTCCTGTGCCATGTGTTCTTGTAAATCTCTTTATGATCAATGACACTAAACGTATGGCTGTGCTTTCCTTAGACCCAGACACTTGTATGTAGAATGTATTTGTATGGGTCTGTTTATTGTTAGGTGGAATCTTGTCTGTCTTTATTATTATTTTTCTTAGTTTTTCTACTTCTGTTTTTTAATAATCGTACAGTTCTGAAAAGCTACTTCTCAATTTCCAAGTTTGTTTTACAGGAGCAAAAACAACATCACCTTTTACAGTTAAGAGCCTATCGGTACACGCTGAGGTAAGAGCTTGGCTTATCTTGACAGCCTTTACGTTTGTTCTCTTTACAGCAAGGTTGTCTCCACACACTGAGGAGAGGCAAGACACATGACAGCCCGCATGGAGTTTACTAAAAGACACCTGAAGGACTCTGAGATGGTGAGAAATAAGATTTTCTGGTCTGATGAGACCAAGATAGAACTTTTTGGTCTTAATTCTAAGCAGTATGTGTGGAGACAGGGACTGGTTGCAATCGAGGGAAAGATGAATGCGGCCAAGTACAGGGATATCCTGGACAAAAACCTTCTCCAGAGTGCTAAGGACCTCAGACTGGGCCAAAGGTTTACCTTCCAACAAGACAATGACCCTAAGCACACAGCTAAAATAACGAAGGAGTGGCTTCACAAAAACTCTGTGACTGTTCTTGAATGGCCCAGCCAGAGCCCTGACTTAAACCCAATTGAGCATCTCTGGAGAGACTTAAAAATGGCTGTCCACCAACGTTTACCATCCAACCTGACAGAACTGGAGAGGATCTGCAAGGAGGAATGGCAGAGGATCCCCAAATCCAGGTGTGAAAAACTTGTTGCATCTTTCCCAAGAAGACTCATGGCTGTATTAGCTCAAAAGGGTGCTTCTACTAAATACAGAGCTAAGGGTCAGAATACTTAGGACCATGTGATAATACAGTTTTTCTTTTTTAATAAATCTGCAACAATTTCAAAATTTTTCTTTTGTCTGTCAATATGGGGTGCTGTGTGTACATTAATGAGGAAAAAAATTAATTTAAATGATTTTAGCAAATGGTTGCAATATAACAAAGAGTGAAATATTGAAGGAGGTCTGAATACTTTCCGTACCCACTGTATATATATATATAAAATGTGCAATTTGAAATGTAAGGTACACTTGGCGTGATATTTTGAGTTGCCTACCTTACCTACATTATTTTAGTCATCTTTTCTTGTTTTTCATCTGTACTTGGTGGATTTGTTTTCCCTGCCTACTCTTGCTATTTCTAACTTGTCTATCGTAAGCAGGCCTTCACTTCATGCAACTGCTGGGTGTTTCATTCATGAAGAGAAATCTCTCGACAGTCCTATTGTTGTGCTAGAGAGCTCAGAGCAGGTGCGGCATCATAACGAGGCCTCCTCAGCAGGCGGATCTCCAAAGTTCCAGAACTCGGTGAAGTAGTAGATGGCAAATCCAAGTCTAAGTGGAGGCAGGTGGGTTTGTGAAACAGCAGTAGGATCCAAAAAGAATTAAATGAAAAGTACTGACTTGGAGGAGATGGTTGGTCAGTCAGTCAGTCACAAGCAGGAACGGAGAAAATGGCAAGAAGTGACGGTCAGGCAGGCACGACATGCTCTGCCATTCAGTCCGCTTGTTTTATTGTCTGTTTCTCAAAGTTTCAAAATCCAATATGCTGAGGGTGTAGAAACAGGACGGTTGTTTCAGCCTCCTTGACGTTGTTTTGGTCGCTCATTTCATGATTTGCACGCCTGTAGCAAAAAGCCAAATAAGGTGGCGTTTTCATTACACAACATATAAACGAGAAGCATAAGCAGAGCTGAAATAAACTGCAGTAGAAGAGCAAACCCAAGGCCTTTCTCAGCACACCTATTGAAGCCATGTCTGTCTGGTGGAGTGATAGCCAAACTTGTACACAGACTGTGCATTGTGCAGTTCCCGTTAGTGACTCGCCTCCACATTACAGTACTCCTCGTGGTTACCTCATATTAAATTAGCACACCGCCCTTCACTCTTGCCTTTTCCTGTCGACAGCGTAGCCATGTTACCTTACCAACTTCGTGATTTATACTCTTTATGTCTGATGATGCCTTTTCCTATTGAATATTTTTATCAGCTTTGTTTCATCCCATTTTTGTTATTTCATTTTTGCATTCTCACTCATCTTCATAAAACTAGCTTGATGTACACTCACAGGCCACTTTATTAGGGACACCTTACTAGTACCGGGTTGGACCCCCTTTTGCCTTCAGTACTGGCAGAGATTCAACAAGGCGCTAGTAACGGTCCTCGGGTATTTTCATCGATGTTGACATGATAACATCCTGCTTTGCTGCCCGTTTGTCATGATGTGAATCTCCCGCTCCACCACATCCAAATAGCGCTCTCTTGGATTGAGATCTGGTGACTTTGGACGCCATTTGAGTCCAGTGAACTCATTGTCATGTCGAATAACCCGTTTCAGATGATTTGAGCTTTGTGACATGGCACGTTATCAGAAGACGGGTACTCTGCGGTCATTAAGGGATAGACATGACCAGCAACAATACTCGGGTAGGCTGTGGCATTTGAGCGATGACAAGCTGGTACTAAGGGGACCAATGTGTGCCAAGAAAATATCCGCTGCACCAGCAGCACCTGCCTGAACCGTTGATACAAAGCAGGATGGACACATGCTTTCATGTTGCTGACGTCAAATTCTGACCCTGCCATCTGAATGTCGCAGCAGAAATCGAGACACCAGGCAACGTTTTTCCAGTCTCCTACTGTCCAGTTTCGGTGAGCTTGTGCGAATTGTAGCCTGCCTGTTCTTAGATGCCAGGAGTGTCACCCGGTGTGGTCTCCTGCTATTGTAGCCCACCTGTTTGAAGATTTGCAGTGTTGTGTGTTCAGAGATGCTCTTCTCCATACCTCACTTGTAATGAGATTTATTTGAGTTGCTGTTGCCTTTCACTCAGCTCAGACCAGTCTGGCCATTCTCCTCTGAACACTGGCATCAACAAGGCTTTTTCACCCAGAGAACTGCTGCTCACTGACATTTTCCCCTTTTCTGACCATTCTCTGTAAACCCTAGAGATGGTTGTGTGTGAAAATCCCAGCAGCTTCTGAAATACTTGCAGCAGCCTGCCTGGCACTGCCAACCATGCCACATTCAAAGTCGCTTCAGTTCCCATTCTGATGCTGGGTTTGAACTTCAGCAGCTCGTCTTGACATGTCTACATGCCTAAATGCATTGAGTTGCTGCCATGTGATTGGCTGATTAGATATTTGCGTTAAGAAGCAGCTGAGCAAGTGTTCCTAAAAAAGTGGCCAGGGAGTGTGTTAGCAGTTTCAGGATGGCGTTACTCAGAAATCCAGATGAGTGTTTCCTCTCTTAACTGTCTCTTTTTATTTTGATGCATTTTTTATTTTCATAACTGAAGGACTTCTGGGCTGGACTTCCCCAAAGCCATCAACTTTAGCAATTGACAAACGATTTTACAACGCGTGTAAATAATGTGCAAGTTGCATTTCTCAAATCCCCTCCTAAGTAGCCACATTATAAAGTAGTAATTTGACCTTAAAGTCGCCTACAAAAGAGCAGTATAAGTCGATTGAAAATACTTTGATTATAAGGTGATAATTTTGGATCTTTTGTCAGACGAAATGAAGTTGTGAAGAGTAAAATGAAGTAAATATAACTTTATAAATGAATGAACAATTAAGGCAAAGCATAAAAATATGTACAAATTGATGACACGTTGTTCTTAAGACAAGCAACGTTTACTAAGATACATGCTGGCCTTTCAACAGCAAGACAAAATGAGAGCAGGAGGAGTCAGTGAGGAGACAAAGCAGCAGCACATTGCAAGTGAACTTTGCTCTTTGGCAG
>JANRMT010028174.1:12815704-12826792 GCA_026402145.1 Polypterus bichir lapradei
TCTTAGATATTCCACTACATAAAAATAGTAATGCTGGGTTCAAAAACCACTTAATCTTTGTAAAATGAATTAATACGTCAAAGCCTTCATTGTGATTTGTGTAACTTGACCATTTTTTCCATGTTGATTGACGTGACTTTGAGGCTGACGTCTAGAAATGCTGCCATTGCTTCGTGCTTTCTGCCTGAATACACTTCTGATAATCTGCAGTAGCCGTCCTCAGACACACGACTCACTAGTTCACTTTATCAGGCCTCTGATGATTCTGAAGACTTGGCCTTTTCTATTCTACTAAAGCCTCATGGCCTCGTTAGCCTTTATTACAGAGTGCCAACTGCTCTTCTGTGTGCGGCCATCAGTGCTGCGGTGTCTCTTGTGACCTTTAACCTGCTGATGACCTAATTTAAGAGCTCATTAGACACTACGGCTCAACATCTGACCTAAACTAATACATACAAATATCATTTAACAATTTAACATTTGCTGACAATACAGTTTATAAATGAAGACATTTGAACACATCACCTAAAAGAACCAGTGGTCCCTCCATTGTCTAAACCCACTTCATCCTGAACAGGCGCCCAAGGCAGGAACAATCCCTGAACAGGGAGCCAGTCCATCGCAGGCAGAGAGACACACACTCCAGGGCCAATTTAGCATCGCCAATCCACTAAATGTGTGTGTCTGTGGAGCACCAGGAGGAAATCCACGCAGACATGGAGAGAACATGTGAATCTAAACACAGGGAGGACCGGGGTACCCTTGTCGTCTTATAGCAGCGTGGCAGTGCTACCACTGTGCCATCTAAAAGAAAGAACCAAACCTGCATAACTACATCTATGAGGACATGAGAGTGAAGCCTTCTGTTAATAGCAGACGAAACACCATCACTACACATGACAGACACATGCTGATGACAGCCCACCTATGTCTGTTATCGTTCATCTGCTGTCACATTTCATGTGTTGTGTTGGACTCCTCGTCTCTTCTTGATATTGAACTGTTCTCACTGCTCTATGGGATACGTGGATTGTGAAGAGTGCACATGATAATAACACAAAGTAAAACTTGAGAAGTCATCATATTGTACTCACACCATTAATAAGACATGAAGATGAATTTGGGGCAGCGTGATGAAGCTCTGCCCAAGCATATGGTACCTGGCACATTTTAGACTTTGGCTACCCTGTGCCAGCCTGGCTTTTGGGCAGATTTTGGGCTCTTTCCTGTCTGGATGGTGTGCAACTCCCTCAGTTGTATATTGCAGGCAGGAATAGATTTGTGTGGATGAGTGGACTCTTTATGACCAACAACATCCCATAATCTGCCTATTATATGTCAGCTATCACACCTGCAGTAATCTACTTTGTGTCCATTCACACTCCGACCTCAGCCGCTTCGGCTCCTGACTGACCCTGTGGCACCCTGTTGCCTCGTGGCACCTCAGCCGAGTGTTCAGAAATGACATTCTCACTTATTTAAGTGTAGTTTGGTTTACTGCACTATAAAGTGTTTGTCATTTGTAACATATTTCATTATTGTCTTCAGAGCTCTGAGAAACGACATTCATGACTACATGTGTAAGGCCAGCATTAGTGGCAAGATTAGGGAAAGGAGTTGGTAAACGTGAAGTCAGCAGTCACCTGCCATAATTATGTGATATTTATACAAAAAAGATGTGTGATTCAATAATGTCAGAAAGGCACAAATTATTGTGATGTCCGCTCATCTGTTTTATGTTATTAAATAAGACAGCAGACAGTGTGTTTGTCTCCTCTAATGACAGTAAAGTGTCATCTGTAGGTAACCCCCTTTCTGCTCCTGCCTAATACGGTTTTGGAGCTCATTCAGTCAAAGTGAGACGTCTCGACTGAAAGGAGTCTTCTTACCTCTTGGATTTCACAGGTTCAGCGCCCATCCTGGTAGATTTGTTTTCTTTACTGATGTTGTATTGGCCAATCCAATACAAACTTGGAGCTTTACTTTTTAAAAAGTCCTGATAAGAAAACATGAAATGAAGAAGTTGATATACAGTTGAACTTGCATGTGTCTTTATTGTATTGAATTGTCTTCTCTTAGTCACAATCAATAAAACACATTTTACCTCATTTTTTTCTTTAGTATAAACTGGCCTGAGTCTCACTTATAAATGTAACAAACAGACAAAACTCTCAGTGTGTCACCTGCTTTTATCATAAATTGAGCTATTGTGTCACTTCTATTGTTACATAAGATGGCAGTGATGTCCAACACAAATAATGTGTCAGTGTGCTAACAGAGATACTGGATACTAAATACAACATCCCTGGGGGAAATCTCAAAAAAACCCCAGTGCATCAATGGAAATCAACCAATGATAGAATCTGCAGACATTTGTACTGATTTGGGTCTTAACAGGGGCCTGTCACCTCAGAAGGGAAGTTCAGTGGCATTCTGTGTTTTATTTGGAGCGAAGCAATGGTCACCTGGTGATTTACATGAAATATTGATGAGCAAATCTTAAATTGTTTTATATACTAATTGACTAACTCATCACCAATGAACCTTTTGTTCATTATGTATCTCCCAGACGTCCATCTAAAAACCAGAAATGCATGTAAACGTATGTAGAAATGGAAACTCTTAAGAGCTCCTGGAGCCAAGAAAGAAGAAACAGCAATCTAGGATTCACAGCATGTCTGATGATGTCAGTTGTAGCGAATGAAGAAAGACGTAAAGAGTCCTCTGAGAGAATCTTTACTTCCTCACACAGTCAGCACTAAACAAAGGGTCACTGAGGCTTTGATTAAAATGGCAGTCGCTCTGAGCGTTTGAAATGCATTGACAGACTCTCCAGATCTATTGGAGGAATCTGCTTTAATAAGATACTGAGCTGACTGCACTTAAGCTTAGGTCTTCTGGGATTGTTCTTGAGATACACTTTCAAAGCGATTTATTTTTAGTGCTTCTGTCCTGACAGTTTTACTTATACTATACAGTTTGAACACATTCAATTTAAATCCACCTGCGTAAATGACATACCCGCTCCTCTAAGCTTTCTATATTCACTAGACGTCCACTTCTCGTCTCGCACCAATCATGGCTCTCATGCCAGGTCAGATCATTAGCGGAAATGAAGTAACACTTGGAATTGAAGAAGATTCCACCCGGTTTACATAAAGAACAAGTATTATCTGTGGAAAAGGAAACAAAAGAGCAAACGAAAAATGAGGGATTGGATGAGCAAGGAGCCCACAGTCTACTAACCCTGCAGCAAAGCACTCACAGGGAGACGCGTTTGTAACATTGCAGTAGAATTCCTTCAGATTATTGAACTCCTTGGTCAGTTCATCAAGTTTCTCATTCAGAGTTACGTATTGAGAATGCAGGATATCTCGGCTCTCTTGTAGTTCAGTGTTGTTGCTGGTCAGAATGTAATTTACATTTCTTAACTCCTGCAACTCTTGCTCCTTGTGATTTAATTTTCTGAAATCTGAGGAAAACAAATCATATGATACAATCAGTAATATAAAATAATACATCTTTTAGACATGAGTTAAGAGTGCTCTCAGTTTTGCACTAATAAAGAATCCCTTGCCATGTTTCCTGCTCATTTAACTCCATCACAGTTTGTAATAACAGATGAAGATTGTGCCTTACTAGTTTTCAGTGTGTAACAGCAGCTCTGTTTTTCATCTTTTTTATTTTAACTCTTTCAGGGCTGATGTCGACTTTTCTCAAAAGGAGTAGTTGACAATGGTAATCAACTTAAAACTGTGCGAAAACAAACCGTTATGTTTTAGATGGACTCTTGTAGCTAGAAGGAAAGTTAGCCTCATTGGTTTGACCGAGATTTTCTGCACTTGTGTGAGTAGTAAGGTGCAAACAAGACGGGGAAGACGTTTTGCCTATTATCTCTGAACTGGACTATGACTTACCAGACTCCAATTTTGATACAAGTGATTAATAATGAATGTGAGGTTCCAGCTTGAGCGGACTGGTCCCCAGTTAATCGTGTAGCTGGCACGCCTACGGCAATGTTCGCCAGGAGGACTGCCACTTAACAATGGTAAGAGGTAGAAACCAGATTGTACATTCTTGGCAAACTGACAGCCGCAGCATGCAGCAACAGACGTTTTACATTGATTTCTGTGTGAAATCGTTGTTTTTCGGAAACTATGTTTTCCGGAAAAAATATTCAGCCCTCAAAGAGTTAATCAACTTGAAAGGGTATGAAGAAGCTGAGATAGACTTTAATCTTAATTTGTTATTTGTGTCAAGTCTCAACATCCGAGACCCTTACCTGGCCTCAAACAGTCCACATGACCCCCTAGTAGGTCGTAACCCAGAATGGCACAGTGCCAAGTGAAAGACAACTGGTTTTGAAAGTCAAACTGCAAAAACAAAATAATAAAGTGTGTCACTCATGTCACCTTCTGGTCTTATCTGAGGTAAGCCTATCGTTTTCCATCCATCCATTTTCCAACCCTCTGAATTCAAACACAGTTGTCTGGTGGAGCCAATCCCAGGGCACAAGGCAGGAACCAATCCCAGGAAGGGTACCAACCCACCGCAGGACACACACAAACACCAAGGCCAATTTACAATCACCAATCCACCTTACCTACATGTCTTTGGACTGTGGGAGGAAACCCACACAGACACGGGGTAAACATGCAAACTCCACACAGGGAGGACCCGGAAAGTGATCCCAGGTCTCGTAACTGCGAAGCAGCAGCACTACCACTGCGTCACCATGCCACCCAAGCCTATTGTTTTCATTTTTTTTAATTTAAACTAAACAGGGTGACATGATTGGCCCCCTAACATTTAGTCTGAGTCCTGCAGTTCCCGAGTCTGATGACAAGTTGTGTAGTCAGAAGGATTTTGTGCCTTATGATATCAGAAATCTTCCAGCCTGGCACAATTAGTCCAACAGCTGGCAGACCAATTAAACCAGTTACAAATTCACCACAGGCAGACCTGGCAGAAGCCAAAGCATGACTTGAGGCAGCAGAAGCCCAACACCTTGGATGTTGACAGGGACCGTCCCAACTGAAGTCCTAATGTGTCCTCTGGATGACGTTGAGTTGTACCTGCTGATTTCTGAGCACACTGCTGCCCGACACCGCTGGCCACCATGAATGGGCACATCTACTCAATGCCTTCCAAACAGGGGAAGAGCATCAGGTGTATTATTATTTGGAGAAAAGCGATGGGCTTGACAGCATGAGGTTAACAAATGCTACAGTTTTAGCCCTTGGCTTCACAGTCATAGTGCCTGGAGTGCGGTCTTTTAACAGGATCAGGGCTCCATAAGGCAGTGCACTTATCACCTGAAGGAGATGCCACCTCTTTGGAGTGCCTCACTTTTACAGTTCAAGGACTCCAAAGGGCATGGCCAGTTACCCTCAGTGGGCATCCTCTCTGACCGCTGGGTGATAAGAGAGATACAAGTGTTAGTAATCGTGCCCCCTGGTGTCCCAGAGTGGTAGTGCTTACCTCAGATGAGCCCAGAAGGTGACCCCAAACACACATGTATGACAAGTGCAATGCAGTAAGAAAGAAGTCAATAAATAGTCCATAAAAAAGGCTGTGCAATTGTGGAGGTTAAAAACAGACAATCAATACTTTAAAGTCCCTCGTTGAAAAGATTCTAGGCATCAGGTTAGTCTCCTCGACAAGGTAAGCACACCTCTGTCAGCCCCCCATCAGGTGACTCTCGTCCCACCTGCACTCTCCAGCTTTGGCCGAGACACACCTAGCTGGCCCCCCTTCATCACATATGATGTATTGTGCTACCTAGACCCCTGAAGGGACAATCCAAGTCCCCGCTCTTACACTAAAGTTCAGCAGGGAGACCCCTCACAGCACCAGTACCTTGGCTCCACTGCAGTGGTCCGACCTCCCTGCCTCCCCACCTCCCCACCTTCTCTATACTTTCTTGCACTGCCGATCTTTACTTGAAGTTCACTCTCCTTATCCTCCAACCTCCCCCAGTACTGCTCAGCCTTTCCTTTTAAATATCGGTGGGCACAGTGCTTAATTAAGTGTCCCAGAGTGCCAATGAGGCAATCAGCCAGACCAGGTGTGTCTGCCCATGAATGCAGGATTCAGTGACCACCTCATTAACAGCCGCTCCACCACACTATGACACACCGAGATAGCCAGACTGTTTTTGTTGTTTTATTAATTTGCACCATCGTGGCCCTCACCTCATGACACTCTGGGTAACTTTTATCTTCAGGTTGTCACTCCGATGCTGAGAGTTGCTAAGACGTTGTTAGCGCACACCACTAGCTGATTACATAAGTACATCCAGCAGCTCTAACTCACTGGAGAGGAGCTGTCAATCTTGAATGAGCTCAGGGCACACCAAGGCTACAGGGCTGATATAATATGAAGGGGGAAATGAAGAAGAACGACTGAATCCTTATGTTCCTTTAATTATTATGGAAATAATAAGGAGTCAGAGTGAGCAGAGAAGATGAAGTATGAGGAGTTTTACTGAGAAGAAAAAGGACTTTAAAGTTACTGAGCAAAGTCTCTATTATGTCAAGTCTGGGGTCCTACAATATACTACGACGACTACTTCTAGTTTAGTGGGTGAGGAAAATAAGAGCAGACAGCTCCACATGAAACAAAATCAACACTGGAGTCTCTCAAGGGTCTCTCCCTGGACCCTCATTACTTTATCTGATTGATTCTGGTATAAAAATGGAGGAACAGCAGACACTGAGGAGGCAGTAAAAATATAAAGACCTGGACGACCTTCAGAACTGGGAGAACACTTGGAACATGCGGTTTAATGTAGAAAAGTGCAAAGTGCGGCTGGTGGGCCAAAGGAACATCAGATATGAATACAAGATGGGAGACAGTGAGCTACAGGAAGAGACCTTTGAATAGGATTTAGGGGTTTATGGTGACACAACATTTTCAGTGACTAACCAATGTGCAGCAGTTATAAAGACAATGGACAGTATGCTCAAACTATATAATACAAAGTAGAGCCAGCAGAATTCTCTCAGCTTAAGGGTGAATCACGAACTCGAGGACATCAGGGGAAATTAAGAGGAAGTGCCTTTAAAAATGAGGCCAGGAAGTTCTTCATTACACAAAGAGTTGTGGGACTCGGAAACAAACTACTGAGACATGAAATTGGAGAAGAAACCTCAACAACCTTAAAGAAGAATCAGGATGAGATGTTGGGACAGCTTAGTTATTAGCTAAACACACGGGCCTGATGGACTGAAGGGTCTCCTCTCGTTTGTCACGTTTCTTATGTTCCTGTTCCTGCAGTTTCTCTTCATTGTCATTAGTGACGTCTATTTAGATGACAGTTGAGTATTTTGTGTAATGCTTATTGTTGTTATTGTTTCTTCATAACAGTAAATGATAATTTAGGGCACATTACATGATAAATACATAAAACAAGACAACAAATGCACTCGTCTCCTAAACTCCTCAGGTCTTTAAAAGTAAAACATAACTTAGGCTGCAGGAGGCGGTGATGTGGACACCAGACAACAGCAGTTTAAAGAGAGGGAATGGAGTCAGGAGAATACACAGACAGATAACTGGGAGACAAATCCTCTTTAATAAAACCCCTGTGTGCGTCCAGGTGTCCGTGTGTGTGTTTCTTATGGTGAAGTGCGCATGCGCGAGGTTCGGTGCGACACGCACAACCGGCATCGTGGACGCACACACACTGGAAGCTGAGCACACAGTGAATGGCGTAGCCACGCATGATAAGCAAATAAAGGACAGCATTGCTGGGGAGAGTGCTGATTGGGTAGTCGTGGGCGCACACATAAAATCCATTGCTGGGGAGACGCCACACATACTGCCCCGTGCATGTTTACTAATTAACTATCTACTAACAACATGCCACCCAAAAAAAAAAAGGACACGTCAAGTAGGACAAAAGACACAGACACTCAAATCGTATATAAGCAACATCTCCTGGAAGAACGGTCGGCTCAGCAAGTAAACATCAACAAAAGAAAGGCTGAAAGACAAAGAAAAATACGAGCAAATAGATCGATTGTAAAAAAGAAAATGAGCATCAGAATATTCCCCGTATTGATTTGACTCCATCCTCTACTAATTTACTCTTTACCATAAGAAGCCGACAATTTCCAGTTACATTATCCTTTGCCATAACAATTAATAAAGCTCAAGGGCAAACCTTAGAAAAAGTTGCCATTTACTTGCCAGAACCAGTATACAGCAACAGTCAGTTATATGTTGCATTATCAAGTGTTAGAAGTTTTACAGATGTTGTTGTTAACGTTGTAGATGGTACTGAACAAGAGTGTTTACAAAAAATGCTGTCTATAATGAAATTTTATTGAAAAATTTCCTGAGGTAAAAAAATAAAAACATTTTCCTTAAATATCTTCTTCAGATATTGTGTATTACAGATTGTTATAAAGTTTTAAACTAAGGCAATATTAATTATACTTAAAGTATTGTCATGTACGTTTCTATTTTATTTTTATTATTATTTTACTTTAGGCTTCTTGCAAAAATATTTTTAACAAAAAAATTAAGACAAACAGAATGAGGTCAAGGTCCCTTGCCATTTAATATAGACTGTTCCTAAAAATGTTTATGCAATACTGTTCTAGCTCCCGTTATTGTAATGGGCTTAATGTCTAGTATTTAAATAAGCAAAGAAGGGGGAGAGAGGGAGTATTGATTGTTTTTATTTTTATATTTAGAATTATTGCTGAGCTTCTGTAAATGTTCATTTCTGGAGACACTGGAGGTCTGCAGCAGGACCTTTCTGCTTGAAATCCCAAGATTATTGAGGAACTGTGTGGATCTTCAAGCCTTCCTTTAATTGGCAAGGAATGGACTAGGAGCCAACCCACCTACAGCCAGTCCCACCTTTTAGATGTCTTTTATATTCTGCATCTGGACAGAAAATCAGTAGGCCATAAAGGTAAAAGACAAAAAGATCAAGATATGAAAAAGTAAAAATAAACAGTTACTAAGTAAAAAGGTATTGTAATCTTTGATAAATACAAAAGTGTAATGGCACCTTAAATGTCATTGCGGTGATTGTGTCACTGACTGTGACTTTCAGTGTGCACTGCTCACCACACAGAATGATACATTCAGGCAACAAAACCACAACATGTTGGCATCCACTGAGAAACAACATGGCATCACGGCCAAATGAAATCAGCACATTAAAATGCCGTAATAAGCCACAGAACAAAAAGGTAAAACATTTCAAATAAGCAGACATCACAATGTTCCTCCAGACGCTCCTGTCTATGAATACAATGCAGTGGTAACTTGAGCAGGGGACAGAAACGAAGAAGCTCAAAGGAGACCTTTCCTCCAGCGTAGTGTACTATTAGCCCCTGAGACAGCCTTCCTCTGAGCTTCACTACTCTGAAGTTAGTTTGGGATTCTTTTTTGGATTTTCTTCTTTCACTAACCTGAGTTTTATAGTTGGTTTGTTTTTCTCTCATTTTGATTTGTTGCTGTTCTCTAAACTGCCTACATATGACCCTCCGCCTGCGTTTTGACAAGTCTTTGTGGTATTTGGACTTGTAACAAGAAATGGCTTTAATAAATCTCATTGCTGTGCTCGTTCAGATTTCTATTCACCTTCAGCTTTATATAAGGTCAAAATTGCTATTGTCACACATGATCATCAGAGGCTCACCCTCCAAGTTCTTCCCATGTATGTGATACCACCCTGGGCCAGGAGGGGGTGCTGTGGCTAACTGTCTTGTCCATTTATTTCACCAAAGTACAGAGAAAATGCCCAGTGAGGGCAACTGACTGCACACCTTCCAGTCCCTGGGCTTTTAGAACTTGAGAACCCTAACCACAAAGAGGACTATTTCATTTATGTTAGGTAGAATGCCCAGAGGGGACTGGATGGTCTCATGGCCTGGAACCCCTGCAGATTTTATTTTTTTTCTCCAGCTGTCTGGAGTTTTTTTTTCTGTTTTTTTCTGTCCACCCTGGCCAGCGGACCTTACTCCTTTTCTATGTTAACTAATGTTGTCTTATTTTAATTTCTTATTTTGTCTTTTATTTTTCTTTTCTTCATTATGTAAAGCACTTTGAACTACTTTTTGTATGAAAATGTGCTATACAAATAAATGTTGTTGTTGACATCCCAGAAAGAAGTGTCACGTCTATCCAGAGCTAAGGAGCTCCGTGACTTTCAGATGACAGACCATAAAGCCTGATTAATACAAGCCACTTTATTACTGTGGCAATAGTTTGTTTCATTTTTCTCCATCAATAGTTTGTTTCTGTTTGTACTTAGAAGTAAATGGGGATGGCTAAGTTGGCACGTTAAAAATTCATCTTCATTTGAGCCTGTTATTCTGTCAGATGACCCCACTATGTACACTGAATTACAGAGACATGATCAGATGTTTTGAGGTAATGAGCAAGTCCTCCTAATAAAGGGGCCAATGACTGCGTATATAAGAAATACACAAAGCATTCACATTTCCTTCTCTTTTCAATGCCACGTCAGTAGAGAGGATACTTACAGTAAACAGAAAGGGATATAAGGCCGGTCACTAGGAGAACACCAACGATCTTCATCATCATCACACGGTTGACTCTCCATTCTGCTCTAACAGGAGGCACTGGAGCTACAAGACAAGCAAGGAGGTGTGAGATTAGAGAGTGAAGAGCACTTCAACTACCTGATGTAGGAGAAAGTGGGCATTGGCCATTCTTCTAGGCTTTAGCAGCCCACCAGGCCTGTTAAGGTAGCAGATTTAGCAGATGTCCAGCTATGCCTTCTCTCACTAACAGTCCAAACTAAGTGACTGAACTCAACCAGAATATGCTGGTAGTTCATCTAATGATAAAAGGTGGACCTTATAGACATCTTTCCAGAAGCCACTCAGCAAACGTCGTGAGTCACAAGGCATGAAATGGACTCCAGCAAGAACAAAGAGCTATAATTCAAGGAATGAGTGTTGAGACAGACAGAATAACTTGACTGTGAACAGGTCCTGATTTTGAGACTGGAAGTGACTTTAAACCAAACATAAGGTATTAGAATTCCTTTATAAAAATGAGCTGCAACCTCTCTGTCAGACACACTCTCACTGATCTCCA
>JANRMT010028174.1:12838613-12850597 GCA_026402145.1 Polypterus bichir lapradei
TTGTCCCAACCAAGCCATTTTACCAACACATGCTTGTTTCTACCACGCCTGCCCGTGAGTGGTTAGAATTTTCTGGATGCGGTACACCTGGTTAGCATCAGAGTTTATTTTTTGTAACTCTTCTGCATAAAACGTCCCTTGAATTTCATCACCTGCCTAATCTTTTAGTTTATATACAGGTTTGATCCGTTTTTAAACAGTCCACGATAATAAATATCTCATCTGTAAACGACTGCTCATAGCCTTTTCGAATACACTTTTTAATTTTGAAACTCGGACATGATCACCTATTTTCAAAGTGCACGGAGTAGATTTTCTTTGCCCGGCCCTACCATAGACTGTTTTCTAAATACTAAGAGCATTTTCAGGAGTCACATCTACAGGTCTTGTTTTAATCGTGGTGTGAAAACTGTGGTTATAACTCTTCAGAAAGTCTGACAGGACGTCTATATACCGAAAAGTACTGGCATATGTAAAATATTTCCTCATTTTGGATTTTAAGGTTCTATTGAATCGTTTTACTATGCTGGCCTTTACATTGCTATTCGTGACAAAATGTACAATATTGTTCTGTCTTAAGTTTTTGTACCAATGTGTTATGAAATTCTTTGCCTTGGTCTGTCCGTAGCTTCTTAGGAACTCGACCCTGTCTAAAGATCAAACTAAAACCCCGAGAAACTTCTTTCCATGTCTTGGCCTTTTACTTACACAGCCCAAGCATATTTTGAGAGCACATCGATACACGTGAGGATAAATTTATATCCATCACTGAATTTTGAGTAATAAGACATCTCTGCTAAATCTACTTGCCACTGGTAATTGATCGTTGAAACAATTATTCTGTTTCTCTTGAACCTGAGCCGTGCTTGTTTGTGCATACTGTAAGTGTATTGTTCACTCATCCATTCCAACATGTTTTTTCGCTTGACATTTCTTTTCTTTTTTTCCCATAGATTGACTCTAAGATGGCCGGTGACGTATTTAAGCACAGTGTGAAAGATTGTTCAACTTCAAGGCTGAAGTCTCAAGACCTGTGTCTATTTTCTCAAACACTTGTCAGCCATTGCAGTCACAGAGCCGGATTGATTTTAATGAAGCATTATGTAAAGTCTGTTGTAGCTTACGTGGTCTGCACCTGTGTAAGAGATGTATTAACTGGGCCTTGTTTAGCATGCCGTTTGGGTTCTGAATCTCAGGATGGGCACACTTGTCTTTTACTAGAATCTGATCCTGAGGAAATACACCCTTGTGTTTCCAGCATCTGTCGACAGATCAGTATTTAAAGATTAATACACACTGTGTTTTATATGGTTAAAGCCTTGTGTGGATTAAGAATTGTGAAACAGAGTAAAGTTCATACTCTTAACTGTCTGAAGCAGTTTGTTGCTGAAGTAAACACTTTCGGCTTATACAAAAGACCATGCAACAAAGTCCAAGATTCGGACAGCAGCTTTTGAACTTGTCTCTAATCACCATTACTGTTATTTTTTTAAAACCAACATTCATTTACAGAAACCTAAGCAAATTGCATTATTCATGCTAAACAAGATCTGTTTGTTATATTTTCTGTCGGCTAACTGTTTGTGTTTTGTTTCTGTTGTCAGAGGAGCCAAGACTCGGCAGCTAGAACAAGGAAAACCAGGTCCCTGCCCAGCATGATACGTAATGCAACCTATAGAAGGTTTTCTTCTTATATTATATCTAATAAAAAAGATTCATTATGACCATAATTGGTCGCTCAGTCACCTGGGCTTATGTGTTTAGCTCTGTTCAACATTGAGGGGAAAAATGTACGGAATGTCAAGAGAAAAAATACATACTAGATGGACACATTTGGTAATATTTGGTTCACTAAACCAATTATTGCATATAGACATAGCATCAATAAAGTTATTGTTTTTAAGACACCTTGCTATCTTCTACTTTATGATTTGCTTTATAAAGGGCATGGTTTACAAGGTGGGTGTTTTGGGCTGTACTGCCAGGATCCTTGGGTGTGTAATAGATTCTCTCTAAAGTTTTCTTGTACATCCTCTCGCCGGTGTCTGTCACTCACGCTCTCTGTACTCTCTGTACACACAATGGCTCTGTATGCAGATAGGAGCAGGATGTCTGCTCCGCCCCATTGATGACTTACCTTTTTGACACCTTACAGGGTCCCAAAGGTCCATCTCGGATCACAAAGATGATCAGCCCCAGTTTTAGCATCAAGGCTAAGATCGGAAGACCATTTTCCTTACACACGACTGACAAAAGGTCCGATGCCGGTCAAACATCGTGCCCCACGACAATGGGGCAGAGACACCTAAGAGAGCCGGGGAAACACCCCGCCACAATAATCAATTGGGTAGCAGATGGGTACCGGAAATACCGGGGTTCATACACCTGTCAAAATTTATGATGTATAATAGTGACGCACCTTTACTACTCACAAGAACCAGAAAACCAAGAAATGTCCTCACAAAGACTGCAATTCCCTTCTACAATAACAAGCAGAGAGACGTAATCAACGTCCTCAACCTGAACACATTTAGGCTGAAGGTGGACCCTCAGCAGTAACATCAAGGTGGCAATGCCAGAGATCGTTGACCATCATAGTTTACCTCTGCAGTCATCTCTATTCCAAAAGATGCATTGGTGAGGACCCTGAGGGATTATCACCTGGTGCCCGTGACCCCTGTAGTTCTGAAGAGCTTTGAGCGACTTTTCATCAGACACAAGAATAGCAACATCCCCACCTCCCTGGATCAATACCAGTTAACTTACAGGGCAAACGGGTAGGTCAACTGGGGACACTGTCTCACTTGCCCTTCACACTGCCCTGTCACATCTGGAGCACAGGGTCAGCTATGTGCGGGTGGTGTTCATAAACTACAGCTTCATCTTCAACGTCATCCTTCTCAACAAACTGGCTCTCAAATTAAACAACTTGGGTCTCAACTCAAACCTGTGCAATTTGATTTTTAATTTTCTCAATAACAGCCCACAAACTGTATGCATAAGTAAGGAGCTCTCTTCATCCATAACACTGAACATTGGGGTACACAGGGCTGTGTGCTGAGCCCTCTCCTTTACTCTCAACTTCAGATCTACCCAGGATACTATCATCATGATAAAGTTTACAGATGACACCACAGTGAGAGGCCTGATCTCTAATAATGATGAAGCAGGTTACAGAGAAAGGTGCTCAGTTACCATCACTGGAAGACGTCTTCTCAATACAATACAGTTTACAATAGTTTATTTTTGTATAGCCCAAAATCACACAGGAAGTCATGCAATGGGCTTTAACAGGCCATGCCTCTTGACAGTCCCCCAGCCTTGACTCTCTAAGAAGACAAGGAAAAACTCCCAAAAAAACCTTGTAGGGAAAATATAATAAACCTTGGGAAAGGCAATTCAAAGAGAGACCCCATTCCAGGTAGGTTGAGCGTGCAGTGGGTGTCAAAAGAAGGGGGTCAATGCAATACAATACAATACACAGAACAAATCCTCAATACAGCATAAAAATAAAAATTTTAGAAGTACAGAGCAGAATTTAACAGTAGATAATATCATATAATAAGATTTGTATATTTTTAGAGTCCTGGAGACCTCATCCATCAAGCTGCCTCCCCCATTTGGCCATTCCACGGCTAAAACAGTGCTGGGCCAGCCAATCCAATGAAAGGACCTCTCTTTCCCATGATACCTGCGATCCTCCATCAGGGATGACTTTACCATAGGCAGGCAAAACAACTTGGCAGGTGGGCTGTGGCACCAAGTGCCACATTTGAGTACCGAGAAGAGAAACAGAATAGGTGAGGGTTAGTAACAAATTATAACTATCATGTTACTTATGTTTTAGTGCTAATGGCTAACAACAGAGATGCAGTCTGTACAGTTAATCAGCAGCTCTAGTCAAGATATGCTAAACTGAAGTCGTGAGTCTTCAGCCGGGATTTAAAGGCTGAGACCGAAGGGGCATCTCTTATAGAAGCAGGCAGACCAACACAACCCACTAAAGCAGAAAACAATGAGTATTTGTATTGATCAACCCTCCCCAGCAATAGCATTTTTACTCCTCTGCCCTCTGGAAGGCCCTTCAGAGCCCTACATGCCCGCACTACCAGGCTGAAGAATAGTTTTCACCCAAAAGCAATCAGCCTGTTAAATGCACAGCCATCACTGCCCCTCCTTATAGCAGAGACCACCAGTGATTGAACTGAATGTCTGCATCAGCCACACACCGTCACACACTTCTATATGAGCCATGCTGAGCTCAGGACCACCGCTATTGACTGTAATCTTCACTGTGACTTCATTTATTATTTCTCTATTTTTGCTTATCTTTACTTTTACTCTGTATATTCATAGTAAGTGTGCTTCTCATAGTTTAATGTGTAGTTAGTTTATTGACTTCTCTCATATACTTTTATCCAAGGCATCTATAGGCTTGCTACAAGCGATATTTCATTGTATTGTACGGTGACTGTTATGAAGAAATTTTGAGAAGGCAATACGCTGTAGTCGCTGTGGTGTGTCGGTTAGAACACAGGAACTAATCCAACCATTTCAGGAACATCGCTTTAATGTTGAGATGCCAAAATTTCACATGAAGTAGAAGAACTGTACAGATAGGTGAGTAGGTGTATGTGTGGTTCTAACAGGCAAACAACAAAATAAGACATTTAGTACATATATACGTTATCTCACTGTGCTATACACAAATGTCCAATAGGTGGCACTATAGCTTCACACTTTCAGCGTAAGGTGTTTGCAATTACAATTTCAATGTGGAAATGTAAAATATTAACCTAACTACTAATTCAGAACAGTTCTCTCTTTAACTTTTAACACTTAACTTCTAAATATGTACATAAGCACTTACATTTGGTCAACAATGCACAAACTTAAACTTTCTCTAGTGGCTTCAGTAGTTCTGGCTTTCACAAGGTACATCTCACAAACGCACATGCTCACTGCACACTCCATGGTTTTCATGTGATCATGCTTCAGCGCGTTAAAGGCACAGTAGCCTTTTTTACAACCGCCCCCAAATTTGGTATACCAAATTTGACCTCTTACGTCATTCTGAAGGTTTGTCACTGGAAGGCTCATCGTCAGGTATTTCTGGAAGTTCTATAAGTCGGGTCAAAGGTCGAATATACACTCTTCTATTAATCCTTACTTCAGCTATTCAAACTCGTCCATCAGCTCCTGGTATGACGCGCAGCACTCTACCTACAGGCCATGAAGCTCTGGGTAACTGTGGATCAAGAAGCATTACTACCTTTCCATCAACTACATTAGGTGCCTCTTTCTGCCACTTCTGACGTGTCTGAAGATTCGGTAGGTAATACTTAAGAAAGCATGACCAGAAACGATCTGCCAGCACCTGGCTGCGTCTCCATCTCCTTCTAGTCAAGAGATCTGATTCAGGATAGACAACCTGAGGAAGAGATGAGTCAGGTCACCTGATAGGCAGATAGTTGGGGGTCACTGGGTCAAGATCAGCTAAATTGAAGAAACGTACCCCAAAGGTTTTGTGTTTAAGATCCCTTCTACTTCCACTAGATTTGTCCTCAGCACCTCTTCAGTAACTGTTTGGGACCCCAAAGTTATGTTAAATGCAGCCTTTATCGAACGAATCTCCCGCTCCCAAGCACCACCAAAATGTGGTGCACCTGGTGGATTGAACTGGAACCTAATTTTTTTGTTTGGCCAGAAGCAACTTAAGATCACTTGTTAAACTTGCAATGGCCTCACACAACTCTCGATTACTTCCATGGAAATTTGTTCCTTGATCACAAAGCAATTCATAGGGTTTTCCCCGTCGTGGAATAAAGCGTCGAAGGGTCATTAAGAAAGAGTCTGCATCCATGCTATTAAATATGTCCAAATAGACGCACCTGGTTGTAAGACATTTAAATACTACTCTCCATCTCTTTTCATTACGATGGCCGACCTACACAATAAAAGGCCCAAAGCAATCCACTCCAGTACTATAGAATGCTGGCTTAAATAAACGGAGCCCGGCTAGTGGTAGATCGGCCATCTTAGTCATTTGAGGTTTAGCTCACCACCTTTGATACTCTCTGCAAACATGCTGATGTTTCCTAATTGCCTCTCTTCCTCTTAGGATCCAGTATGTGCGCCTAATTTCAGCAAATACACGTTCTGGTCCAGGGTGACTAAGTTGTTCATCAAATCTTTGAATCAGCAATTTTGTCACAGGGTGAGTAGGATCCAATATAATAGGATGCATTGCATCACATTCCAACTTACTCAGCTCGTCGCAGCCTACCACCAACTCTGATAATTTCACTGGAATGGTCAAATTCTGGAGATACGGCTATCAGTCTGCTACTAGAAGAAACAGGTTTACCTTCTTGTAGTTGATTGAACTCATCAGGAAAACTATCTATTTGAGCCCTTCGTACAAGCAGCAATTCAGCCTTTTGGTAATCAGAGGCACAAGGTTGATGATCTTGCTCAGCTCCTTCAACTAATCTCACAGTGGCTTCTAACAACTCACCATAGGTGCGAAACTGACCAGTATTTGGAATAGCTGGTATTAAAAGTAGGAGGACTGTACAGGGTTTAGGAGGCTTTAATTCGGCTATATCTTCAGCAACATTGGTGCAAGTCATTTCAGGCCAATCCCTCTGGTGTTGTAGGAGAAAAGGTGGTCCAAATCGCCAGTGACCTGGTTTTGCTATCTCTATTAAGGTCTTTCCTCTAGTAATGTAATCGGCAGGGTTATTAACAGAGTCTGCGTAGCGCCAGGTATTATGTTCTGTTAGCTCTTGAATCTCAGCTACTCTGGTGCCCACAAATACCTTAAATCGGAATGAATTAGAATGAAGCCAATTAAGAACAGTTGTTGAGTCAGTCCACAAAGTGACACTGCTGATCGGTATGGATATTTCTGTTTTGTGTAGCTTGGAAACTTGAGCGCCTGTCAAAGCAGCACAAAGTTCTAACCTTGGGATTGAAAGCTGACACTTTGGGGCTACTCTGGATCTAGCCATTACAAAGCAAACCTGCCGGTTGCCTTTACCGTCTTCCATTCTAAGATAGTCCACTGAACCATAGGCCCGTTCTGAGGCATCACAGAATATATGCAGCTCCCGTCTGGTTTCTGGGACATCCATATCAGTTGTTTGGTAGCACTTTGACAAGTGAATTAGCTCTGCCTCCCATGAGTTCCAGGCCTGAAGTAAATCTTCAGGGAAGAGAGGGTCATCCCAATGTCGCTCCTTTTGCCAGAGCTACTGAACTAATACCTTTGCCCGAGTAGTGAATGGAATAAAGAACCCAAGTGGGTCATACTGACTTGCTAGAACTTTATAAATATTCCTTAGTGTGGGCCTGTCATACTTAATTTCCCGATGCCTGTAGCCTAGAGTGCCAGAAGAGCAATACCAGCATAAACCCAGCGTAGGCTCTGGAGAATGTATTCGATCCTGAGCTAGCCACAGTTCACTCATTTCAGACGGTGCTTCTTTTGGTAAGTAACCTATCACAGTAGGATTGTTAATAGACCACTGTCGTAACTGAAAACCTCCTAAATTAAGAAAATGTATTAATTTATCCACCATCTCCTTCAACTCTTTAAATGTGGAGAAACTCTGTAGAAAATTGTCAACATAAAAATGCCTCTCAACTGCTAATCTTATATCATCACCAGGTTCACTATGATTATGAACATGAGTTTGCAGGGCAAATGTAGCACAGCACGGGCTACAAGTCATGCCAAATGGCAAAACTTGCCACTCATAGATGTCAGGATCCATCTTTTGTCAATATTTCGCCAAATGAATCAAAGGAGGACCTTATCCCTTTCTAACAGGCGTACCTGGTGGAACATAGCCTTAATGTCTCCACTAACAGCCACAGTATGCTCTCTAAACCGAATTAGCACTCCTAATAGTGATGGGCCTAAAGTAGGGCCAGGTAACAAGTATTCATTTAGCGTTGATCCTCTGAACTGAAATGAGCAGTTGAAAACTAGCCTGTTCTTACCATTATGATGAACCATATGGTGAGGGATGTACCACGATTCCTGACTAGCTGCTGCTTCCCTTGGTATTTTAGCGATATTGCCTGCTTTCTCCAGTTTCTCTACTTCCAAAGTTTAGATGGCTGCAAGTTGTGGATTTTTTGCTAGTCTTTTCGCTGTACTTCTGAGACTTGGCATCACTGCTTCTAATGAAGAACTCAGGCAGGGCATGTCACTGCTTCGTAACAAAGTGGTTGCATATCGCTGAATTACGTCCACTTTTATTTGAGTAGTTTGACTTTGAAGAAGAAGTATGGCTTCTTTATCCTGCTTGGATCGAGTGACTGATTCAACATTCCTATAGGGCAAACAATCTAGTTGCCAAAGTCTTTCCACATTTTTAAACAGTTCAGTATCTGGAGACTGGAAGGAGGAAAACAAGCACTGCGTGGAAGACATCTGATGTTTAAGTCCCCTTACAGGTCCTAGCAATGTCCATCCCAAAGAAGTCTTGATTGCTGCTGGCCCTCCTGGTGGGCCAAGGCGTACAGGCTCGAGTGGGTTGAGTAAGTGGGGATGGTCAGCTCCAATGAGTAGAAGGGGACGCGCATTTTCAAAATGAGGAATATTCAAGCCTTTAAGGTGTTGATACTTCTCCTGAAGAGTAGTAATCAGGTAGGAATGTTCACCCAATGCTAGCCGCGTTGCAGTAAAGGCATGCTGGATCTTAAATTTCCTTTGTGGCTGTGTTGCAGGAGTTAACATAAATGAAACTGATGCTCCCTCCAATGTCTCAATGTCATGTCTAACTGTCCTTAACATAATCTTTTCAGATTCTCCCTCTAAGCCAAGCTCTTCAGCTGCTGCTGAAAGCATAAGAGTCCATTCGGAGCCATCGTCTAACACTGCGTAGGTTTCCAAGTCTCTGTTGCCATTATAAAGCATTACCTTAACTACCTTAAGCAATGCATAACTGCCATCAGTGGGTCTGTCTCCATAAAGAGTCTCAGTAGATGAACTCAGCACACAGGTATCCTGTTTTTGGGGGAGAGTGTTAACTTCATGCAAGACCTTAAGATGTTTCCCTTTATATTTATATATTTATATATTAATATAGTTATATATTGCAGGGTTTTTTGAGATTACACTGAGCTGCTTGATGCCAACGTTCACACCTCCAGCATCGTTTCTTGATTTTGATCCAGTCTATAATTTGTTCTTTAGTGAACTGCTGGAATGTGGGACATTGACTAAGGAAGTGCTCTGTATTTTCACAATATGGGCAGTAAGGTTTAGGCTTTTCTTTCTTCTTCTCTGATGGCACATCTATAGAAGGGTTGGAAGTCTCAGTCGCAGAGCTTTGGTTTGCTCTAAGTAAGACCGTAGTTGGTTTTGGTCCACGTTTAGGTTTTCTCTGTATCTCCAAAATGTCTGGGCTGTCCTCCTAAATTGTGACACCACACTTCAAATTTTAAACAAGTTGAGAGATCAAGTAAAGTATAGGTTGCTCCTGGTCTATGCAGCATGTGTCTGCGGAAGTTCGCCCGAAGGTCTGGTAGAAGCTTTGTCAACAGACGAGCTACATGAGATTCACATCGGATTTCAATGTCACCCACAGGCCCTATGGATCCCAGCATACCTACTAATGCTTGCACATTTAAAGCAAACTTCTCAAAAGCTTCTGTATCTCCACTACGAACTGCTTGAGAGTTCATGACTGCTGAGATTTTCTTCAAAGCCAATTGATGAGGTTGTTCATATTTCTGAGTAAGAGCTGCCATGGTATCAGTATATAGGTAAAGAGAGTTCGGGTATGCATCAGCTATTAAACGGGCTTCCTCTAACTTCAGGTGCTCAACCAAAATCTGGTACTTGAATAGTTGTGTACTACTTGCAGGAAGAAGGTTGGTTAGAGCTATCTTGAGCCGTGCAAACTCACAGGGATCTCTATGGATGAAGTCTAGGATTGAAGGTTTAGGTTCCCTATAGATGGTCTCTTGTGTCTGTGCAAAGTACTCCCGCTGGGGATGATCAAGAGTGTACTGATCACATTCCGTGGATGTAAGAGGTTGCAGGATATACTGGTGAAATGGCTGCGAAGGAGGCTGGTGAGGCAGACGAGGAAGACGAGGAAGAGGTGTAGGAGCAGGTGTGTTAGGATCCACACAGTACGGATGTAAGGGTGGATGTTGCCTGGTTGGTGTCCTTTGAGGAAGTCTAGCTGGAGAAGAGCAGGACAGAATTCTGGCTTGTCTATTTTGGGCTCTCATTTCACGAATCCGTGCCACCATCTATTCCATCAGGTTCCATTGGCTAGGTTGAGGATCCTCCTGCTCGTGGACAAGTGATAAAGGTGCATTAAAACTGTTATTACTTACATTATCTCCTTCCCACTGTTTCTGCATTCTTGTCAGGTCCTTGTTGTAGTTGTAGTTACAAGGGGCATTTGAAGTCCTAGGAGATGGCACTGGTGTTCGATAGATAGTCCGTGGTGCAGGAACTGGTCCAGCCCTTCTTAATGAGTAAGGCAAATTGTGTGCAGTACTCCTTGCCTCAGTGAAGATGATGCTTCTAGAACCCTGTAGCCTGCATAGCCTAAATCATAATCCTCTAAGTAACACGGAGGGCGCGACTGTCGTCTTGGATAGGTCGGTCCAGCTTGCTGGCTGGAGTAAGGATACATTTTCCACAGTAACCACTGCGATCCGGCTCGAAGGACCAAAATTGTTATGAAGAAATTTTGAGAAGGCAGACTTGCAATACGCTGTAGTTGCTGTGGTGTGTCGGTTAGAACACATGAACTAATCCAACCATTTCAGGAACATCGCTTTAATGTTGAGATGCCAAAATTTCACATGGAGTAGAACAACTGTACAGATAGGTGAGTAGGTGTATGTGTGGTTCTAACAGGCAAACAACAAAATAAGACATTTAGTACATACTGTATATACATGTTATCTCACTGTGCTATACACAAATGTCCAATAGGTGGCACTATAGCTTCACACTTTCAACGTAAGGTGTTTGCAATTACAATTTCAATGTGGAAATGTAAAATATTAACCTAACTACTAATTCAGAACAGTTCTCTCTCTAACTTTAACACTTAACTTCTAAATATGTACATAAGCACTTACATTTGGTCAACAACACACAAACTTAAACTTTCTCTAGTGGCTCCAGTAGTTCCGGCTTTCACAAGGTACATCTCACAAAAGCACATGCTCACTGCACACTCCACGGTTTTCACGTGATCATGCTTCAGCGCCTTAAAGTCGCAGGAGCCTTTTTTACAGTGACAATAAAGGTATCTCACATCTGCTGACGTCACTGCTCAGAATGCTCAACACGGGCTCCATGCAGTTGACTGAAGATGTTCTCAGCTTACAACGAGTTTTTACCTCGAGCTTTTGCCTTGTATTCTTTACTCCTTCACTCTTGTTTTATCTGCAGGACTCTCTGTACAGTTTATTCTCTTAATGCTCCTTCTGTGTTAAAAACCTCTTGAGCCCAACTTTCCCACAGATTGTCGTCTCCCAGACAAACCTGTACTCGCTGAGCTAGTGTATCTATCGCTTATCAACTTATTATTACATATTTTTAACTTCTTAAATGGGAATCTACAAAATGTTTCTTCTTCCTCCCAGTGTATGTTCTCATTCACACTTATATGTGCATTGATACTTTATTATGTCTCCCGTCACCCACTATTTGGATTCCAGAGCTTAATCTCACACTTGTCTCCGGGCCAATGGCTTATCCTATACCATTGTAAGACCCCGGAGCTCATATAAGTTTATCTAGTGTTTCCTCAACAACTGGGCGCTTTTAAAACCTGCTGCTTTGGAACTCATCAAAGACCTCCTCTCTGTGTAGAGGAACCAACGTTGTCCTTCTGCAATTACCAATTAAGAGATGGTTCAGTAAAAATATCCTGACTCTGCTGTTTCACTATGGATGGACGCTGCCACACTCAAGACTCTCAGACCATCATTCATTC
>JANRMT010028174.1:12875820-12886029 GCA_026402145.1 Polypterus bichir lapradei
AAAACATGAAATGAAGAAGTTGATGTACAGTTGAACTTGCATGTGTCTTTATTGTATTGAATTGTCTTCTCTTTGTCACAATCAATAAAACACATTTTACCTCCTTTTTTTTCTTTCGTATAAACTGGCCTGAGTCTCACTTATAAATGTAACAAACAGACAAAACTCTCAGTGTGTCACCTGCTTTTATCATAAACTGAGCTATTGTGTCACCTCTTGTGTCACTTGAGCAGATGGCAGTGATGTCCAACACAAATAATGTGTCAGTGTGCTAACAGAGATACTGGATACTAAATACAACATCCCTGGAGGAAATCTCACAAAAACCCCAGCACCTCAATGGAAATCAACCAATGATAGAATCTGCAGACATTTGTACTGATTTGGGTCTTAACAGGGGCCTGTCACCTCAGAAGGGCAGTTCAGTGGCATTCTGTGTTTTATTTGGAGTGAAGAAATGGTCACCTGGTGATTTACATGAAATATTGATGATCAAATCTTAAATGGTTTTATATACTAATTGACTAACCCATCACCAGTGAACCTTTTGCTCATTATGTATTTCCCAGACGTCCATCTAAAAACCAGAAATGCATGTAAACGTATGTAGAAATGGAAACTCTTAAGAACTCTGGGAGCCAAGAAAGAAGAAACAGCAATCTAGGATTCACAGCATGTCTGATGACGTCAGTTATAGCGAATGAAGAAAGACGTAAAGAGTCCTCTGAGAGAATCTTTACTTTCTCACACAGTCAGCACTAAACAAAGGGTCACTGAGACTTTGATTAAAATGGCAGTCGCTCTGAGCGTTTGAAATGCGTTGACAGACTCTCCAGATCTATTAGAGGAATCTGCTTTAATAACATACTGTGCTGACTGCACTTCAGCTTAGGTCTTCTGGGATTATTCTGGAGATGCACTTTCAAAGCATTTTGTATTTAATGCTCCTGTCCTGACAGTTTAACTTACAGTATACTGTACAGTTTGAAGACAGTCATTTTAAATCCACCTGCGTAAATGACATACCAGCTCCTCTAAGCTTTCTATATTCACTAGACGTCCACCTCTTGTCTCGCACCAATCACGGCTCTCATTCCAGGTCAGATCATTAGTGGAAATGAAGTAACATTTGGAACTGAAGGGGACCCAGCCCATCTTACAAACAGAGCAAATGTTTCCTGTGGAAAACAAAACAAACGAGCAAACGAAAAATGAGGGATTGGATGAGCAAGGAGCCCACAGTCTACTAACCCTGCAGCAAAGCACTCACCGGGAGACGTGTTTGTAGCATCACAGTAGAATTCCTTCAGATTATTGAACTCCTTGGTCAGTTCATCATGTTTCTCATTCAGAGTTATGTGCTGAGAATGCAGGATATCTCGGCTCTCTTGTAGTTCAGTGTTGTTGCTGGTCAGAATGTAATTTGCACTTCTTAACTCCTCCAGCTCTTGCTCCTTGTGATTTAATTTTATGAAATCTGAGGAAAACAAATCATATCATACAACCAGTAATATAAAACATCTTTAACACGTGAGTTAAGAGTGCTCTCAGTTTTGCACTAATAAAGAATCCCTTGCCATGTTTCCTGCTCATTTAACTCCATCACAGTTTGTAATAACAGATGAAGATTTTGCCTTACTAGTTTTCAGTGTGTAACAGCAGCTCTGTTTTTCATCTTTTTTATTTTAATCAACGTCAAAGGGTATGAAGAAGCTGAGATAGACTTTAATCTTAATTTGTTATTTGTGTCAAGTCTCAACATCCAAGACCCTTACCTGACCTCAAACAATCCATATGACCCCCTAGTAGGTCGTAACCCAGAATGGCACAGTGCCAAGTGAAAGACAACTGGTTTTGAAAGTCTGTTTTATTACATTTTTCTTTATGTCACTATATCTGGACTATACTGATATGAGTTTTATTTACATGTGCATGTTAAATTTGGCACACAGGGGCTCAGCAGTTAGAATTGCTAGCCAAGCATTGGATTAGATAGCCAAAGACAACTGGAGGCTTGTATAGTCAGCTTAAACACAGGATATTGTATTTCTGTCCCCTGTCAGCACATAATCTTCTTTCCTTATTGGGAGAATGAGAACGGCATGTAAGCACTATGATATTTCTGTATTTTTGGAGGAGGAATTCAGCCCTTGTTTGGAGACAGAAAGGACCAGCAAGTTGAAGAAGAACAGTATAAAAGACTTGGACAGCAGCCAGACCCTTGGAGGCTGTGTCGACAAAGTTCGAAAAACCTCCCAGTGTGGGGACGAGAAAAATGGCAGATTTCATACCTGGATAAAGTCTGTCCATATGCCTCCCCATTTGTAACCGCGTTAACCGTCAGTAAATATAAGCTAAAAGATATTTTTTCTCATGTGATTCTTGTACCGGCGTAATCACGATGGGAGGGATATCGCCTTTTCTGGTATATTACGATATTGTTTAATTATTTAATATGCCACAATTTCAAAAGAACACATTTCCAAGAGAGCTAATGCCTCTTCAGGAAACAAAGTCAAACTGCAAAAACAAAATAATAAAGTGTGTCACTCACGTCACCTTCTGGTCTTATCTGAGGTAAGCCTATCATTTTCCATCCATCCATTTTCCAACCTGCTGAATCCAAACACAGGGGTCTGCTGGAGCCAATCCCAGGGCACAAGGCAGGAACCAATCCCAGGAAGGGTGCCAACCCACCACAGGACACACACAAACACCAAGGCCAATTTACAATCACCAATCCACCTAACCTTCATGTCTTTGGACTGTGACTGTGCAAACACGGGGAGAACATGCAAACTCCACACAGGGAGGACCTGGGAAGTGATCCTAGTGCTACTACTGCGCCACCATGCCACCCAAGCTTATTGTTTTCATTTTTTTAATTTAAACTAAACAGGGTGACATGATTGGCCCCCCAACATTTAGTCTGAGCCCTGTTGTTCCCGAGTCTGATGACAAGTTGTGTAGTCAGAAGAATTTTGTGCCTTATGATATCAGAAATCTTCCAGCCTGGCACAATTAGTCCAACAGCTGGCAGACCAGTTAAACCAGTTACAAATTCACCACAGGCAGACCTGGAAGAAGCCAAAGCATGACTTGAGGCAGCAGAAGCCCAACACCTTGGATGTTGACAGGGACCATCCCAACTGAAGTCCCAATATGTCCTCTGGATGACGTTGATTTGTACCTGCTGATTTCTGAGCACACTCCTGCCCGACACTGGTGGCCACCATGAATGGGCACATCTACTCAATGCCTTCCAAACAGGGGAAGAGCAAGAGGTATTTTATGATTTGGAAGAAAATGATGGGCTTGACAGCATGAGGTTAACAAATGCTACAGTTTTAGCCCTTGGCTTCGCAGTCATAGGACCTGGAGTGCAGTCTTTCAACAGGATCAGAGCTCCATAAGGCAGTGCACTTATCACCTGAAGGAGATACCACCTCTTGGGAGTGCTTCACTTTTACAGTTCAAGGACCCCAAGGGGCATGGCCAGTTACCCTCAGTGGGCATCCTCTCTGACCTCTGGGTGATAAGAGAGATACAAGTGTTAGTAATCGCGCCCCCTGGTGTCCCAGAGTGGTAGTGCTTGCCTCAGATGAGCCCAGAAGGTGACCCCCAAACACACATCTATGACAAGTGCAATGCAGTAAGAAAGAAGTCAATAAATAGTCCATAAAAAGGCCGTGCAATTGTGGAGGTTAAAAACAGACAATCAATACTTTAAAGTCCCTCGTTGAAATGATTCAAGGCATCAGGTTAGTCTCCTCGACAAGATAAGCACACCACTCTCAGCCCCCCATCAGCTGACTCTCGTCCCACCTGCCCTCTCCAGCTTCGGCCGAGACACACCTAGCCGGCCCCCCGTCATCACATATGCTGTATTGTGCTACGTGGACCCCTGAAGGGACAATCCAAGTCCCCGCTCTTACACTAAAGTTCAGCAGGGAGACCCCTCACAGCACCAGTACCTTGGCTCCACTGCAGTGGTCCGACCTCCCTGCCTCCCCACCTCCTCTGTACTTTCTTGCACTGCTGATCTTTACTTGAAGTTCACTCTCCTTATCCTCCAACCTCCCCCAGTACTGCTCAGCCTTTCCTTTTAAATATCGGTGGGCACAGTGCTTAATTAAGTGTCCCAGGGTGCCAACGAGGCAATCAGCCAGACCAGGCGCGTCTGCCCATGAATGCAGGATTCAGTGACCACCTCATTAACAGCCGCTCTGCCACACTATGACACACCGAACTAGCCAGACTGTTTTTGTTGTTTTATTAATTTGCACCACCGTGGTCCTCACCTCGTGACAATCTGGGTAACTTTTATCTTCAGGTTGTCACTCCGATGCTGAGAGTTGGTAAGACGTTGTTAGCGCACACCAGTAACTGATTACATAAGTGCATCCAGCAGCTCTAACTCACCGGAGAGACGCCGTCAGTCTTGAATGAGCTCAGGGCACACCAAGGCTACAGGGCTGATATAATATGAAGGGGGAAATGAAGAAGAACGACTGAATCCTTATGTTCCTTTAATTATTATGGAAATAATAAAGAGTCAGAGAGAGTAGAGAAGATGAAGTATGAGGAGTTTTACTGAAAAGAAAAAGAACTTTAAAGTTACTGAGCAAAGTCTCTATTATGACAAGTCTGGGGTCCTACAATGAACTACGACGACTACTTCTAGTTTAGTGGGTGAGGAAGATAAGAGCAGACAGCTCCACATGAAGCAAAATCAACACTGGAGTCTCTCAGGGGTCTGTCCTTGGACCCTCATTACTTTATCTGATTGATTCTGGTATAAAAATGGAGGAACAGCAGACACTGAGGAGGCAGTAAAAATATAAAGACCTGGACGACCTTCAGAACTGGGAGAACACTTGGAACATGCGGTTTAATGTAGAAAAGTGCAAAGTGCGGCACGTGGGCCAAAGGAACATCAGGTATGAATACAAGATGGGGGACAGTGAGCTACAGGAAGAGACCTCTGAATAGGATTTAGGGGTTTATGGTGACACAACATTTTCAGTGACTAACCAATGTGCAGCAGTTATAACGACAAATAACCGTTAAAGACAATGGTCAGTATGCTCAAACTATATAATACATTAGTAAGACCTCATCTGGAGTACTGTGTGCAGTTCTGGTCACCATAGTACAAGAAAGACACAGCAGCACTTGAAGCTGTGCAGAGGAGAGCAGCCAGGTGCATCATGGGACTGAATGACATGTCTTACTGTGACAGACTCTGAGAATTAAACCTGTTTAGTATCGAGAAGAGGACATCATGTGGGGACCTCATCTGGAGGTGTAAAATCCTCAAAGGCATTAATAAGGTAGAGCCAGCAGAATTCTCTCAGCTTAAGGGTGAATCACAAACTTGAGGACATCGGGGGAAATTAAGAGGAAGTGCCTTTAAAAATGAAGCCAGGAAGTTCTTCATTACACAAAGAGTTGTGGGACTCGGAAACAAACTACTGAAACATGAAGTTGGAGAAGAAACCTCAACAACCTTAAAGAAGAATCAGGATGAGATGTTGGGACAGCTTAGTTATTAGCTAAACACACGGGCCTGATGGACTGAAGGGTCTCCTCTCGTTTGTCACGTTTCTTATGTTCCTGTTCCTGCAGTTTCTCTTCATTGTCATTAGTGACGTCTATTGAGATGACAGTTGAGTATTTTGTGTAACGTTTATTGTTGTTAATGTTTCTTCATAACAGTAAATGATAATTTAGGGCACATTACATGATAAATACATAAAACGAGACAACAAATGCACTCGTCTCCTAAACTCCTCAGGTCTTTAGATGTTAAACATAACTTAGGCTGGAGGAGGCTGTGATGTGGACACCAGACAACAGCAGTTTAAAGAGAGGGAATGGAGTCAGAAGACGACATAGACAGATAACTGGGAGACAAATATTTAAATAAGCAAAGAATGGGGAAACGGGCGCTGTTGATTGTTTTTATTTTTATGTTTATAATTTCCTGAGCTTCTGTAAATGTTCATTTCCCCTTGGAAACAAATAAAAGTATAATCAATTCTAAAAGCACTTGCATGTGAACTAATCCTCTTAATAAAACCCCTGTGTGCGTCCAGGTGTCCGTGTGTGTGTGTCTTCTGGTGAAGTGCACATGCGCAGGCCGCGCCACACATCACACCGTATCCTACCCATGCGCACGGCACTGTGGACACACACACTGGAAGCTGGGCACACAGTGAATGGCCTTGCCGCTGCTGTGCATGATAAGAAATAAAGGACACCATTGCTGGGAGAGTGCTGATTGGGTAGTCGCGGCCGCGCACATAAAATCCGTTGCTGGGGAGACGCCACACATACAATAATCAGCTGCACGCCAGCACAGATTAAAATACTTGCTGAGGAACTAAACAGTACTTGCTGGGGAGACGCCACGGGCACGATTATCAGTTACGTGCCACACATTACATCAGTTGCTGGGGACACTCTGCTGATTGCCCAATGTTGTGGCAGAAAATGAAAGTCATATTACGGACATCTAAGCCAGTATTACTGTCAGAGAAAATTACAGGCATTTTATGGAAAATACAAATCAGTATTACTGCTAGAGAAAATTAAAGACACACAATACAGTGATGCATATTACAGCCACATACAAGCCAGTATTACTGTAAGAGAAAATATTACGGACGTATCTACTAACAACATGCCACCCAAAAGAAAAGGACACGTCAAATAGGACAAAAGACACAGACAATCATATCCTATATAAGCTACATCTCCTGGAAGAACGGTCAGCTCAACAAGTAAACATCAACAAAAGAAAGGCTGAAAGACAAAGAAAAATACGAGCAAATAGATCGATTGAAGAAAAAGAAAATGAGCGTCAGAAAAACGCTAAAAGAGAAAGACTCAGAAGAGCAAACCTTACAAATAGTTTGCATTTACTTGCCAGAACCAGTATTCAGCCGCGGTCAGTTATATGTTGCATTATCAAGAGTTAGAAGTTTTCCAGATGTTGTTGTCAAGGTTGTAGAGATTCCTGAACAAGGCAAACTGTTGCCAAACTCAGACAGAATATTTACAAGAAATGTTGTCTATAATGAAATTGTATAGAAAACTTTCATGAGGTAAAAAAATAGAAAATTTACCTAAATATCTTCTTCAGATATTGTGTCTTACAGATTGTTACAAAGTTTTACACTAAGACAATATTAATTATACTTACTGTGTTGTTGTATACGTTTCTATTTTATTTTTATTATTATTTTACTTTAGGCTTCTTGCAACAATATTTTTGACAAGAAAAAAATTAAGACAAGAAACGGAATGAGGTCAGGGTCCCTTGCCATTTAATATCGACTGTTGCTACTAATGTTTATGCACTACTGTTCTAGCGCCCGTTATTGTAACGGCCTTAATGTCTAGTGTTAAATATAAAGAGATTTCTTATACAGTGTGATGATGCCACAGAGTAACGCAGGACCACAGCATAGCGTCCCAGAAGTAAACCCAGTATGTCTCATATAAGAGTAATCTCAGATATTAAACTGGGATTATCTCACAGCAGTAACACAGCATTGTAGCAGCTAGCTAAGTGCCCTGAACATGGGAGGGGCTGGATGTCTGATTGACAAGTGACCTGTCACACAGAGATGCAGGCTCTGCATTGCACAAGTTTCACGAAGTTCTGCACTTCATCCATCAAACCTGGGAAGACTCAAGAAGGCAGAGGACCGAATAAACAGCAGTCCCATGAAGAAGATGAGCATATTATTTGGTTGATCGCTGGGAGAGAGCATGTCGGTAGGAATGTCAGACGGGGACATTTTTTGTACATTGTATGTGTTTTTTTTTATCTTAGGCAAAGAAACCTGTAAATATTTAATTTAAAAGTCAGTAGATGAAGTCTACTTAAATGTCATTGTGTCACTGCTCAACCAACAGAATGACATGTTTAGGCAATAAAACCACAACACAATGGCACTCAGTGAGAAACAACATGGCATCACAGCCAAATGAAATCAGCACATTAAAATGCCATAATAAGCCACAGAACAAAAAGGTGAAACATTTCAAATTAGCAGACATCACAATGTTCCTCCAGACGCTCCTGTCTATGAATATAATGCAGTGGTCATTTGATGGGTGGGCAGGGGACAGAAATGAAGAAGCTCAAAGGAGACCTTTTCTCCAGCGTGGTGTATTATTAACCCCTGAGACAGCCATCTTCTGAGCTTCACTACTCTGACGTTAGTTTGGGATTCTTTTTTGGTTTTCTTCTTTCATTAACCTGAGTTTTATAGTTGGTTTGTTTTTCTCTCATTTTGATTTGTTGCTGATCTCTAAACTGCCTACATATGACCCTCTGCCGGAGTTCTAACAAGTCTTTGTGGTATTTGGACTTGTAACAAGAAATGGCTTTAATAAATCTCATTGCTGTGTTTAAGTAGCTCGTTCAGATTTATATTCCCATTCAGCTTTCCATAAGGTCACAATTGCTATTGTCACGTATGATCGTCAGAGGCCCACCATCCAAGTTCTTCCAAGTATGTGATACCACCCCGGGCCAGGAGGGGGCGCTGTGGCTAACTGCTTTGTCCATTTATTTCACCAAATTGCAGAGAAAACGCCCAGTGAGCAAAACTGACTCCGCCCCTTCCTGTCCCTGAGCTTTAAGAACTTGACAATCCAGAAGGAAGTGTCATGTCTATCCAGAGCGACCAGAGCTAAGGAGCTCCGTGACTTTCAGATGGCAGACAAGAAAGCTGATTAATGCCAATCTCTTTATTACTGTGGCAGTAGTTTTGTTTCCTTTTAGGCCATCAAGAGTTTGTTTCTGTTTAGACTTAGAAGTTTACAGGGATGGCTGGGTTGGCACCACAGAAATTCATCTGCATCTGAGCGTGTTATCCCTTCAGATGACCCCATTATGTACACTGAATTACAGCCGCATGATCAGCTGTTTTGAGGTAATGAGCAAGTCCTCCTAATAAAGGAGCCAATGACTGCGTATATAAAAAATACACAAAGAATTCACATTTCCTTCACTTTTCAATGCCACGTCAGTACAGAGGATACTTACAGTAAACAGAAAGGGATATGAGGCCGGTCACTAGGAGAACACTGAAGATCTTCAGCATCTTCACAAGGTTGACTCTCCTTTCTGCTCTAACAGGAGGCACTGGAGCTGCAAGACAAGCAAGATGGAATGAGATCAGAGACTGAACAGTTTCTACACTCGGTAAGCCTGGTCTGTTTTGAAATAAAAGTCAAACTCTTGTTGAATGCAGAAAGTTCCAGAGACTAGAAACAGAACTGACGTTTTGAAATCTAAAGGCTTATGCTTTAAGTACCATAAAGAAGGACATCTTGGTAAAGACTGTGTAGAAAAGATTAAAGGTCAAATATGCTGTCAGTCACACCCAGACACTCTGAATGTGAATAAAGAAATGGGTACCAACAATAAAGCCACAGCCAGTAAAAAGAGCACAAGAAGTCAGAAAAGAAGAATATTTCTTGTTCGTATGTCTCTGTGGAATCATTAAGGACGTGCATTGCTACAGGACCTGGTAAAGTGTGTGTCCTAGTTGGGGATCCAGTGAAAATGAAGTCTAAAAAGAGTGAAAGATGTGTAGAAACTTCTGTTCTAATAGACTCTGGCAGTACAGCTACATTCTGCACAGAAAGCTTGCAAGAGCAGTGAAATCTCCCTGAGAGAAAAGCTCAAGTCCACATCAGCACTAAGGAAAGATAAAGTCAATAAAGAGAAACCAGTAAAATGTTCTGTGCTACCAGAGTTATAAGTTTGTGAGGAGGAAGAAAATACATTTATTTAAGAGCCAGATGTTTCCACACTGAACTTATACCAGTGAAAAGGGAGAACATCCCAATGCAAGAGGATATCACCAGATGGTCGCACCTCAACGATGTGCAAATACCCCAGATAAAGGCGAGTCATACACAGTAAAGGTGAGGGTCCTTACGCTGTGAAGATGGCTCTTGGATGGGTTGTTAGTGGCCTAATAAAGGGGAGAGACAATGAAAGACTGCAAAGTTATCTAGTCAATCGTGTGTCGATAATGGAAATAGAACAAATGTTACTCCAGCAGTACAATACAGACCTTCCAGAACGCAGCTGTGAATAGGAACTGGCAATGTCACAGGAGGACATTAAGTTCACGTGCATAGCATCAGAGTCAGCAAAGTTAGTGGATGGACACAAGTGCT
>JANRMT010028174.1:12893473-12903750 GCA_026402145.1 Polypterus bichir lapradei
GTAAAGCTTTTGAACCTTTTATAAAAGTGTATTTGCTCTTTGGCTGTCAGGCTTCACACATTTTATAGTTTATGTCTACATTTTGTGACATTTATTACTAAAATATGAAAAAGTTTCTGTTTTAACATTGTGTTTACACAGATTACTGTAGAAACGGAACACACATGAAATGCGTGTGTTCCAAATAACAATCTATTATTTCCACTCTAAAACTCCACTTCACTCCCAGATAATAGAGGCATGAGCTCGGAGAAGTTTGTGCACGTTCTAAGTCGGTGGGGGGATGGAATAGCCGGCAGCTTGCAGTTTGTTTTTATTGGCACATTTACAGGACAAAGGAGGCTAGCGGAGAGGTGAGAGAGGTTTTAAGAAGCGATTTAAGGTGGGACGGATCTACGAGTTTTTTCGTAGGCTCTGGTAATTCTAGTGTTAATACACGTTATTTGTCTAATTGTTTAAATTCATTTACTGATTTTATTAACATCACAAACCGTTGACATTCCGGTCATAAATCTGTATTAACATTGTATTACATGTGACTGTCAGGTGGAGCTGCACATAAGCATACATACGTCAATAGCTCGAGAGTGGCGAGAGTGACGCTCTGTCAAGTAAAGGACCAGTTCATGGTGTCGTCTTCACTTCAAGGTGTACAACTTCATGGCTGTTGACTTCTCATTCCTTGTTTGCTACTCGTTGGAAGTCTGCAGAGTTCTTGTCATTTCAAGAATAAAAAAAACGAATCTTTGAGACATATCTTTATTGTACTGTAACCCCACAAATTTGAGGCTGAAGCAAATATAACTGCAGAAGTAAGACAGGCTGGCTGGCCTTTTAAAGAAAATCCTGCAGAGACCTAAGGAGAGGTTGTGTGTTTGTGTGGGAAAATAATATTCAATTAATAATAATCAGTATTTTAGGAGATGAAGGCTTAACTTTAAGAAAGCGACTCCATTGGAAGATGTGCTAAAGGTCACTCATTCAAATGGTGTTTCTTCTGCCCTCACCACGCGTTTGCGTATGTAGTTATGCAGCGAGCTAAACACCCCTTCAACAAACACCCAAGGCACTGATGATATTCAGGCATTTAATGAAAGTGGTGTGAAACTGTAAAGTAAAAAGCAATACCTATCAGAATTTGTTAAATTAATAATCTATACAGTTTTCCTTAAAAATGCCTTCAAATTGTTTACAAGCTACTTGTTATTATTTCCTTATGAAATGACAAATATTACAAACATTCTTTAGCGCAAAGACATCCTGCTGCTTCATATTCAATGCATAATAATAGGCCTGAACAATCATATACATGCTGTATATATTTACGTACACATTAAACATTTGCAAAATAGTAAAAGGAACAACTAAAACTCAAAACAATGTATATACTAATAAAAGGCAAAGCCCTCACTTACTGACTGACTGACTGACACACTCATCACTGATTCTCCAACTTCCCGTGTAGGTAGAAGGCTGAAAATTGACAGGCTCATTCCTTACAGCTTATTTACAAAAGTTAAGCAGGTTTCATTTCGAAATTCTACACATAACGGTCATAACGGTCGACAACGTCCGCCATGTTGAACTTTCTTATTTATGGCCCCATCTTCACGAAATTTGGTAGGCGGCTTCCCTGTGCTAACCGAAACCGATGTGCGTACTTATTTCGGTGGTATGACACCACTGTCGGCAGATGAACTTTCCAACATCACTAATTCTCCAACTTCCCGTGTAGGTAGAAGGCTGACCCCATCTTCACGAAATTTGGTAGGCGGCTTCCCTGCGCTAACCGAAACCGATGTCCGTACTTATTTCGATGGTATGACGCCACTGTCGGGCGCCATATTGAACTTACCAACGTCACTAATTCTCCAACTTCCCGTGTAGGTAGAGGGCTGAAATTTGGCAGGCTCATTCCTTACAGCTTACTTACCAAAGTTAAGCAGGTTTCATTTAGAAATTCTATGCGTAACGGTCATAACGGTCGACAACGTCTGCCATGTTGAACTTTCTTATTTATGGCCCCATCTTCACAAAATTTGGTAGGCGGCTTCCCTGCGCTAACCAAAACCAATGCACATACTTATTTCGGTGGCCGGAGATGTATTTGTTACATATTGCACAGCCGTATCAGGCTCACTCTTGATATCCGGAGAAACATTGTGTCTTATGTATTGAATGACTGGGACAGGTCCAAGGTGTGGACTGATGACGGTACAGGAGATAATTATACTACACAGGAGCACTAGAAGAGTGAAATGCTTAAGCCCTTCACCTATGGTTCTGCATGTGAATTGATGGCTGCCGCTGAATTGTTCGGTTGTCGCTTTCAAGTGTACCGAAATGGCCAAATATTCTACACCTTTCGACAACTGCCAATGCCTCTTAAACATCTTAGATTCACAGGTGATGATTTCAGTAGTGGACACTTTGATGTTTATGAATGTTTAAACTCTCAAAAGCTGGATGTGAAGTTATCAATGAAACTGGTTGTATGCTTACAACGCTTGACAGATGCTGAATGTCAGTTCAACACAAGTCCTGCAAATACTGTCGTAATTGAAACAAACCATGAAACTCAAACCAATTATGACAGCAGCAATCCAAGCTGTGAGATTTGAGACAAGATTACTGTTCACATGGCCAACTGTACGTTGCATTTTCAAGAGTAAGCTCAGCGCACAGCTTGGTCATATTACAACCGGAGGGCCGAACTGACAATGTGGTATACAAAGAGATCCTTAACAAATAATTATTGGTATATTTTCCCTCAGTTTAAAATGGTTTAATTTTCTTCTTAATAAAAGTTTTAAGGCAGAACTTCGCCGCTGCGAAGCACGGGTATTTTGCTAGTATACTAATAAAGAAACAAAATACCTACAGATTATGCCATTACGAGGGCGAATAAATAGTGGACGGAAACGGATGCCTGCCACCTGCTTCTCCATGTGCTGCCCGCTTCAAGATGGAGTCTTAACAGCAGTATAAAACAATACCCAATCTAGCCACTAGAGATCCCCCACGAACACATTTTAACAGAGGACAGAACAATGTGGCTTACTGTCTTAAAATCTCTGAGATCTGCACAGCCTGCCCTGGCCTGTGTTTTCTCCTGACCTTCACCTAACTGAACACCTGGTTGATGCCATGGATCTCAACATCTGGACATACAACTTGTCAGGCCCTTCTTAAGATTCAGAGGTTCGTGAGCTCCATGCACCAGAGGTGTCTAGCAATGGTTCCCTTAAGAGGTGAAGGACTACAAGACCAACTGGTGTTGATGTTCATGGCTGGTCTTACTCTACTGCTTGTATGGTTGTTGTCCTGTTTTGTTTTACAGCTCGAGACATCACTTCCAGTGTCTGTCCACCTAGATCGGCCTCTTCCTTATTACTGGAAGATCCACCATCTTGAGGCTTGTGTCTGTCAAGACTATTCTCCTTGTCAATGTATTTTTAAAACCACGTTTTCCTTTCATTTTACAGGGCTTGCCTGCGGGTACCCCAACACTTTAGCTTGTCTGTGATTTTTCTTACAGTATATACATTCAATTCATGCGACAGTAAAATAATATGGTATTGCTGTTTAACACAAGAATATTTTTTTACAACATGCCAGTGATTTTTGCCTCTGTTAGCAGGCACAGGCAATTTTGATGGCCATTAATTTCTGAACAGCAAATGTAGGAGATTTTAAGATAGAATTATAAAACAAAAAAGTAGTACATTGATTGTTCTTCATTAATAGAAATTTATTAGACAAATCACAATAAGATGATCAGTTCTCACAAGAGGTTTATCCTTAGAGATTAAAAAACACGATTATAGCCATAGCCATGATGGCAGTCCTGTGTTGAAGGCTCCCATGCTGAAGGTTTGTCTTTTGGCTTGTCACTTTTTTTGTGTGTTTATTTGTCACTTGTTTTGTCTGTTGGCTTGTCACTTGTATTTTTTTTTGTCAACTGCAAGATCTCACACAAAATTACTTAATACAATCGAGAATAGAGGGTGGGAGTTTCTGGAAGAGACAGTGCTTTTTTTTTTTTTTCGAAGAAAGCAGGCAAGGCACGCAGTCCTTTCAGACAGTACAGCTAAGGTAATTAATCAGTTATGAGTATTTGATATTAATCTTAGCAGTAAGGTATGATATGTTTCAATATCCAATAGATGAACATTCTAAAAACGTATGTTATGTTAAGCCTCATGTAACTCATAATAGACAGATTAAAGAAGTTACATGACAAGGGATTCATGAACAGATTAGCCTGTAATTTGCATTGTGGAAACCAGGGGCACTCCAGCTGCCCCAACCCCAACACAGACAGGCAGAGACCCGCGTTCCAGCACAGCAGAAGAGAAGCACATCTCCCTCACTCCCCTCAACAGAACTCCTGAATGGAGTGAGGCGGCAGGGCCTGGGACTGTTCCAGGTGGCTCATTAATCAGACCTGGAATCACTCCCAGGTGTGGCGAAAGCCCAAAGTAGAGCTCTGCAGCTCCCTTTGGTGGCCCTCATGGAACCCAACAAACTCTAACTCCCAGCGTGCCCTAAGGGAATCCATGGTAGCGTCCCGAGGAAGGTAGTGCCCTGCAGATACTCTCTCCCCCAGTCCTCCCATCCAGCTGGCATCCCGGACGGGTAGTGGCAGATGCCACCCATCACAGCATGTGTAAATTAACTATGCTGACCGTCATCTTCTTCAGACCTACTTCTTTCAAATGTTAATAACTGAAGTTCAGTTGGGGTGCTTGACCGCTAATACTATGGAAAGCCACAGTTATTTCACTTTACATGATGGCCACAGGATAGTTTCATCGAGGTCTTAACCACCTTCAGCAGCAGTGCACATTGTTTTCAGCTTTAATTCTGTAACATTATTGGCTTTTATACAAATTAAATGATAAATAAATGTGTTCTCTTTTTTCTTCTTTGTTCTTCTCATTACGTGATGGTCAGTTGTTTTACAGAAGACATTCTCTTCATAAAATGTTCAATAGCTACGAAAGTAAGCCCACTGTTCAGTCAGTTTAGGATACTGGCTAAAGAGGGTGACTCTCAGTGGCAGGGCATGTGGAGTGTGTGACAGACATCAGAATCTTGAGAGTTTATCTTGTCATGGATGACTCAATGGTGTTTTCTGTTCTTCAGTCAGACTCCAATGGGCCCCCCATTGAAGCCTCTTGTACTAAAAATGCTGTCCTCTCCATTCCCCAGGAAAACACGAGATTCTTCTCACCTGTATCTACAAACAACACAGGGTGATCAACACGCTCTAAAAGATCATTTCTGATTGGAATATTGTCTTAACATCATAATTCAGGGTGCTGAAGTTCAGGTCCTGGTGGGCCGGAATGGCTGCTGGTTTTTGGCCTAAATCAATGTTTTTAATCAGAAGTCAGTTACTGTCTGTGAGGTAATTATTGAGCAAGCAGCAGTTTTAAGGCTCACTTTTAATTCCCAGGCCCTTAATTTCATGTTCTATTCTTAAAGAGCCATTCACTGTTTCTTAAACTCTTTCTTGTTTTCTTAACTAGTTACCAAATGACAGTTCAGCACCTAACTTGGTCCCATTTACATCTGAGGTGTGTTCTTTCGAGAGTGTCTGTGAAGGACTGTGAATTACTAATCAATTCCAGACCACAAATCATTTTGGTTACATTCGCAGAAAAGAGAAATCTAAAAGATGAACTGCCATGACAGAATGAAAACATTAGAGATCTATGAAATATTCTGAGCAGCTTGTGTTATCAGTAAGGATTAGCCCTTTTCACAAAATTCACAGGTGATGGATAAATCTACATCCTGTTAGTTTGCCAGCCATGGATGGCGTGTATTGCACTTCCCTGTTTCCATTTTAATGATTGATTTTTGAAATGCCAGAAATATCACTGAAGATCACGGCATAACAAAGCATCAACACTGGACCAAGATGGTAAACCTTTAGTGGAGGAATTCTTGATACTAACATGAGTCTCTTAACTATCTTATGCCAGAATGCTAACAGTTTCAGGTAACCTGTGTTTTTATATTTAACATTAGATTAATGTTAAAGAGTACAAGGAGATAAGGCGCAAGGTGAAGAGAGAGGTGGCGAAGGCTAAAGAAAAGGCAGGGGGATGTGCAGGACTGTAGTAACTACAGGGGGATAAAACTGATGAGCCACAGCATGAAGTTGTGGGAAAGAGTAGTGGAAGATCAGTTAGGAAGTGAGGTGATGATTAGGGAGCAGCAGGATGGTTTCATGCCAAGAAAGAGCACCACAGATGTGATGTGTGCTCTGAGGGTGTTGATGGAGAAGTTTAGAGAAGGCCAGAAGAAGTTGCATTGTGTGTTTGTGGACCTGGAGAAAGCAAATGACAGGGTGACTGAGAGGAGCTGTGGTATTGTATGAGGAAGTTGGGAGTGGCAGAGAAGTACGTAAGAGTTGTACAGGATATGAACGAGGGCAGTGTGACCGTGGTGAGGTCTGCGGTAGGAGTGACGGAGGTGGGATTACATCAGGGATCGACTCTGAGCCCTTTCTTATTTGCAATGGTGATGGACAGGTTGACATACGAGATTAGACAGGTGTCCCCATGAACTATGATGTTTGCTGATGACACTGTGATCTGTAGCAATAGTAGGGAGCAGGTTGAGTAGACCCTGGGGAGGTGAAGATATGTTCTAGAGAGGAGAGGAATGAATGTCAGTAGGACCACCAAGACAGAATACATGTGTGTCAATGAGAAGGAGGTCAGTGGAATGGTGAGGATGCAGGGAGTAGAGTTGGCGAAGGTGGATGAGTTTAAATACTTGGGATCAACAGTACAGAGTAACGGGGATTATGAAAGAGAGGTGAAAAAGAGAGTACAGGCAGGGTGGAATGGATGGAGAAGAGTGTCACTCTGTAGTGAGACCAGCTATATTCTATAAGCTGGAGAGGGTGGCACTGACCAGAAAGCAAGAGACAGAGCTGGAGGTGGCAGATTTAAAGATGCTAAGATTTACATTCGGTGTGTCGAGGATGGACAGGATTAGAAATTAGGACATTAGAGGGTCAGCTCAGGTGGGACGGTTGGGAGACAAAGTCAGAGAGGTGAGATTGCATTGGTTTGGACATGTGCAGAGGAGAGATGTTGGGTATATTGGGAGAAGGATGTTAAGGATAGAGCAGCCAGGGAAGAGGAAAAGAGGAAGGCCTAAGCAAAGGTTAATGGATGTGGTGAGAGAGGACATGCAGGTGATGGGTGGGACAGAACAAGATGCAGAGGACAGGAAGATATGGAAGAAGATGATCCACTGTGGCAACCACTAACCAGAGCAGCTGAAAGAAGAAGAGGAAGAAGACCCTTACTTCTTGTTCTGTTTCCTTTCTTGGTACACCCATAGATCAATCATTACCAAAGTTAACCATCACAATAGATAAAGGTTTGCTTAGAGTAACTAATAATATGACCCCAGACTATTACACCTTTCTGTATAGACATTAGCATTCTAGACATATAGCTTTAAAAAATATAGAAAAAAACATTAAAGCAATTAAAACATGAAAGATTCTGAGCTGTTTTATTATCAATGTGCAGTGGGATTATCTGTATCCATCTTTCTTGTAATAATTTAGCTGTTGTTAGTCTTGTATTTAATTTAACCTTCATTAATGTAAGTATTTGTTAACTCTGTTATAGATAAACTGTTGTATTGATGTAATCTGATATCAGCATAATAAAAAAATACTGACGGCTTTGAAGGGCAAACTTTACACCCGTCAAGTGTCAGACGTGCACTTATAATTCTATTCTTAATTCTACACCTCGATAACATTGATTTGTTTAATTATTAGCATGCAGTTCAATCCATAATATCAGAAAATGTGGAAAAATGATTACAGAAATATACCAGCAAATGCTAATAGGGTGTTACGAAATAAATGAATGACATCCATTAATCTGTTATTTCTAATACAGAAAATACTGCGACCATTAAACCACAAGATTAAGAAGGTCATATTGCAACTGAAAATGATAATCCTTATTGCCTTTTTCATCAATATGATGGACTTACAAAAAACTGTACGTATCCATTATAATGTTCACAGACACACATCACATTTCATTTCAATCCCTCTTCATTCAACTGGAGTTCAGTTTTTCAGGAAACAAATATTCTTTCAAGACATTATAAAATACAAAAGTTCCCATCTTTTCCAGTAAAAAGTCCCTGTTATAAATGAAGATAAATGGCAATTCAAAAATGATTTGCGAGTACAACTCAAATCTAATGAGTGAAGTATGTCGTAAAACATGAGACATGCACAGAACAATCAGGCAGCGTGGTGAAAGTAATTTTTATTAAACAGAAGGCACACGCACGAGACAAATGGCAGTTGGTCTTGATTGGCTTTCCTGGATGGGTCCTGAAGCTTTGTGCCTAACAGCTGACAGCTTTGTTCACCACCCTGTTTAATGTTTCTCTAGAAAAGGCTGCTGTCTCCGCTTACTTCAAGCCCTGTGCAGTCGTCTCTATTCCAAAAGAAGCATTGGTGAGGTCCCTGAGTGATTATCACCTGAAAGCTTTGAGCGACTTGTCATCAGACACAAGAAGAGCAACATCCCCACCTCCCTGGACCAATACCAGTTAACTTATAGGGCAAACAGGTAGGTCAACTGGGGACGAAGTCTCACTTGCCCTTCACACTGCCTTGTCACATCTGGAGCAGAGGGTCAGCTATGTGCGGATGGTGTTCATAAACTACAGCTTCATCTTCAACGTCATCCTCCTCAACAAACTGGCTATCAGACTAAACAACTTGGGTCTCAACTCAGACCTGTACAAATGGATTTTAGACCACAAACTGTGTGCACAAGCAAGGACTTCTCTTCATCCATAACACTGTCACTGGGATACACAGGGCTGTGTGCTGAGCCCTCTCCTTTACTCCCAACTTCAAATCTACCCAGGATATTAACATCTTGATAAAGTTTACAGATGACACCACAGCTGGGACCTGTCTCACACAACAAACACAACAGCAATGGCGCAGAAAGGCCATCAGAAGCTTCACTTTCTGAGGAGTCCAAGGAAATCAGAACTCCCACAATAGCTGCTGGTTAACTTTTGCAGGTTCAACACAGAGTATGTCATGATGTACCGCATTACAGTGGAGAAAGGTCTAGCTGCAGCCCGCAATACCTCTGATGTTAGACACGGAACGCCCCCAACATCGGTCATGGAACTCCCTCTGATGTCAGCTTTGATACTCTCATCATTGTTTTTGTTGGAGTTTGAAGGAATGGTGGACTTTGAATAAATCTTTCTGAAAGCTTTTCGAGGAAAGAAGAAGAAGAAAGAGTTTGAGTTGGAAATGAAGATGGCAGTGAGTTTGTTGCATGTTTTACTAATATTAGATAGCTAGCAGAATACCCGCGCTTCGCAGCGGAGAAGTAGTGTGTTAAAGAAGGTATGAAAAAGAAAAGGAAAAATTTTAAAAATAACGTAACATGATTGTTAATGTAATTGTTTTGTCATTGATATGAGTGTTGTTCTCACATATATACTATATATATATATATATATATATATATATATATATATATATATATATATCTGTGTGTGTATATATATATATATAGCAAAATACTCGCACTTCGCAGCGGAGAAGTAGTGTGTTAAAGAAGGAAAGAAAAAGAAAAGGAAACATTTTAAAAATAACGTAACATGATTGTCAAAGTAATTGTTTTGTGTATTTGGCGGCAGCGTCACAAAGTTGTTTTCGTCTAGCTGCATCAGAAAATGTACCACGACGTCTGACACGCCTCCTTTTTACTGTTTTCTCACAGCTTGGATTGCTGCTGTCATAATGGGTTTGAGTCTACATATATATATACATACATATATACATATACACATACATATCTTCATATCTATATACATATCTATATACATATCTACATATACACATATATATATATGCATACCTATCTACATCATATATACACACACATATACATACATACATACATACACAGACACACACATATATATAATTTTTGTGTGTGTATGTATGTATGTATGTATGTGTGTGTGTGTGTGTGTATACACATACATACAAACATACACACAGGTATATATATATATGTGTATATATATATGTATGTGTCTATATGTGTGTGTATAGCTTTGATCACTGAGTGCAAGGGAAAAATAATAAAATGTAGTCTATAAGTTATTAAACAGTAAAACATTAACGTTTTAAGAAGTAAAGGTACATTGAGCACTACTGGAGTGGTTGCGGGTAAACT
>JANRMT010028174.1:12909689-12945891 GCA_026402145.1 Polypterus bichir lapradei
TGCTGAGGTATGTGCCAAATTCCAGCAATCCTACCTGCTGAGGTATGCGCTCCACCTGACTTTCATAACCTTCAAGTACCTAATACCATCTGAGACATTGTGTAGCCTCTTTTTCCAGAAATTTTGTTCCACTGACTGATCATGTCCTAATTCCCTCAAAGCCAAAATTGTTCCCTTCTATGGCACTGTTGAAGGTAAATGTTGCAGACCATTTTGAACAGAGATGCATTTGATCGGTGAAGTGCCATTTTCTTTTATAATTTGACATCGTACTTGTTAATTCTACTCCTAGGCGCTGATGAAACACCATTTGTAACTATTTGATTCTCTAACTGAGTTTTTTTTTCTCCTTTTAAGCATATACTTAATCAAACAAAGACAATGATACTTCAGATGCAGGTGATGGCAGGGTGGCTTTGAGAAACACTGATTACACTTTTCTTTTTTTCCCCTACAGGTGTAACCACATATTGCAAACAGTGTGAGCTGCGTGGCCAGGTCTATAGACTTGAGGAATGGAGTGGAGGTCTTCATCATTCTCAGCATTCATTTCTGTCTGTTCTTAAGGAACTCGCTCCAGGTTAAGAGTTAACATACATACATACATACATACATACATACATACAGTATATACATGAGAGTTCTTATGTCGTGTTTCATCTGTTCATGGCTGAATGTACACCATAGGTTGGGAAATACGCTTCCTATATTTGAACACATCTGACCTTTATGACTAGTGTTTTGTATTAGTGTCATGTTAGTGTCATATAATCTAATGATGAACTTTCCAGTCTGTGTTGCAGAACATCAATAAAATCAATCTGAACACAGAGTACAATTGGATATAAGTGTGTATTAGATTAGATTACACTTTATTTGGTGTTTGTGTATGTGTGCAACTATATATAAATACATATAGCATTTAATACTGTGTGTGAATGAAGTCCAAACCAGTTATTTGAAGATCTATGTCTGTGTCTGTGTGTGGGTGTGTGTGCGTGTGTGTGTGTGTGTGACTCGCGCGCGCCTGTGTGTGTGTCTGTCTCTCTCTGCACAGGGAATGCACAGGAAGAGACTGAACACGTACTGTGTGGCACCGCGCATGTGCACTTCTCCAGAAGACACACACACGAACTGCGCGCGCCTGTGTGTATGTGTGCGTGACTCGCGCACGCCTGTGTGTATGTGTGCGTGACTCGCGCGCGCCTGTGTGTATGTGTGCGTGTGTGCGTGACTCGTGTGTGTGTGTGACTCGCGCGCGCCTGTGTGTGTATCTCTCTGCTATATATATATATATATAGTGTGTGTATGAGAGAGAGAATATGTGCTGATCTGTTTATTCCTCCTTTTCATGTCCATAACAGTCTGTGTGTTGTATGTGATAACTCATTTAGAACTAACTACACTCACTCAGACTTCTTACTTATTTTGAACTTAGTACAGAACTTTGCTCCCCTTCAGCATCTCCATGATTCATACTGGCACAGCAGTTAAGTCTTATACTCCATATCATCTTGGCACATCTGGACAATGTAAAAACTGCTCTTATAGAGTTATGTCTATAGATAATAGCTTAACAATCGACACTGTCATACCAACAGAACTAGATTTTGGACTTCACAGTGAACAGACCTCGGCTTTGCAGATTGCCAGCATCATATTCTCTACACTCACCTTCAACCCTGGCACACTATGGGGTAGGGTGCTAATCCCCCCGTGTGCCTGTGTGTCCAGACACCACACCAGCTCCATCATTAAAAATGCCACTGACATCACCGCCATAGGCCTGGCCACCAACAATGATGAAATGGCTTGCAGACAAGATGTCTACCTGCTGACTCAGTGGTCCCAGATCAATCTGACCTTTACTGTCCGAAAATTAAGGAGCAGATCTTAGACTTCAGCGAACGGATTACACTGTGGTTTGTGGAGTGCTGTGGAAATGGTAAGCTTGTTTAAATTTTTTACAGTAACAGTCACTGATGAGGGAACAGCACATTTTGAACATAGCTAAGTTCACCAATGCCTTCCTGAGATGTCTCACAGGCGCTGTCAAGAGTCCATCTTCACTGGTGGCATCACATTCTGGTAGGGCACACATGCTTGGGCCACTGCAGAGGGTGGTGAAAGCCACATAATATTACTGGCACCAGGTGCCTTCAGTCCAGGGTATCTGAAAGATGTTCTGCTAAGATTATTCCACACTCAGCCATTCAGCACAAGTGTTTTTCTTGCTCCTGCCTTCTGGCAAATAGTGAAGAACCAGTGGCCCTCAGTATGACTTCAGAGGAAGTGTTTTAGTTGTGGAGTTACTGAAGAGTCAATCATAATAAGAAACATTGTAAGAAAAAGACTATGGATAAATATTTGAAATATAACGGAATATACATTTATACTGTAAATTGTATTCTATATATTTTTTGTGTTTTATTATATTATCACTGTTCTGGAGAGGCATGTACAGTAAGTAATAATATCATTGTACAGTATGCACAAGACAATCAATACTGAATGTTTAATGATGAGATCACCTCGGGATGTTTCCCTGCTGAATGCACACTGTAACTGACCCACTAGTTATTATTATTAGTAGTAGTAGTTGTAACAGTTTTTGATATTTATCAAAATTTAAAAAAGACGACGACTCAAAGACAGTTTGTTTCTGTGTTGGTATAAGTTGGGTCTTTGCGATCAACTTAAATGTTGCAAGAACAATCACAGTTGTCTCAAACTCAAAAGTTATTCAAAAATATAAAATTATGTAAAATTTACTGTCACATGTTGTTCAATTGATATGTACATAACATCCAGTATTTCACACATGCAACTTTTAGTAATGAAAATGTTGATGGATCAAAATCAATAAATAAATGACTTTTCTAAATTGTTTCCCCTTGAATTGTAAAACCAGTTTTATATGTAGCACTGTTTTTGTAAACCGTTCAAAATGAATTAAGCTTAATATTGTTTCACATGAGTATAGTTTCATGAGGTACATTCTGTTTGAAACACTGAATGATAATAAGATCTGTTGCTTTTACTATAGTGTAACGCTTCAGGAGAAAACATAATGAACAACCATTCATCCATGCATCCATTATCCAACCCGCTATATCCTAACTACAGGGTCACGGGGGTCTACTGGAGCCAATCCCTGCCAACACAGGGCAAAAGGCAGCAACAAACCCCGGGCAGGGCGCCAGCCCACCGCAGGGCACACACACACCAAGTACACACTAGGGACAATTTAGAATCGCCAATGCACCTAACCTGCATGTCTTTGAACTGTGGGAGGAAACCGGAGTACCCGGAGGAAACCCACACAGACACGGGGAACAACCATTCAAAATAGTAAAAAAAGAAACATACTTTATATCTTTATATCGGCAAAGTGCTAGAAACGTTAAAGAGCATAGAATGGTTGGATAGCATAAGCATGAGTCTGGAAGCCATTTATGTTTGTCCAAATAGAAAACAGCTGTTATTTGTACAAGTGTAGCATACTGTGCAATGAGCCCGTCAATACTGTCTCGCAGAGGGCATGATAGGAGTAACGTTGGGAAAGAGCGTTACAGTAATCGTGTTATTACATGGAGTGTACTGTCAAGAGCATTCTGTGACTAATGCTATGGGCGTTCCATGATATGGAGGGCGTTCCGAGTCTGACGTCAGAGGTACTCTGGCTGCACTTATGAGAACAGGAAGACCCTCCAGCGTTTCATCAAAACGGCTCAAAGAATTACTGGCACTTGGCTACCACCAGTGCAAGATATCTTCACTACCCGCTGCAGCTGAAGAGCATTTCTGGATATCCAATCATCCCAGGCCATTGCATTTTTATTCCTCTGCCCTCTGAACTCATCAAAGTCTTCCTCTATACACAGTGGAACCAGCGTTCTTCTTCTGCAATTGCCACTGAAAAGATGGCTCAGGAAAAGTATGCTGAATCTGCTGTTTCAATACGGATGGACGCTGCCACACTCATTCATTCAGACACAGGATACTAGTAATGTGTATTCACAGTCTTGCTCAACTGCTAGTGACTTACTGATTTTATTGGTTTGCTCTATATTTTAATGTACACAAATTTACACTAATGACTCCTCCCAAAATTATGCTAAAACTCCACTCGTCCTGTGAGTAACCTATTAATTCAGCCCTCCTTAACTGAATGTTTCTTGGCATTTTCACCAAAGTGATTTTCCGCCAAGGCCCATCGGCGTTCCTCCTGGAGCCTCCTAGGGATAACCTACCAAAATGATCTGGTTCTTTTGAAGTAAAGCATTCAACCCCAGGCCAATATTCCAATAGCCGTTTACCAAAATGACCTAAAGACCCCAGACGTTTGTGTCGGAGTGGTATTCATCTGCTCTCCACTCTCTTGCTCTGATGGAGTGACCTTGTGTAGGCAGCCTTCTGCCTCGGCCAGGTGTGGATCATTTCAAAGTGATCGGCTCAATATCCCCTGACAACTATGAACTGACGACACAGGTGTATATTCAGTATTATTGTTTGCCTACTGCCAGACCATCACTGGTTTTACTGGAAGAATAACCCACAGTGAAGTGTTACCCAAGGATGTCGCCCATCCACATAGTCGCAGAATATTATACTTCCATTATAGTGGCACAGTGTCATAGGTGCCTAGAAGTACTCTGTAGGATTTTAAGTTATTTATACATTTATTTACAGTAAACCCTCAATTTGATCTCTCAGTTCTGTCCTCTCAGTGTTCTTTCAATACTCTTAGTTCTATTGGGGAAGCTTCTTACCACATCTCTTTTGACAGGTGAAATCCCCATTAAACTGAAAAAAGCAATTTAATAGCAAAAAATCAGTTACCTTTGTTAGGGCGCCGGTGAATGTGCAGTTTCCTGGGTTCTCGTCCTGTCTGATGGAGAACTCGACCTCTCTGATGTTGTGGAAATTAACTTTCCTGTGTCTTCAAAGAAGGAAGTGATGGAGCTCAGATGAGAATGCAGAACATGTCTTTATTTGTACAGAGTCTCAGTCCATGGAGTGAGCAATCAGTTGGAAGAACTATTACCTTAAATGACACATCACGTCATCTAACTCTTAATATGCAGAACTTCATCATCTTAACCAGTCAACTACAGCCACAAGTAACTTCATACACAGTACATGTCGATTCTCACATTATTCTGAATGCTGTCTCTTTAACAGGGGAGTTCAGCAGATTCTCCCATCGATGTTATCACCGCTTCTATGAGGGGTGTTTGGCTTCCCATCAGTTTATCATCACTTTCTAAAGGGGTGTTCATTACTCATTTACCTCATTTTAACCTTCATAATGACTTTGGTGGCTACCCTAACATGAGCTTGAAGCAATATTTAGTTAACCCTTTAGTTACATTCAGTCCCCATCTTTATGTTTAATAATTCATTGTTATATCTTCATTTAACTATATACTTATATAAGACATTGATTAAAAAATCTCTACAAGCTACAGTAGCTAACATTTGAGAGACTGCATTGACAACAACTTTTAGTTCATGTGGCAAAGAGAAAAAGACGCATTGGACACCTCCGCTCAAGTTTACCAGAAGGCACATACCTTGGACTTGGACATCAGCTGGAAGGAGGTTTTATGGCTTGATGAGGTAACAATTGAGCTTTTGGGCCATCAGACTAAACACCAGGTTTGTTATAAACCAAGCACTGAAGCACACCATCGCCACCATGAAGCATGGGGTGGCAGCATCAGACTCTGGGGATGTTTCTCTGCAGCTGACCCAGGAAGGTTTATCACGACAGATAGAAAAATGAATGCAGCAAAATACAGAGAAACCCTGCAGGAAAACCTGATGCAATGTGCAAGAAACCTGAGCCATGAGAGAAGATTTGTATATCAAGAAAGACAACTAATTGGAGCAATGAGACAAAACTACACCGCAATGGCTTCAGAACAGCAATGTCCATACCCAGGAGTGGACACATCGGAGTCCAGATCTCAAGTCACTTGACTGTTCACTCACAATCTCCATGACACCTGATAAAGTCTGAGCAGCTTAGTGAAAAAGAATGGAGAGGAAATGTGCAGAATGATAGAGACAGAGAGACCTGTGCACACAGACTCAAGGGTGTCATGGTGGGGACCAAGGGGGCATCTACTAAATACTGACATGAAGAGCATGAGAACTGATGGCATCACTGATTCTGTGTTTTATATTTGTCATGAATTTAGATCACCTTGCAGAGATCTGTTTTCACTTTGACATGAACGAGTCTTTCACTTGATCAGCCAAATTTAATTGTATATTCTTAAAACTGTAAAAACTACCAAGGTATTGAAGTCACTGGAAATATACCTGAAACACATCACTTCATCCAAAAGAGGGAGGATAGAAAGGAACATTTGGCAGTGCAGGAGACAACGTGAAATGAACAGGGAGGGTAGCTTGGATCATCAAACTAACTCTGAGTGGACAGAAAGATCATAAATTTCAAAAATGGCAGCGAGCAAAAGTTAATGGAGCAATTCAAATATGTAAAGTGTGACATATCACCTAGCACAGAGAAATTCATCCACTCAAAGTCAGAATAGAAATAAGGACACAGGTAAAGGAAGTCAAACAAAGTTTATTAAGAAATTCAGATTTATTCTGCACAAAGTATCAGAGCACAGCATCTCAAGTTAAGAATACAACAAAACACGGCAATGCAAGATAAATGATCAAATAGATCAAATGTATTAAATTAAATAAAACTAAATGTTTCAAATTAGATCAAATCTAATAAACAGACTTCATTAAACAATTCATATTTATTCTGCACAAAGTATCATAGAGCACAGCATCTCAAGTTAAGAATACAATGGAAATCAACACAACAAAAACACGGCAATGCAAGATCATTTGAGAGACGAGCCCCTAGAACAAATCTGCAAAAGTGTAAATATATACTGGATGATAAAATAAAAACTACTGAAGATCAAAGTATAAAGAGAATTAAAATTACAGAGTTCAGCAACCGCGACATAAGCAAAAAAAAAAAAAAAAAAAATCAATAAGAATAGAATTAAAAATGTCAACTCAAGTGACCGAGTGGAATAAGAAACGTCACTCTTAAAAAGTCAAATCATCAGCAGTTAACTTAAGAGAGTCCATAAGTGATAAAACTTGTGTTAAGACTCAGACATTAATAATACAGAATAGACGTCATATCATGTGGTAGTAAATGCTCTTCACGATGGCAGCTCTGATTCAGATAAATGCTCAGTGATGTTCAGTTTTTGCTCCCTTCCAGATGTTCTCCATTTTTGTATGTTTGTCATAACGAATGGCTTTAGATCTTTAGACTAAATGTAATATTAGATGACAGGAATCAGAGTAAACGTATCAAACCATTCATAAGTTGCTGCCTGCTTAAGATATTAATGTAATAAAGTAACCGCACAGCTGTAGCCCCATCTGTAAGAGAATTGTCTCTTTAGTGAGTCACACAAACAGCTGATCAAAGATCACTGATAACAAGATACAGCCAGCCTTATTGAATATAAACCTCTCCATATGTTGTCACTTGCAGTGACAGTGAAGTTATCACCCTAAGGTTTCTAGAAGTCTTTAAATCAAAGGAAATCTCAGACGAGACAAAGAAAAACGCAAGTGAAATCAGGAAAGTGTTAACCATTGCTAAGGCTCTGTGAGTCCACGGCACCACAGTGACAGCCATCATCTCAAAAACATTCAGAAAAGACCAACATCTTCATAGGAAAAGCTGGCCTGCCAATAGGGGGCAGCAATACCTGAGTCAAGAAGTCTCAGAGGATTCCAGAAGAAACATCCTAAGACCCTCAGGCCTGTCTGCCCTCCTCTAAGGTCAGAGGTCATGTCTCTGTGTTATGAGAGATGAAGAGTAAAAGCAGGACTCATGGGAGAGCAGTAAGACAAACTCTGCTATCCCAGAGCAACTTTGGTGCTCATCTCAGAACTGCACAGAGTCACCTCCATCATCTTCACACCTCTTGTAATAAAGACAGACAAGAACTTTATGGATGGCGCAGGTCCACTGGGTCTGCTGTAAAGTAACACAAGATTCAACAATAAGAACTTCATAACTACAATAAAACATGGGGGGCAGTGTGATGAAGAGACGGCTTTGCTGCTGCCTCAGTTTGTGAAGACTTGCCATTTTGAAAGAACCAGAATATTCTTTATAAGAACGGCCGGTCCTCTGTCCATGACCTGGAGCCAAGGTGTAGTTGGCTGACGCAGCAGGTCAATATGGTCAACCACAAAAAAGAAAACCTACAGCTGAATGGCTCAGAGGACACCGAGAGTTTCAGAGCCTCGTCAAACTGCTAACTTATACTAACAGAAGTGCCGACATGAACAGTTTAGGCTCGAAAACTCAGAATGTGTCTGAATCAAAGCAAAGACCAGCGGGCTATCACTCCTCAACAGTAACGAGAAAGTCTGATCTCAAATTATAAATCACAGAGTGTTTAGTTCTTATTACTGCTGCTAAAGTTACACCAGCCAAGCACTGAGACTCTGATCTGCAATGACACCTTCACATCGGTCACTGAGGTGTTGGATTAATAACTTTGTTCATTGAATAAAGAAAGCAGTGATTTAAAAACTGTATTGTGTCTTTCCTCAGGTCTCCTTTTTCTAATATTTCATATTTCTAAAGGTCAGAGGCCATGCATTGTGTAAAATATGTAAAAACAGAAAATATTACGAAGGGGGTAAATACTTTATCACATCACTCAAGACACACACAGGTTGGTGACGTATCTTCATTTTAACTAAATGATGAAAGGACTTTAATGTGTTGCTTGTTACAGAAATATAAAATTGTTTTATAAAACTCAGAACTGTGCATTTCTTCTCATATGTAAATGAAGCTTTATCATTTCATTGGTTATCTATAACCACCATGTGCAGTTCAGGGTCCGGGGGTCTATTTAGTCAGAACTGAGAAGAAGTCACAGACCAACACTGAGATTACAATAAGATGGCAGCTTTCATTTGCCCCCCAGTCCTGTATGTAGAGTATGTTGTCACTCACTACCTCTGTCACCTACATGACAAAGTGACGTGACCTTCTGGACTCGGGTCAGACTAGCAGCTCTATGATTTACTGATGAAGTGATTCTTACGACTCCTGAAGACAGCGGCTCTGGCAGGTGACTGGAACTCTTGATAGCAGTTTAAATATGAAGAGGAAACGCAGCGGACTCACAGATCCAGTGATGAGAATCTCCACATCTTTCGCTCTGCACCTGCATAATATTGAAGTCTATGAGAAAACATTCTTCTTCTTTGTCATCGCTGGCTCTGAAACACAAGAGGAGCTGTCAGTATTTCTCCTGACCTGACTGACCACGTAGGCTCACAAACATCACCTGACTTCAGACATTAAACAGATGAAAGGCCACCAGAGGATTGTAAGTCAGCAGTGTGGCTAATAAACTGAAATTCAATACTCACTGTACACGGGCAGGCTGTGCCTCACTTAGCCATGGTGGGTGAATTAAACTAAATTATAAAGGACACTCATAATAGAAACCATACTGGACGATGACCCCCCACACCCACCCCACCCTGAGTCAGGGTCGTCATTGTTGAAGATTGTATCTCAGCTGACAAACTCTTCATTCGTGTATTCTCATTCAAATGACACAACTCTACTTTTAAAGATATATATAAGGTACTGTATATTAGCACAGAGCTCTCTGAACATTAGCAGGCACACTTTTGATGGTGTCTTAGATATTCCACTACATAAAAATAGTAATGCTGGGTTCAAAAACCACTTAATCTTTGTAAAATGAATTAATACGTCAAAGCCTTCATTGTGATTTGTGTAACTTGACCATTTTTTCCATGTTGATTGACGTGACTTTGAGGCTGACGTCTAGAAATGCTGCCATTGCTTCGTGCTTTCTGCCTGAATACACTTCTGATAATCTGCAGTAGCCGTCCTCAGACACACGACTCACTAGTTCACTTTATCAGGCCTCTGATGATTCTGAAGACTTGGCCTTTTCTATTCTACTAAAGCCTCATGGCCTCGTTAGCCTTTATTACAGAGTGCCAACTGCTCTTCTGTGTGCGGCCATCAGTGCTGCGGTGTCTCTTGTGACCTTTAACCTGCTGATGACCTAATTTAAGAGCTCATTAGACACTACGGCTCAACATCTGACCTAAACTAATACATACAAATATCATTTAACAATTTAACATTTGCTGACAATACAGTTTATAAATGAAGACATTTGAACACATCACCTAAAAGAACCAGTGGTCCCTCCATTGTCTAAACCCACTTCATCCTGAACAGGCGCCCAAGGCAGGAACAATCCCTGAACAGGGAGCCAGTCCATCGCAGGCAGAGAGACACACACTCCAGGGCCAATTTAGCATCGCCAATCCACTAAATGTGTGTGTCTGTGGAGCACCAGGAGGAAATCCACGCAGACATGGAGAGAACATGTGAATCTAAACACAGGGAGGACCGGGGTACCCTTGTCGTCTTATAGCAGCGTGGCAGTGCTACCACTGTGCCATCTAAAAGAAAGAACCAAACCTGCATAACTACATCTATGAGGACATGAGAGTGAAGCCTTCTGTTAATAGCAGACGAAACACCATCACTACACATGACAGACACATGCTGATGACAGCCCACCTATGTCTGTTATCGTTCATCTGCTGTCACATTTCATGTGTTGTGTTGGACTCCTCGTCTCTTCTTGATATTGAACTGTTCTCACTGCTCTATGGGATACGTGGATTGTGAAGAGTGCACATGATAATAACACAAAGTAAAACTTGAGAAGTCATCATATTGTACTCACACCATTAATAAGACATGAAGATGAATTTGGGGCAGCGTGATGAAGCTCTGCCCAAGCATATGGTACCTGGCACATTTTAGACTTTGGCTACCCTGTGCCAGCCTGGCTTTTGGGCAGATTTTGGGCTCTTTCCTGTCTGGATGGTGTGCAACTCCCTCAGTTGTATATTGCAGGCAGGAATAGATTTGTGTGGATGAGTGGACTCTTTATGACCAACAACATCCCATAATCTGCCTATTATATGTCAGCTATCACACCTGCAGTAATCTACTTTGTGTCCATTCACACTCCGACCTCAGCCGCTTCGGCTCCTGACTGACCCTGTGGCACCCTGTTGCCTCGTGGCACCTCAGCCGAGTGTTCAGAAATGACATTCTCACTTATTTAAGTGTAGTTTGGTTTACTGCACTATAAAGTGTTTGTCATTTGTAACATATTTCATTATTGTCTTCAGAGCTCTGAGAAACGACATTCATGACTACATGTGTAAGGCCAGCAGTACTGGCAGGATTAGGGAAAGGAGTCGGTAAACGTGAAGTCAGCAGTCACCGGCCATATTTATGTGATATTTATACAAAAAAGGTGTTTGATTCAATAATGTCAGAAAGGCACAAATTATTGTGATGTCCGTTCGTCTGTTTTATGTTACCAAATAAGACAGCAGACAGTGTGTTTGTCTCCCCTAATGACAGTAAAGTGTCATCTGTAGGTAACCCCATTTCTGCTCCTGCTTAATACGGTTTTGGAGCTCATTCAGTCAAAGTGAGACGTCTCGACTGAAAGGAGTCTTCTTACCTCTTGGATTTCACAGGTTCAGCGCCCATCCTGGTAGATTTGTTTTCTTTACTGATGTTGTATCGGCCAATCCAATAATATTTTTGAGCTTTACTTTTTATAAAGTCCTAATAATAAAACATGAAATGAAGAAGTTGATGTACAGTTGAACTTGCATGTGTCTTTATTGTATTGAATTGTCTTCTCTTAGTCACAATCAATAAAACACATTTTACCTCCTTTTTTTCTTTAATATAAACTGGCCTGAGTCTCATTTATAAATGTAACAAACAGACAAAACTCTCAGTGTGTCACCTGCTTTTATCATAAACTGAGCTATTGTGTCACTTCAATTGTTACATGAGCAGATAGAAGTGATGCCCAAAGCAAATAATGTGTCAGTGTGCTAACAGAGATACTGCATACTAAATACAACATCCCTGGGGGAAATCTCAATAAACCCCAGCACCCCAATGGAAATCAACCAATGATAGAATCTGCAGACATTTGTACAGATTTGGGTCTTAACAGGGGCCTGTCACCTCAGAAGGGAAGTTCAGTGGCATTCTGTGTTTTATTTGGAGCGAAGTAATGGTCACCTGGTGATTTACATGAAATATTGATGAGCAAATCTTAAATTGTTTTATATACTAATTGACTAACTCATCACCAGTGAACCTTTTGTTCATTATGTATTTCCCAGACGTCCATCGAAAAACCAGAAATGCATGTAAACGTAATGTAGAAATGGCAACTCTTAAGAGCTCCTGGAGCCAAGTTAGAAGAAACAGCAATCTAGGATTCACAGCACGTCTGATGACGTTAGTTGTAGCGTATGAACAAAGACGTAAAGAGTTCTCTGAGAGAATCTCTTCTTTCTCACACAGTCAGCACTAAACAAAGGGTCACTGAGATTTTGATTAAAATGGCAGTCGCTCTGAGCCTATAAAATGCGTTTACAGACTCTCCAGATCTATTAGAGGAATCTGCTTTAATAACATACTGAGCTGACTGCACTTCAGCTTAGGTCTTCTGGGATTGTTCTTTCAAAGCGTTTTATTTTTAATGCTCCTGTCCTGACAGTTTAACTTACAGTATACAGTTTGAAGACAGTCATTTTAAATCCAACTGAGTAAATGACATACCAGCTCCTCTACAGTTTCTATATTCACTAGTCGTCCACCCCATGTCATGCACCAAACACGGCTCTCCTTCCAGGTCAGTTTATAAGTGAAGAAGAAGTAACACTTGGAATTGAAGAAGATCCCACCCGGTTTACATAAAGAACAAGTATTATCTGTGGAAAAGGAAACAAAAGAGCAAATGAAAAATGAGGGATTAGAAGAACAACAAGCCCACAGTCTACTAACCCTGCAGCAAAGCACTCACCGGGAGACGTGTTTGTAGCATCGCAGTAGAATTCCTTCAGATTATTGGACTCCTTGCACACTTCATCAACTTTCTCATTCAGAGTTATGAACTGAGACTGCAGGATATTTAGGCTTTCTTGCAGATCACTGTAGTTTTTGACAGATTCAAACTTTAGCAGATCTTGACTTTTACGTAGTTCACTGTAGTTTGTAACAGATTCAGACTTTAGCAGATCCTGACTTTTACGTAGTTCAGTGTAGTTTGTGACAGATTCAGACTTTAGCAGATCTTGAATTTTACGTAGTTCAGTGTAGTTTGTGACAGATTCAGACTTTAGCAGATCTTGACTTTTATGTAGTTCAGTGTAGTTTGTGACAGATTCAGACTTTAGCAGATCTTGACTTTTCTGTATTTCAGTGTAGTTTCTTTCATACTGGGACTGCAGGGTATCGAGGCTTTCTTGAAGATTATTGTTGTTTCTTTTCCATTCAGAAGTTTCTTTATCAACTCTTTCTTGCAGATTAATGAACTCCTTGGTCAGTTCATCATGTTTCTCATTCAGAGTTATGTTCTGAGACTGCAGGATATCTCGGATCACTTGTAGTTCAGTGTTGTTGCTGGTCAGAATGTAAACTGCATTTCTTAAGTCCTCCAGCTCTTGCTCCTTGTGATTTAATTTTATGAAATCTGAGGAAAACAAATCATATCATACAACCAGTAATATAAAACATCTTTAACACGTGAGTTAAGAGTGTTTCCTGCTCATTTTACTCCATCACAGTTTGTAATAACAGATGAAGATTGTGCCTTACTAGTTTTCAGTGTGTAACAGCAGCTCTGTTTTTCATCTTTTTTATTTTAATCAACGTCAAATGGTATGAAGAAGCTGAGACAGACTTTAATCTTAATTTGTTATCACTCATGTGTGTCCTTATGTCACCTTCTGGTCTTATCTGAGGTAATTCTATCGTTTTCATTTTTTTAATTTAAAGTAAACAGGGTGACCCGATTGGCACCCCAACATTTTGTCAGAGTCCTGTCCTTCGAGTCCAACGACAAGTGGCGTAGTCAGAAGGATTTTGTACCTTACGAGGGTAGAAATTGGCTGGAATCAGTCCAACAACTAGTGGACCAGTTAAACCAGTTACAAATTCACCACAGTTAGACCTGGCTGAAGCCAGAGCACGACTTGAGGCAGAAAATGCCAAACACCTTGGATGTTGACAGGGACCAGTCCAATTGAAATCCCAATTTGTCTGTGGGATGACATTAAGTTGTACCTGCTGATTTCTGTCCTAGGGTGGTAGTGCTTACCTCAGATGAGCCCAGAAGGTGACCCCCAAACACTCATGTATGACAAGTGCAATGCAGTAAGAAAGAAGTCCATAAATAGTCCATAAAAAGGCAATTGTGGAGGTTAAAAACAGACAATCAATACTTTAAAGTCCCTTGTTGAAATGATTCAAGGCATTAGGTTAGTCTCCTCGACAAGATAAGCACACTCCTCTCAGCCCCCCCATCAGCTGACTCTCGTCCCACCTGCCCTCTCCAGCTTCAGCCGAGACACACCTAGCCGGACCCCCGTCATTACATATGATGTATTGTGCTACCTGGACCCCTGAAGGGACAATCCAAGTCCCCGCTCTTACACTAAAGTTCAGCAGGGAGACCCCTCACAGCACCAGTACCTTGGCTCCATTGCAGTGGTCTGACCTCCCTACATTGTCATTACTGACGTCTATTTAGATGACAGTTGAGTATTTTGTGTATCGCTTATTGTTGTTATTGTTTCTTCATAACAGTAAATGATAATTTAGGGCACATTACATGATAAAAACATAAAATGAGACAACAAATGCACTTGTCTCCTAAACTCCTCAGGTCTTTAGAAGTTAAACATAACTTAGGCTGGAGGAGGCTATGATGTGGACACCAGACAACAGCAGTTTAAAAAGAGGGAATGGAGTCAGGAGACGACACAGACAGATAACCGGGAGACAAATATTTAAATAAGCAAAGAAGGGGGAAACAGGCGCTGTTGATTGTTTTTATTTTTATATTTAGAATTATTGTTGAGCTTCTATAAATGTTAATTTCCCCTTCATCTCAAATAAAGTATAATCAATTCTAAAAGCACTCACATGTGAACTAATGTTAAATATCCTGAGATTTCTTATACAATGTCATGACGTCACAGAGTAACGCAGGACCACAGCAGAGCGTCCCAGAAGTAAACCCAGTATGTCTCATATAAGAGTAGTCTCAGATATTAAACTGAGATTATCTCACAGCAGTAATACAGCATTGTAGCAGCTAGTTAAGTGCCCTGAAGATGGGAGGGGCTGGATGTCTGATTGACAAGTGACCTGTCACACAGAGATGCAGGCTTTGCATTGCACATTTCATGGAGGTCTGCACTTCATCCATCAAGCCGGGGAAGACACAAGAAGGCAGAGGACCAAATAAACAGCAGACCCATGAAGAAGATGAGGATGTGATTTGGTTGATCGCTGGGAAAGAGCATGTCGATATGAACGACCATCAGCGATCCTGGCAGTGCTACACAATAGGGATGGCACACAAGTAGCAACTGGTAAGAGTGGCACAGTGCAATTAGAAAGGTTAGGCTTCCTGAGATATGGAGGGAGATTTGTCATTATTACTTGAACACACCCGCTATGGGGGGCTTAACTGCTGTTTATTAGGTGTGTCAGCCTCTACATCTTAGTATTTATAACAGCATCTTTAACATTAGAGTGGTTTTAAATATTAGCTGGTCAGACGCACATGCTGTATACAGTAACTAGATTATGAAGGGTTATGTTTTGATAAAAATGTAGAAATAGTAAAATATGTTCTGCCATTAAAGTAACTCCCAGGTTAATTTATGATATTCAGTGTCAGAGGATCACCTTCCAGGTTTATCAGAGCGATACCACTGCAGGGAGAGAGGGGGCGCAGTCACTAACATTATTGTCTGTCTGTCACCCACTGCAGCGAGAAGACACCCCCCGAGGGTAATTGATACTGCCCCTAATGGCCAGAGGACTATACAAGAGTGGACACCCCACAGATTAGCGCCTCATACCGGATCTGAACTACGAGAACCACAGCGCTCCCAAAGACGACCCACACTACTGAGCTGATTTTTATTATGGAAGTCGAGAAAAGTCCTCTTTCTTTCCTTACATTATCTTTATATGTCATTGATGTTCTTTTTATTAAGGATCATTTACATTTGGATTAAAAGGGGTAACCTAATTGGCACCCCAATACTTCCCTTACATGTGGAGTGTCCTTCCAATCGTTAATATATAGCAAAATTCAGCCACACTTATTTATTTATTAATTTATAGTTTTAGTCCTGTGGACCCACTGAATGGCACATTTTCAAAATGTCTCTATGCCAGCACATTCTGCTTTGCACCTCCAGTCTCAGGCCCCCTAATGACATCACAGGGTCCTCTGACGTGAGCAGCCAGACAGAGACCTGACACTGGAGGTCTGCAGCAGGACCTTTCTGCTTAAAACCCCAAGGTTATTGTCAGGAACTGTGTGGATCTTCAAGCCTTCCATTAATTGGCAAGGAATGGACTAGGAGCCAACCCACCTACAGCCAGTCCCACTTTTTAGATGTCATTTATGTTCTGCATCAGGACAGAAAATCAGTAGGCCATAAAGGTAAAAGAAGAAAAGATCAAGATATGAAATATTAAAAATAAAGAGTTGCTAAGTTACAAGGTCTTGTAATATTTCCTAAACACAAAAGTGTGATGGCACCTTAAATGTCATTGTGGCAATTGTGTCACTGACTGTGACTTTCAGTGTGCACTGCTTACCAAACAGAATGATGCGTTTAGGCAACAACCCCGCAACATGTTGGCACTCAGTGAGAAACAACATGGCATCACGGCCAAATGAAATCAGCACATTAAAATATCGTAATAAGCCACAGAACAAACAGGAGAAACATTTCAAATTATTAGACATCACAATGTTCCTCCAGATGCTCCTGTCTGTGAATATAATGCAGTGGTCATTTGATGGGTGGGCAGGAGAAAGAAACGTAGAAGCTCAAAGGAGACCTTTCCTCCAGTGTGGTGTATTATTAACCCCTGAGACAGCCATCCTCTGAGCTTCACTACTCTGAAGTTAGTTTGGGATTCTTTTTTGGTTTTTCTTCTTTCACTAACCTGAGTTTTATAGTTGGTTTGTTTTTCTCTCATTTTAATTTGTTGCTGTTCTCTAAACTGCCTACATATGACCCTCCGCCTGCGTTTTGACAAGTCTTTGTGGTATTTGGACCTGTAACAAGAAATGGCTTTAATAAATCTTGAACCGTCACCTTATCGTGGTGGAGGGGTTAGCGTGTCCCAATGATCCTAGGAGCTCTGTTGTCCGGGGCTTTATTCCCCTGGTAGGGCCACGCAAGGCAAACTGGTCCTAGGTGAGGGATGAGACAAAGAGCTGTCAACAAACCTCCAGTGATGAATCAAAACTTTGGACAACGTTTTCCCTTGCCCTCCTCTGGAGCCAGGCCTGGATGTGGGACTCGATGGCGAGCCCCTAGTGGCCGGGCCTGCACCCATGGAACTCGGCCGGGCACAGCCTGAAGAGGTAACGTGGGTCCCCCTTCCCATGGGCTCACCACCTATGGGAGGGGCCAAGAAGGTCGGGTGCAGTGTGAGTTGGGTGGTGGCCGAAGGTGGGGACCTTGACGGTCTGATGCTCGGCTACAGAAACTGGCTCTTGGGACGTGGAATGTCACTTCTCTGAAGGGGAAGGAGCCTGAGCTAGATATAGTCGGACTCACCTTGACGCACATCTTGAACTCTGGAACCAATCTCCTTGAGAGGGGCTGGACTCTCTACCACTCTGGAGTTGCCCCCGCTGAGCAGGTGTGTGCATACTTATTGCCCCCCAACTTGGAGCCTGTGCATTGGGGTTTACCCTGGTGGATGGGAGGGAATACTCCCTCCGCCTTTCAGGTGGGAGGGATGGGTCCTGACTGTTGTTTGTGCATATGCGCCGAACAGCAGTTTGGAGCACCCACCCTTTTTGGAGTCCCTGCAGGAGGTGCTAGAGGGCATACCTTCTGGGGACTCCCTCGTTCTGCTCGGAGACTTCAGTGCGCACGTGGGTAATGACAGTGAGACCTGGAAGGGCGTGATTGGGAGGAATGGCCCCCCCGATCTGAACCCGAGCGGTGTTTTGTTATTGTACTTCTGTGCTCATCACAGATAGTCCATAACGAACACCATGTTCAAGCATAGGGGTGTTCATATGTGCACTTGGCACCAGGACACCCTAGGCCTCAGTTCAATGATCGACTTTGTGGTCGTGTCGTCGGACTTGCGGCCACATGTCTTGGATACTCGGGTGAAGAGAGGGGCAGAGCTGTCAACTGATCACCACCTGGTGGTGAGTTGGCTTCAATGGTGGGGGAGGATGCAGGTCAGGCCTCGTAGGCCCAAACGTGTTGTGAGGGTCTGCTGGGAACGTCTGGCAGAGTCCCCTGTCAGAAGTAGCTTCAACTACCACCTCCGGCAGAACTTCGACCACGTCCTGAGGGAGGTGGGGGACATTGAGTCCGAATGGGCCATGTTCTGTGCCTCTATTGTTGAGGCAGCTGACCAGAGCTGTGGCCGTAAGGTGGTCATTGCCTGTCATGACGGCAATCCCCGACCCCGTTGGTGGACAGTGAGGGATGCCGTCAAGCTGAAGAAGGACTCCTATAGGACCTTTTTTGTCCTGTGGGTCTCTAGAGGCAGCTGATAGGTACCGGCAGGCCAAGCAGAATGCAGCTTTGGTGGTTGCTGAGGCAAAAACTCGGGCGTGGGAGGAGTTTGGAGAGGCCATGGAGAACGACTGCAGTGCAGTGTCAACACTGTATATGTTGGGGATGGTGCGCTGCTGACCTCAACTCGGGATGTTGTGGGTCGGTGGGGGGAGTACTTCGAAGACCTCCTCAATCCCACTAACATGCCTTCCAATGAGAAAGCAGAGCCTGGGGACTCGGGGGTGGGCTCCCCCATATCTGGGACTGAGGTCACCGTGGTGGTCAAAAAACTCCTTGGTGGCAGGGCCCCAGGGATGCATGAGATATGCCCGGAGTTCCTCAAGGCTCTGGATGTTGTAGGACTGTCTTGGTTGACACGTCTCTGCAACATCACATGGACATCAGGGACAGTGCCTCTGGATTGGCAGACCGGGGTGGTGGTCTCCCTCTTTAAAAAGTGGGACCGGAGGGTGTGTTCAAACTACAGAGGGATCACACTCCTCTGCCTCCCTGGAAAAGTCTATTCGGGGGTCCTGGAGAGGAGGGTCCGTCAGATAATCGAACCTCGGATTCAGGAGGAACAGTGTGGTTTTCGTCCTGGTCGTGGAACAGTGGACCAGCTCTACACTCTTAGCAGAATCCTGGAGGTTGCATAGGAGTTTGCCCAACCAGTCTACATTTGTTATGTGGACTTGGAAAAGGCGTTCGACCGTGTCATCGAGGAACCCTGTGGGGGGTATTCCGAGAGTATGGGGTACCGGACCCCCTGATAAGAGCTGTTCAGTCCCTGTACAACCGGTGTCACAGCTTGGTCCACATTGCCGGCAGTAAGTCGAAACCATTTCCAGTGAGAGTTGGACTCCGCCAGGGCTGCCCTTTGTCACCGATTCTATTCATAACTTTTATGGACAGAATTTCTAGGCGCAGGCAGGGCTTTGAGGGATTCTGGTTTGGTGGACTCAGGATTGGGTCACTGCTTTTTTCAGATGATGTTGTCCTGTTTGCTTCATCAGGCCATGATCTTCAGTTCTCTCTGGATTGGTTCGCAGCTGAGTGTGAAGCGGCTAGGATGGGAATCAGCACCTCCAAATCCGAGACCATGGTCTTCAGCCGAAAAAGGGTGGAATGCCCTCTCAGGGTTGGGAGTGAGATCCTGCCCCAAGTGGAGGAGTTCAAGTATCTCGGGATCTTGTTCACGAGTGAGGGAAAAATGGAGCGTGAGATCGACAGCTGCGATCGGTGCGGCGTCTGCAGTGATGCGGCCTCTGCATCGGTCTGTCGTGGTGAAAAAGGAGCTGAGCCGAAAGGCAAAGCTCTCAATTTACCGGTCGATCTATCTTACCCTCACCTATGATCATGAGCTGTGGGTAGTGACCAAAAGAATGAGATCGCAAATACAAGCGGCTGAAATGAGTTTCCTCCGCAGGGTGTCTGAGCTTTCCCTTAAAGGTAGGGTGAGAAGCTCAGTCATCTGGGAGGGGCTCAGAGTAGAGCCGCTGCTCCTCCGCATTGAGAGGAGTCAGATGAGGTGGCTCGGGCACCTGATTAGGATGCCTCCTGGATGCCTCCCTGGTGAGGTGTTCCAGGCACGTCCAACCGGGAGGAGGCCCCGGGGAAGACCCAGGACACGCTAGAAAGACTATGTCTCTCGGCTGGTATGGGAACGCATTGGGATTCTCCCAGAAGAGCTAGAAGAAGTGGCCGAGGAGAGGGAAGTCTGGGCATCTCTGCTCAAGCTGCTGCCCCCGCAACCCGATCTCGGATAAGCAGAAGAGGATGGATGGATGGATGGAATCTTATTGTTGTGTTTAAGTAGCTTGTTAAGATTTCTATTCACCTTCAGCTTTACATAAGGTCATAATTGCTATTGTCATACATGAGCGTCAGAGGCTCACACTACAAGATCTTCCCAGGTATGTGACACCACCCCAAGCCAGGAGGGGGCATTGTGGCTAACTGTCTTGTCCATTTCTTCCACCAAAGTGCTGAGAAAATGGCCAGTAAGGGCAACTGACTCCAAACCTTCCAGTCCCTGGGCTTTAAGAACTTGACATCTCTGAAGGAAGTGTCACGTCTATCCAGAGCGACCAGAGCTAAGGAGCTCCCTGACTTTCAGATGGCAGACAAGAAAGCTGATTAATGTCTGCCACTTTATTACTGTGCCAATAGATTTGTTTCCTTTTATGCCATCGATAGTTTGCTTCTGTTTGGACTTCAAAGTTAACTGGTATGGCCAGGTTGGCACCCCAGAAATTCATCTTCATTTGAGCCTCTTATTCCTTCAGATGACCCCACTATGTACACTGAATTACAGCTGCATGATTAGCTGTTTTGAGGTAATGAGCAAGTCCTGCTAATAAAGGGTCCAATGACGACGTATATAAGAAATACACAAAGCATTCAAATTTCTTTCACTTTTCAAAGTCACGTCAGTACGGAGGATACTTACTATAAACAGAAAGGGATATGAAGCCGGTCACTAGGAGAACACAGAAGATCATCAGCATCATCACACGGTTGACTCTCCATTTTGCTCTAACTTCAGGCACTTGAGCTGCAAGACAAGCAAGGTGGAGTGAGGTCAGAGACTGAAAAGTTTCTACACTCGGTAAGCCTGGTCTGTTTTGAAATAAAAGTCAAACACTTGTTGAATGCAGAAAGTTCCAGAGACTAGAAATAATCTTTACCCCCCCTGCTTTGGAAAATTTTAGACCCATTTCTACCCTGCCTTTCTTAAGTAAAATTCTAGAGAAGGCAGTCATTATGCAGCTAAATGACCACCTCAATAAACCTGCTATTCTTGATAAATTTCAGTCGAGTTTTAGAACAACTCACAGCACAGAAACTGCACTCGTTAAAGTAGTAAATGACTTGCAGGTAAATGCAGATTTAGGCCTTTGTATCCGTTCTCATCCTCTTAGATCCGAGTGCCTCATTTGACACCATTGATCAGAACATTCTTAGAAATCACCTTAGTCAATGGGTGGGCCTCTCTGGCATGGTCTTAAATTGGTTTGAATCCTACCTGGCAGTTAGTTAGTTGTGGCAATTACAACTCAAAGACACATGATATTTTATATGGTGTTCCACAAGGCTCTTTTCTGGGACTGCTGCTCTTTTCAATCTACATGCTTTCCGTTAGGTCAGATTATCTCAGGACATAACGTGAGTTACCACAGCTATGCTGATGACACGCAGCTGTACTTATCAATAGCACCTGATGACCCCGACTCTGTTGTTTCACTAACAAAATGTCTTACTTGTGTTTCTAAATGGATGAATAGTAATTTGCTCAAGCTAAATAAAGAGAAAACAGAAATTTTAGTGATTGGCAATAATGGATATATTGAGGTTAGTAGAAAATAACTTTATGCATTAGGATTAAAAGTCAAGATGGAGGCAAAGAATTTAGGGGTCACTGTTGATTGTGACCTGAATTTTAAATTGCATATTAATCAGATCAAATCACTTAAGAAACATAGCAAAAGTTAGACCTCTTATATCATTGAAAGATGCTGAGAAATGAGTTCACGCTTTTGTTTTCAGTCGACTAGATTACTGTAACGCACTCCTCTCAGGACCACCCAAAAAAGACATAAATCATTTGCAACGAGTGCAGAATGCAGCTGCTGGAATCCTAACTAGGAAAAGGAAATCCGAACCCATTTCTCCAGTTCTAATGTCACTACACTGGTTACCCGTGTCATTCAGAATTGACTTTAAAATACTGCTTATGGTGTACAAAGCCTTAAATAATCTCACTCCATCTTAAATATCGGAATGTCTGACACCTTATACTTCAAATCATAACCTTAGATCCTCAAATGAGTGACTGCTTAGAATTCCAAGAGCAAAACTTAAGAGAAGTGGTGAGGCGGGCGGCCTTCTGCTGTTATGCACCTAAAATCTAGAATAGCCTGCCAATAGGAATTTGCCAGGCTAATACAGTGGAGCACTTTAAAAAACTGCTGAAAGCACATTACTTTAACATGGCCTTCTCATAACTACATTTTAATTTAATCCTGATACTCTACATAATCAATTTATTATCATAACTATTCATGGTGGGTCCAAAATCCGTACTAACCCCTACTCTCTCTTCTGTTTCTTTTCCCGGTTTTCTGTGGTGGCGACCTGTGCCACCACCACCTAATCAAAGCACCGTGATGTTCCTACATTGATGGATTAAAGGCCGGGAGTCTACATGATCATCATCATTAAGTTCTTCCATGAGAACCCTGAATACAAAGAGGACTGTTCATTTATGTTAGGTAGAATGCCCAGAGGGGACTGGCCGGTCTTGTGGCCTGAAACCCCCTCAGATTTTATTTTTTCTCTCCAGCTGTCATTAGTTGTCAGTTATAATCATCAAAATTAAAAGAAATAAACATTTGAAACACATTAGTCTGTGTGTAATGAATGAATCTAATATACAAGTTTCACTTTTTGAATGGAATTACTGAAATAAATCAACTTTGTCATGATATTCTAATTTTATGACCAGCACCTGTATATGGCCATAGCCATAGCCTGTAGCTTGGTCGCCGTGTGAGGCGGAGTTGCGTCCCGTATCATCACGCCTCCCATGTAATTAAGTGCCTGCCCATATAAGGTAAATATTCGTGGGTGAAGGACTAGCGGCTCACGTGAACTGACTGTGAACGCAGTACATAGAGTACAAGGAAGAGCTCCAAAGAGCGCTGAACAAAAAACGCATTACACAATTGTGGAGGCAGCAAAAGAATATGAAGTGAGTGACGCATACAAGCATATTCATAAGTGCAGCTACTGCGGAAACAAAGCACAGTGTAAACCGTAAGTTTAAATTAAGTTTATAGACACGCTCCCGCTGCAGTTTGTCATGCCTACGACGAATACGATATTTGCGAGATACAAGTTTAATGAGAAGACACGAGGTATAAATGAGACTTTGGATCACTTTGTAACAGAGTTAAAATTGCTATAGCGAGAAACCTTTAAGTGGCGGGTCTTAGCTAACATTAAATAAAGCCATGGACATCGCAAGATCACACAAGAGAGCGGCTCACGTGACTTCGATGAATGAAAACTGTTCAAAAAACGCATTACACAATTAAGAAGGCAGCTAAAGAATATGAAGCGAGTGACGCATACAAGCATATTCTTGAGTATACTCATTTCATTTCATTTAATACTGATACAGCCCCAATTGCATGGCCTGAGTTAGAGGGAGATATTAATCCTTCAAATGTCCAACAGGCGGTATTGGCACTCAGGCTAGAACGCAGAGGAAAAAAGGAACAACAAGCAGCCGGTGAAATCAGCTGGCTTTTATTAACTGTAGTACGTGAGTTGGATCATAAACTGCAGAATATGATTATAGAGTGTGGGGGACTCAAACAAGAAATAGAAAACTTACAAAAAAAGCAACTGATTACTCGAGAATGTATGGAAAATGCGACGTCTCGGGTGAACGAGTGGGAAACTAAATGTACTACGCTAGCAGTCCGTTTAGTGCATGCTAAGTGCCGTAAAAAAGTCAAAACACACCCCGTTTCCTCTTTTAAAATACGAGCCATAATGCAAGACGATTGTAACCCAGAAACATGGGATGGCAGTGTACATAACTCAGATAGTGACGACAATATCTGGGAGGAGGATGATGAGGACGTAGATGCGCTAAAATATAATAATGATGAGTGTACAATTAAAGATGCGAGACCGGTTGTGCAAAATAAAGCCAAGGGGCACCCCGGTGGACAGTACAGGGTAACGCAAACCGTCCGCGATTTTACACAAGCAGAGTTTCTGGAACTTGGTAAACAATATAGAAAGAAACCAGGCGAGAGCTTGATGCAGTGGATCTTACGTATGTGGGATGAAGGGGGTGATAGCTGTCAATTAACAGATACAGAGATCAAACATTTAGGCTCTATCACCACGAATCCGAAATTAAGAAATGTGTTACGAGGGGGACAGAATCAAGCGATCGTCTCAATAGTGGAATGGGTTGTAAACGCCGTGAAACAAGCATATCCAGACGCGAGAGATGCGAAAGACATTGATAGATCTTGGCGTACAGCTTCTGAAGCAATTCAGCAGCTGTGAGAAATGGGTGTGCAGGCAGCTATTTATAAAGCTACACCAGAAGTTGCGTTTGCTGGCCCTGATAATGAAGCCTTCACTGCCAGAATGCGAAACCGTCTAATAAAAAATGCACCGCATCATATAAAAGAGGCTCTATTATCTATACTCGCCAGAGTTAATCAGCAGACAGGATGGGATGTGGCCGCATTATTGGGCCAGTTAGATGAATTGGGTGCAACGGTATCGGCTGGGCAGAGACCAGTTAGAGCCATAGCAGGACATACAATACAAAGAATAAGCTGTACAAAGATGGTGCGTGATTTGATACAAGCAGGAATAAATACAATGGATATCGATGGCAAACCAACAGGGGAACTTTTTCAGAGATGGCAAGCTCTGAGAAAGTCTAAAACAGACGAGGGCAGAATCCCTCCAACTGCACCGCCTAGTGAGGAGGAACAAAAACACTCCGAACAAACACGGAAACACTTTTTCACTTTCTAAAAGAGTGGCGCACACCCCGACCAACATAATGAGGAGATGGCAGGTCTCCTGTAGGAGGGGAGGTACGGCTCATTCATGCAGGAGATCGACGCCCGTACATCCCGCTAATCATTTAATGGGGTAAAGGAAAAAAAAAACACATCAGGTTGTGGCACTTATAGATAATGGGGCAGAATTCACTTTAATTCACGGGAATCCACATAACTTTTCAGGACCAATTGTAAATGTAAACGGATACGGAGGCTCAGATATCCAGGCGAAACTAATCACAGTACACTTAGCAATAGGAAAGTCACCCTCTTTTAAAGCTAAGGTGCTTATCTCAGAATTGCCTGAATATATTCTGGGGATAGATATTCTTACAGGAATGTCATTCCAAACAGAATGGGGAACATTTTCTTTTGGGATTCGTAATGTCATGTGTAGAATAGTGAAAGCAATAGTAAGAGGAAACGCAAAATGGACCCCTTTAGAAATTCCAGTACCTGACACACCTGTAAATTTAAAACAGTATCGTTTGCCAGGAGGTTTGCAAGAAATAGGAGAAACAGTGGAAGAGTTATTGCGGGTAAGAATTATTCGACCTGCAGTTAGCCCTTTCAATTCTCCAGTGTGGCCAGTCAGAAAACCGGATGGTTCATGGAGAATGACAATCGATTACAGAGGTCTAAATGCTAAAGCACCGCAATTGACTGCTGCAGTTCCTGATATTATTACCATCATAGAAGACATCATGGCTAATGCAGGAGAGTGGCATGCTGTTATTGACCTGGCTAATGCGTTTTTCTCTATTCCAATTGCAACCCAAAGTCAAGATCAGTTTGCATTTACATGGAAGGACAGACAGTACGCCTTTCAAGTACTGCCACAGGGATACCTACACAGCCCTACGTTGTGCCATGGACTTGTAGCAAGAGATCTGGCTACCTGCTCAGATTTAAAAAAGGTACGATGTTTCCATTATGTGGATGATATAATGTTAACTGGGGATGAAGCATCAGTAACAAATGCATTGCCAGTTTTAATATCCCACATGGAGAGCAGAGGATGGGCTATCAATAAAGACAAAATCCAAGGATCCGCCAGAGAAGTTAAATTTCTAGGCATGATGTGGTTTGGACCAGAAAAACGAGTGCCCCAAAAAGTAATTGACTCTTTGTATAAGTTAAAAGCACCAACTAACAAAAAAGAAGCTCAATCCTTTGTGGGATTAATGGGCTTTTGGAGAGCTTTTGTGCCACATTTGGGACTGATTTTAAGATCAATACATGATGTTGTCAAGAAAAAGGCACAGTTTGAATGGACAGAAAAACAACAAGTTGCTTTTGAGGCAGCTAAAGAAGCTTTAGTCCAACACCAAGGACTGGGACTTTTAAAAGCTAATTTGCCTTTTGAACTGGAAGCCACAGAACAGAATAATATTGCTACCTGGAGCTTATGGCAGAAGCATGGAAGTAAACGTGTTTCCATCGGCTTTTGGAGCCGACAACTGACAGGCTCACAGACTAAATATACACCACTTGAAAAGCAGCTTCTTACAGCATACTGGGCTCTTTTGCACACTGAGAGACAGACAGGTCCTGCTCCGGTAAAGCTACGCACTAACTTGCCCATTGCTGGGTGGGTTAGAGATAATGGTCTGGGCGCGAGAGCAGGCGCTGCCCAAAATCAAACTTTATGCAAATGGAAATGGTATTTGCAAGCAAGAGCACACTTTGAAGGCAAAGACACGAGTGCCTTACAAGGGGCCATGGCCGGAGCTGTGATTTATGAGGATCCAGAGGACATACCACCTGTTCTGTCTGTAGTGGAGTCGCCCTTTAAAGAAGCACCAGCCTACGATCATTTGACACCAGCGCAACAGGAGAACAGCTGGTTCACAGACGGGTCAGCAACTATGGAAGGAGGAAAAAGGCTTTAGAGAGCAGTGGCTTATCAACCTCACACTGAGACCATCCTGAAGCAACAGGGGGAAGGTAAATCAAGCCAATGGGCTGAACTTATTGCTGTCGCTGCGGCATTAACTGGATATCAAAGCTTCCCTATTGTTGTTTATGCTGAGAGCTGGGCAGTTTTTCAAGGACTAACAGTGTGGATCACAATGTGGAGAAGGGCTGCTTGGACTATTTATGGGGGAGATCTCTGGGGTGGCACAGAACTGTGGGAGCAGCTTTGGACAATGGGCATGAGAGGGGAGACTCTCATTGGTCATGTAGATGCCCATGCCCCTCTGATATCCCTTGAGAGGTTTTATAACCAACAAGCTGATCTCATAGCTGCTGTTCGAGCAATCAACCTGGAAGAAGCCTCTGTAGAGAATGAAGACATGTGCAACTATGCTGAAGTAAATGTAATCGAGCCTTCCTTAATATCATTAGCAAGGTGGGCTCATGAAACTTCAGGACACATGGGAGCAGGAAAAACATATCAATGGTGTCATCAGCGATGTATACCAGTCACTAATGATATTATTAAACAAATAGTGAACAATTGCTCTACATGTACAGAAGTAAAACAATGGCCCCTACAGAAGAAGGCAACTGGTAAACTGAAGAGAGGAATGGGACCAGGCCAAATTTGGCAAGTGGATTACATTGGGCCACTGCCACGAGAAAATAGACTATTATATGCTTTAACTGCAGCAGATACTTATTCTGGACTGTTACAAGCTTATCCATCAACAAGAGCTGACCAGAAAGCTACACTTAATGGACTGAGCCATTTAATCCAAGCATATGGAGTGCCTGAAGAAATCCAAAGTGATCAAGGAAGCCACTTTGCTGGAAGAGACGTACAAGTGTGGGCTCAAGGAGCTGGCATTCAGTGGACTCTGCATATCCCGTATCACCCACAGGCTGCAGGACTTATTGAGAGAATGAATGGCCTGTTGAAAGAACAAGTAAAAAAACTAACTGGGCACAATCATCTTAAAGGCTGGACTAAAGTTTTAAAGCAAGCCTTATTTAATCTCAATAATCGTCCGTTGGCTGGGTCCACACCTTTTATGAGACATCAAAATGTCGGAGGAGAGCCACCTGTGTGTGCCCTCCACCTAACAACAATTAGTCCACTGGCAAACAATGAATTAACTCCCACAGGGTTATTGGTTAGGGCATCTAAATCACTTATAATTAAGTTAAACTCCTCAGAAAGACTCAGCTTGGGAATAACAGGTCAGTGGCCAAAGGAATGGGAGGTTAGAATAAATGTTGAAATGCTTGTAACAGATGCATGCTTAACAGAGACATTAGAGATCTGTTTAAATGAATGTTATTTAGTATTAGAAAATCAAGGCAGTAAAGACATACACATAGCTGAAGGACAGGCCATATGTAAATTGCACATAGAAAAAGTAATTCCTGTTTTAGTCAGTATTGAACAGTTTAAAGGAGAAATTGGAAGGAAGGTATGGGTTTTAACTCCAGGGCAAAAGCCTAGGGCAGGAGAAATAATAGCTGCAGGACCAGGAGACACTAGAATGGTTCTTTTAACGGGCTCTCAGTCGCCCCTCTGCTTTCCCTTACACAGATAATCTTCACGTGTGGAATAATCGGGATAGATGGTTTATGGACCGGATGGAGTCGATGCACCCCCTATAATAAAGTCTTTTGGGCTGCTGATACGCCAGGAATGGAAAAGTATGTGACCTTGAACTTCACACTTACCAAGAACTGTACCTGGCAGTTACGAGACAAGACATCTACGGCTCCATTTTCCATGAAACTGGAATATCCTGAACTGTTACCTTTACCTGTGATGACTTATGAAGACACTGCAATAACTGTGACTGTGCATAATAACGTATCTGTCTGGTTGGCTATGATGAACTGTAAACCTGATTCTAATGGACTATCATGTTGGACAATTGAAGGGGGGCAACAGCTACAACAACAACAACATTTATTTATATAGCACATTTTCATAAAAAAATGTAGCTCAAAGTGCTTTACAAAATGAAGAATAGAAAAAAGAAGACACAATAAAAAATAAAAATAAGTCAACATTAATTAACATAGAATAAGTAAGGTCCGATGGCCAGGGTAGACAGAAAAAAACAAAAAAAAACTCCAGACGACTGGAGAAAAAAAATAAAACCTGCAGGGATTCCAGACCAAGAGACCGCCCAGTCCCCTCTGACTGCAATATCAACACCCGAAAATGATGTAATATTATATGTGTTTAAACAGGAACCAACAACAAATGTAAAGGTACCAGTAATGTTATGGGAAATTCATAAGACTAGGAGAAGGAATGGTATCCATTTGATGCAACATAGCTTAGACAAATGAAAGGTTGTAAAAAAGCTAGGATAGCACATAAAATAATTACTGTAGCATTCAACATTAATGTTAGTGGGTTTGATATAAAACGTCACGCGTTTCCAAGAGGGGAACATATAGTACCACACAGTACAGGTGCAACATATAATTGTCGAAACATACAATCCTTATGGCCTCCTCATAAGGTAGAAATAAAACGAAGGCCAAAGCGAGACATGTGGAGAGCTATAGGAACTAGTTTAGGAGTAGTAGGTTCAGGTTTAGGATCTCTTAATACTGCTGATATAGCAGCAATATATAACAAAATATCATCTATTAGTTTAAAACAAGCCAATACTGTAGTTTGCAAACTTTGGCTCATTGGGGGCCAGAGTTGGCCGACAGGCATATACAAGAGTTGCTTTTACGGAAAACTCACCATAGGTGGTTAAAAGAGTCCTTATGGACTGGTTTGCAAAGCCAATGGGACATAGATGAAGAATCAGCTTGCTATTTAAAACAGATTATTGCTGTACAGCAGTATTTAAATTTTAAGACAGATTGGGGATTCAAAGACCCCCAACATTGGAGAAAAGAATTAAAATTACCATCAGACTGGTGGTTGCAGCCAAAGTCCTTCATGTGTGAGGAATCAATATGCCAAGCTGTATTTCAGGTAGCAACCACTGCTGAAGAGGACAATGTTTGGTGTCCGTTTCATGTCTTACCTGTTTTACTAGGAGGAACGTGGTGGGCACCCATAGTAGATAGACAATGGATAGATCTAAATAATAATACTGTTGAACCTGCCTTTTGTTATAACTGGCAAGAAGGGTTCGTATGTCAAAGGGTGGGTACATTGCCACACCCCTGTTTGCATCCTTTAGCTGGAGACTGTTATTGGCCCCAAATAGCAGTAAATTCCACTGAAGTGTTTCAAACTGATACCACTTCTGCATGTGCAGTGACAATAAATAACATCACTTGGAGTGATGGTACCCACTACAAGGGCCCAGGGTTATCCTGTCGCACCAATGTTAGTACTATGCGAGATGACTATTATGGAAGAACCTACATGTTAACTACATGGGAGGATATACATTGGGAAGCAGAAACTAACCCATTCCTGCATTTACAATTTGCCTATGAAATAGATCTACCTAAATATAAAACGATTTTAGAGCACACTAAACAATATGAATATCTTTTTAATGTAACGTTACAAAAAGCAAGGGACCTACTAGTAAGAATGAAAACTGATGAAACAAAAGTAATTATCTCTGCAGAAGAAATTGAAGAGATATCTACACATCACTGGTGGGATTTTTTCACTAAGTGGTCACCATCTAGTAATACTATTTTAAATGCACTTGTTCATCCAATTGTACTGTTATTTATTATTATCATTTTTACTATTACAAATATTTACTTACATTTGTGTATTAGACGAGTGAAGCAGGAGCTAGATAGCTATTACACCCCACGTCTTTACAAGCATTCTTGAGGAGCTGTTTACATGGTGAAGGGGAACTGAATACCTTTTGCTTTGTGAGTAAGATCCTCAGGGATTGTTTTGTCATAGATCCAGTGACAAAGGGTGGTTTGTTATCATAAGTTTGTTATAATATTAAGATGTATGTCACTGTATCTGTTTTAGATCTTTTTATACTATATGTATTTTTCATTCTTTTTCTGTGTAACATGCCATTAAGAGCTGAGCCAGATTTAGCATAGAGTGTCAGCATTCAGAATTGCTGGGCCAAGCAAAACAGAAAGACAGAAAGGGACAGCTGTAAGGATGTGTTGTAAACCCTATAAAGGACTAAGTGTTATTTGAACCGACTGTTTGATTTTCAGTACGAAATTGTCTGCCTTGTTTGGAAATGTAATGGGAGCTTGGTCGTATAGAAAACAATATAAAAGAAGCTGGAGCTTTGCCAACTTTGAGAAACTGTGTGGGTGAAAGATATTGGCCCAAAATCCACCTCTGTTGTGACAAAAAAAGAGCAATTTCTACACGACCGAATCCCCGAAAAGAAATCTTAGGGTGAAATGAAGCTGACTTGTTTCTCATGTCTGTACAGCAACATAAGCCGCATTAAACAGCTAAGTATATTCTGTCTTTTCTGTGACTTTGTTGCCGCCTATCGCTGAAAAGAGGAATATTGGCATTATTATTTATAATTATTTAAATATAGGTTTACTAAAACACCGCAATAAAAAAGAACATATTTCCAAGGAGCTAACAGTCCCATCGGAAACAACATCCGTTCTGATATATATATTGGTTCAGATAGATCCGTTCAGATATATACATTGGTTGGGATTTATGGGCAGGCACAACGCGGCCACCCATGTTTAGCATCTCTCTTTCGCTTCATCATTTCTTCAACACTGTTGTAATTATTGTGCACATTTTATACAAATAGCATATGCCTGTCTGTCACGTTTTGTTTGGTAAGCCCTCTTGGTTGGGGGTCCTCGATTTCAAAGCAGTTTTTTTCTTTTCATTATTTAAAACACTCGCACAGATACCCGCCTCTTCGCCTCGCTCCGTCCCGCCCCCTCATTGTACCCGCCTCACTCACTCCCTCTTTTCCCACCCATGACAGATTCTTCTCAAAAGCAGAGTTACCAGAAAACATTAATCGCAACCACAGTACCATTTTTTCAGTTAATGAGACGCTGGTTTATCAATGACCAAAAGCCGCCCGGTGATATCTGTAATTCCGTATTGGCAGCATTTCATTAAAGGGCGATCTGCTTCAGCAAGGATCTTAGTCCTGTTTGCTGAAAGGATGTTATGGAGGAAAACACTGGAGTTGCTCTGTTTCTTTAAATGTTGATCAGGAATCAAAATGACCAGAATATTCCCGCTTCACAAATAATTGATGTTCAACTGTTTTTAGAGCACCTGTTCAAATATTTATTGATTGATTAAGATCAGCGATTTTCAACGGTTCACATGTTTGCTGTAAAAATTTTTAAAGCAAACTAATTAAAAACTTCCTTAAAGAAATATGACACAAAATAAGCCTACGACGCAGATTCTATACCTTTTTATATGAATTTTATATTATTATTTTAATAATTTACATATACTATATGTGGACTATAAAGCAATACATGTATAATTTCGTGAATTTTAACCAGTTGACATCTCTCAACTTGTTAAAAAATTGTATATAATCAATTTATATGAACCTTTACTTCAATAATATACACATTATGTTTGCATTGCGTGTGCACCTTGATGTGTAATTATTTCAATGAACTCGTGGTATTGTCCCTATTCATACCCCACTATGCAGCAAATGAATTTGATCACGCATTCACACGTATAATAATAATAATAATAATAATATTGTTATTATTATAATTAATTCCATACATTTTTATAGAGCCTTTCTTACTACTCAAACCAATTTGTAAAAATAAATAAATAAAGAAAATAACAGAAAAGAAGCCCCCCAGACACAAACCAGTGATCATTTAACAGCGAGTCAGCAATCTTACCACTACCACCACCTGTTCCTGTTAGATACGTGCATTATAATTTTGAGTTCTACTTATTTTGAGGGTAAGTAAAAACTATTTTCTTTTGTAAGTCAATCAAAAATGCTTAAGCCTAAAAAAAGATTGTCCTGTCAAAATAAGAGACCCTTTCGCCTTGTTGACGTGAATCATCTTTAAATGAAATGCTGCCAATAAGCAATCATAGAAATTACAGCGCTGCTTTCTAATTTTGACAAACTAAAGTTTTACTGGATGAAAAAAATGATCGCCCATTACAGATACACTTAATCAGTAGTGTGTGCGACCCATGATTTGTGAGTTTGAGTGTTTGTGTTGTTACGCGCGTGTGTGGTTTTCTCAGATTTACAATAAAAACAGACATCACTTATTTGTGAAGCTCGAATATTCTGATCATTCTGATCCCTGATAAACATTCAGAAGAAACTACGCTATTCCAGTGTTTTCCTCCATAACATCCTTTCAGCAAACAGGGCTAATGTCCTTGATGAAACAGATCGCCCTTTAATGAAATGCTGCTAATACGGAATAACAGAAATCACCGGGCGGCTTTCGGTCACTGATAAACCAGGGTCTGTTGAGGTGAAAAAATGGGAGGTACTGAGGTTGCAATCAATACTTTCTGGTAAGTCTGCTTTTAAGAAGAATCTGTCATGGGTGGGAAAAGAGGGAGTGAGTGAGGCGGGTACAATGAGGGGGCAGGACAAAGCGAGGTGAAGAGGTGGGTATCTGTGCAAGTGTTTTAAATAATGAAAGGAAAAGAGTGCTTTGAAACCAATCTATTTAAACCAATATATATATCTCAACCAATGTACTGTATATATTTGAACGTATGTATTCAAACCAATGTATATATCTGAACGGTTGTATCTCAACCAATGTATATATATCAGAACGGATCTATGCAAACCAATTTATATATAGCTCAACCAATGTATCTAAATCAATGTATATATCTGACCGGATATATTCAAACCGATGTATATATCTCAACCAATACATCCCAACCAATGTATGTATCTGAACCGATATACTGTATATATCTGAACGGATGTATTAAAAGCAATGTATATATTCAAACCAATGTATCCGAACCAATATATATATCTTAACCAATGTATATATTTTCGAACCAGTCTTTTTTTCTTGAACGGCCCCTCACAGTATATGTGTATATGTAGATATGTATGTATATGTATATATGTATATGTATATGTGTATATGTATATATATGTTTATATATGTGTGTGTTTGTATATATATATATACTGTATATATATGACAGCAACACTTATAACAGTGACAAAACAATTACAGTACATTGTCAATCATGTTACGTTATTTTTAAAATGTTTCCTTTTCTTTTTCATTACTTCTTTAACACACTACTTGTCTGCGCTTCACAATATCTATGTTGATTACTGTTTAAATTCAGTTGCTACAGAATATGGAGTAAGATCGCCGTCAAAAATATCTGTAATAATGTAAATCAAATTTACATTTCACACGTAACAATTACACTTGAGCTTCTGAAATTTATGCTTGCTTCTCAGAATTACGAGTACAATTATCAGGCGTGAACTGTCAAAAATACATCATTGGATGCTCAAGACATTCGCTATCGAGAAAGAGACAATCTAATCGATTTTTGTTACTAGGCGTGTGCCACAAAGGTAGAAAGACGGAGTTATTTTTGAAAACGATTCCATTTCATACTTATCACCTTACAGTGGCAACAAAGGGCAAAAACACAAAAACCAAAATAAAACCAACACAATGAAATTAATCTCTCTCTCTCTCTCTCTATATATATATATATATATATATATATACACTCACCTAAAGGATTATTAGGAACACCTGTTCAATTTCTCATTAATGCAATTATCTAATCAACCAATCACATGGCAGTTACTTCAATGCATTTAGGGGTGTGGTCCTGGTCAAGACAATCTCCTGAACTCCAAACTGAATGTCAGAATGGGAAAGAAAGGTGATTTAAGCAATTTTGAGCGTGGCATGGTTGTTGGTGCCAGACGGGCCGGTCTGAGTATTTCACAATCTGCTCAGTTACTGGGATTTTCACGCACAACCATTTCTAGGGTTTACAAAGAATGGTGTGAAAAGGAAAAACATCCAGTATGCGGCAGTCCTGTGGTCGAAAATGCCTTGTTGATGCTAGAGGTCAGAGGAGAATGGGCCGACTGATTCAAGCTGATAGAAGAGCAACTTTGACTGAAATAACCACTCGTTACAACCAAGGCATGCAGCAAAGCATTTGTGAAGCCACAACACGCACAACCTTGAGGCGGATGGGCTACAACAGCAGAAGACCCCACCGGGTACCACTCATCTCCACTACAAATAGGAAAAAGAGGCTACAATTTGCACAAGCTCACCAAAATTGGACAGTTGAAGACTGAAAAAATGTTGCCTGGTCTGATGAGTCTCGATTTCTGTTGAGACATTCAAATGGTAGAGTCAGAATTTGGCGTAAACTGAATGAGAACATGGATCCATCATGCCTTGTTACCACTGTGCAGGCTGGTGGTGGTGGTGTAATGGTGTGGGGGATGTTTTCTTGGCACACTTTAGGCCCCTTAGTGCCAATTGGGCATCGTTTAAATGCCACGGGCTACCTGAGCATTGTTTCTGACCATGTCCATCCCTTCATGACCACCATGTACCCATCCTCTGATGGCTACTTCCAGCAGGATAATGCACCATGTCACAAAGCTCGAATCATTTCAAATTGGTTTCTTGAACATGACAATGAGTTCACTGTACTAAAATGGCCCCCACAGTCACCAGATCTCAACCCCACAGAGCATCTTTGGGATGTGGTGGAACGGGAGCTTCGTGCCCTGGATGTGCATCCCACAAATCTCCATCAACTGCAAGATGCTATCCTATCAATATGGGCCAACATTTCTAAAGAATGCTTTCAGCACCTTGTTGAATCAATGCCACATAGAATTAAGGCAGTTCTGAAGGCGAAAGGGGGTCAAACACCGTATTAGTATGGTGTTCCTAATAATCCTTTAGGTGAGTGTATATTATATATATATATATATATATATATATATATA
>JANRMT010028174.1:12970448-13008350 GCA_026402145.1 Polypterus bichir lapradei
ATAGATAGATAGATAGATAGATAGATAGATAGATAGATAGATAGATACTGTATATACTTTATTAATCTCAAGGGGAAATTCACAATGAATTCACTTGAATGCTGTGGCTGTGCCTCAGAGTACTAACTCAAAACTCAGTACGATCACAACAGTTATATTAACTCAATAACTTGTAACCCATTCTGGTTCATTCATACTGCTAGCCTGTGGCTTTGTCACGCCATACCATAAAGGAAGTCTACGTTGAATGTACAGATGGTTTTGCAATCCATGAGGATGTTTAACTCATACTGTGGCAAAGTGTTCTGGGAAAACAGCAAAAACAGGGATAAGCTGTGATTAGACTGCTAGCAGTTATTGCCTTCATGTACGTGTGTTGACACCTTATCTGTCACTCAGATGGCGGCTGAAGAACAATGCAATACACCACAAGGGCAAATGTGCAGTCTAATGGAATGCGAGGTAAAGGTCTATAGGCATACTGCATACCGTTTACGGCAAGTGTGGTTCCACGGTCTTCATAAAGGCAAGTCAAGTGGCGTCAGATTGTCACCTCAGCGGCTGCTGCTGTAGGTTTGTGTGCAATTCTGCACAGCATGACTGCTACAACAGCAGTGAATGTGGGGGGTAAAGGTGGTGGTTATCAGAATTGCTCATCTTAGAGAGGAGACTAATCAGGTACCGTCACTTTGTGTTGATCACCTGTTCCTAATACTAGAGTTTCATCATATACATATAATTGAGAAATGAATACAGTACGTGTTGTCCAAGTGAGTGGGGAATTTGTAATACCTATTGGAATTCTTTTACGAGTTGTGGAAGACAAAGAAATTCTATAAATTCCACTTACAAACTGTTAATCTGTTGCTGTGGTATCTGTGTGCCTGCCAAAAAGCAAAGTTCACTTGCAATGTGCTGCTGCTTTGTCTCCTCACTGACTCCTCCTGCTTTCATTTTTTCTTGCTGTTGAAAGGCCAGCATATATCTTAGTAAACGTTGCTTGTCTTAAGAACAACGTGTCATCAATTTGTACATATTTTTATGCTTTGCCTTTATTGTTCATTCATTTATAAAGTTATATTTACTTCATTTTACTCTTCACAACTTTATTTCGCCTGACAAAAGATCCAAAAATATCACCTTATAATCAAAGTATTTTCAATCGACTTATACTGCTGTTTTGTAGGCGACTTTAAGGTCAAAGTACTACTTTATAATGTGGCTACTTAGGAGGGGATTTGAGAAATGCTACTTGCACATTATTTACACGCGTTGTAAAATTGTTTGTCAATTGCTAAAGTTTACAGCTATCACTCCACCAGACAGACACAGCTTCAATATGTGTGCTGAGAAAGGCCTTGGGTTTGCTCTTCTACTGCAGTTTATTTCAGCTCTGCTTATGCTTCTCGTTTATATGTTGTGTAATGAAAACGCCACCTTATTTGGCTTTCTGCTACAGGCGTGCAAATCATGAATTGAGCGACCAAAACAACGTGAAGGAGGCTGAAACAACCGTCCAGTTTCTACACCCTCAGCATATTGGATTTTGAAACTTTGAGAAACAGGCAATGAAACAAGCGGACTGATTGGCAGAGCATGTAGAACCTGCCTTACCGTCACTTCTTGCCATTTTCTCCGTTCCTGCTTGTGACTGACTGACTGACCGACCATCTCCTCCAAGTCAGTACTTTTCATTTCATTCTTATTGGATCCTACTGCTGTTTCACAGACCCACCTGCCTGCACTTGGACTTGTATTTGCCATCTACTACTTCACCGAGATCTGGAACTTTGGAGATCCGCCTGCTGAGGAGGCCTCGTCATGATGCTGCATCTGATCTGGGCTATCTAACACAACAATAGGACTGTCGAGAGACTTCTCTTCATAAATGAAACACCCAGCAGTCACATGAAGTGAAGGCCTGCTTACGATAGAAAAGTTAGAAATAGCAAGAGTAGGCAGGGAAAACAAATCCACCAAGTACAAGAAAACAAGAAAAGATGACTAAAATAATCTAGGTAAGGTAGGCAACTCAAAATATCACGGCAAGTGTACCTTACATTTCAAATTGCACATTTTATGTATATATATATATATTCAGTATATATATATATATATAAAAATGTAAATGTTCGTTTCTTCAAAATCTTAAATCTCCGAAAGTTCTTAACCGATTGCTTTGAAATTTTGACACAACGTTACATTTGAATATGCGCGTGTTTTTATATACCTACTATTATATAGTATCCAACACAGTTACAGGAAACGATGGATACCTTTATACAGAAGAAGATCAGCAGAAGATTGCGGTAAATTAGCAACCATACAAATGTGAAACGGTGACATCGAAGTAGATAACTCATGGGTTGTTCCATATTCACCTTTGTTATCAAAAACATACAAAATGCACATAAACGTGAAATACTGTAACTCCGTTAAATCGATCAAATACATTTGTAAGTACGTGAATAAAGGCAGCGACATGGCAGTTTTTGGCGTGCAACCAGAAAGAAGTGATAGGAATGTGGCCATACATATCGATGAAATCGCACAGTTTCAGGCTGGAAGATACATAAGCAGCAACGAAGCTGTATGGTGAATTCTTTCATTTCCCATACATGAACGAAGTCCAGCTGTTGTTCACTTAGCAGTACATCTAGAAAATCGACAACGCGTTTATTTCACAGCTGCAAATGTGCAACAAATAGCTCTGAATCCACCAGCTACAACGTTAACTGTTTTTCTTCACGTTATGTCAAAATGACACGTTTGCGAAAACACTGCTGTATTCGGAAGTGCCTACGTATTACACATGGAATGCGAGTAGAAAATCATTTGAACGGCGCAAACGAGGAGAGTGAGTCGACGGACTACCTGGCATATTCAAAAAAACTACGTTAGGCAGACTGTACACCGTGCATCCCAATCAAGATAAATGCTTCTTTCTTCGCATGCTGTTGGTAAATGTGCCCGGTCCAACATCTTTCCAGCAATTGAGAATTGTCAACGGCGTTACACATGCCACTTTCCGCAGTGCATGTCAAGCTCAGAATTTATTGGAGAATGACCGACAGTGGGATGTATGCATTAATGACGCGTGCAACACGTCACATCCAAATCAAATTCGTGCATTGTTTGCAATCATATTGGCCGCCTGCTCTCCTTCATCTCCAACAGAGATATGGGAGAAATATAAATCGCACATGGCTGAAGATATTTTCCGTCGAATACACAAGGAAAAATCAAATATGAACATGGATTTCACAGCAGAAATCTACAACGAAGCGTTGATAATGATTGAAGATTTGTGCTTAGAAATCGCTAACAAAGTTCTCTTTTGTCGTATGTGCAATCAAATATTCCTAAGCTAACGCTTGAGCAAAAAGGCATTTACGATCAAATAATGCAAACTGTCAATAATGGGGTTGGAGAAATCATCTTCTTAGATGCCCCAGGAGGAACTGGTAATTCCTAATTAGATTTATTCTGGCAGCAATTCCCAGACTGAGCCACAGCAACACGTGGCTGGGTACAGCTAGTGTATATATATATATAAATAAATAAAAAATATCATTAAGGACACGAGTATATGCAAAAGAAATGAAACATAGCACAATGTACATGTGATAAACCGACCAAAAATAAAAATGAGAAAATGACTATTAGAAATGAATTAATTGAACCAAAATAATCATAAAAGTCAATATAGAATGAAATGAACAATTTATAGAGAAATGTTACATTTGAATATGCACATGTTTTTATATACCTACTATTATATAGTATCCAACACAGTTACAGGAGACGATGGTTAACCTTTATACAGAAGATAATCAGCAGAAAATGGCGGTAAATTAGCAACCATACAAATGCGAAACTGTGACATCGATAACCGGTGGGTTGTTCCATATTTGCCTTTGTTATCAAAAACATACAAAGTGCACATAAATGTGAAATACTGTAACTCCGTTAAATCGATCAAATACATACATACATACAAGTGTCTGGGTCTAAGGAAAGCACAGCCATACGTTTAGTGTCATTGGTCATAATGAGATTTACAAGAACATATGGCACAGGACTTGAACTGGCAGAAATGTCTTCTCGTGTATTTTGTATATATACATGTTGAGAGAGCGAAACGTATGCCAACATTAGGTAGGGCGTTGTAGAAGCCAACATTCCCCAGTGGCAGCACGTTAATGTGTGAACACCAATCTCCATCCCAAAGGTTTTCTTGTAACCATTCAGTGGCGCACTTTGGTTTCTGCTGAAATGAAAAACGTCTGTGTATGCAAACTAACCGTTAAATCATTCTTGACGCCTGACTGTTTTTTTTGTTTTTTCTGTCCTCCCTGGCCATAGGACCTTACTCATATTCTATGTTAATTAGTGTTGTCTTATTCTAATTCTTACTTTGTCTTTTATTTCTCTTTTCTTCATCATGTAAAGCACTTCGAGCTACATCATTTGTATGAAAATGTGCTATATAAATAAATGTTGTTGTTGTTGTTGTTGACTGAGTGTATGTACTTCAAGAGGGCTACCTCAGGGGTCTGTTCTCAGGATCCTGCTCTTTTCTAATCTTTATCATCCCTTTAGGAAACATTAAACGATTGATGATGATGATGATGAACACGACCATGAATGATATTCAATAGGTAAAGAACAAGTTAGTTGTACGAGTGCTTCCCAAAACATGTGATCCGACTGTTAATGAACGAGTTTAAAGTATGTTTTGTGGGCTCCTCTCCAGCACCCACGTCACAAGAGTAGACTGCCTACAACAGGAACATCGATTGCCTGTATTTCTGTGGTCAAAATACATGTTTCACTCTAATTCCAGACATGTAAAATGTAATAAAACAAATCCACTTACATACAAAAATGCTCAAAAATAAACAAATCAATCAAAATTTCCAGAAATTGGTCCAATTATTTGAACCTATTTGTTAGTTAAAACAACTTGTAGAGGAGGTGGCCACTAACATCCAAATGTTGTTCCCCAAGGCTCGTGAAAGTCCATGAGGACTTGTGCAGGCATCAGAATCGCATCTTTCACATACCCAGAGTGCGCTCTACAGCATGGCACATGCTTTAGTGGGCGGTGTGGCACCTCCGCTCAGCCACAGTTTGGGGACTCTGCACTGTACTCACCCACTGTCTGCTAGTAGCCACCTGACACAGCTGGACCAGATATAAGCATCATATGAACTGCTGGACCACAATGTCTGTAAAGGTCCATGATGGTCAGTTGCAGATCACCTGCTCATTTAGCACAGAGGAGAACCCTTTGTGACAGGCATGGAGGGGAGAAGGAATAAGGATGAGCCATCCATCCACTACACCTAACAATAATAAGCATAATGACGTTTACTTAAAAGTGTCTTTCAAGGAACCCAAAGCCACTGTACAACAATAGACATTAAATCAAACATTCGATATATATAAGTGAAATTCATGAGAACAACAAAAAGCAATATTAAAAAGAGAAAAAGGTTTTAAGTCAAGATTGAGCAACAGAACATGAGGTACATGACATGCACAGAGCTCCAAAGGCCCAGGGACACTAAAAGGCCTGTCGCCCACAGAGCGCAGTCTGCATAACGAAATGGCTAATAGCAGAGAATCAGAAGAATGAAGTGAACGTGATGGAGCATAGGGAGAAATTAAAGAAGTAGTACGGTGGGGCCAGACCACCAAGAGTCATAAACACTAAAAGGAGAAGTTTATATTGAATACGGAAGGGAGCCAAAGCACTTTAATAAATGGAGGAGTAACGTACTCTCAGGGTTTTAAGTGTGTATCCAGTCCTGCAGCTGAATTTTATACATATTGTAATCTGCTTAGACTCCCAGTAGGGATATCATACAATGCTGCATTGTAACAGTCAAGTCGTGAGCAGACAAAGGCAGGAATAAGAGTCTCAGTAGGAGTATCGGGCAGCAATGGATGCAGCCTTGAAATCTGCTTAAGATGAAAAAAGCAGCCTTAGTAAAATTACTGATATGAGGATCAAAGGAGAGCGGGAGATCAAGAACAGCATCAAGATTTTTAACCTGTGCAAACAATGGAGACTTTTACTGAGGAGTTGTCTGTTTTCTTTAAAGACCATGGAGACGCCATAATTAAAGCCTCAATTTTATCATTATTTAGTCTGAGAATGTTTTCAACCAGCCAGTACTTGATGTCAGCCAAACAGGCAAGCAGAGCAGGAGGAGGCCATGATGGCATAAGCCCAGTGCGGAAATAAATCTGAGTATCGTCAGCAGACCATGCCGTCTAATAATGGCACCGAGAAGAAGCACATCAATGAAAGGGGCTATACATTTGCTGTGTTACTTCTGCTTGTTTAAACTTTGAGCTCTCTTCCTGCGTTTATCTTTTCTTCTTTATTTAGGTTAACAAACCTGCCACTTCATTTTACTTTTGCCTTGTCGCCTGTTGCTTTGGGTGTGGACATCACGCTCCAAGTGACCAAAACCACCTCAAAAGGACATAAACAACTGCCTCACATCCCCTCTGCAACCTCAGTAACACAACTTAGTACGAAATTACTTCAATTTTTAAAAAATTAGACAAGTGAATGGAAAGGATTGTGACTTCAGTATATCACAACAGTAGCTTTGCATGACAACCAAAAGGAATCGGGTTCACTTGGAGAAGTCAGGAGATGATTGGCTAAATGCTCTCCTCATGTCACCCTCCTGTCCTTGTAGCTTTCTATCGCACTTCAGTCAGAACACAGCAATTTGACTAGAGGGGGAACTCAGCAGTCATAACTAAAATATCAAATCATCCCCACATTCTTATACTTTATTAAGATCTTAGCCAAAATGGCGTTGCTATATAAGGAGATCTACCAATGCCAGTGTTAAACACCTACAGGAGCCAGGGGTGGAACTGGAAAATAGATTAACAACACACACAGTCAGGAAAATACAGGTGCATCTCAATAAGTTAGAATATCATCGAAAAGTTCATTTACTTCAGTAATTCAATTCAAAAAGTGAAACTCATATATTCTATAGATTCATTACACACACAGTGATATATTCCAAACGTTTATTTCTTTACATTTTGCTGATTAGGGCTTACAGGTAATGAAAACTCAAAACTCAGTATCTCAGAAAAATAGAATATGACATAAGACCAATAAAAATGCTTTTGAATACAGAAATGTTGGCCTATTGAAAAGTATGTCCATGTATGCACTCAAAACTCGGCCAGGGCTCCTTCTGCATGAATTACTGCATCAACGCAGCGTGGCATGGAGGCAATCAGCCTGTGGCACTGCCCAGGTGTTATGGACGCCCAGGATGCTTTGATCGCAGCCTTCAGCTCGTCTGCATTGTCATGTCTGGTGTCTCTCATCATTTTCCTCTTGACAATACCCCATAGATTCTCTATTGGGTTTAGGTCAGGTGAGTTTGCTGGCCATTCAAGTACAGTGTTACTGTGGCCATTAAACCAGGCATTGGTACTTTTGGCAACGTGTCAGCAGAGAGAAGCATGAAGTGCTCTAAAATGTCCAGTTAGATGGCTGCACTGACTTTGGACTTGATAAAGCAGAGTGGACTGACACCAGCAGAGGACATGGCTCCCCAAATCATCACTGACTGTGGAAACTTCACACTGGACCCTCAAGCAACTTGAGGGTTGGATAAAATACAAGAAAAAGGCCCCTTTGAACTAAAAATAACATCTTTATTACACAAAACAACCTGCTGCCAATGACTTGTCAAATTTCTTGTGCTAATTTCAATACGTTTCTTGCTAATCATTTTTACATTACTTGTGTATTTTAATCGCTCTCAAGGTGATGTCATTTTGCCACAATTTTGTGAGCCCATTTTGCCATTTATGTCATCATTTGTTGATGTTTTGTGATGACTGCCATCGCATGACTCTGTGATGTGATCGCATGGGCACAGTTTAAATGGTGTCACAGTGGCCTGTGTATGCCAGCTTTTGGACATTCTACTGGATATAAAAACAACATTTACTACGGGCACAAGATTATTGTGGTTCAGGCTCTGAGCCCTGCTTAGATGTTTGGCTTTCTTTTTTATTTAGCCATCATCCTCTGGCTCAGGATAGTTGTACCTGACCTTTTGCTACTAAATCTCTGCCTGGCTTTAGACCACAAGTCTAGGACTGTGTCTTTGCTAATTATTTCCTTTCATTCCTGATGCAAACTTTCTCCAGTAATCCTCGTTAAGGCTGCTTGCCTATCTGTTTACAACACTTTCAAGGTCATGTTTCAAATGGAAACCGCATTCAAAATATGCATTCATGTTCAGTTGGGAAGAAACAACGAATTTTATCATTTTGGCAAGAAGGGGAAGAGTGGAAACAGGAGCAAAAATTGATAAAATGACTGGGATTGCCATCAGCTTTTTCACAACCCTGGTGACAGCAGTAAGTTTATGACAGTCAAGGACACATGAGAAAGAAGGGAAAAAGAATGAAAAACAGCAGTCAAAAGAGAAATGAGGAGAGTTGGACAAGCTTTAACAAGACAGTGCGAATAGGGCCGAGAAGAACATGAATTAAATTTACAGATCATCTCTGATCTGGAGAGAACTCTAAAAATAAATAAATAAATATATAGTCAATCACCAAGAGGATTTAAGAATTCCCTTGACCACTCATAATATTAAAAGAATAATAAGCAGATGTAGCAACTGATAATGCATATTTATATGTAATATCTGTAAATATGATAAGATGGCCGTGTGCTCAAAGAATGCGCCAGTCAACTGGCTGGTGTCCTCACTGACATCTTCAACACATCTCTGAGCCAGTCATCAGTCCAGCATGCTTCAAGTAGACCACCATCAAACCAGTGCCGAAGAAGTCATCAGTGACATGTTTGAATGACTACCGACCACACTCACATCAATCATAATGAAGGGCTTCGAAAGGTTAATCATGTCACACATAAAGACAAATCTCCCTGCCTTCCTTGACCTTCTTCAGTTTGCATACCCGCTCAAACAGGTCAACTGAGGATGCCATATGCTCTGCCCTTCACAACTCCCTGACACATCTGCATTAAAAGACACATACTGTATGTCAGGATGCTATTCATAGACTTTAGCTCCATCTTCAACACAATCATCCCTCAAAAGCTGGTCATAAAACCGAGCAGGCTGGGCCTGAACACCACCCTCTGCAATTGGATCCTGGACTTCTTGAGCAAGAGGCCCCAGTCAGTCCGGATGGGCTGCAACACGTCCAGCAACATCACACTGAGCACTGGAGCACCGCAGGGCTGCATGCTCAGTCCACTGTTCTTCACCCTGCTGACTCACAACTGCACAGCCACGCACAACACCAACCACATCATCAAGTTTGCGGATGATAAGACGGTTCTGGGACTGATAAGCAGAGATGATGAAACAGCATACAGAGATGATGTGGAACGGCTGTCCACATGGTGTGAAGACAACAATCTATCTCTCAATGTTGACAAGACAAAAAGAGATAATTGTGGACTTCATAAAAATCACATCCTTCCCACATCCCACTCAGCATCAGCGATTTAGATGTGGAGACTGTTAGGAGTACCAAGTACACATAACTGAGGAACTTACATGGATGCATAACACCTCATCACTAATCAAGAAAGCCCAGCAGAGATTACACTGCCTGAAGCGGCTGAAGTGAGAAAGTCTTCCCCCTTCCACTCTCACCATGTTCTACAGAGGCACCATTGAGAGTGTCCTGACCAACTGCATCACTGCCTGATATGGCAACTGCAACATATCCGAGTGCAAGCGCCTGCAAAGGATAGTGAAGACAGCAGAGGACATTATTGGGGTGCCTCTCCCTTTACTACAGGACATATTTTACAAATGCAGTGTCCGCAAGGCCTGCAGCAGTGTGTAGGACCTCTTAAACCGTTCACATGGACTTTTCACACTTCTGCCATCCAAGAGAAGAAGATACTGTAGCAACAGAGCCAGATCTGCCAGGCTGCAGGAGAGTTTTTACCCCCAAGCTGTCAGACTCCTTAACATCATGCTGCCCCCTGGGATCTTCCAGAACTTTTATACATGGGAGCCACTTTCGTGCAGAGACGAGTTTGAATAGAGAAAAGAACTGAAAATCTCATACTGACCTTGAAGGATTTTGCACACTGCACTTTGACATTCTTTGAAACATTCTGGCCTGTCATTGTTTACACTTCTTAAACAACTATGTATTATCATACACTGATCATTTCTGTATTATCTATATCTATAATTATTTATTTATTATATTACATATTTATTGACTATATGTATCTAGATTGCATAATACCATACATTTCATCAATCTCGTCTCTGCACAATGTCTTGTCTTGTTTGTGTTTTAATTTTAATTCTATTTTTAATTAAAATTTTTTATTTGCACTTCATGCTGTTACACTGTGGACCCTGAGCTTCGAAATTTCGATTTGAGATGACAATAAAGTTCCCTTTAACTTTGACTTGGCTTTGAGATGGCACACTGTGTCAGGCAGCAGAACTGGGATCCTTACCCAGCAGGGATACCAACAGTGTGAAAGGACCAGGGAAGACAATGTATTCGGGACATTTTCTTCCCCAGCACACTAGGTGGCAGCTTATCCTGGTTTAAGATTCCCACTCGAGGCATCCTAGGTGTTGTAGTCGCAGGTGGCAGCACAATGCCTACTTTCTGGAACTTGTGATTGGCCCAGAAGTGCTTCCATCGGGTTATGCCCTCAAACCAGAAGTACTCACGGGTCCCAGATAAAAGGTGCTGTTCAACTTCAGCCAGGAGAGCCAGAGTCAGAAGGAAGAAGACAAAGCTTGCCTGAAGGAGTGAAGAATAGAGATGGAAGGAGTGTGGATTGATAGAAAATAACTTGTGGTGTGGGAAACGCTTATCTGAGAAAGAGTTTCACATAATAAAACCCTTAGTGATACATCAGAATTTGCACTGGCTGTTTGGACAGATGTAGCGCCCCCTGGTGACCACAGATAATCAGCATATGCTTGAGCGTGTAGATTCAGGCCAGATCTTTAGGGCATTCCAGCTGACACCTTACCTTGTTTGTTTCAGGAGACGCATCTGCTACATCTAACAAGGTCCACGACATTTAAATGAAACTGTCCATTTTATAACAGGAGTGAGAGTACATAAACAATACAATCAACGAGTTGTTAAAAACACAGTTCACAGTTAAAAAAAACTATTGACACCCTTAAACCAGCTCTCTGTCCTCTTGATGTTGTACCATGATGCCTCGTAGTGGAAGCCTTTGATGTTTTGGGCCCACCTTTACTGGCCATTATCAATGATTCTATTACTGAGGGGGTTGTACCCTCATTTTTTAAACGTGCTGCAGTGCGTCCCTGTCTTAAAAAGGCTGAATTAGATCCTTGAGTTTTAGCCAATTTTCGCCAGATTTTACAATTGCCATTTCTGGCTAAAATATTAGAAAGAATTATTTATAATCAATTGGTTGATCACCTTAACTATAAGACTGTACAAATTACAAAGCATTTTAAGTACAGTACCTTGTGGGACAGACATGGCATCTGAATCCGGGAGCAAGAATAAATATACGCAGAACAAACGTCGGTGTGGTATGAATGAAAGTCGCGTTGAATACGACGTCACAAAGGACCATCTCCAAGACGACAGAAAGCCGTTCAATTCAATGACAACTAAACTTCAGTCAGAAATGGATTACAAATACAAACAACTATCTGATATGATGAAGGTCATAAAGGATTTACAACAACAACAAAAGAAATATAACTACTGTGAAACTATAAAATTAATTCGCGAATCAGTTCTTCAATCTGAGAATGGAATATAAAAGGTTAAATGATAAACTTTTATCCCTCCAGAGCAATGAACATACACAGAAAATGCTACAAAAGGACTTTGATGCTAAAATGGAAATTTGAAATACATTTACGGGATGTACAATGAATTGGGTTTTAGAAGTACAGTGGAACCTCGGTTTACGAGTAACTTGGTTTACAAGTGTTTTGCAAGACGAGCAAAAATTTTTAATAAATTTTGACTTGATAAACGAGCGATGTCTTGCAATACGAGTAGTATGGATACACTTTGTCTGCTGAGCGTTATGTGATCATAACTGAGCTGATGGTTCTTCTCTCTCTCTCTCTCCTTATCTCGCTCGCTTGCTCGCCCAGCGCGTCTCTCTCTCTCTCTCCTTATCTTGCTCGCTCGCCCAGCGCGTCTCTCTCTCTCCTTATGTCGCTCACTCGCTCACCCAGCGCGTCTCTCTCTCTCTCTCCTTACCTCGTTCGCTTACTCGCCCAGCGCGCATCTCTCTCTCTCTCCTTATCTCGCTCGCTCGCCCAGCGCGTCTCTCTCTCTCTCTCTCTCTCTGGCAATCGTCTCCTCTTCTCCGTCTGAGTATGTGTGCCTCACTCATATAGTCAACATCCGTACAAGCATATACTGTTTACTACAGCATTGTGACTGTGTGTGTGTGCACTTGCTCCCCAAAAAACAAAGCTAAGTCTCAGTACTTTAACACCAGCTTTATTCAGCTTTAAACAGCAACAGCACTGTTATTTATTGTAGCGGGATATTTATAATGTTCCTTGTATGACCCATTGACGACAGGTGCTTATAGCATGTCTGTGATCTTTTTGGATGCGCTTATACGGCGAACTGCTACAGCGCTGGGAGACTGTGATTGCTTTGGGACGCTCTTCCGTGTGTCGTCCCGTTGGGTGGAATCCCACATGAGTTTAGAAACTCACACCAGCCATGATTCTTTTTAAAGGTAAAGTGCAGGTTAATTTGTATTATGTATTTTACTTTATATTTTGTATTAATCATTTTTATATGAATAGTTTTGGATTGTGGAATGAATCATCTGAGTTTCCATTATTTCTTATTGGGAAATTCGCTTTGATATACGAGTGCTTTGGATTGCGAGCACGTTTCCAGAACGAATTATGCTCGCAAACCGAGGTTCCACTGTATGTCAAAATAAAAGCCTCCACCAACAACCTGATTTTTCTGCTAACCAATTCAGGGATTACAGAACGACGAATGACATTCCTGATGTTTCTCCAGAAGACAGTATCTCTCAGATTTCCATTCAAAGTAAAAGTCATGCAAGCTCAATGGCTACTTCAAATAGTGCCATCAGATCTCAAGAGGCAGCACACGCTGTGCTGTTAGCTAAAGAAGAGAATCAAAGAAAGCAACAGGCTCTAGATATGGAAGAAATGCAGTTAAAAACCAAAAGATATCAATTGGCTTCGGAGGCAGCTATTGCAGAGTCCTATGCAAGATTGAGAGTGCTTAAAGGGCGCAATCGCAGCCCAAATAGACTGGATCCTTATAATGTACCTCTGAAACCAGACGTGAGAAGTGCAAAGCTGCTAGAAGCAAGTATTTGTGACTTTCCACATAACAATGAAAATAAAAACAATCCTCATTAATCGCTTTATGATTAACAAAATAAAGCACCTGCACCTCTTCAACAACTGCTTTATGATAAGCGTTACGATCAACTGAAAGAACAACAGTACAAGACTCAAGTGCCTTATGTGCCATACAGTAAGATCCCAACTTGATGGCGAGTCCTTGAAATATGTGGATTTTATTGAAGCATTTGACCGAGATATCGATGAAGTAATAGAAAATCCGTGAGATAAACTAGACATATTGGCACAGTTTACTAAAAGCTCACTTCACAAGATGGTTCAAAACTGTAAATACTTGTCACCATTAGAAGGTTATCAAAAAGCCAGAATGAAACTTGAAAGTCTTTATGGAAACCAGCTATCGAAAGCAGATGCATATATGAGCAAAGACAAAGGGCGGCCACAAATAAAGCCAAACGATGGAAAAGGTCAGAATGATTATGCAAATTTTCCTGGCAGATAGACAAACATTATGCCTAACTTACAAAGCGGACAACAATTTGAAAGTAATGATAACCTTTGTACTAAAGTCACCAAACTTCCTCAAGACCTACAAGCACCGTGGCAATGCAAAGTTCAGAGTATTGAAAGTATGGAAAGCAGACAAGCCCTCCTCGTCAAATCAGTGAACTTTCTGGACAAAGAGACATCAGCTTTGAGCCCCAGCTCAATATATATATATATATATATATATATATATATATATATATATATATATATTGGCAGTAGGGGGCGCTAGTGCTCCCTTGAACCCTCAGGTACAACTGCAGACACCGGGTAAAAGTCCAATACTTTTTATTTTGGTTCACGGTGCACCAAGCACCCTCCACACTACTCATATAATAAACCAACAATAATAAACACAAATTCTTCTAATAATCCTCCTCCTCGCCCAGACACTTGCTCCTCTACCTCCCAGCTCAGCTCAGTGTCTGGAGTGAGGCACCGCCCTTTTATAGCCCCTGACCCGGAGGTGTTTCTGTCCCAACAGTCCACAGTTCCTTATTCCTTCCGGGTCAGGGCAATAAGTCCTTTTCTTCAACCCGGGAGCACGTCGTTCCTTCCCGTCACGTGACCGTGACGTACTCCCGGGTCATAAGGCATCACAGAGCCTATAAGCCCCCCCACAGCGACTCCTGGTGGTCCCCAAGGTATCCAGCAGGGCTGTGTACACTACAAAGTCCATAAGGCCCTGCTGGACCTCGGGGCACGATCCTGCTGTCGGAAGAGCTCCTCCTGGCGACCTGGGGGTGCGGACCGGCATGGGAAGCCGGCAGTCCTCCACAATATATATATATATATATATATATATATATGTATGTATGTGTGTGTGCATATATATATGTATATATATATACATACTATGAGGGGCCGTTCAGGAAAAAACGATTGGTTCGTAAATATATACATTGGTTCAGATATATATATCGGCTCAGATACATTGGTTTGAATATATACATTGGTTTTAATACATCCGTTCAGATATATATTTTGGTTCAGATATATACATTGGTTTACATACATTGGTTGAGATATATATAAATTGGTTTGCATAGATCCCTTCTGAAATATATACATTGGTTGAGATACATCCGTTCAGATTTATACATTGGTTTGAATACATCCGTTCAAATATATACATTGGTTGAGATATATATATTGGTTGATATACATTGGTTTAAATATATATACAGTAATCCCTCGCTATATCGCGCTTCGACTTTCGCGGCTTCACTCTATCGCGGATTTTATATGAAAGCATAACTAAATATATAACGCGGATTTTTCGCTGCTTCGCGGGTTCTGCGGACAATGTGTCTTTTTACTTCCTGTATATGCTTCCTCAGTTGGTTTGCCCAGTTGATTTCATACAAGGGACGCTATTGGCGGATGGCTGAGAAGCTAACCAATCAGAGCACGCAGTTAAGTTCTCCTGACTGAGAAGCTAACCAATCAGAGCACGCAGGAGCTATGCAGTGTTAACCAGGAAGTCTCATCTCGCTCATTCAGCATCAACGTGCTTCGCTGTGTAAAGAGTTGTGCTCTTTAGTGTTTATCTTTGTGCATAGTCAAGCCCTTCATTATGGCTCCAAAACAAACTGCTACTGCTTCAGGTGCCGTGCCCAAGCGCAAGAAGAAGATGTTAATGATTGCCGAAAAGGTAAACGTTTTGGATTTGTTGAAGGCTACGATTCTTTTTATTTAAAAAGTAGGAAAGGAATATAAGATCTTCGGCTGCAGCGTCCTTTTAATCAGGGTGCAAAACGAGTTGCAAGTGGATGTAATAAGGCAGTAGTCTGGATGGAATCTGCTTTAGGGATTTGGATTGAAGACTGCCAGAAGAAGAACAACGGCAGTGCTACACAATCGCCTGAAGTGGCTCCTTTACAAGGGCTGTAACGCTCTCCTTTGTTGTGCAGTAAAATTAAACTCATTGTTATCGGACAAGTCATCGTGTCATTGTTGGTGAGTAACCATAAATAATTAATACATTTACTGTATACTATTTTTCTTGCAATGTACGTATTTATTGCTGGTGACCTGTCTATCGAAATGGCTGTAACATATGTGATATCGGAGACACTCAATATCTTTAAAATAATATTTAGGTTTTACTGTATATAAACAGTGTGTGTTTATATACATAATTTCAATGAATCTTACCTAATATCTAAGAGAATACAAAGGGATTATGCTGTATAACGCTGCGGGGAATATTTATAAACAGTGCGGGAGAGTTTATAAGGGCTTAAAATATATAAAAATAACCATACAAACATATGGTTTCTACTTCGCGGATTTTCACCTATCGCGGGGGGGTCTGGAACGCAACCCCCGCGATGGAGGAGGGATTACTGTATTGGTTTAAATAGATTGGTTTAGATCAGGGGTTCCCAAAGTGGTCGATATCGACCCCTTGGGGTCGAAATCGGTTTCCCAGGGGTCGACATAAACAAAAACTGATTTTGGGGGTCGATGAGGTCTAAAAATCGACCCCTATTAATTAACACAAGTTCTTATTTGAAACTTTCAAGATACTGTATAAGTTGTGTTACGTGTACCAACTTGTTATAAGAATGACTAATATTTTAGTAGGAAGTATCATTATTGTACTTTTAAAAAACTCAACAAGTCGATAAGCGTGCACAAGTTCGTACAAGATGAAAAACTCGGCAAGTCAATAAGCATGGACAAGTTCGTGCAAGATAATGAGTTCAAGCGTATAAGTCTTTCGGGCACGTTTTGACTTGCTCTGTATTTGACGCATATACGCAATTTAACACGAACGAAATCATGATCAAGTTCAAGTCCAAAAATGCTCCTGATATTTTACTATATAACAAGCTTGCACTTAGGTTGAAAGTTCATTTGTGTTTTGAAATTCGTTGGAGCTTGAATGATAATACACTCATCTACTAATTTATTTCAAGAGATTACAAAGTGATTACATAGTTAAATAAAGTGAATTAAAATAAAGTGATTGAAAAAGAATTTACAAAGTGCTTAGTTACCTACGCACGTTAATAGCGTAACCATACATTTCTGCAGTTTATGAAAAAGTAACAGGGTAGGTACCAAAAAACGTTTTAATATTTTTAAAAGTATTTTTTGAAATTACTTTAGAAAAGTTGTTACCTAAAATTATAAATGTTCAGTTTTCTTTGTTTTAGTTTTTTACGCTGATTGGTACCTAATACAAATTTTCTATACTACAGTGACTATATCCAAGTTTATCAATGAGTAAGTTCGTGAGCATACCTAAAAAACATCCAGTACGTAGGTGTGATAAAAATAAGCTCGTGTGCAAATTTAACAGTTTTATTATTATTTTTTTAAGTAGTTTCTTAAACATATATTTATTTTTTGATTTGCAAGTTTACTGCGAGTTTTATGATGGCAGACACGAAAAAAAAATGCAGACAATACAGTTTGGACTACTTGAAGTTTGGATTTATTCCATCTCTATCAAATCAACACTTGCCGATGTGTCTCATATGTGAAAAAGTATTCAGTAACGATGCCAGGAAGCCTTCAAAAATGGAGGACCACTTATCAAGAGTACATGCTGACAAAAAAAGTAAGCCCTTGTCATTCTTTCAAGCACTTAAAGAAAAACTACTAGAGAAAAGGCCATCCATAAGATCGATGTTTGCGTCATCATCTATGCAAGACGTTAATGGTTTACGAGCGTCCTATAATATATCTTTACTAATAGCGAAGTCGGGGAAACCCCACACAATTGGAGAGCAGCTTATTTTACCAGCCATTGCGGAGGTCCTCAACAATGTATTGCACAAGCCCGCACATGATATTATAAAGAGAATTCCTTTGAGCAATAACACCATTCAGAGACGAATAGACGAGATGGGTCGCGACGTGGAAAACATTTTATGCAATTTCTTACAGACCAACAGATTCTCTCTCCAGTTGAACGAGTCTACATTACCCGGCAATGAATCTCTGTTGTTAGGATATGTTCGATATATTAAAGATGAAAATATGTGCCAAGAACTGCTTTTTTGCTACATATTTAGAGACTGATACCAGAGGAGAATCGATTTTTCAGGCCATGGAACGTTTTTCTACCGACAAAGCTATTCCATGAAAGAACATTGTTTCTGTTGCGACTGATGGTGCACCATCTATGGTTGGTCGTCATCGAGGTTTTATAGCTCACTTAAAGCGACAACTGCCTGAGGTACTGGTCATTCACTGCGTGATTCACAGACAGCATTTAGTAGCAAAAAATCTGTGTCCTAGATTGCACCAGTCTTTACAATATGTTATAAATGCTGTCAACAAGATTCGAAGCAATTCTTTGAACTCTCGGTTATTTGCTCAGCTATGTGAGGAAAACGACAAAGTCTTTACTCGGTTACTTCTGCACACTGAAGTTCGCTGGCTATCAAGAGGCTCTTGCTTAGCAAGATTTTCAGCTATTTTTGAATCTGTGTTGGAGTTTTTACAAGAAAAAGATCCGAATTTGAAAGAAAATCTGAACAATTGTAAAACAGATATTTATTGACTGATATCTTTGGTATGTTTAACAAAGTTAATTTGCAGCTGCAGGGTGACGATCTCAACTTGATTAAAACAAAATCAATAATATCGCCTTTGTGGGTAAACTTATCCTTTATAAACAAAATTTAAGCAGAAAAGAATATTCACAGTTTCCGCATTTGTCAAAATTACCAGAAATGCTTCAAGACGATGTTATTTTATCATATGTCACTCACTTGGACGCATTACACAAGGATTTTACTAAGAGGTTTGAGGATCTCTTAAATTTACAAATTCCTCAATGGATAATAAATCCGTACAATATCACAGCCATGGAAGAAGCCAATGTGATAATGCAAGAAGAGTTGATCACCATCAGCACAGACGAGGAGCTTAAGCAGAAGTTCAACCAAGGCTATCAGAAGTTCTGGTTGCAGCGCAACATTGAAACACAGTATCCTGCATTGTGGAACATTGCTGAAAAATACTTATCGCTTTTCCATCATCATACCTAGTCGAAAAAGGCTTCAGTGTGGTTACAAACATTTTGACAAAACAAAGAAACTGTTTGAAAATCAACGAACGCGGAGATTTAAGGCTGCAACTCACCAATATTGAACCAGATTTAGCTAGATTGGCAGAAAGTCACCAGGTTCATCCATCACACTGAATTTTTTATTTTTTTATCTTTACTTTGCGATTTAAATGTTTTTTTCAAAAAATAATTACCTACTTAAGTATTTTTACGTAATTTATATTAATAATTATTAATTACACTTGATATTTACTGAATTTTATGTCTATTTATTTTGTGAAATTTTGATGAGAAAATGATGTCAAGTTTACTCACTTAACCAACCGCAAAGCTTTTAAATTGGTAAGTATTTTGTATCAATAGGAAAAAAACTAGAGATAGGATTTTTAAAGTAATTTGGCTATGGGGGTCTGAGGTATCAGTTCATTTTGGAAAAGGGGTCTCTTGCCCAAAATAGTTTGGGAATCCCTGGTTTAGATATATACACTCACGTAAAGGATTATTAGGAACACCTGTTCAATTTTTCATTAATGCAATTATCTAATCAACCAATCACATGGCAGTTGCTTCAATGCATTTAGGGGTGTGGTCCTGGTCAAGACAATCTCCTGAACTCCAAACTGAATGTCAGAATGGGAAAGAAAGGTGATTTAAGCAATTTTGAGCGTGGCATGGTTGTTGGTGCCAGACGGGCCGGTCTGAGTATTTCACAATCTGCTCAGTTACTGGGATTTTCACGCACAACCATTTCTAGGGTTTACAAAGAATGGTGTGAAAAGGAAAAACATCCAGTATGCGGCAGTCCTGTGGTCGAAAATGCCTTGTTGATGCTAGAGGTCAGAGGAGAATGGGCCGACTGATTCAAGCTGATAGAAGAGCAACTTTGACTGAAATAACCACTCGTTACAACCAAGGCATGCAGCAAAGCATTTGTGAAGCCACAACACGCACAACCTTGAGGCGGATGGGCTACAACAGCAGAAGACCCCACCGGGTACCACTCATCTCCACTACAAATAGGAAAAAGAGGCTACAATTTGCACAAGCTCACCAAAATTGGACAGTTGAAGACTGGAAAAATGTTGCCTGGTCTGATGAGTCTCGATTTCTGTTGAGACATTCAAATGGTAGAGTCAGAATTTGGCGTAAACAGAATGAGAACATGGATCCATCATGCCTTGTTACCACTGTGCAGGCTGGTGGTGGTGGTGTAATGGTGTGGGGGATGTTTTCTTGGCACACTTTAAGCCCCTTAGTGCCAATTGGGCATCGTTTAAATGCCACGGGCTACCTGAGCATTGTTTCTGACCATGTCCATCCCTTCATGACCACCATGTACCCATCCTCTGATGGCTACTTCCAACAGGATAATGCACCATGTCACAAAGCTCGAATCATTTTAGATTGGTTTCTTGAACATGACAATGAGTTCACTGTACTAAAATGGCCCCCACAGTCACCAGATCTCAACCCAATAGAGCATCTTTGGGATGTGTTGGAACGGGAGCTTCGTGCCTTGGATGTGCATCCCACAAATCTCCATCAACTGCAAGATGCTATCCTATCAATATGGGCCAACATTTCTAAAGAATGCCTTCAGCACCTTGTTGAATCAATGCCACGTAGAATTAAGGCAGTTCTGAAGGCGAAAGGGGGTCAAACACCGTATTAGTATGGTGTTCCTAATAATCCTTTAGGTGAGTGTACATCGGTTCAGATACATCCGTTCTGATATATATATTGGTTCAGATAGATCCGTTCAGATATATACATTGGTTGGGATTTATGGGCAGGCACAACACGGCCACCCATGTTTAGCATCTCCCTTTCGCTTCATCATTGCTTCAACACTGTTGTAATTATTGTGTACATTTTATACAAGTAGCATATGCCTGTCTGTCGCGATTTGTTTCATAAGCCCTCTTGGTTGCACTTTTTTCATTTTTTAAAACACTCGCACAGATATCCGCCTCTTCGCCTCGCTCCGTCCCACCCCGGCTCATTGTACCCGCCTCACTCACTACCTCTCGTCCCTCCCATGACAGATTCTTCTCAAAAGCAGAGTTTCCAGAAAATATTAATTGCAACCGCAGTACGTCCCATTTTTTCACCTCATGAGACGCTGGTTTATCATTGGTGGAAAGCCGTCCAGTGATATCTGTTATTCCGCATTGGCAACATTTCATTAAAGGGCGATCTGCTTCAGCAAAGAACTTAGTCCCATTTGCTGAAAGGATGTTATGGAGGAAAACACTGGAGTTGCTCTGTTTCTTTAAATGTTGATCAGGAATCAAAATGACCAGAATATTCCCGCTTCACAAATAACTGATGTTTAACTGTTTTTATAGTAAAACGAACAAAACGACACACATGCACACGTACACACGCATGTACACGCACACACACACACACATTCAAACTCACAAATCGTGGGTCCCACATACTACTGATTAAGTGTATGTGTCAAGGGCGATCATCAAGAGACCCTGGTTTATCATTAACCGAAAGCTGCCCGGTGATTTCTGTTATTCCGTATTTGCAGCATTTCATTAAAGGGCGATCTGTTTCATCAAAGACATTAACCCTGTTTGCTGAAAGGATGTTATGGAGGAAAACACTGGAATAGCGCTGTTTCTTCTGAATGTTTATCAGGGATCAGAATGATCAGAATATTCCAGATTCACAAATAACTGATGTCTGTTTTTATTGCAAAACTGACAAAACACACACACGCGCGTACACAACGCACGTACACACACAACACAAACACTCAAAATCACAAATCGTAGGTCACACACACTACTCATTAAGTGTATCTGTCACCCAATAAAACTTTAGTTCGTCAAAGTTAAAAAGCATCGCGATGATTTTTATTATTCCTTATTGGCAGCATTTCATTTAAAGATGATTCACGTCAACAAGGCGAAAGAGTCTCTTATTTTGACAGGACGAAGTTTTTTTAGGCTTAAGCATTTTTGATTGACTTACAAAAGAAAATAATCATTACTTACTCTAAAGCTTCGAATTGGCTTTTTAAAAAACCTTTTTCATATAATTTATTTATGACAGTTTAAAATAAAAAAGTAGAACTCAAAATTATAATGCGCGTATCTAACAGGAAGAGGTGGTTGTAGGAGTAAAATGCTGACTTGCAGTTAAATGATCACCGGTTTGTGTCTGGGGGGCTTCCTTTCTGTTATTTTATTTATTTATTTATTTTTACAAATTGCTTTGAGTAGTAAGAAAGGCTCTATAACAACGTAAGGAATTATTATTATTATTATTATTATTATTATGCATGATCAAATTCATCCGCTGCGTAGTGGGGTATAAATAGGGACACTATGTGCTCAACAATACCACGAGTTCATTGAAATAATTACACAGCAAGGTGTGCACGCAATACGAACATAATGTGTATATTATTGAAGGTTCATATAAATTGATTATATACAAATTTTTAACAAGTTGAGAGCTGTAAACTGGTTAAAAAGCATGAAATTATACATGTATTGCTTTATAGTCCACACATAGTGTATGTATATTATTAAAATAATGATATAAAATTTATATAAAATGGTATAGAACCTGCGTCGTAGACTTATTTTGTGTTATTTTTCTTCAAAGAAGTTTTTAATTAGTTTGCTTTAAAAAAATCTTACGGCACACCTGTGAACCATTGAAAATCGCTGATCTTAATCAATCAATAAATATTTGAACAGGTGCTCTAAAATATCTGTGCTTTGTAGAATTCAGTGTCCCTTCTCTTAGGTGCACTAAGATGTGATTGCTGAGGATCTCCTCTTGTTCGCGTGCCTTTGCATGCCGCTTGTCTTTTGTTCTAACGCATGCTCCGTGCAAAATGCTGTCATATCTGTTAGTAAACATGCACGCGCAGCGATGTCCTGAAGTCTGCGTTCTAAGGCTGCAGGGATATTAAACGCTATTGATGTTTTACGGGGGTGCTCTGTAATTGATGGCGGACAGTAAACTTTGTTAAAATGATATCGAAAAATACCAGTCGTCAGTTGTGTTTTCAGTCGTTTTGGTGTGTTTACTGTTCTGTTACCAAAAAATTCTTCAACGGGGCTCATCAACAAAGAAACGTGGATAGTAAGATTTAGTAAAAATATCAGTAATAATAATACATTGCTCGACACCCAGTAACACTTTACAAAGACATTTAAAAGACAGCTCATTAAAATAAATGTAGCAATCCATTGTCAGCTTGCTCTTAAACATTTACACAGGTGGTTTTTCTTGGGGATAAAAAAGGAGAAAAAAAACTCACGGGAAAGGCTTTGTTGTTGAACTCAAATTTCACCTCCGCCATGTGAGTCATTAAAACTATTGGAATGAAATATAGTTCTATATAAATAAATAAATACATTTCCTCTCACAACCACCCTTTCACCCCTGTACATTGGAGAGGAGTCTCATTTTCACAGCAGGTACAATTATCCTATAAAACACATAGGAGTTCTGTGCACCGTGTTTCATGGGAGATTAAACTCATCAAATGTGTTTTAAAAACTTTTAGCAGCCTGTGGCATTCCTTGTCTGCAGTGGTCCATTACAAAATGAGCACCAGGCAGTTAAAATTATGCACAGTTTGTTTAATAAGCCTATCAGACAGTCTTTTATAGCACTTTCATATCGAGTGTGTCTCTTAATCCCTTCTAGCAGAGGAGACACTGTCCACGGCTTTATTTAATGTTAGCTAAGACCCGGCACTTAAACGTTTCTCTCGCACTTTTGCTGAGTTTGTGCCAAACACTAATCTATCCTTGACCATCTCATCTTCGTTTGCATAAGCACAGCCCTTTACCCGTGAATATTTAGCGGCAGCGTGTCTATTGGATTGCTGCTGACTGACGCCCTTATATGGGCAGGCACTCAATTACATGGGACCGAGCTGCAGGCTATTGCCGTATATATGTACATAAGTAGGCTCCAGTTATGACCGTTACGCGTAGAATTTCAATATGAAACCTGCCTAACTTTTGTAAGTAAGCTGTAAGGAATGAGCCTGCCAAATTTCAGCCTTCTACCTACACGGGAAGTTGCAGAATTAGTGATGAGTGAGTGAGTGAGTGAGTGAGTCAGTGAGTGAGTGAGTGAGTCAGTGAGGGCTTTACCTTTTATTAGTATAGATTTTGTCACGAACAGCAATGTAAAGGCCAGCATAGTAGAACGGTTCAATAGAACCTTAAAGTCCAAAATGAGGAAATAATTTACATATGCTAATACTTTTTGGTATATAGATGTCCTGTCAGACTTTCTGCAGAGTTATAACCACAGTTTTCACACCACGATTAAAACAAGACCTGTAGATGTGACTCCTGAAAATGCTCTGAGTGTTTGGAAAACAGTCTATGGCAGGTCAGGGCAAAGAAATTCTACTCCGTGCACTTTGAAAATAGGTGATCATGTCCGAGTTTCAAAATTAAAAGGTGTATTCGAAAATGGCTATGAGCAGTTATTTACAGATGAAATATTTATTATCGTGGACTGTTTTAAATGGATCAAGCCTGTATATAAACTAAAGTATTATGCAGGTGATGAAATTCAAGGGGCGTTTTATGCAGAACAGTTACAAAAAATAAACCCAGATGCTAACCAGGTGTACCGCATCCAGAACATTCTAGCCACTCGCGGGCATGGTAGAAACAATCATGTGTTGGTAGAATGGCTTGGCTGGGACAAGAAATTTAACAGTTGGGTCAAGGCTTCATAAGTGAAAGACACAAGGAGTTGAGAAAGCAAGAAAAAAAAATGTCTAAAGTCAGAAATGGATTTTATGTGACACTGCCGAGTAATTCATCGGCCAGGACTTTTCCCAACAACACGATAGCATCATTCACCGTTCAGCTAGCCAAGACAATAGAACTGTCAAGAGACTGGGAAGTGGCATTGGTGGAACTGACTTACCCAAAAACGTTGAATTCCATCACTCAGCCAGCACCTTTTATACTAATGAATGAGGAAACAAGATCAACAAAATGGATATACACTTTAAACAAAGGCTATTTCAGGAATATAGAAGCATTGTTGTCGGAAATGAATCATGTCATTAACATCAACCTGTCATCACCTAAGCCAGTACTCAAATACAATCCTGCCAGTAGAACCGTTCACCTGATGGTGATAAAAGCATTTTGCTCCAAGTGTCCGGGAAGCTGGCTTACATTCTCGGGTTTGATCATGATAAGCCGTCTAACAAGTCACCTCACTCGGCTGATATCACAGGTGGTTTTTCCACCATGTTCGTGTGTACAGATATTATCGAACTTGTTGGAGATACGCATGCGCCACTACTGAGATGTGTAAACATAAAAGGTGAAGACAGTGCAAATGTCACCATATTTTTTGAAAAGCCACACTACATACCTCTCACCGTGCAAAGCTTCAATAATATAAGGATCGAAATTAAGACGGACCAGAATAAACCAGTTCCGTTCCAGTATGGTAAGGTAATAATCAAGTTGCATTTTCGTCCAGCAAGATCTATCAGTTTTTAAACATGCTTGTAACAAAAAACTATGGAGATCCACAGACCTACGCATCTTATTACAAGTTACAAGCTGACAATGGTCTACTAATGTGTTTCATGGTCTCCCGGTCCAGTACGGTGGTGGTATTGGTGGTATTTTTAAAGCTCTCTTCAGAAAAGCAGTGCCTGTGTTTAGGCCTGGGCTAGAAATTGCTAAACCTCATGTCAAGTCTGTAGTGAAAAGCATTGCTAATGATGTCATGAGTCACGTGGCTGGTGCTGTAATGAATAAAGTTGCAACACCCCAACAAGAAGGTTCTGGTATGATTGTTATAAAGAGAGGTGTTAAAAGAAAAAGACACACACCCCATCTAGCACTGCTCGGGCCACCTGCACGGCCCAGGAAGAGAGCAAAGAGGAAAAAATGTCAACTCTCTGCCAAAATAAAAAGAAAATCAACCAAGAGAAGATCCCCAGTTAAGCAAAATTCCGGTGATATATTCCAAACATGGCTGTTGTACACTGTGCGTCAAATGAATGTGCAAAATCGGAACTGGACGTATTTCAGCTGTCACCAACACAAACCAGCATTGAATAAAGCTACTATGTCGAAGTGCCGCCTCTCACCGCATTGTCAGAAAGTGCAACACTTGAGTTTTCGATTGCCGGAGATGATCAATACCTGGACCCCAACAACACACTCCTATACTTAAGCTGTAAAATAAATAAAAATGATGGAACAAATCTGGCCGCCGATGCACGTGTTGCCCTTGTAAACTACCCGATTGCTTCTCTGTTCAGTCAGGTGGACAACACCGTCGGGGACAGATTGATCAGCCAGAGCAGTAACCGTTACCCATATCGAGCGTTTATTGAAACCGTACTAAAATATGGAGATGAGATCCTAAAAACAACAACAACAACAACAAAATTTATTTATATAGCACATTTTCATACAAAAAGTAGCTCAAAGTGCTTTACATGATCTGTTCTTTCAAGAGAAATTATTAATTAATGGGGTTGATGTGAAAATAAAGTTGGTACAGAATAAGGATGACTTTTGTCTGATGAGCAATGGTAATCAATTTAAGGTCACCATATTATCAGCATCATTGTTTGTGAAGAGAGTTCAAGTCAACCCTGGAATCAGACTGAGCCATGCTGAGGCCTTGATGACCTGCAACGCAAAATACCCAATCGACCGGGTTCAAATGAAGGTGTTCAGCATACCTACTGGTAGTCATGTCTGCAACCAGGAAAACCTGTTTCTGGGACAGCTGACAGAGGAGGTTGTTTTGGGATTTGTTGACAACGCGGCCTTCAGTGGTAACTTCACACACAAGCCCTTTAATTTTAAACATAACAACATTAACTTCATGGCTCTTTACCTGGATGGAAATCAGATACCCAGCAAGCCTCTGCAGCCTGATTTTGCTAATGGTCACTGTGTCAGAGAATATTTTCAACTGGTGGAAACCGCAAACAAGAGGATGAAAGATAAGGCCCTGTTAGTCAATCGTGAAGAGTTTGCTAGAGGGGATTCACTTTTTGCATTCAACCTAAGCCCTGATATGGAATAACCAGGACACGATTTACTCATCAAAGAAGGTAACATCAGGGCTGAAATAAGATTTGCTGAACCGCTGCAAGATACACTGAATATGATCGTGTGTGCGGTTTGTGACAACATCATTGAAATTAACATGCGTCGGCAGTTAAGCCATAGACATGTTCAGACATGCAGCCTCTGGACACCGAGCAGCTCAGGACCACCCTTGCATCAGGACCACTGACATGCAGCCATTTTCTGGATGTATTCCCTTCAGATCAACTGTCCAAGGAGAAGTTGGCTGCCAGACCTCTGTTTATGATCGTAAACTCAGACCCCCATGATGAACCCGGAAAGCACTGGATTGCCATTTACCTTGCAGATCATGGAAAAGCTGAATTTTTTGACTCGTATGGAATTCCCCCAGATTCTGAAATATTTCCCGAAGTTATGAAATTTTTTAAGCTTAATGCTAACTGCATCACTTATAACCGTATTTAGTTACAGAAGTTTTTATCCACAAGCTGTGGTCACCATTGTATTTACTATTTGAATCAAAAAAGCAAAGGACTTACCATGAAGCAGATATTGGAGTTGGACTCAGGAGATGTTCATCTAAATGACCAGATATGGTTGTTAGATATTTTCATCAAATAAAAAGGAGACAAACTGAAAATATGAAACTGGACATGTTTACCCAGAAATCAGAAATAAGTCAGTCATGTGTTTGCTTTTGCTGAATATTATATGCAAAATATTATATGCAAAATATTGTATGCAGAAAAAAAAACTGTGTATTCCCTTTGGTTGAAAATAAATAAATAAATGAGCTATTAACCAACATAAAAATGTCTGTGGTTATTATAGCAAATAATCCAATAATCAAACAGATAAAAATAAAAGGGTCTGTATGTTTATATTTTATTTATTTATTTATTATTTATTTTTTAAAATGTTCACGCAGTAATAATACATGTAAAAGTATTTCCACAGAGTTAACAGAGTCATGATACAATCAAACAAACTCATCTAAATTAAAATACTAATAATAGTCATAATACACAATAATAAACAGCCATATTAAAACACTATTATTTTTCTACATTTATTTTTAAAACACTTTTATTCACACTGTGAGCCATGTGTGTTTTTGAAATAGTTGACTTTTTTCTAAAGACTGGCCGTTTTCTGATCTGTCTGGATAACCTCGGTGTTTTCAGTTGCAGAGCCAGTGGCTCAGTCGAGCGTTGTTGGAACATCACGTGATACAGGCGGGTGAAGCTGTTTACTGGCTGTTTGAATCGCATTGGGATTTTTTTTAAACTCTTGAAATAAAACCTGAACGCCCATGTTCGGAAAAATGGAACCGGGCACGTTAATTTCGGCCATAGCATTAAAGAATAAATCCCAACCTTTTGGTTTTCCACTCTTGTTTAATGTTTGTGTTTGCGTGGCGAACTTGATCAGATCAGCCATATTTGTGCCAATAACAGGTGTGCCTTTATATAAAAATTCCCCTTTTTCATTTCAGGACATTGTGGATGGGTTTTATGTCATTTTCTGAATTAGCATTTCCGTATTTTTCCGCTGTTTCTGAGAGACGGATTCCAAAACGTCTCTTATGACAATATCACCCCTGTCAGTGGTCGGGTGCAACGATGTGGTCTGGGATGGCGCTTCAGTTTCTGGTAGAATCAGAGTCAATGTAGACTTCTGTGACTCCCGTGGTCTCAATAGACTCAGATATCGCTGCAAAGTATGAAAATACAATTCCACTTTTTCATGTGGTGATAGGGCGCTATTTTGTAAAATACTCCTTATTTCATGGGGAGCGTTTGCATAGTGTTTTTTGTCATATCTGTTTCTTCACTGGCAGATGTTTTGATCTGCTCCAGTTGCTTTTCTGGTACAAGATACATTTTCTCAGTGTGCTCCATTTACCGATTCGAAATTAGACCGGTGAGTAATGGGATCGCTATGTGGAGTAGTTGACCGATAAATCCACCAGACTAATTTAAAATACGTTTCTTTCGTTTAATAGTAACATTTTTATTGCTCAGATTTTTTATAATAATGCATTTCTTTTTAAGAATGCCAATCCGTCTGGAATTTAAAGGTAAGCTACCCTTAATTGCATTGAGTGCAATTTCACAAATAGCCAGAATTAAATCATCAGAAGCTGCACACAAAATGGACTTTCTCTGTTTTGGTTTTGCCTTTATAAGCAATCGCATGAGTAAATTTCATTTAATCCTGGACGACATGTTGATCAGGGTGACGTCTTTTACAAAATGACACCGGGGCCACTAAAATCACATTTTTTTATCCTTGGGCTTTTTAAACACGTAAGCCACTGGGCGCTGCGATGGGTATATGGATGCTCTGAGACGAAAGTCATCTGGAGTGTTAGTATTTAAATCATCAGTAGAAAGCCAAAGGCTGACTTAGTGGCATCCTTATAAGCCTCGAGAAAGTAGCGCCACCTTGTGGGGTACATCTGACGGGCCAATATTGAGATCTGTTGCCTGTCTCTCGGATTCTTAAACAAAGCAATGTATTTAGTATTTAAGGCTATAGTGCGGCTTTGTTTTCCCTGGCAAAAAAGATTCTGAACAATATAGATTACGCTCAGATTTCTATGATGAACATACTTTGTGAATGCCAATTCCAACTCATTACTTTTACAGGCAGATTTCATGAGATCATCGACAATAATCAAGTTTATTTTATCACGGGGCAACAATACATCACCATTTAGGGAGTCAGGGAGACCTTCTATAAATTTTATACATCTGAATTTTTTCATCAATTCTGTATAGAGAGGTTGCCAAACGGAATAACAATACAGGATATTTTGTGGTTGGTGAGACATCATTTTCGTCCCCAATTCTAGTAATGTTTTCACAAAAAAAGATTTTCCACAGTTGCTCGGCCCGCTTAAGTAACAGTAACGTCTATTATTATTTATTTATTTTTCTTTAGAATCAATAGCCAAAAGGTGAAATTTTTAGTTAATACGTGCTTGTCATATACAACTTTTTGTGTTTTTTTAAAAGCTGCTTTTTACTCTGACAATACCAAAATCTTCAACTTTAATATCTTTATGTTGTGAAGACAGGTTTATATTTTCTGCATAGTCAAAGACCCGGGGGTTTTTTTTCGTACGTGGATTACTTGCTTAGCCGGATGTAATTGTTGACGATTTGGCCTGATCCTGGATCTGTCGGTTTTTCAAAACTCTTGCTGGAAGTGTTGTCATAGCAAAACATCCTAATCCTCAAACCTGCTCGGAACAAGTTTATTCTGTGTAAACAAGGATTAGCTCACACACATAATCAGTGACGGTATCATGGCTTCACTGTTCATGAATGAGCGACCAATTGATATTGGTGCGCAAATTATAAGAATAGAATTTCATATAAAGAGGGTTTTGCGTGATCGGCAAGATCCTTTATTGCTCCCGGAGGAAATTCTTAACGAAAGATAGCGCTTTAGCCGAGGGGGAATTTTCTACCTCAAAGATTTATTAGCTCCTTATATTCGAAGTCAAACTCGGCGAAGTCAGGCTCTCACAATCACACAGACAGTATGCATTGCTTTGAGGTTTCTTGCAAGCGGCACTTTTTTTATATACTGTAGGTGATGTGAAACATCTATCGAAAAGTGCAATTTGCCAGGCAATTCGTAAAGTCTGTTTGGCTCTGAAACATTTCCTTTGGGTTTTCATAGTGTTTCCTGGACACCTGTGTGTGCAGACCATAAAAGAGGTGTTTCATGCCATTGCAGGTAATACACAGGAAAAAAACACACACAGTTCCATAAAGTATCTCACAATCAGCCTAACATTCTCATTACCTAGGATTTCCAAATGTGATTGTGGCACTGGATTGTACGCAGATCCGAATAAAGGCCCCATCGGGTCCAAATGAGCCAGATTACGTGAACAGAAAAGGCTTCCACAGTATTAACGTGCAGGTAATGTCACTTTTTGAAAGAGTTGAAAATAGCCAATAGGTATGTTGACAGTAAAACTGTTTGACCTACATGCTATCAATTCTCAGATAATCTGTGATGCATCCTACCTTGTATCAAATGTGGAGGCTAAATGGCCAGGGTCTGTTCATGACTCTAGAATTTTTAAAGAGTCACACCTGTATCGGACATTTGAACAAGGTAATAATCTAATTATTAATCATGGTGATGTGTGTATTGTATTCACAATTTTTACATATTCCACAGGTCATCTTGATGGAATCCTGCTTGGGGACAGGGGATATGCCTGTAGGAATTTTCTAATGACCCCGTTTCCTGACCCCAACCCTGGGCCACAAACTCGATATAATGCACCTCTGTCTAGGACAAGGGCATGAATTGAAATGACCTTTGGCCACCTGAAGGAGAGATTTCAATTTCTAAAAAGGCTGAGGGTTGCACCTGACAGAGCATGTGACATAACTGTTGCATGCTCTGTCTTACACAACATAGCGACCATCAGAAAAGAGAGAGTCCCTGAGGTTTTGGTGCAGCCTGATGATGACCTTGACCCAGTGCACCTCGAGCAAACCAGCGGCAGAGCTGCCAGAGACAGAATTGTGGCCCAACATTTTCAATGAAAAAGACAACAGTGGTTTCACACAAAACTGATTTATTATATATTACGGACCTTCAGCCTGTAAGGAGGAGAACATAAATTAAGGATACACTCACGTATACACATCATGGGAATGAGAAGAGAATTTTGTTACCAATTGTTTTTCTAGTATTTTTATCTGCAACTTCATTTTGGTTGTCTTCAGTTCATGAAATTCCATGTCCTGCTGTATTTTCCTCATTTTTAGTTTCCTGTATGTGACTTTCTGCTGAAGATACCTCTTGTATAGAGCCCTCACATTTTTCTGCAAATAAATACACGATTACAAATGCATTTATTCCTCTATACTGTATACACAGTATATCATTTTGAATCATTTCATATCAAGTACAACAGATGGCTCAACCAACCTCACCATCTCCTTTTTTTCGATGTGGATGTTCCAAAAGGTACATGTGTGCTGGCTACAGGCTACTGCAACACAGTTATATCACGATTAGCACATAGGACTGATCAAAATGGAGTTTGTTCCAACATTTGGAACATTTACTGTACCTCTCCTCCTGATGAATAATCAGACACAGTGTCTTCGTCAAATATTTGACATTTGTCAATAGCTCGGTGGTCAGACACAAGTTCTAGGGATATGACATTCCCTGCAACTGACCCAACAAGAAAACAAAATAAAAAAGAGGGCTAAATGGGACATATCTATGGCACACATTGAGGACAAAATATATGCTATGACCATCCTTTACCTGAAATGAAGTGACCACTGCATCCTGCCACTGGTTCTGAGGAGGAGCTTCCCCCTGGAATGCCCTCAGAAACTGGGCGATGGGCATTTTGCTGGAGATCCAACTCTTCTGCAGGGGTTAGGTCTGGACCGCGTGGACCTCCACCTGTTTTTTGCTTGTCTGCCTTCTTCTTATTAGCTTTCAAATTAATGGTTTTTCTATTATATATGATTCTTTATGTCAATAATTCTTTAAATAGTTATATACCAATATTTACCAGTTTGAAGTGTATTCTTGTACTTCACTTTAACCCGTTTCCCATGTTCTCCTTGTGCTCACGTTTGATCTGGAATTATGACATATTAAATAATAATTAATGTGTCACATAGGAAATGAAACATTGCATTCAGTAAGTACAATGTACACTACTTACGCATTTAATTTGTCGGCGACTTTTTGCCAGCCATCTTTTCTAGTTTGGGCTGCTTTTGCAGTGTTACCCCTTGTACATATTAACTCTTGAAATTCTTCATATCCTTCGAGTAACAGGTCCTGCTCCGCTTGTGTGAAAGAATGCGCCCGTTCTTTCATCATTTTGCTGCAGCCTATCAAAGACTTGCTGATCATGTTTTCTAGACTCAATATATATGGGCTTTTCAATCAGCGCGGGCGCATGCAATCATCTCAGATGATTAGATCCAGCTAGACTAATCTACTACACAGCTGCGTTTGAAAAACCGACCTATCCCGGATGAGTGTCACCGGCATTAACTTATCCAAGATGAGGCACCTGATCTCGGATGATTTAAGCGACGTACGGAAAATACCCCCCAGTTTTTTAAGCTTTGAAAATTCACCTTTTCACTGTTCTTAACATTTAATGTTATACCTTTAACTTTTAGACAGGTTTCACTGCTGGATAACTTGTACCCATAACTTTTCGGGCCACTGCTTACAAATTCAGTGATATATTCGATCGTTGGTAACTTGCTCATCAATTCTCCTAAATAGCAACCTTTTTCTGGATCCCATTCATTTGCTCTGGAAATATAAATAATTGAATCCATGTCATAGTATAGTATTCTTTCGTTCAGTTTATTTAAAAGATTATACATCTCTAATCTTGCATAAGCTGTAGTAAAACTCACAATAAATATGTTTACATTGGCCGGTGTGCTGTAATGATCTTTATCATATGTCCAAGTCACACAGGCACATTCATCATCAATAAAATCACAAGTAGATACCTCATAATTTGTGGCAAATAATAATTCAAACAGCTTTTCTGGATCAGTAACGAAAGATATATTTGGAAAATCAGGTCTTTGTGCAAACTTACCCAATAAGGAATTTAAAAAAAGTTTTGCAATTTCCCTTCTGGCTGGATTTTATTTAATTAGGTGTTCACTTAATTGTACACCTTCTTTTTCATAAAACATGGATACATACTGTGTACACTGTTCTGTGTTTAGACAGCTCTCAGGATAACCCGAAGATTCCTGCTTAGCTTTTAAATGGGCATTAATACACTCTGAAAAAAGTTCGGTAGAGCTTTGTTCAAAATGCCATTTCTCATATATGCTTTCAATTTTGTATCCCTGCTCGGTAAACTCTCTTTCCTCGTGAGAGTGTATACACTGGGTCTGCTGCTGTGATACAGTACAAGTGTGGCAAAGCGTAAAGTATAATTTTTTGTTTATTTTGCATGGCAAAACAGGGGATAGAAGATTTCTGGGTGGATACACCCTTGCCCAGGCTAATCCGACATACGTTTCTAATGGTTCAAAATCCTTATAAATCATTTTTGGATGACCGATTGGATATCTTTTGGTTTTATTCACATAAGGATATAAACTCGTAAAATCATAGTAATGGATTATTTTACAAGCGCACGCCTTGTAATATAAATGTGCTTCATTTGTTCGACCGCCAAAGAGAGATTCCCTGGGGTTCAAAGCCTCAGGTGGTTTTCAGGAAATTCTGCACACGGATGTTTTCACGAACCAGACGCCGCCAAATATGTTCCCAGATTTGATGCACTTGAAATCCCTGCATTTTTAAGTATAGTAGTTAATTTTTTCCATAGTTCTTGAATAAAGCGAACCAAATGTCGTGTTTGTAACACTATTCCATGATTTTTCACTGTAACAGATATTACAACCATGGCAAAACATCCGTTAAATTCAAAAGTCATCTTTATACCATTATTTTCTGCTTATCCGTCTCGATAATATTTTCCAATACGCATTTCACCTCTGGGTTTTAGCGCATGTCGAATATTTATTTTATCTTCAGCCTCTATATACATGAGCCATTGGATGGATGGAGTAGAGTATCTCTTTTGTTTTCTGTGATATCTGTCTTGTAATGCAAAGCTATGCTTTGCTCACACAAAAATTTAAGTCTAAACATTGCCATACAAACGCTCGCTAAAGTAACATATTGAAAAGGATCAATAGATAATATTTTGTATTTGACCTGAAACTGCTCATCTAAATACAGACGTGTCGTTTTGGTGATCTCCATAACCTCTTGCCTGAACAAGATACAAGCTGACCTTAGAATCTCTACATCTAAGCGACAGTACATTTTTAATTCCTTTTGAAAATCAAATACGTCATTCTGTTTAGAATACCACAAAAGAAAATCTTTCTTCTCATCTGGCATCATACTTTCCACACCATAAAATTCTACAGCTGGTCTAGGCCCGACTAAATTTTGGTTTTCAACAGTGTTAAAAAAATGAGGAAAGTATCCTTTCCCCCCTTTAAAAATCCAAAGCCTCGGGTAATTTACACAATTTTGATGCTAGAAAGTTCAAAGAGTCTATGAATCTGATGTTTAAACCTTTCACTGATATCGACATGATTTTTCCACCAATTGTTAACAAATCCATATTCATTTTTTCTTTTATTAATTGACTACAAAATAACTATCATAGGATTTTGCATTGTGCTCAATAAAAGTGTAATTCTTAAACTTTCTATCTATAAACGTAGAGATAAATCTTTCAACACAATCGTTTCCGGCAAACTCCCAGCTTGTGGTACTGTCCACATGTAAAGCGTATATGTAATTCGGTTCGTGTATACCACTGTCTTGTCGACATTCAAAAATCATAAAATATAGATATTTTTTGATACCGGGCTCTTTAAGAATGGTTGCATATAACATAAGTGACTGTCGCAGCTCGTGATTGTTTCTTTACAATGTGAGCATAAGTTCAGTTTGCAAACGTGGATAAGGGCCGTGTAGTACTGACAATAAGTGCAGTATTCTTTCCGCTTGCATGTTTGCTTATTTTGGTGTTTACCGAGGCAGTCGTTTGATTGACAGATGATTTTCATATCGGACATCTAATTAAACAGCCTGTTACTTACTGATCTGATACTGCAGATCTGCTTCATAGCAATTTTGTACATGGTCAGATTTGTGCAGTAGCAGAAGCAAAGCACCCATGTTTAAAGGAGCCAGGCTCTTAGTCTGGTTATTATGGTTGACAGACCAGCTTAAAATATAAAATGGCCAATTACAGGATAAAATGAAGGTCCCATGGATGCCCTGAGCTGAATTCATTAAAGAAGAAGCAGTTGCAGGAAAAGTCTTCAGCAAGAAATATTAAAAAACCGAAGAAGGCTGAAGTGAATTGTCTTCCACCTTATCCAGCAGGGGAAACAAAACAAAGTCTTAAAAAAGAAAGAGAGGGGCTTTTGCATGAGGTGAGGAAGAAAGATCATCGCAGTGTTAACAGCCAAAAAATGGCTAAAACATTTTCTCTCCAGAGGCAGGAAACTGTGAATGAGTTTCCAAGGATTTAAGATTTCAAAGCAAGATGGCCAGCGCTCTTCAATGACACTCAGGTACTGAAAACATATTCAAATAATTTATCTTCTAAGTTGAATTGTTATAGTTTCTTTTTTTCTGTGTAATATGGTGTAGTTTTAGAGCTTGTAAAAAAACACCTGTTTGTTATCATTTCAGAATGGTTTGTGTTCTATATGTGCAGATCAGTGAAGAATCCTTAAGAATCACAACAGTCCATCTGGTTGCAAACTTTGTCTTCCCTGGATAAATTCACACCAATGCTAATAAGCATTTTCCATAATAAGGGAGGTGCTGTACAAAAAGAAATCCAGATGATGCTAGATGTCTTACTTGGGGTAAGAATAATAAGTACATTTTTGTAGAGATATATATTGAATGACCTGGTTTGGTTGCTTCTTCACAATGCCTCTTAATACTGTTTTAAACAGGAAAATACTCTCCACTGCTGTTTGGTAAAGTACCTTGGTGAAAATGTGGAGGATCTTCTCAAAGAGTATGTGGTAAGTGGATCAGTTTTCATTTTTTTCTTATTCTGTTTGCTGAGATAAAGCCTGTTTCTCAATATTACATTGACTGAGTGGAGTTAAAAAAAACTCTATGATGACAACTCTAAGAAACTAATAAATAAAATATATACTATATACTAGTACCGAGGTGCGTTGGCGCCCCGCCCGGATTTTGTCTCCTGCCTTGTGCCCTGTGTTGGCTGGGATTGGCTCCAGCAGACCCCCATGACCCTGTAGTTAGGATATAGTGGGTTGGATAATGGATGGATGGATATACTAGTATAATATGTTAGTAACACTATATTCTTTCCCTCAGGAGTTTATATTACTTTAATTTTTCTTTGCTTTGACAGTATATTGCCCTGTTGCATGTCAAAAATCGCAAATATGGATGCTGTTGCATAAAACATTGAAAACCCAAGAAATGGCCAAGTCAAATCTAGAAAAGCAATTGATCTCATTTGTTGGGTGATGCCCTCTACACTGGATGTCATCCATCTCGACTATACAACATTAGTAATCTGAGATTTTATCATGAACACTTTGATATTGTCTGGTACTATCCAGAATCAGTTTCTATTAAATTGTATTGCATCATGATTTGTTTTGCTTTAAAACCTGAGATTAAAATTCTTCACAGCCAGCTCTACCAGTGTAGGACATAAGAAACAGTCAAAGTGTTTGTTTTTTGGTGGAGTATTCCTTTGAAATGTAGATGTATTTATTATTGATATTAATTATAGAATTTTATTTTGTTTAGGATGTTGAAGCTGATAGTATTCAGTCTGACTGGAGTCAGTATGCTCTCAAACTATTTGTGGCAAAGCATGAAGAAGCTCCTGATGCAGAACCAGCAGATGTTGCTGTGATTGTTGAGGGAATTGAAGCTGTAAATAATCTTTGGTAACTTTGCAAAAGCATGTGCCATGTTACTAGGTGTGATATACTCACTTAATCTAAGTTACCCTAAAGAACTCAGATATACTGTACTTTAGAAGTATTGCAAATATTGTTTTTGGAATTGGATGGTCTGAAACTTAACTCAAAGGTTCTTTATTTAAAAAAAAAAACAGGTTAATGTGCTAATGTTAATGCTTTATTTTTTGCACCCACTTTATTTACTGTAATATTAGAAGAGCATATTGTTTTATATGTATGTATATCTATACTAATAAACGGCAAAGCCCTCACTGACTCACTCACTCACTGACTGACTGACTGACTGACTGACT
>JANRMT010028174.1:13033350-13070967 GCA_026402145.1 Polypterus bichir lapradei
CCCGCCCTCAGGGGCTGCCTGACGGAGGGGTCCTAGGCAGGGCCTTGATGCCGGGGGACATGTAGCTTGGTCCGGCAGGGTCTGGGCTGCCTGACCGGAGGCCGTGGCAGGGATGGCTGGGTCTGGATAGAAACTTCCCTGGACATGTCTCAACTTGTCTTCGGAAGAGGGGGGCCTGGGGCAAACAGGTGGGTGGGGGCAGCTTGAAAGAAGGGACAGACATCCTTCAAATGGATCTTAACCGTTTCCTGCGGAAAAAACAGGATGGGTGGGAGCAGGTTCAAGGAAGGACCAGACATCCTGCAATCGGATCTTTGCCGTTTCCTGAGGAAAAAACGGGAAGGGGTGTGGGGGCAAGTTCAAAGAAGGGTCGCATTAATGACGTCAGAGGAAAGGGAGGGCTTCCGGTCATCCATCAAATTTGATTGACATTTTGACAGTTGCCGCATGCATAGAACTACTCTCATGCATATATCACTACCTTTTACTTGCAAGTCAGTTTTAGTTTATTATATAGCACACCATTAAAAACATACCTGAAACATTTAAAACGCTTGTCAATACGTTCAACAGAGCCGCTGCAGTTATGGCAATATGCTGTCCTTAACTGAAGATTTGTTCCACAAAAAGGACAAAACATGCTTATTTTAAACAATGTTGGAACAAACTGAAAACACCTTAAAACTATGCAACATTAATGCAAGGCTTGCTTTATAACCAACTGGTGAAACTATACTAAAAACAAGACTGATATGACAAAAACAGGAATGCACCTGTATCTTCAAAAATGCCCCCGCTGCAGGTCTTCTTCTGATTCTCTTTTCTGGTAAATTAAAAATGATGCTACTTCCATTTTGAAAACAGACTTGCGTTTTGTCCTTAATTTTCAATTTGTGTTTTTGTTAATTTGTTTGATGCGTTTTTTGTTAACGTTTAATTTGTGTTTATGGTTAAGGATGGGGTAGGGGATAATAACCTGAAGGTCATATCCAAAAATTGCATGGGTACACTTTTCCCATTCATAAATTTTTTATTTTACAATTCACATCCATCCTACTAATTGTTAAATTATAATTTGATTAAAAGGTCTATCAAAGTGTCCTAAAATATCTATATAATAATTTATAAAATGTCCAATAAATTACTATTAAAATATTAAATATTTCTGATATTAAATAGAGTTTAAAAATATAAATACCCCCATCAATCAAAAATAAATATTTAAAAGCAGTAATAAATAAGGACTTTTAAATACATTTTTAAAAAAATAGATATAAAAAGAACACTAAAAACAGACTAGATAAATCCTTAAAATTACAATACTATTTATACTAAAAACCATAATCACTAAAAAAATAAATAAATAATTGTCCTTCTTTTCCCTGCCGGCCATCATAGGTTCCCTGTTGAAAATGCAAATCTAAATTCTAAAACACTAAATACTACCAAACAAGCAAACAAATAACAACAACAACAAACTATCACAGCTACACAATAGACCAGAAAACAAAAAACTTTAACCTCAGGGACCCGAGTGATAATACTATCCTTAGTCTCAGGGCCCTGTTCTTGAAGGGATTTTGAAAGGGGAGGGAGCGGGAAGACAAGGACCAGACAAGAAACAAACCTTTAACATCAGGGACCGAGTAATTTTTTCTTTAGCCTCAGGGCCCTGATTAAAGGGGTTAAGGTAAGGGAAGGGGATGGGGAAGATAGTCCGACATTGGAGACACAAACTTTAACATCAGGGCCCTGGGCAACAATATTGTTTTTAACCTCAGGGACCCGGTTAAAGGGGTTAGGATAAGGGGTAGGGCTAAGGTAAGATGTAAACAAACAGAAACACACACTTTAACATCAGGGACCTGGGTAAACAGTCAGTTTTTAACCTCAGGGCCCTGTGAAAAGGGGTTAGGATAAGGGGCGGGAAAGGCGTAGACCATAAACATCAGAAACACACACTTTAACATAAGGGCCCTGGGCAACCATGTTGTTTTTAACCTCAGGGACCTGTTTAAAGGGGTTAAGATAAGGGTATGGAAGGGGGAGACCATAACAAGACAAGAAACAAAACTTTAACATCAGGGACCCGAGTGATATAACTATCCTTAACCTCAGGGCCCTGTTTAAAGGGGTTAAGATAAGGAAAGGGTAAAGGGGAAGACAATCGACATTACAAGAAACACTACATTAACATAAGGGGACCCAGGTAATAAATCTATTTTCTCCCGATGCCCCCGTTATGTCACAAACAAAAAATAATATACACACTCACCAACAACTGCAACAAATAAACAACACAACCCGTAAATAACTTAGAACAGCAGTCCAGACCTAATCATTTATTTTATAAAGCCAATAATCAACCAGTTCACAGGCAGCAGAGGCAGTCAGACGCTCCGAATATTCCGAGTCTCTCCAAATAGGACCTGGTGGGGCCAACAATGCTCTCTTCATGTCTGCTTCCAGAACAAGTCCAATTAAGGCGATTATCTTCTTGTCCAAGTCCGGATCCGATGTAAATAGGATCTGGGGAAAATAAATCTGGACAGTACCATACTTCCGTTGAAAGTATTTAATAATATGGGAAATTTGAATTTGTGGTTTCGGTACTCTCTGCCGAATAATGTCCCAATACCCTACCATCATGATGACTTTGACCAAGCCTACAAATGGCGGAACGTCCTTTAGTCGTTTCGCCAGTTGTGATAAGGTCAAATTATAGATGGAGATGATCTGTACATTTTGGAATGGATTGCTATTTAAATTAGCCAATGTACTGTCCGAAAGTATTACTACTGGTTGCTCAAACTGCGGCTGCCATGCCCCGATATCCTCATAAATCTCTAAGGGTCCAAGAAGAGAATCAGATTTGGCCCCATCCGTTTTATTAATTTCTTTTGCAGATGTGCCAATCATCACCTTTTCTCCTTGTAATGGTAAATCTACCTTTTTGTTTACTTTATTTAAAATAGGTGAAAGTACCTCCTTTGAAACAACCCCTCGAGTATCAGGTAAGGTTGACGCAGTCAGAGCATCCCCAGGAAAAGAAATGATTTTCCGAAAATGACATCGATATACATCCATAAAATTCTGAAATGATTGAAGAGTTGGTACAAACACATCTTTTAAATTTAAATAAGAAAAAATAAACGGAGAGTGGGCAACTCAAATTTGGGTCAAAGAGAACACTATAATAATATTTTTATGGATTTTGTTATTAAAGATATTTTACAAATTCCCTCAAGTGAGTTATTTCACGTTGATGGGATAAACTTTGTCTAGTTTCTAGAATTTTCCTTAGTTTAAAATTAGGTTGCAAGCTAAATTTATCATCTGTACCATCCATGCAGACTCTAATAGACAATCTGATCAGGTGAGTCGGGATTTAAAAAGTATGTTTTATACCGCTCAGCCATAGAACTGTCACCATGTGAATGTCTGTAGGAGTTTAATCCATCTTCTCTGTTTTGTGTAAATTGTTTCTTCATCATTTTGGACGAGTACCTTACTAGGTAATGTGGTGTAAGGAAAGCGGTTTAGGAGAAAACAAACAAGGAAGACACCTTTACCAAACAATTTTCTGTTCAAAAACAAAGACTCACCCCTGAGTTTTGGGTTGAGCAGAAAACATAGAACCCTAAGGCAGAGAGATGTTACTGTAAGAGTGCCATCTCATAAACCCACTCCATGATTTACTGATCTATGTTCTGTGATTAAGTTTGTTGATCCAGTTACTTACAGGGTGGTTTTACCCGCGCACTTTAAGACCCGCTCTGACTTTCATGTTTACTGTTTTAAGGGTTTTATTTTACTTTATGCTTATTTCATATCACCATTCTCTTGACTAAAAGGGAAATCCCCAATCCCCAGTTGAACACTACTCTCATTCACAAAAGTTCTTCAGACTCCAGCAATATATATATAGTTAGATTTTACTTATCCAAAATATCTTAAGTGCACACAGAAATATTTTTTCTATGCTTCAAATGCCATTATTAGATTAGATTAGATAAAATGTATTATGACGTTTTGTTTTGCCAAGACTTTTATAAGGTAACAAAATCACAGTTTGCTTCATGAATGTGTACTTGGTAAGCACACTGGAAATATAAAGAAGTATACAATACATGGAATATAAGACATTAAAACAGTCATAGGCACCTTTGTTATGTGATAATCTTTTGTTACTTTTTCAAGAACAAGAGCCACACAGCTGCAATCTACATTAACAGCCTTTTTAAAGCATATTAATAAACCTTGTAAGGTAAAGAGTCCAAAATGATCAAGTATTAAAAAAAGTAAATTTCTGTGATAAGCCCCACTCATAAGACGTGGACCTCCATTTCCATCCCCTACTTCCTGGAAGTTGCTGTGCCACTGATGTCATGCGACTCATTTAAATCAACGTTGTGAATCATCAGTTGCCGAGGCCGTAGATATTGATGTTCAATTTCTGGTTTTTACCTCTGGCTGAGATTTACAGTCCTGTTTACTCACTCGACTTTGTGCTTTCAGCTAATTAAATTACTTTTGTACCAGTCCGAAAAAAGTGAAAGAACAGAAATTGAAGTACAAGAATACCATAGGGGTTAAGTATATTAACTTATATTGAGGAAACCAAAAGAAATAAAAGCCTTTTATTCGAAAATCTGATTGGAGCCCAAAAGGAACCCAAGTGAATTGGAAATTTTTAGAAATGATAAAAAAGACTTTAAGAAACTTTTACCTTACTAAAACTAAAATAAATTATAATCTTGCAAAAAAGAAGTGAAAATTCATAAAAAAAAAAAACGTGTATTGTTATTTTAAAAATAGTAGATGTTTGTTAACTGCGATGATATAAAGATTGCGGTGTTTCTGAACCTCTGTGGCGTCACGACTCAGTTTTTCAGTCTTTGCCCCAAATCAGCGCGATCATCGGAGCTCCCCCTTGTTGAAATGACCACAATCATCAGAGTTGAAACAAATTAAACATTAAAGCTAAATATACTTATTTTATTTTATGGTCTAAAGTATACAAAAACTACAGAAAGGACACCTGTGAGTATTTGAAGAAAATGAGCTCCATAAATATATAAAATTTTACAGATGAAATGGCAAAATATTTGATTTTAAAAAATATGCATCCTGTGTTTCCAACACATTTATGACAACAAACAGCATCTGGAGTTACTCACTTTATTGCATTTCCTGGTACTATTTTTATCAAGGTAAGGATAAACTTTCTATTCACTTGTGAGTTCTCGCATAAATGTAGAACTGAATCAAAATTGAACCAAACACACGGCATAAACACTTTACTGTGATTCAGTCTTTTGAGAGACAACCACATCCCCATTTGAAAGGTTACTGTGGAAAAAGACAAGCACTGAAGTAGCGCAAACAGCTGGTCTTTTTTTAAAATGGTTAGATCCCATAATTTTGGTGATTTTTTGTAAAAAAAAATAAGATGTATAAGCTATGTTGGATCAATGCTTGACAGCTATCTTGGCTTCAAAAACAGATCTATCCAGTATGTTGTTCCCCCATTCCTAGAGTCTTCTATGTTCTGCTATAAATATGGCGTGACTGGCTATGAGTTTTTAAAAATTTATAGTAAATATTGTTAATGCAATATTGTTAATGCATGTATGCCATGTTTATAAAGAAATAACTTGAACTTGAAAAATATCAAACTTATCTTTTAAAAAAATGATATGATTATGAATTTTGGGACAGGAACAAAATATTTAATTATAGAAAAGAGAAACCAACAGAGAAAAGTAACTGTATATAATAGATTACTTCATGAGGGGTGTAAATGTTAGAAACGTTTTGAGGAGAAACATTCAATAAAATACAAAGGAGACTCTCATAGCATGTGTATGACGTATGAAAGTCAAAGGCGCTTGATAGGACACGACACTACATTCACTAAACATGACAGGAGGTCACAGTAACTTCACTTTTTTTAAAGGAATAATTTATTTATTAAAAATTATCTGTTTTGCTTCAACCAAAAATATATGAGATAGTATAGCTTAAATAAAAGTGGTATCTTGCTTTCAACAAATACTTTTTTTAGAATTGGTTTTTATTGTTATACAAATACACTTGCTTGACACTTAACAAAAACATTTAGGGGATGTTTGTTTAAATAATTTTAAATCTAAAGCATTTCTTAGCTTGGAGTCAACTTTTAAATCATTTTAAAAGAAACAAGTTTTTAGCAGGGGTATTAATAGACTTTACCTGTCGTAATTAGGTGACCTCATTAATTGATTAGTGACACACCTGAACTCCGCCCCTTTAGGGTATAAGAAGCCATCCAGTGGACCTGCTCTGTCAAAGCTGATTTTACTTTATATAGACAACATCTTTGCATCCTATGAACAATTACATTCCAAATTTAACATTCCAGCTACACATTTCTTTCACTATCTTCAAATCAGGAACTTTGTTAAACAGAACCTTCCAGATTTTCCTCATCTTGCACCCTCATCCATGCTGGAAAAAATATTGCTCAATCTCAAGGACTTAGACTCCATCTCTACAATATATAAAATCATTTTACAATCCCTCCCTTTCAAAGATCCAAGAAGACACTGGGAAAAAGATCTCTCAATTAATATATCAGAAAAGGAGTGGAAAGTAGCAATGCAGAGAATTCACTCGAGCTCCATATGCGTAAAGCATACAATTATACAACTATAATTATATATCGAGCACATCTGTCTCGACTAAAACTCTCCAAAATGTTCCCAGGGCATGATCCAACCTGCAAACACTGTAACCAAGTCCCAGCCTTACTGGGTCACATGTTCTGGGCCTGCACCAAATTAACATCATTCTGGACAAAAAATTTTAATTACCTTTCAGACAGCCTTGGACTCACAATCCCTCCTAACCCATTAACAGCTGTGTTTGGTGTTCTTCCAGATGGGTTTAAAGTGGAGAAAGACAAACAAACTGTGATTGCATTCACTACACTCTTGGCACACAGACTTATTCTCATAAACTGGAAGAACCCAAACTTTCCTCTTTCAAGTCAGTGGGAAACCGATGTGTTATACTATTAGAAATTGGAAAAAATCAAATACTCAGAGGATCCGTACAGACTTTTTTCAAAACATGGCAGGATCTAGTCAGTAATATTTTATGTGAATTAAAATATGTGAAATAAATTATGTGAATTTCCCCTTGGGATTAATAAAGTATCTATCTATCTATCTATCTGTCTATCTATATTTTAAAAGCACAGAGAATTTATTAATTTTGGTATTTTTACAAGCCTTAAATTTAATGCCGTTTGGCTTGCTCTCTCTCTCTCAGGGGTGGGGATCGATTAGTTCTTAACTCAATTTTTCTTTTTGTAAAAACTTGATTGCTTTGTATGGATTGTAATAAAATTAATAAAAAAATACAAAAAAAAGGTGATTTTACTAAGAGAGGGTTAGAACCTTTAGAAAATAAACTTACGTGCATCCGCAACTGCAAAAAAAAAAAAAAAGTTGTATAAGGATGTTTTTGTTTTTAAAATTTATATTTGGATTATGTTTCCTGTTATTTTAATAATATGTAGAAAGATTAGTCAAAAAAAAAAAGAAATTCTGTTTTTCAGTGCTAGTGTTTTAATTTAACTAACCAGTGTTTTTGTACTTGAAAAATGAGGTTAAAACTAGTAATTGTTTTAGGGAAAGCATTTTTATTCACTCAAACATGATAAAAAAGGATAAGAATAGCTTTGGCTAATAAAAAGGAAGTGTGCATATGTACAATATACTTAGAAATATGTGGCATGTGCTTGTTTTTATGCAGTTCTGAATTTAAATGGTTAGCTACTAGGAAATGGTGTTATTTCTCCTTTAAGCTTTTAATGGTGTTAAAAAAATGTAAGGGGTTTTTATTAAAGAAGTTAAGTTTTATAAATGGCTACAGTTTTACAGAATTAAAGTGATTAATATAGAAGAATGGGATTTCTTCAAACTACTTCTTAAATCAGCAATTGCTCATCGTATAGCTTTGTTGTTAATAGAATGCAAATCTAAAAACTTTATTTTTCCTACCATATTAAAAATTTGGAACATTGTGAGTAAAAGAAAGAAGATTTTTAAAAAGAACTGCAGCATAATTTAACCTCCTTAGCGTTCAACCCGAGCATCACTTGGGCTGTAAAAACCCAAGAGCTGAAAGTGTTGGTCCTGAGTGTCACTTGGCCAACAGTGTGGACTTCGCTTGTGTAAGACCCGAAGATTACTCGGGCTGTAAAAGTGCCAACCGCATTAGTGCAGAGTGGTAATCAGGCAACGGTGTAGATGTGGCTTTTCCTTGCCTCACAATGGGGTCTCATAAGAAATGTCTCTCTCTTCAGAAGTGATGTCGAGGTGAATCAGTCCTCCAGCAATGAAACTGAGACAGCACGTGGTTCTGGGAATTATTATTACACTATTGAATTTGTACTTTTAATGCTTTACATGTTTTACAGTCGAAAGATGAGATTTAACAAAAATGTCATTTTTCAAGGCAAAAATTACAAAGCAGTTTTTTTTGAGAAAAGTTGCAGACTGGTAATTTGCATTGAGTAAAGCAACAGTCTGGTTAGAAGAATTTCACATAAGTGAAGAAGATCTGTGTACAATGGCCTTATTGCTAGCCAACAGTGTTAAAGGGGGAATAAAACAACAAGTGGCACCTGGCAGGCTGAACGTGACCATGACAATTCATTTTGGGTTATTTTGTATAGTGCTCGACTCTTTCTTTTGTTGCTTTATCAGAATAAACTTATTTTTAGCCTTGCTGATTTTTTTTTTTTTTGATTTTTTTATTTCCTTATCCTCAAAGTCTGCTTTCCTCAAGATGTAAGTCTTTGTTTCAGTGTACATTTGTGTATCTCAAATTTGACCATGTTGTGATCACTGATGATTAAAGCCTTAGTAACTTCTGTTCTTGTTACTCTGTCTTTATGATTTGAAAATAAGAGATCTCCATGTTGGGCTTGAGGCACACTGGGTGTAAAAAGGGTAATTTGCCATCGGCACCATTTTGGTTTCCTCGTTTGTATTTTCAACCCGGGCTTCAGTGTTTAGAATGTTCAAATCGCACATGATCTCTACTCCTCTTTTGTTGCACATCTGTCTTATTTCATTAAGTAATACGTTATTATCTAACATTTTAGAATTTGATTTTTTTTTCTTCCCCACCAATGATTCTAATGTGTTTCTTCTAAATTTTTCTGCAAAGGATATGCACTTGTCTTTTCATACATAGACTCAAATAATTATTTATACTAGATAATATAACTTTTTTTTTAATCTGAGGAATGAGTACTTCCCTTTTCTGCCTCTTATTCTTGAAATCTTGGCTTGAAGACAGTTTTCTCAGACTTTTGAAGAAAGCTGTTCTTGTTAGTTAGTACAATCTTATCTTCTGAAGAGATGCTGTGGTGTCTTGTTCCTCGTCTGACTACCTGAGTCCACATTTGATCTGTTGTAGTCTGTTTGCTGTTATCCTCAATTTGAACAGAAGTATCTAAACTTTTTGGTTTGCACAGGTGTTGCTGTTTTTCAAGAGTAGAAACCTTTGTGGTGAGGTTTGCTATTTTCGTGCAGTTAACACATACAGTATGTAGTCCAATAGGGTGGGATCTTCAATAACAGTCCACATATTACATGTAATGTAGGTGATGGGCTTGAGGACCATTTTTATAGTTATTTACAAATTTCTTTTCTAATCTTTTACAGTATGTATTGTTATTATTTGGATTCAACAGTAATGTGTAAAATTTCTTTGCACTTTTTGCAAGTTGTTTCTCTGCAGCTCCTTAACGTCTCTGCTAGAACTGCAGTGCTAACTGCCAAAGATTAACAGGCAGTCAGCGCTACCTTCTGCTAGTCCTCAAATGAAGAACCTTTCATGAGCCCCTGAATTGACCTACAACTGTCCTTAATCAAGCAGCAGTACTTGTAGAAAAACAAACTAAAAACTCCACTAATAGCAACTGAAAACAAATTCAAACAATCGTTCCTCAACTTACTCTGTCTTGTTTCTTCCCAGCGTATCTTCTTACAAACCTGAGAAGCCTTCATGCCTTAGCAGTGATCATCAATGATCTGATGGATTCCCCTTTGTGTTTGCTACTCGGTCCACATCATTAGCAATTTGTGCTTTTTTCCAGCCGTGAGTGTACATGAACGTGTGAAACCAGCACCACAAACACCTTCACTTACCGACGTGCGTAATAATGTAGCTAAAGTGTAGCACCTCATTCCCCCTAATACAGTGCCTTATGGAGAGCATCAGCCCTACTACAGGACCCTCGGCAACTCAGGCACATATTAAAGATGAAGTAAAAGCAAAGCAGCCACACAAGTTCTTTGCTACCACAACAAAATTAAAGCAATTAACACAAACCCTTCAATGGAGTGTACATGAAATGATGTGTTCAGATTCAGCCCTACAGCATCACGTGGGTCTGGGATATGGACAAGCACTTGGAAATCCTTCAGTTTCCTTTTGGTGATGCCTGGTCTCTGGCTGATCACGAAGGGGAATGCGTTGCCGTCAATGATGTCACGCAGACCTTGTGAGACGTACAGCAGCTACTGGGGTATCTAGAGAGGGGCACAATGGCCCCCTGGCAAAGGTCAAATGGACTTGACTCTGAAGTTCTCTCCTCTGCTGCTGATAGATGCTTCACCTATAGATTTAAGTAGACACTCGCACATATATGCATAATGAATGTGTATGGCTGGGGTTATTAAATTTTATTTGATTTGTTCCATGTCACTGCGCTGCTCTCATCTGTGGCAGTGTGCTGAAGGGCAGTTACTACTAACCTGGCAAGCAAAGTATCCGTTCTGGCTCTCCTCATCCAGCGGGCTGTTCTGGTTTCATCCTCTAAACCTCCATCTTTCTGACTGTCTACTGATGTCCAACTTGTTGATGGATTTGGCAGAGTGTGTGTAATCAGTCCAGGCGTGTCACTTGTGTCTGTAAGTGGGGCCCTTGTGAGTCTTCTGTATTATTGGGTGCTTCCATCCTAAAGAGTAACCAGCTTGTCACCCATACCCCTCAGCTAAGACAGAAGACCTCACAGGAACTTAATGAATGTTTCTTTTTATTTAGTTTCTCAAAAGAACAAAGTTTAAAATGAAAAGAACATTAATAATTCTGAAAACTTACAGGTGGCTCCAACCTACAAAGAACAAATGAGAGAGGACATGAATCATTAGACGTGCTACTTGCAGCACATTCTGCCTTTTAATCCCTGCTCTGTCACACACACACATGGTCACCTCCCTTTAGATCTGGGGTCTTTGTGTCACTGCAGATATGTGTTGTTAGGTAAGATTTGGATACTGTGTGTTTCACCACTGGATTTACTGATTTGAACCTCATTGTGTCTCATCCAATAAGAAGTGAAGCAAAGTGGGCAAACGGGGAGCATTTTGACCACAGAGCCAAGATGTCCCAGGCATCCCAGCCTGCCCAGTCACTCTCTGTATGGACTTTACATGTTTGGTTGTTTGCACTCTCCTTAGCTTTTTAAGTCTTGCTCTTGAAACCTGAGTCTTTGCCCTTTCTTCTGTCAACTTAATGCCCTGTTTGATGTGAACTCACAAAACAGAAACCTGAAAATGCAGGGAATGCAGAGATTTGAGCGAGATTATTATACAGTTACTGAATGTATTAAACATCTTGGAAGAATTTGTCCTTGTATGCTCCGGATAATGTTTCTTGTTGTTTCCATAATACCTGTTTGTTGCCTGCTATCCTGATGTGTTTTCATGTGTGGACATGTGTGTACATCACGACATGTAGGGCTGTGCACAACAGTAAAGGCTGGTGGGTTAGCAGGTCTACTTGGGGCTAATGAGGGAAAATGTCAAAGCTTTAGGATCAGATACCCCTACAATGTCCAAAAATTAAGACATACAATCGTAACAAAGACCTGGTGTGTTTTATGAATCTGCGAACAGCTTTTCTGGCGCATATCTACACTGTGCTGAGGGTTGATGTTTAACTCTTGACTTCTGAGGAGACTGCAGATGACTAGGAAGCTTCAAGCCAAAAACTTTAATGGTTGTAGAGATTTTATTACCCTTCATAGAAGTCCTGGTCAACTCCGTTGAGTGTGACAGCAGTGTTAGGAAAGACCAGAAGGACATGCCACGCGGACAAAGAGACGCTCAGTGTGGAAATGAGCCAAATGAGTGCAGGGCAAAGTCGAAACAAACTGTGCTGATTCAGGCCATTGCAATATAAGCACCTTTAGTTTGGGGAGATCAAATAACGTAAGATAAGACTTTTAGACCATTACTTAGAGTTAAATGTGTGCGTTTTCAGCTACGTAGTGAGGATTATTTATGCATTCATACTCTAAACAGCTTTAAAAAAAAATAAAGGTTTGAGTTAAGGCCAACGTATAACAACCCAAGATTTTGTTTCAGATTTGTTTAAGCAGACAGGAAAATCTTGAATCTTTTTTTGCATTCATTTTGTAATTTAAAATTTTATAATTGCATTTTGCTAAGAACTCGCTATAGCACTTTGTGTCTGCACTCGGTGAAGAGCACAAGACAAACAAACTGATTGGAACTGAACTTTGAAATGAGCTCCAGCAAATGACACTGAGAATTACACACATACATGGAGTGATTTCTTAGTGGTTACTTGACTTCACTTGATGGATATTTTATGGAGTTAAGTTGGCAGCCTTGATGGGCTGAGTAGATTGTTCTTGTCATAAGTGCTCAAATGTACCATTTCAGTTTGGTGTGCATTGGTGTGACTGCTTTAATTCTAAAAAGAGACTTTATTAGGAGACTGTTTCACTCCTTACCTTACTTATTTCCTACTTTTTGTTGGAGGATTCTCTAATTGTTAAAATTTTCCACATATTGTTCATTTTCAGTTATTTGATGCAACAGTTTTCATCTTTGTGTTAAAACACTGGTTTCAAATTTGATTAACTCGCTGAGAAATTACAAAAGATCATAATATCGCTCGATGATTCGATTCCTCATTCTTAATTGCTGTATGACTCCCCAGACCTAAAGAAAACCAAAAAACAAAGAGGGGAGTGGATTAGAATGCCAAAGTGCCATCACAAGTAAAAGCTGATGTTTCCAATAATTTGTGAGAAGACCCCACCTAATGACCTGCCTTCATTCAGTGGGCCATTGTGCTTATTTTAGTAGAACAACTAATTAAAATAACAGAGAAAAGTACAACATACCATTCTAATACCAGTTTGGTCTAGTTTAGGGTCCCAGGAGCCAAGGCCCGTCCTGACAGCAGCCCACCTCAGGTCCCACTTACACAAACTGGGTTCATTTGGCCTATTTAACTGAAGATTCCCATTCTTAATACAGGAGAAGAACACACTGGGGGGCATTAAGACAAAACTGGGACACAAGAAGATGGAGTACTTGAACAAATTACAAGGGTCTTGATATGTAAATGAACCAAATCCTAGTAAGAGACACACACTGGATGAGCTGTGCATCTCCAGGGTTTAAACTGCTCCATGGCGACTTTGGGTGATGTTGCTTTATCAGATCATTTGAGTGTTTTATTTATTTATTTGACTGCTGGTGTTAATATTCACGAAGAGGCACCTCAGTCACATCAGTGCTGGATTTTATCCAGTCCTTTTTTTCTTTAATGTCTGGCGTTCCTTTAGCTTTTCCTAATAGTCTTGTTCAGGGGTCGGCAAACTTTTTAAACTTTGCGTCGGTAAAAAATATTCTCTTACCTTGGAAAGCCAGCCACTTTCTCTTTCTCTCTCTCTTTCTCACCCTTAATGAGATGTGTGCTTGCTTTTTACTAACCAAGTGGCTGCATTTTCTTATTATGCACCATGGAGATAGAATAGTTTGTGGAAAGATGTAATATTAGATTATTTTATATCCTTTGATGAGTTTAAGGGTATCCTAAAGAATATCGTGAAGGAGACATGTAGTTGTTTCTCATAAGAGGTCAGTGTGTTTATGTACAGTATCTATCTAATTTTGGAGATTGTATATTGTATACAGTATGCTGCATGTTACTTTATATCCTATGAAGAACAAAAACCTTGGACAACGTTTTCCCTCGCCCGGACATGGGTCACCTGGGCCTTCCTCTGGAGCCAGGCTTGGAGTTGGGGCTCGATGGCGAGTGCCTGGTGGCTGGGCCTGCACCAATGGGGCTCGGCCGGGCACAGCCCGAAGAGGCAACGTAGGTCCCCCTTTCCATGGGCTCACCACCTGTAGGAGGGGCCAAGGAGGTCAGGTGCAGTGTGAGTTGGGTGGTGGCCAACCTTGGTGGTCTGCTCCTCGGCTACAGAAGCTGGCTCTTGGGACGTGGAATGTCACCTCTCTGAAGGGGAAGGAGCCTGAGCTAGTGCATGAGGTCGAGAGGTTCCGGCTAGATATAGTCGGACTCACCTCTACGCACAGCTTGGACTCTGGAATCAATCTCCTTGAGAGGAGCTGGACTCTCTACCACTCTGGAGATGCCCCCGATGAGAGGCGCCGAGTGGGTGTGGGCATAATTATTGCCCCCCAACTTGGAGCCTGTTCATTGGGGTTTACCCCAGTGGATGAGAGGGTGGCCTCCCTCTGCCTTCGGGTGGGGGGACGGGTCCTAACTGTTGTTTGTGCGGATGTGCCGAACAGCAGTCTGGAGTACCCACCCTTTTTGGAGTCCCTGGAGGGGGTGCTAGAGGGCATACCTTCTGGGGACTCCCTCATACTACTGGGAGACTTCAATGCTCACGGTGGCAATGACAGTGAGACCTGGAAGGGTGTGATTGGGAGGAGTGGCCAACCACCCCAGATCTGAACCCGAGCTGTGTTTTGGTATTGGACTTATATGCTCATCACGGATTGTCTATAACGAACACCATGTTCAAGCATAGGGGTGTTCATATGTGCACCTGGCACCAGAACACCCTAGGCTTCGGTTCGATGATCGACTTTGTGGTCGTGTTGTCCGTCACTTGTGGCCACATGTCTTGGACACTCGGGTGAAGAGAGGGGCGGAGCTGTCAACTGATCACCACCTGGTGGTGAGTTGGCTTCGATGGTGGGGGTGGATGCTGGTCAGGCCTGGTAGGCCCAAACGTTTTGTGAGGGTCTGCTGGCAACGTCTGGCAGAGTTCCCTGTCAGAAGTATCTAGCTTCAACTCCTACCTCTAGCAGAACTTCGACCACGTCCCGAGGGAGGTCGGGGACATCGAGTCCGAATGAGCCATGTTCCGTGCCTCTATTGTTGTGGCTGACCGGAGCGGTGGCCGTAAGGCGGTCGGTACCTGTCGTGGCGGCAATTCCCAAACCCGTTGGTGGACACCGGTGGTGAGGGATGCCGTCAAGCTGAAGGAGTCCTATCGGACCCTTTTGTCCTTTGGGACTCTAGAGTCAGCTAATACAGTAGGTACCAGCAGTCCAAGCGGAATGTGGCTTTGGTGGTTGCTGAGGCATGGGAAGAGTTTAGGGAGACCATGGAAAACGACTTTCGGACAGCTTCGAGGAGATTCTGGTCCTCCGTCCGGCGTCTCAGGAAGGGGAAGCAGTGCAGTGTCAGCACTATATGGTGGGGATGGTGCGCTGCTGACCTTGACTCTCGGGACGTTGTGGGTTGGTGGGGGGAGGGAATACTTTGAAAGACCTCCTCAATCCCACTAATATGCCTTCCAATGAGGAAGCAGAGCCTGGGGACTCGGAGGTGGGCTCCCCCGTCTCTGGGACTAAGGTCACTGAAGTGGTCAAAAAACTCCTTGGTGGCAGGGCCCCGGGGGTGGATGAGATATGCCCGGAGTTCCTCAAGGCTCTGGGTGTTGTAGGACTGTCTTGGTTGACACATCTCTGCAACATTGCATGGACATCGGGGACAGTGCCTCTGCATTGGCAGACCGAGGTGGTGGTCCCCCTCTTTAAGAAGGGGGACTGGAGATCTTAGATCCTCAAATGAGTGTCTCCTTAGAATTCCAAAAGCTAAACTTAAAAGAAGTGGTGAGGCGGCCTTCTGCTGCTATGCACCTAAAATCTGGAATAGCCTGCCAATAGGAATTCGCCAGGCTAATACAGTGGAGCACTTTAAAACTCTGCTGAAAACACATTACTTTAACATGGCCTTTTCATAACTTCACTTTATCTTAATCCTGATACTCTGTATGTTCAATTCATTATAATAACTATTCATGGTGGCACTAAAATCCGTACTGACCCCTACTCTCTCTTCTGTTTCTTTTTCCGGTTTTTCTGTGGTGGCGGCCTGCGCCACCACCAACTTACTCAAAGCACCATGATGTCCCAGCATTGATGGACTAAAAGCCAGAAGTCCACGTGATCATCATCAAGTCCTTCCGTGAAAACCATAAATACAAAGAGGACTGTTTCATTTATGTTAGGTAGATTGCCCAGAGGGGACTGGGCGGTCTCATGGCCTGGAATCCCTGCAGATTTTATTTTTTTTCTCCGGCCGTCTGGAGTTTTTTTTTTGTTTTTTCTGTCCCCCCTGGCCATTGGACCTTACACTTATTCTATGTTAATTAATGTTGACTTATTTTATTTTCTTAATGTGTCTCTTATTTTTCTATTCTTCATTATGTAAAGCACTTTGAGCTACATTTTTTTGTATGAAAATGTGCTATATAAATAAATGTTGTTGTTGTTGTTGTTGGAGAGTGTGTTCCAACTACAGAGGGATCACACTCCTCAGCCTCCCTGGAAAAGTCTATTCGGGGGTCCTGGAGAGGAGGTTCCATCAGATAGTCGAACCTCGGATTCAGGAGGAACAGTGTGGTTTTCGTCCTGGTCGCGGAAGAGTGGACCAGCTCTTCACCCTTAGCAGGGTCCTAGAGGGTGCATGGGAGTTTGCCCAACTAGTCTACATGTGTTTTGTAGACTTGGAAAAGGCGTTCGACCGTGTCCCTTGGGGAACCCTGTGGGGGGGTGCTCCGGGAGTATGGGGTACTGGACCCCCTGATAAGAGCTGTTCGGTCCCTGTACAACGGGTGTCAGAGCTTGGTCCGCATTGCCGGCAGTAAGTCAAACCCGTTTCCAGTGAGAGTTGGACTCCGCCATGGCTGCCCTTTGTCACCGATTCTGTTCATAACTTTTATGGACAGAATTTCTAGGTGCAGCCAGGGTGTTGAGGGGGTCCAGTTTGGTGGGCTCAGGATTGGGTCACTGCTTTTTGCAGATGATGTTGTCCTGTTTGCTTAATCAGACCGTGATCTTTAGCTCTCTCTGAATCGGTTCGCAGCTGAGTGTGAAGCGGCTGGGATGGGATCAGCACCTCCTAATCCGAGACCATGGTCCTTAGCCAGAAAAGGGTGGAGTACCCTCTCAGGGTTGGGAGCGAGATCCTGCCCCAAGTGAAGGAGTTCAACTATCTCGCGGTCTTGTTCACGAGTGAGGGAAGAATGGAGCAGGAGATCAACAGACGTATCGGTGCAGCGTCTGCAGTGATGCGGGCTCTGCATCGGTCTGTCGTGGTGAAAAAGGAGATGAGCCATAAGGCAAAGCTCTCAATTTACCAATCGATCTACGTTCCTACCATTACCTATGGTCATGAGCTATGGGTAGTGACCGAAAGAACGAGATCGCGAATACAAGCGGCTGAAATGAGTTTCCTCCGCAGGGTGTCTGGGCTTTCCCTTAAAGATAGGATGAGAAACTTAGTCATCCGGGATGGGCTCAGAGTAGAGCCGCTGCTCCTCCGCATCGAGAGGAGTCAGATGAGGTTGCTCGGGCATCTGATCAGGATGCCTCCTGGACGCCTCCCTGGTGAGGTGTTCCGGGCATGTCCAACCAGGAGGAGGCCCCAGGGAAGACCCAGGACATGCTGGAGGGACTATGTCTCCTAGCTGACCTGGGAACGCCTTGGAATTCTCCCGGAAGAGCTAGAAGTGGCCGGGAAGAGGGAAGTCTGGGTATCTCTGCTCAAGCTGCTGCCCCTGCGACCCGACCTCGGATAAGCAGAAGAGGATGGATGGATGGATGGATGAATATTAATCCTTACATTTTGTTACGCATTTGCCTCTGTTATGCACCAATGTTAATACCCCAATTTACATAAAAAAATTTGTTTTGCTTTGCCTTAAAGGAAAAAGGAAGTGTGGGTATCTCAGATCCATCATGGAGTAAAGAGCATATTGAGATTCCTTCCTTCTCTGTAGTTATTATTTGCTGGAATTGGAAGCAACACAACAAAAGGTGGTGATCAGGAAGTCTCAATTCATACTCTGTGGTAATAATTGCAAAGGAGCAACGAATATTACTCAATTAATAATACGAAGCGAAATCAAAAAAATTAAGGCGTGCTGTTTTTTGCCAAGAAGGAAGCGTAGCAAGCACAAGGAAGCAGTTGTCAGTACCAGTAATAGCAATAGAAGAATATTCAGGTGTAAACTCACTTATTGTGAAGCAATAGTGGCGGTGATTCTGTTGCAAGTTCAAGATGGCTGCTGTTATCGTAATATTAGGACCTTTTGCTGAGAACGTGTAGCAGTGGAGCTCGTATATGGAATGTTTCAAGTGCTTTGTTAAAGCAAATGATATTACAGATGAAAAACTAGTTCCTAAATTTTTCAGTGTTATGGGAGCAAAAACATTCTACTTACTGAGTAGTCTTGTCCCACCAGATCAGCCTGGAGAGAAATCACATTTGCAGATTGTTGGAGTTTTGACTGCACATTTTTCACCAAAGCCTTTAGATAGATAGATAGATAGATACTTTATTAATCCCGAGGGAAAATTCACAAACTTGAATAAGCGAGTCTCAGTGTGTAAAAATCCATGTCAAGTAGTAAAAGTAGTATAAAAGTGTCCAGGGGGCGATTCCACATAAAAGAAAGTGGCAGAAGTGATCAGTGAAATAGAGAATAATAGAGAAAAAAGGTAAATAGATAAAGTCATACACGGAGCTGCTGGAATGGCTGCCACTCGCGGAGACGCTGGATGTAGGAATGGAGAAAAGGAAAAATTGTAGTAATTGCTGAACAGTTTAGAGTCCACAAGCAAAATAAGGAAAAAAGGGAATGAGTGAAGATGTTCATGACAGCACTAAAGAGATGATCTGAACGCTGTGAATTCAAAGAGGTATTCAATGACACAATCTGAGATAGACTGGTATGTGGACTGAGATGTGAGACCCTAAAAAAATGGCTTCTGACAGAAAGTGGCCTAACCCTTGAAAAGTGTGTCAGTGGAAATGGCAGCTAAGGAGGCTCAGCAGCTGTGCATATCTGAGCAACTTCATCAATTAAAGATAAAGAGCAAGGAGGCTTGTAGAGGGTCCTGCTGTCATTGTGACAAAACAAGGTCATTTAGCTCCAGACTGCCAGTTTAAAGACTGGGACTGCAGGAATTGTGGCAAAAAGGGTCATGACATGGAAATGCAAGAAAGGTATAGAGAGAAATTATTGACATAGCAGCAAAAAGACAGCATTTAGAAAAAAGAAAAAAGACGTTCATTCACTTCAAGAAGCTTCAAGAATTAGAAACAGCAGTGGAAAGGGACACCTCTGAAGATGAAGTGTTTGGGAATATTTTGAGTCTTGAAAGTGACTCACAGGAATACCAGGAATCTCCATTATTGGAAGGACAAGAAGTATGCATGGAGGTGGACAGAGGGGCAACTGTTTCTCTCGTGTCAGATGAGATGTACTGTAAACTCCCGTGACACCTTCCAGTATGAAAGCTAATATAGCGCTAAGAACAGGTGAACCTGTGAATATGAGAGACCTGATAAACGTGACAGGAAGCCACTTTAGCACTTTATGTAGTCAAAGTAGATTACCTGTCATTATTGGGGAGATGATGGTGAAATAAAATCACATGTGTGTATGCTGCTCATAGGGGAAACAAAATTGGATGCAGTCCTTAAGTGACATGCTGAGTTGTTTTGTGGTGAGCTGGGGAGTGTGAAGGGCACCACTGCCAGACTTACCACTACAACTGACAGTCAACCAAAACTTCTGAAGGTCCAGCCAACTCCTTATGATATTTGACCAAACATTGAAGCTGAATTGGATTCCTTAATTAAGTCTGGTGTTCTGGAACCCATGAGTGTAAGTGAATGGGCTTCTCCTATTGTACCCGTGATAAAAAAAAGGATCAGTTTGTGTATGTAGAACAGTACCCACTTCTGCAAATAGATTGCTCTGTTTGCAGGCCTTGCTGGTGGACATACATTCATCAAAATAGGCCTGTTCCTGGCATATCTCCAAATACATATCGAGCTAAAGTCTAGAGAATTGTTAAACTATTGTGAGTCCTATGGGCCTCTTCTGTTAGTGCTGTCTATCATTTGGAATCCCCTCGGCTCCAGCTCTATTCCAAAGAGCAATTGACCAAATTTTAAGTGGACTTCCAAGGGTCCAGTGTTATTTGGATGACATCCTTGTGACTGGAAGGGATGAAGAAGAACACGTTTGACACTTGGATACCACCGTTCAGTGCTTAAAAGAAAATGGCTTGAAGGTTTGTAAGGATAAATATGAGTTTTTAAAGTCTTCTACAGAATATTACAACACATGTAAATGACTCTTGTGGACTTTACAAGATTGTGTTGACACGTCTGCTCCTCAGGATGTAAGCCAATTACATTTGTTTCTGGGACTTCTCAACTATTATGGAAAATTAATTCCAAATGTGGCAACCCTTTCAAAGCCATTGCATCAGTTATTATGTCAAAACAAATCTTATAAGTATACTGAAGAATGTGAACAAACTTTAACCAAAGCTAAGAACGCTAAGCTAAGGTACCTGTTTGGAAAACAATTTCCCCTTCTTACCGATCATTGACCCCTTACTACCATCTTTGGGCCTTATGCTGGTACACCATCTCTAGCATTTAGCTGAATGCAAAGATTGGAATTGCTGTTATCTGCCCATACCTATGATATTAAACATCATAAGTATGAATTGCATTCCAATGCAGATGGTCTCTCACATTTACCTCTGCCAGTTACCTGTTCAGAGAGACCACAGACAGATATTTTTTTTTTATTTTAAGCAAACAGACGAGACACCTGTGACCTCAAGTCAAGTAAATCGATTCACTCAGAATGATCCAATACTGGCTAAAGTAATGGACAGGGTTCTTGATGGCAAAAGCCTTAGCACCTCACTGGAACTGAAACCCTACCTTTCTACAAAAGGTGAACTGTCAATGCAGGCCGGTGGTCTTCTTTGGGTTCACAGTGTCCTCATCCCTCAACCACTGAGAAAACCTTTGATCCAACATCTTCATGCAAGTAATAATGGTATTGTCCACATGAAGGAGATTGTGAGGAGTTATTTTTGTTCCCCAGGATTAGATAAACATATTGAGGAGAGGGCCAAGGCATGTAATTCTTGTCGGAAGATTAGAAATGCCCCAGAGCTGGCACCGCTTCACACACGGGACTGGCCTGAAAAGGCTTGGCAGTGTATCCATTGTGAGCAGGGGGGCTGAACGCACCCCTAGAAGACATGGATGCTCCTAATAAAACCCCTCTTAAAAACACTGATAGACTACCTTCACATTGCTCCCTTACTTGCTGAGCTTACTTGTGGTTGCTCTGTCGCATGATATGTTTCTTGTGCGGCGGTATGTATACTTAAAAGCCTGAACAGCACCTGTCCTTTTGGCTGATTAATTTGTTTCTCTCTCTTCCCCCAGATACCCTCTGCTCCTGTTGGGGGTCCCGCTCCCGTTGTGCTCCCCTATAATGTTTGTCTATTCTTTAATTAAGAACTAACTGAATACTGAGCTTGTTTAATGAAAGAGACATGTTTGTTTGAAGTGTTTGAATGAAGTTCTTGTCTCTACAATCTCCTGTGTTTCTGTGCAATTCTGTGACCCAAGCCTGACAAGTGGTACCAAGAGGAGGAAACTCGCTAAAGACAGAGTTGTTATCTTTGATTGAACGAAACACTGATGGTTTTTCAGACTTGCTGGGTGTGACTAGCCTTGCCGAACATAAAATTACTACTGAACCCGGTGTTAGGGTGCAGATGCGCCCGTTTCAGATCCCGGAAGTGTGACAGAATATTGTGCATGAGGAAGTCAAACAAATGCTGGCATTAGGTGTAATTCGTGAAAGTAAAAGTTACTGGTGCAGTCTGGTCGTATTAGTCCCAAAACAAGATGGTTCAGTTCACTTCTGTATCGATTTCAGGCGCTTGAATAAGGTCTCTAAATATGATGCTTATCCAATGTCCCGTGTTAACGAGCTGTTGGAAAAACTGGGTCAGGCATCCTATATCTCCACGCTAGATCTCATGAAAGGTTACTGGCAGGTGCCTCTTGAGGCTGGCAGTTGTGAGAAAACAGCATTTGCGACTCCTGATAGACTTTATGAATTTACTAGACTCCTGTTTGGTCTTCATAGCGCCTCTAACTTTCCAGCATATGATGGATCAGATCTTGCATCCTCATTCCGAATATTCTGGGTCATACCTTGATGATGTCATGATTTTCAGCAATGATTGGCAAACGCATTTAGAATGTCTTCAGTCTGTCCTTGATAGCTTGAGACAGGCTGGCTTGACAGCTAACCTACAGTCTATAGGGGTGCACTTCACAAGGATTTTAACTTGGACTTGGATATGTTTGCATGATGCGACACTAGTGGCACATTAGGCACATGTCTACTTAAGGCCTGATGGATGCTGTGTGCGCCCCGCCCCGTCAGAAAGGCAAGCATCTCCATAGCCACCTGCCATAATTAAAGTAAAATGTGCGCCCACCACAATTTGTGAAAGAGAATCATAATGCAGAATTGGCTGTAAAATTTGATCCCCGATATAAAAGGTACTTCCTACCTACAATATAGGGGTCGTCTTCAGACTCAGTCAGGTGGAGAGTATGGTATGTATAGCGATTTCTTTCAGTATACCAAACAGCGGCTTGTGCCTTACTTGTATAAATTTCCTTTTGTCTGGAAGTGTAGATATCTCCTACTTATTGTATTGTTTTGGTGGAGGTATTTATATAGATTTTGGGTTTATGCTGCACTTTTTGCTTTTCTTGTATATAGTGTATATACTCGTGTTTAAGTTTTTCTGCGGACTTTACAGTATAATTTCTGGTATTTTATAATGTCGGTTGTATAAATCGATATTGATCGATTATGATATGCTAACGCCCACCTGAGAGAGTAACTACAGAGCACACACCCTTTTTTTTCTATGTATTGTGCCTACATGACCACACGGTAATACCTAAACTATACACCTTTATCATAAGAGCATCCCTTATCTACGATGGAGCGTTCAATCAGAAGAAAATATGAAGCTGGTTTTAAATTAAAAGTCATTGAAGTGACGAAATAATTTGGTAACTGCGCTGCTGCAACAAAATTCGATGCGCCTGAGAAACTGATATGAGATTGGAGGAGGAAAGAAGATGTAAAAAAAAATTAAGCGTTGTATTTTTGAACGGGCGTGTAAGTTGGGGTCTGATTTTATGATCGATTTTACAGGTTTCAAGACACGACTTATACGCGAGTGTACACGGTACACTGTTTTTTTTCCTTTTTTTTGTAAAATATTTTGTGGAATCATGGGACTGTGTTTTGTGTAGTCTCTTCCTGAGCACATTTTCTTTATTTAGGAAGAATACTGTTTTTGTGCACATACAATTTTTTGTCTTTGATTATTTTTAATTTTTGGGATTGGTAATTTACTGTAAATATTTTTCACTATTTTTGATCGGCACATCACCCTTTTTTTGTTAGTGTCTCCATGTCTGCCATCTCTCAATTCTGATCTTCGTTAGTCCTGACCTACAAGACACCTAACTGTGTAGTCTGGTGCCAACTTTGCTAATACATGTGGTGTCACAGAGCCGTATTGATAGCCTTATTTGTTGCAAAGGTGGAGTTATGAGTAATAATGAGAAGATTTAAACCTCTCTGTTTTAAAAAGGAAAAACTAGGATTGAAGATCCTCAGTCAAAGGCCCCTAAGGAATCCAAAATGGCTTCTTGTTTAGACAGCACAACCCATGAGGTCTTGTGGGTGAGAGTACTGCCAGAGATATGCTGCTACCTATTTTCTGTGTCCCATTGCCCTTCTTTCATTCTGGTCTCCTGACCACGAACCATCTCAATCCAGGCTGTTCTTCTCAATGTCTAAATAAAAACAAAAGTGTTGTGTGACTGGTAATTTTTATTAGATGATTAAATTAAATGTCTTTCTCCATTCAATCAGATATCTTTTGCAAGAGAAGTGGAAGAAAATCACAAAAGCTTCAATGACCTTATTAACTACATAATGGAAACCCACAGTAAATTGACTGCGAGGATCAGAAAACAAGAGAAGAGGGAAATGAAGAAGGCTGAAGGAGTCTTGGAGCAACTGGAGAAAGAGATTGCGGAACTAAAGAGGAGAGACGCTGAGCTTCAGAAGCTTTCAGACACTAAGGATCACATCCACTTTCTGCAGGTGAGAGCAACACTTCACAGGAAATCTGATCAGACTCGGGTGTGTGGGACCAGAGAACATTTAGAGAGAAAATTCAAAAGATCCAAATAAGTTTCAAAACATGAAATGGACAGGCCTTTTCTTTTCATCCATCCATCCATCCATTATCCACCGCTTATCCGAGGTCGGGTCGCGGGGTCAGCAGCCTAAGTAGGGAAGCCCAGACCTCCCTCTCCCCAGCCACCTCCTCCAGCTCCTCTGGGTGGATCCCAAGGCGTTCCTAGGCCAGCCGGGAGATATAAACCCTCCAGCGTGTCCTGGGTCTACCCCGTAGCCTTCTCCCAGTGGGACATGCCCGGAACACCCCCCCAGAGAGGCGTCCAGGGGGCATCCTAACCTGATGCCCGAACCACCTCAACTGACTCCTCTCAATGCAGAGGAGCAGCGACTCTACTCAGAGTCTCTCCCGGATAACTGAAATTCCTCAACCTATCTCTAAGGGAAAGTCCAGCCACCCTGTGGAGAAAATTAATTTTGGCAGCTTGTATCTGCAATCTTGCTCTTTTGGTCACTACCCAAAGCTTGTGGCCATAGGTGAGGGTAGGAATGTAGATCGACTGGTGTGGAAGACAAATGTTCTCTTCGTTCCCTTGTACTAATTCATGTCTGAGAAGTAAGCTTTACTAAACCATGTAAAAGCATGCTTTGTTTTAGCAAACAGAAAAATATTTGTGCAAAGGACTCAAGGTTTAAGCATTCCACACATGACTCTGCCTTATCACGTTTTCCCTTAGGTTACATCTGAACGCCATAACAAAAGGGGCCAAGAAATCAAGTTGCACAAAGGGCGTTGAAGGGGCTCAAGGTTTGTGTATAATAAATGTCTTGACTGTTACATTTTATAATGATATTAAATCACGCATTCTAGGGGTATAAAAACTTGCCCCACCCAACAGACGGGGTTCAGAAGAGCCCTGACGCTGTCATGTATATTGATTGTCTGCTTTTCTGAAACTCTTCTCACTGTGACTCTGCAAAATAAAGCTGCTTTATAACCACACCTGCTGTCTAGTCTGAGTCTTCGTCCACAGTTTTTGGCGCCCCAAACGTGGGGCAGGAGACGGCAGCCGACTCCTCGAGCAGAATCGTCCAGAGGACCGTAGTGGAGCTGATTCCGGCCGGATCGGGTCCAGCTCCGGTAAAAGTTAGGACTGGCCTGCCTTGGGCGTTTCCTGCGTGGGGAGTCCCTGACCTCCTCCTAGCCGATACGAGGCACGACTTGACGGGCATTTCCAGGCAGGTGAACGGAGTCACGGTGAGTAGATCGGGGGATTCCGTTAGTTTGACTGGTGTGCTGGACGTAATACGAATATAGAAAGAAAAAGAATAAAAAGCATATGCAAAATAAAGAATAAGAGAGCATACTGTATCAGACACATAGGAGGGTTCTAGGGACTCATGAAAAGTGGCTTTGGGACCCTACGGAAAACGGCACAGTATGAATGTTAGCTAGTCACCCCGTAAAGTGGAATAGAAAGGGGCGAGTGACACGCTTCTATAATAATTTGAGGAATGGGGGTGAAAGGGCGTATTTAGAGAATGTGTGTCTAAATAAATGGGAGGTCGAGGTTTTTCATTCGCTGTCTAGTTATACTCTTGTCTCAACGGGTTGCTAAGGTGACGGAGACTATACCCTGGCAGACTGACGCATACAAACCATTTGATGAAGGGATCGGGGTTAAAACCTCCATATCCCGGACTCCACGGGGCGTATTGATGTAGGATTCTGCTGATGCGAATAAACAGACACGAAGTCACCTGAAGCTGTAATCCAGGGATAGGAGCAGATGGCGGGTGAAACGGGTTTATCGAGGGCTGAGTCATTTTCTGCTGAGATCCTGCCGCTTACTATGGGAAAAAAACAATCAGCAAGCCAGTCAAACAGTCCCCCAAAGTCAAAAAAAAAAAAACCTAATGTTAGAAGAATTATTTTACCTGTTTAAAAGGCTGACGGTTCATGGCGTTTTGTTCAATATCTTCGACAAGTTAATTCTGCAGTTTTTCCTAGGGCACCTATTGTTCCTAATCCTTCCACTATTCTTTCTACGATACCCCTGTCTGCCCGTTTTTTCTCTATTATTGACCTTGCTAACGCTTATTTTTCTATTCCTGTGCACCCCGACTCTCAATTCTGGTTTGCCTATACTTTCCAAAACCGCCGTGGGACATGGACCGTTATGCCTCAGGGATATACTGAAGCCCTTGTGTATTGGACAAGCTCTTGCTCAAAATTTAGAAGGCTTTTGGCCAGATAAAGACAATGTATTGATACAGTATGTAGATGATATAATGTGTAGTACTACAGAAGAAGATTGTGCACATGATAGAAATTGTTATTATTTTTAGCAGAAAATGGCCATAAAGTTTCTAAAACAAAACTGCAGTTAATTCAAACAACTGTGAAATATTCAGGTCATGACATTTCTTGTGAAACAAGAGCTCTCTCTCTCTCTAGCGATCGTATAAACACCATTCAAAATCTTCCAAGACCTGTTACAAAGCAAAAGGTTACGTATGTATTAGGCATTCAATAAACTTCACTGGAAGAGCACAACTTTTGCAAACTTTAGCGTTCACCCCTGATCTCCCCCTTTCTGGTCAAGTGGCATGGAATGATCAAGCTGAGAAGGCTCTATGTGACTTTAAAAAAAAAAATGTGCACTCCTGTTTGCGCCTGCGTTGGGACTGTTGAATATCTCGTCCATTCACTCTGTTCGTGGATGAAAAGGGGGGATATATGAATGCAGTTCTTACACAACTCCATGGAGAAAAACAAAGGCTTAGCCTATTTTTTGAAAAAATTGGATCCAGTGGCTGCGGGACTTCCAACCTGTCTCAGAGCAGTATCAGCCACAACAGAGGCCGTGCTAGCCAGTACAGATATAGTGCTCATGAGCCCCCTAGTGGTAAAAGTGCCTCACGCCGTACACTCCATTTTAGTACAGGCTAAAACCTCACATCTCACTACTGCTAGGGCAATACACTACCAAAATGTACTCTGTACGTTGTCAAACGTTACCATAGAAAGGTGCTCCACCTTAAATCCAGCTACTCTTTTACCAACTGAAAAGGAAAGGGGAGCCCCACAACTGTCATGATGAAATAACTAAGGTTATAAAACCTAGACCAGACCTACAGGAAACACCCCATGAACAGGAGAGATAATTTTTGTGGATGGATGTTCTTTACGATTGGAAAATGGAACACCTTCAACCAGCTATGCAGTGGTCAAAGGTGACCACTTGCTGGAAGCAAACCGAATTTCTTCAAGTTTAACACTAGAATTACCAGAGATTACGAAAAAACTCGTAATTCCGTCCCACCTTAAATCGCTTCTTAAATCCCTTCACACCTCTCCGCCAGCGCCCTTTGTCTTCTAAATGTGCTGATAAACAGAAGCTAGGAGCAGCCGGCTATTCCATCCCCCACCAATTTAGAACGTGCACGAACTTCTCTCAGCTCATGCCTTGATTGTGTATCTGGGAGTGAAGTGAAGTTTTAGAGTGGAAATAATAGATCGTTATTTGGAACGCACGCATTTCATGTCTGTTCCGTTTCTACAGTAATCTGTGGAAACACATTGTTCAAACAGAAACGTTTTTTATATTCCAGTAGTAGATGACAAAATGTAGGCACAAACTATATAATGTATAAAGCCTAAAGTCCAAATATCAAAGAAACATTTCACAAAAGGAACAAATATAACACAATTGCGCTTTTATTCAAAAATATAACTGCAGAAACAAAAAGCCGCCTTAACATGCGACATTGACACCCATTTATTGTAACTGCCTCCGTGGTACAATAGAATCAGTTCCTGCTTGGGAATCAAAAGGTGGCGAGTTCGAACCTGCACCACTCTGTTTTGAGAAGAAAACAGCTCTTTGTCTTACTATTTTAGAATAAAAGCATACATTTGATTTCGGTCTGTAACAGCCGGTGCAATTTATGATCCTTGTAAAGGTTAGCTTTTTTTTTTTTTTTTTTTAATTCACTTTTCATTTTCTCAGTCGCGTTCAGAATCAATCCATACAACCCCATCTGACACGGCTGTTTTCACATAAAGACGCGCTATAGCTCTGCAGTGTACCATGATGCATACTAAAGCCCCAAGGTTGCAGACACACAAACGCTGGCGAAGCTGCCTTCTTCGTATCTCACCGTCACTTGATTTTCTTTTTATTGAGTGTTCCTGCCAGTCCCCGCATGTTGCTGTATGCTGTTTCTTTTGTACTCCAGGACATGCAGAGGAGAGAATGGTAAAGAGCTGAAACTTTGGCGCTATATGCAATCGTCAGACCCTCCCCATCTGCCCGTGTCGCTCAAACACAGGAACATATGTTGGTGTAAAAGTATAACAAAAGTGCACTTTTATTCAAGTGCACTTTTTCCATCGCCTTTTCCTGTAAGAAGCAATGTACACACTTCTCTCTACGCTGTGGTTTCTATTACACACCTGAAAGAAAGAGAAAATATATATGAAAATATCATCACACTAATGCAATATCATTTGAAAACGAACAGCGTCAGATCGAGTGTGAATTTATGCAGTAACTGGAAATTCTCTGATGTGGGACCTTCCCCCAGGGAAGAAAGTACAGTGTCAGGTGCTCATTCAGTGTAATAGGAACCATAGCACCAAGAGGTGTGTGCACTGCAACAAGTACACATGTTGTAAATGTAGGAAGGACGGTCCTTGGGTGTGTGGGAACTGTTAATATTTGAATGTGATGAGTTTATATAGCACGGAATGAAAATCAGCACTTCTTAGCATTGCACCATGCAAGCTGTCGTATCAATCGCCTACTGTAACTTGCTTTCTTTTTTCTTCGGTTATACAGGTAGTCTTGAATAAAAGTGCACTTGTTTTGTTTGCGAAAGGAAGTGTCTGCGTGCACTTTTCGTGGCATTACACGTGTATCTTTTGAGCCTGCTCAAACACAGGAACATAAGTTGGTGTAAAAGTATAACAAAACAAAGGGCAGATGGGGAGTATCTGATGACTGCATATAGCGCCGAAGTTACTGCTCTTTACCATTCTCTCCTCTGCATGTCCTGGAGTACAAAAGAAACAGAATACAGACGCGCTATAGCTCTGCGTTGTACCACGATGCATACTAACGCCCCCGCTAACCCCCCCGAAAGGGTTCTGACACACAAACGCTGGCGAAGCTGCCGTCTTCGTATCTCACCGTCACTTGATTTTCTTTTTATTCAGTTTTATTGAGTGTTCCTGCCAGTCCCCGCATGTTGCTGTATGCTGTTTCTTTTGTACTCCAGGACATGCAGAGGAGAGAACGGTAAAGAGCAGTAACTTCGGCGCTATATGCAATCATCAGACACCCCCCACAATATATGTGAAAATATCGCACTAATGCAATATTATTTGAAAACGAACAGCGTCATATCGGGTGTGAATTTATGCATGCTCAAAAAATACACGCGTAATGCCACGAAAAGTGCACGCAGACACTTCATTTCGCAAACAAAACAAGTGCACTTTTATTCAAGACTACCTGTATAACCGAAGAAAAAAGAAAGCAAGTTACAGTAGGCGATTGATACGACAGCTTGCATGGTGCAATGCTAAGAAGTGCTGATTTTCATTCCGTGCTATATAAACTCATCACATTCAAATATTAACAGTTCCCACACACCCAAGGACCGTCCTTCCTACATTTACAACATGTGTACTTGTTGCAGTGCACACACCTCTCTGTGCTATGGCTCCTATTACACTGAATGAGCACCTGACACTGTACTTTCTTCCCTGGGGGAAGGTCCCACATCAGAGAATTTCCAGTTACTGCATAAATTCACACTCGATCTGACGCTGTTCGTTTTCAAATGATATTGCATTAGTGTGATGATATTTTCATATATATTTTCTCTTTCTTTCAGGTGTGTAATAGAAACCACAGCGTAGAGAGAAGTGTGTACATTGCTTCTTACAGGAAAAGGCGATGGAAAAAGTGCACTTGAATAAAAGTGCACTTTTGTTATACTTTTACACCAACATATGTTCCTGTGTTTGAGCGACACGGGCAGATGGGGAGGGTCTGACGATTGCATATAGCGCCAAAGTTTCAGCTCTTTACCATTCTCTCCTCTGCATGTCCTGGAGTACAAAAGAAACAGCATACAGCAACATGCGGGGACTGGCAGGAACACTCAATAAAAAGAAAATCAAGTGACGGTGAGATACGAAGAAGGCAGCTTCGCCAGCGTTTGTGTGTCTGCAACCTTGGGGCTTTAGTATGCATCATGGTACACTGCAGAGCTATAGCGCGTCTTTATGTGAAAACAGCCGTGTCAGATGGGGTTGTATGGATTGATTCTGAACGCGACTGAGAAAATGAAAAGTGAATTAAAAAAAAAAAAAAAAAAAGCTAACCTTTACAAGGATCATAAATTGCACCGGCTGTTACAGACCGAAATCAAATGTATGCTTTTATTCTAAAATAGTAAGACAAAGAGCTGTTTTCTTCTCAAAACAGAGATGTGCAGGTTCGAACTCGCGACCTTTTGATTCCCAAGCGGGAACTGATTCTATTGTACCACGGAGGCAGTTACAATAAATGGGTGTCAATGTCGCATGTTAAGGCGGATTTTTGTTTCTGCAGTTATATTTTTGAATAAAAGCGCAATTGTGTTATATTTGTTCCTTTTGTGAAATGTTTCTTTGATATTTGGACTTTAGGCTTTATACATTATATAGTTTGTGCCTACATTTTGTCATCTACTACTGGAATATAAAAAACGTTTCTGTTTGAACAATGTGTTTCCACAGATTACTGTAGAAACGGAACAGACATGAAATGCGTGCGTTCCAAATAACGATCTATTATTTCCACTCTAAAACTCCACTTCACTCCCAGATACTCAATCAAGGCATGAGCTGAGAGAAGTTCGTGCACGTTCTAAATTGGTGGGGGGATGGAATAGCCGGCTGCTCCTAGCTTCTCTTTATCAGCACATTTAGAAGACAAAGGGCGCTGGCGGAGAGGTGTGAAGGGATTTAAGAAGCGATTTAAGGTGGGACGGAATTACGAGTTTTTTCGTAGGCTCTGGTAATTCTAGTGTTAAGCGCGCAGGCAGCTGAGTTGATAGCTCTCACCCGAGCTTGTCAGTTGTCAGAGTGAAAAATTGTAACTATCTATACTGATTCTAGATATGCTTTTGGAGTCTGCCATGATCATGGGGCATTATGGAAACTCAGGGGATTCAAGACCAGTACTGGCAAGCCCATTCAACATCAAAAACTAATAGAATCCCTCTTAGAGGCTATAACGAAACCATCAAAGCTAGCGATCGGTAAATGTCAAGCTCACACAGGAAAACAGGATCCTGTCAGCAAAGGAAACGAATTAGCTGATCATTTTGCTAAACGGGCTGCGTATAATAACACACCAATCTCTTTATTCCAACAGAGAAATGACCAGGTCACTGATAATCAAATTATTTCTTTACAGAGTGCAGCCACGGGCACAGAGAAGAGAAAATGGTCCAAAGAAGGGTCCCTCTCTGATGGAGTCTGGACCCATAAGCAAACTAACAAACCTTTTCTCCCAAAGGCTTCTTTCCCAGGTATGGAAAAAATTGCTCATGGCCTAGAACATGCTGGAAAAGACGCCATGGTTCAAGATGTTGAAAAACATTGGGAAGCTGTAGGTTTCTCTACATATGCAGAGCAGTTCTGCAGGCGCTGTGCATTATATCAAAAGTTTAATGTAGGAAAAGGCACCCAGGTAAGTCCTGCCGTTACACCTAACCCAATGAGTCCATTCGAACACCTTCAAATGGACTTCATTGAATTAACACCATCAAAGGGGTACCGACACTGTTTAGTAACTGTTGATGTGTTCTCCCGATGGGTGGAAGCTTTCCCTTCCAAACATGCAGATGCCAAAACTGTGGCAAAAGCTTTGATAAAGGAAATCATTCCTAGATGGGGCATACCGCAGAAATTACAAACTGATAATGGCACATACTTTGTAAATTCCGTTATAAATGAATTAACCACCTGGCTCCAGATAAATGTGCATCATTATTGCAAATGCCACCCCCAGAGTGGAGGTATTGTGGAACGATGCAATGGTACCTTGCAATCTAAATTGGCTAAAATCTGTGAGCAAACAAATTTAACTTGGCCTGATGCTCTGCCTCTGGCCTTGATGGGATTAAGGGAAAAAACACATTGGCAGTTAGGGCTGTCGCCATTCGAAATTCTGACCGGGCGGCCCATGCCAGTCGGCATGGTCATAGAATGTTACACTGCATACTGTGGACAATGATCTTCTTTCCAGTCTTACAGGTCTCCGAGCTCCTCTGAAGGAAGTCCACAAGCAGGTGAATCAGGCCTGGAGAACTAGTCCTCCATCAAAGGACTCCCCGATTCCGTTAGGAACCTGGATTCTGGTTAGAGATACTCGAAGGAAACATTGGCATCACCCTCAGTGGAGAGGACCGTTCCAAGTTCTGCTGTCGACACCACACGCTGTTAAAGTTGAGGGACTGCCTGCATGGATTCACATCTCACATTGCAAAAGATGGCACCCTTGATTGTGGTATCCTTGTTTGCTGCCATATCCTGAAGATGTAAAAACTGGGTTAACTGGATAATTTACTTTTGCCTGGTGTTTCTTATGGACATGTGAACGAGTGTGCCCTGTGATAGGATGTCATCCAGTTCAAGGGTTCCAGTTCCCACAACTTTGATAGGTGCCAGATGACCATGACCCTGAACTGAAGTGGGTTTGAAAATGGAAGGACTGATAAATGTATGAAAGACGCTATATAAAGCACGGCTTGAAAGAAAGCTGGATTTTTGTTCTTCCTACAGATTATTTTCTAGAACATAATAGTAAAAATTGTATGCACTTTCAGCTATAAGAACAGCAATATTTGGACATTTTAGGGTGATTTATTTTCAAGTCGCTGGAGACTTCTTGTGCTTTGTTCCTGTTTGCAGGTTTCTGGTGGCTCATTTAGCTGAGCTGTAGCCACTGTTGTGGGTCCTGAGTCAGAACACACCTCCACTCAACCAGGTTAAATGGCTTAAGTCTGTTTTCATCTCTCTTACGGTTGCTTTAATCATTCTCCTGCTTGTAGCTTGTTGTATTGTTCCCTTGATAAGATACATTGTATCCAAGTATTTTACTGCCTCTATGGCAAAGGCTTACTTTTTACACAAAGAAAAAATGCTTCAGATCAGCACAGCCACCCCACACTCCTCCGCCCACTCCACTCCATCCTCCTCTCCTAGCCTTTCCCACTCAACTCTCCCTGATCAAATATTTTCTGTTTGCTAAAAAAGGGGGGAATGTGGAAGACGAATGTTCTCTTCGTTCCCTTGTACTAATTCATGTCTGAGAAGTAAGCTTTACAAAACCATGTAAAAGCATGCTTTGTTTTAGCAAACAGAAAAATATTTGTGCAAAGGACTCAAGGTTTATGCATTCCACACATGAGTATGCCTTATCACGTTTTCCCTTAGCTTACATCTGAACACCATAACAAAAGGAGCCAAGAAATCAAGTTGCACAAGGGGCGTTGAAGGGGCTCAAGGTTTGTGTATAATAAACGTGTTGACTGTTATATTTTATAATGATATTAAATCATGCATTCTAGGGGTATAAAAACTTGCCCCACCCAACAGACGGGGTTCAGAAGAGCCCTGACTCTGTCATGTATATTTGATTGTCTGCTTTTCTGAAACTCTTCTCACCGTGACTCTGAAAAATAAAGCTGCTTTATAACCACACCTGCTGTCTGGTCTGGTCTGAGTCTTCGTCCACACTGATAAATTGACAGCCTTGCCTGTCAACTTCCCGCTCCATTCTTCCCTCACTTGTGAACAAGACCTCGAGATACTTGAACTCCTCTACTTGAGGTAGTAATGTGTTCCCAACCCAGAGCACTCCACCCTTTTCCGGCTAAGGACCATGTTCTCGGATTAGGAGGTGCTGATTCCCAAACCACTCCAGTGAGAGATGGAGGTCACTGTGCGATGAAGCCAACAGAACCACATCATCCGCAAATAGCAGAGACGAGATTCTGAGGTCACCAAACCAGAACCAGACCAGATTTTTTTTTTCATATTCCCCTAATATTGTCAAAATAGGCAAAATTCTCTGAGTTTCTGCTTTCATCAACATCACAGCGTAACTTGTTCTACGTATCTGTATGGAGAACTAAATTTTATGGTATTTACATTTAAACAACTTTAGTTAAAAGGATGGCAGCTAATACTGTAAATGATGACGCTGAAGCCAGGTCTCCTCCTCATGCCCCTGTCCTTAAACTGATGTGATTTAAATCCTTCAGAATTTCCTCACAGATCAAACCCCACACTTAAGTCACCTCTCTTGTCTTGTGACTCTCTTTTGTTCTGTTCTCTTATTTCTGTAATATGGTAATGGAAATTGTTTTGAAACTGTTATGTACAGTAATGTTCTGAAATTGTGTAGTTTGTGTTTTATTATCTTTGGTGAAGTATTATTTTTTTCAATGTTTTTGCACTTTCTGTTATGTTTATAATTCTGTACTGTCCTTTACAATGTACCTCCATTCTGTGTTAGAATTCCAAAAGCTAAACTTAAAAGAAGTGGTGAGGCTGGTGGCCTTCTGCTGTTATGCACCTAAAATCTGGAATAGCCTGCCAATAGGAATTCGCCAGGCTAATACAGTAGAGCACTTTAAAACACTGCTGAAAACACATTACTTTAACATGGCCTTCTCATAACTTCACTTTAACTTAATCCTGATACTCTGTAAGTTCATTTCATCATAATAACTATTCATGGTGGCTCTAAATTCCATACTAACCCCTACTCTCTCTTCTGTTTCTTTTTCCAGTTTCTTTGTTGTGGCTGCCTGGAATACCACCATCTACTCAAAGCATTATGATGCTCCAACATTGATGGACTAAAAGCCAGAAGTCTACGTGACCATCATCATCAAGTCCTTCCGTGAGAACCCTAAATCCAAAGAGAACTGTTTCATTTATGTTAGGTAGAATGCCCAGAGTGGACTGGGTGATCTCGTGGTCTGGAATCCCTACAGATTTTATTTTTTTCCCCATCTGTCTGGAGTTACCACCTTCTTGTTAATTTTTTTCTGTCCCCCTTGGCCATTGGACCTTACTCTTATTCTATGTTAATTAATGTTGACTTATTTCATTTTCTTGCTATGTCTTTTATTTTTCTATTCTTCATCATGCAAAGCACTTTGAGCTACATTTCTTGTATGAAAATGTGCTATATAAATAAATGTTGCTGTTGTTGTATGTTTTGTGGATGGGCCCCTCAGTGGGTGGCGCCATCCTGATATCACAGCTGCCGAGTCCTCCATCTTGCTTTATATTCCCAACCAAAAGTGAGACCCTGCAGACAAGCATTACAATAATATTGTGAGTATTATCCCTTTCTTTGTATGTTTGGTTTCTCTTCTTGTTTAGTTTATGCCCCTCATTTTCTCTTACACATTGTGAACTTAGACCTGTTTGGTTTTGGATTGTCTTTGAGGCAACAGCACTTTTGAGCATTTTCCTTTTTACCACCTTCTTGTTAATAAATTCTGTTATTATTAAAAAATATATTGTCCTTTCCTCTGCAATGCCCTCTCTTGTCATATACTGTAACTTTCTATTTTGTGGTCTGGTAAGGCTGAATCCTGCAGTTAGTAGCTGGGTGTTTGCTGGACTGGATAAGCATTTTCTAGGTTGGCTAGTGAAGGTCCTGGCCTGCTTTGTGGCTCTTGGAGTCTTCAGCCCATGTTTATGGTGTTTGGAGCTCCAAAACACAGCTGATGTGGAAAAACAAATGTGCTGTAAAGAATAGGGAAGAACACTTCTTGAATTCTGTTCAACACAACAGTGGCACTGTGTAATTCTGTTTCATTTCTACATTCTGTACTCTGCCTAGTTGAGGATGGTACTAAGTATACAAACACCCCAAGCTTTTCTCTTCAGTTGCACTTTCTAGTTGCAGACATTCCATTGTATAAATATACTGAATAGCTTTCTACATGAGTCTTTATATCTAATCAAATTAACTTCACATCAGAACTTTACAAAAGTAACTCAAGTGCTAACACTGCAATCCCCAATTTCACCTTTAATTTTTAAGTTCCACACGCCATAATGCCTTGTCTTGTGTGCCAAGTTAATTCTGCACCCTCAGTCCCCTCATCTACTGTACACTCTGATGCATTAATAGATTATTGATAATTGAGTTTGATATTCTCTTATGCTCCACTACACTACTCTGTCTTAAATAATAAATTAATGAAAGGTGATGGCACCCTTTAAACCTAAACTGACTGTCCACCCTTTAAAGATGTCCTAACAAGCTTTTCTTTTTATTTCTCCTCATCTTCTCTTCTCTCCTGATGCAGACTTTCTCGTCTCTCTGTGTCCTTCCTGCTGATGGAGACTCACTCAACTTCATTGCCACTGCTGATTTCTCTGCTGAGGGCCTGAGGAAGGAGCTGTCATGTCTGAAGAAGAGTGTGGAGAAGGTGAGCCAGTGGGACATCATGTCAAGGACTCCATCAGGTACAGTGTCTCATCATATTGTGTCTGTTGTTAGAGTCAATTAGAAGAACCAGAGTGACAGTAAGAGAAAAGTGAGAGGTGAGACACATCAAGAAGGACAGCTCTTTAAAATTCTAAATATTAGCCTTTAATTTCAAGAATTATTTAGTGTATATATAGTGCCTTTTATAGTGATGAGCTGAGTGATATCACACTCTCACATTAAACAATTGCTTTGCAATAAGAACTCTTGAAATTTTAATGGAAATATTACACTTCTTGTATTTTTTCTATACAATCTCTCAAAATGTACTTCTTTTATTTCCTGTTGTTATTAATTTAATTTAAAGAATAGTGAACAGAAATGTGTTCAAACTGGCCAAGCCTTCAGTGTACAAGTAAAGTGTTGTTTATTTCAGACCAGTGAAGGTATACATGGAATCCAAATCAGATCAATCTCAGTGCTTTGTTATGTCATAAAATCTGAATCTGTTCCCATACAAATCAGCTCGCTTCACTGCAGGGTTTTCAGTTTCCATTCATTGAAGTGAGCTGAGTGTATGGTGTCCATCTTAGAACTCTCTCCTCCCTCCGACAAGATGCCATTCCTCCTCTGACAAAATGTCCGCCCCCTCTAAAA
>JANRMT010028174.1:13070977-13132284 GCA_026402145.1 Polypterus bichir lapradei
CTCCTATCATAAACTTTATGATGATTTTCTGTTTGTTTTGATTGAGCCAAATTTCAGGCTCATTCCTTACAGGTTACTTACAAAAGTTAAGCAGGTTTCTTTTCGAAATTCTACGCGTAATGATCATAACTGAATCCTACTTACGTACATATATACATCCATAGTCTGCAACTCGGTCGCCGTGTGAGGTGGCGTTGCTTCCCCCCTCACCACACTTCCCACGTAGTTGGCTGCCTGCCTATATTGCTTCCCCCATCACCACGCCTCCCATGTAATTGACTGCCTGCCCATATAAGGCCGTCCTTCGCTCCGGTCTCTACATTCCCCTCCTTAGTTCACCACGGCATTCACGTCTCCCTGCTGATAACTGCAGCCTTTTTATTTAATCCACGGCTTCACCGCTGTTTTATTGTTCGTTTATTACGATTATAGTTATTGTATAGGTATTTTAGACTTAGTTTACTGTTCAGGTACCCATTTCCTTTATCGTTCCAACTGTACCCCCATTAACATGTCTATCGAGGTGATCACCATCGATCAAAGAACTGTCACTTACCGAGTGGTTTCCATGCCCGGAGATGGCACCTACCTTTTCCATTCTCTGTGTTACATATTGCACGGCCATATCAGGCTCAATCTTGATATCCGGAGGAACATTGTATCTTATGTATTTAATGACTGGGACAGGTAAAAGGTGTGGACTGATGACGGTACAGGGGATAATTATACTACACAGGAGCACTAGAAGAGGGAAATGCTTAAGCCCTTCACCATGTCGCTTTCAAGTGTACCGAAATGGCCAAATATTTTACACCTTTGGAGAACCGCTAACGCCTCTTAAACATCTTAGATTCGCAGGTGACGATTTGAGTAGTGGACACTTTGATGTTTATGAATGTTTCAACTCTCAAAAGCTGGATGAAGTTATCGATGAAACCGGTTGTATGATAACAACGATTGACAGACGCCGAATGTCACTTCAACACAAGTCCTGCAAATACTAATGTAATTGAAACAAACCATGAAACTCAAACAGATTATGACAGCTGCAATCCAAGCTGTGAGAAAACAGTAAAAAGGAGGCATGTCAGACGTCGTGGTACATTTTCTAATGCAGCTAGACGAAAACAACTTCGTGACGCTGCCGCCAAATACTCACAGAAAAATCCACAAGTTAATAGAGACGCTGCCGCTAAATACTCGCAGGCAAATCCACAACTTCATACAGACATTGTCGCTAAATACTCTTAGGTAATTCCACAAGTTAATAGACACGTTGCCACTAAATATTTGCAGGCAAATCCACAACTTAATACCGGGAATGCCCTCCTCTTAGTCTAGAAAATCTGATTCAAGAGGCTCAATCAAATAAAGCAACATCTTTCAGGTTACCTCATTGTATATTACATTCCTTCAAATCTATGGAGTAAGATCAGGCAAATGGGTCTGGTATGTTTGGTGATCCAGGCCTAACTCAAACATTAATGACACATAAATGATTCTTTAAATGGGAGAACGTGCAAAATGAAATTAAAGACAGTCTTGGCTCATGAGGTTTGTTGTAGAACCAAACCCTTATTAGATTTGTTTTTGGATTTGCTACAATCTTGTGTATTCCTTGTCTGCCCTGGGGAAGACTTGTCAATGGACTTTGATATCAATCTTCCATCCTCTGAAGGTTATAAAATCATTTTAATAGTAGTAATGTGTTTCTCTAGGTATTCTCACTTTATTCAACTAAAGAAACTACGTTCTTCTAAGGAACTGGCTAATCATTTTACAAATCATATATCTGCATGGATTCCCGAGCTCCATTTATATCTGATCATGGTCCTATTTAAGTTCTGGTTCTGGAAGTTCTTTTGTAATTGCATGGGGTGCACAGTTAATTTAACTTCACATTACTATCTGCAAGTCAATGGACAAACCAAGAAAATAATCTTAGAAGAAAAACTCAACTCAAGATGACTGGAGTGACTTACTGCTGTGCAGAGTATGCTAGAAATATTCATTCCACATTAACAATGTCGCCTTCTGAATATCTATATGGTTTTCATCCTTGACTCTTGAAATTCCCTTCAGTCTTTTCTTTGGTACCTAGTGTTGCTGACAATTTCAATTTATTGAGACTAAGGGGCAGTTAGGCAGTTGCTAGTTAGGTGGAATATAAAGATATTAGGTGGCACTGCCAAATGATACTGTATGTGCCCCGGTTTCCTCCCACAGTCCAAAGACATGCAGGTTAGGTGGACTGGCAATCCTAAATTGTCCCTAGTGTGTGCTTGGTGTGTGTGTGTGTGTGTGTGTGTGTGTGTGTGTGTGTGTGTGTGTCCTGTGGTGGGCTGGTGCCCTGCCTGGGGATTTGTTTGTGCCTTGCTCCCTGTGCTGGCTGGGATAGGCTCCAGCAGATCCCCATGACCCTGTGTTTGGATTCAGTGGGTTGGATAATGGATGGATGAATGTTTCTTACTGAGACAATCCATTTTTTATGTATATTTCTTGGTTGGACTCTTTATATAATAGTTTTTAAGTTTATGATGTTATTTTCAACTCTGTCTTGGTTTGGTAATGGGCACTGCCATTTTGAGAGCTTTGCATTGTCTGTTGCCTTGGTACACTCTCATCATGTACCAAAAGTATGCATTGCTGATGTCACTCAAAGTGACGATAGAAAAGTTACTTCTTGTAAGCTCCAAATTATCTGTTAGTGCATAAACTTACTGCCAATGATTTATCTCTCTGTTATTTCTGGATTTGATCCCTCCTTGAAATAAAACTTTGAATTTTGGTTTGGTGTCACAGGTTTTCATGATTAGTTCTTGACTCTGGTTTGGACCCAAGATTGTTTGTTTAGTCCTGGCCTTGAGGTTGCTGTGAGCAGAAACAACTGGGAGATGAAAACACAAGCTTAGTTATGGAAAGGCAGGGGGTCATTACTGCCAAAATTGTACTTCTAAAACCAAAGCACAAAATCAAAAATGAAAACCAAATTCAAAGAATAAAATCTTTGGTATGGCTTACTGAATTTCATTTGCCTCAGTAAATTTGATTAGTTTCATGGAGAGTTTTTCAATAAATTTAGTGCACTGTAGCAAGAAGGTGTTAAACCGCCACCACACAGGCCTGTTGGAAGAAAATGCCAGGTGAATATTTATTGTGGAAAATCTGTGATTAGACAGACAGGTGGGAATTAAATATGTGTTAAGTAAGTAGGGTGGTGGTGTTTTAGAAGTAAATATATAATGCGGAGGAAGATTTGTGATGGATTCTCCTTTACAGATGAGTTAAGGAGACAAATCAATCAAAGCCAAACACAGAAACGGGCTTGGCTGGAGTGGAAGTGGCATGTGCAGTATATTGATTGATTAGGTGTGGAGCTTTATAGATAGATAGGTAGATACTTTATTAATCCCAAGGGGAAATTCACATAATTACCTCAAAGTGGGTCAATGAAAGATTTTACTGTTCGTCAATACCAGCAATATTATTGAGTTTGTAATTCCTCCTTAATATTCTCCTCTCTTCAGTGTCATGACTCAAACTCCATTACCATACAAACCTGCTGGTCTTATGATTATTTCTATATGGCTTTTATCATCGCCCATCAGACTGACTTGGTCCTGATGATATTCCCAAAGGCGTAGCTGTACCTCTTACTCAGGTGGAACCTTACATTTATTTCTGCTCTGATGTCATTGTTTTCTGTAAAGAACACTTCCAAGAAGGCGTAGCAGTCAATGCCACCAAACTTGTGCCTCTTCCTAGATGATGTGTACACCTGCTGTATTTGGTTTTACTTTTAGTGATGCTGACACTGAATAATCCAGTTTGGTAGTACAACTCTCTAAAAGTCACCTGAATTGACAGATTTGTGTTGGCTGCATGGAATAACACATACTTTTATGTATTATATCATACAATTAGTTTAAACTTAGAAATGCAACTAGAAAAGCCTGTCAGTTACGTAATGAAAGAAGTAACAGGACCAATACATTATGATGTAGATTTCATTCTTTAGGACTTTCTGAGTTTCTGCTTTTGTTCATCTCTACCTCTTTACTAGACAGGAAAGCTTTTTTAACTTTTATTGTATTTACTTATAATGAAGGTTAGACTAAATTTCTTAACCTTGTAATTACTAACTGACTATCTCCTAATTTTCTTGTGTGTTTTCCATGACAGTTAGGAGAGTGGTCAGGGTGCCACTAAGGACCACACAGAGGCCTTTTGGAAGGAGATAGACGACACCAACAATAAGAAAAGGTGAGATAAAATCATTTTCCATGAATTTAGATAATCCCCTGTCTGAGTGCTCTGGACTGGCCTGTTTGGTCTTCTTTTGAAAATAATTAGAAATGTGCTTGTCTTTGTGCACTGGGGTTTTGTCACAGTAACCTGCCCTCCCACTGCAGATTCTCCGTCTAAAACTAATATAAGTATAGAAGTAAAAAGTAAATAAGTGGCATAAGAATTGGCATGAAATAATAAAGGAAAGAAAGAATCCAGGGCAAAAAATTGCAATGTCCTTTAGAAGGCTTATTTGGTTGGGACTCTCATTGAATTCTTTTAAATAATTGTTCTGAAGTCACTCTGCCAAGGGTTTGGTATTTATATGTTTAATTCAATGGATCCATTAGAGAGATGATTGAATTCTACATTCACCACTCTGGCTAACAAAAGCATTTGTTCAGTTTTTATAGTCCAAAATAGGAAAGACAGCTAGAAAAGTGTTTATGGAAGAGATAAAAACTTGAGGAAAATAACTTATCACATATTCAAGCCTACCCACCTCTGGAAGGTCATTTGTTATACCAGCAAAAACAAAAGATCATACATATGAATATATATGGACATACATCCTACATTATATGAACATACATCTCTTTAAAATGGATAGGTAAATGTAGAAAAAAAAATTACAAAAATATATAAAAATAATTTCCTTCACAGGGCAGATGAAATTATTTAAAAGAAAAATTCAAGGAAAATCAGGACAGAAATAAGTAGGTGAAAAAAATGGTACCATGTGTAGTAAAGAGAAAAGGAATGGTACTGGGTAAAGAACCAAAATGGAGAGCAAACATTACTAAAATTCAGAAGAAAAGTAAAATACCGAGATCTCAAAAAAGAAGAACGTAATGATAACTGTGGCCCATCTGGGTGAGGACTGAGATTATGATTGACTTTCTTCTCAGCCTCTGCCGCCACATGACCCTTCTGCCCTAGACATGGTGGCGGAATTGGAGTCAATTAAGTGCAACCTTTTGAAGTAGAGAGGGCTTGAGGCTCTGCTGAACTGCTTTATCTGACAGGGGAGTCCCCGCGCATAAGCATGCAGGGATGAAAAATGAGGGTCAGAGTCCCTCTGAACCATGCAAGGGTTCAAAACCCTCAAAAGGGTCAAGAAACTGTTATTCTTTTGTGCAGTGTCTACAACAATTGGACTGGACATTGTAGAATTGGTTTCGAGATTGGAGATCGGAGGTCTGAAGAAACATACTGAATTGTTGACTTCATCTTTCCAAACAGGAAAGAATTGTCTGAGAGTTGCTGAGACTTGTTGTTTTCTGTGGTGTGGGAGTTAATTAAAAAATACATTTTGCTCCTATAAAGTTGTGTTTTGGTTGCTGCTAATGAACCATATGGGCATTTTTAAACCTTTATTTTCCATTTAGATGGTTTATTTGCTTTTGTTTTCTGCCCACACAAGTTTTTAAACATGCATTCAGTACATCACCACTAACACCTGTTTTCTCTTTTCAAAACAGGCATTAAACAAGGACCTCTGGATCAAGCCCCCTCTTCCATTGTTCTTACTTTATCTATTTTAGCAACCAATTTATGGCTTTAATGAAAAATAAAATGTATTTTGGATGGAGATCCAAAAAAGAAAAAAACATATTTTAACTATTTATATAGCCCCACTGTTACTTGCTGACACAGAAACCTTGCTTGGTTGCCTCAGAATATGCTATACTTTCATAATCAGAATCAGAATATCTTTATTGCCATCAGAATATCTTTATTGTTATTGTAACAAATACAACGAAATTAGGTGCAGTCCCTGCGGTGACAAAATATAAATACATATAATTACAAAAGGATAAGAAGAAATAAGGTAGAACATAAACATTCAACATAAGACCTTAATTGCACATGAACACTATTGCACAAGATGTCATCTATTACACTGGTGCATTGGAGGTGATGAGGTGGCATTCAGTGCTCTAATAGCAACAGGGTAGAAACTGTTATTTAGTCTATTTGTCTTTGTTTTGATGCTCCTCTATCTTTGGCCTGATGTCATGAGCTGGAGTGAGGAGTCTTTTAAGATGTTTTCCGCTTTCCTGAGGCAGTGAGAGCGGTGATGTTTATCCAGAGAGGGTAAAGAACAGCTGATGATCTGCTGGGCCATCTTTACAATCTGCTGAAGTGTTTTCCTCTTCACTGTTGTGCACCTGGTAAACCCCACGCAGTGTCAATAGCACAGGATACTCTCACTAGAGCAGCGATAGAAGGACACCAGCAGTTTTTGGGGGATGTTATTTTACCTGAGGACTCTCAGGAAATAAAGTGTCTGCTGAGCCTTCTTCGCCAACTCAGCTGTGTTCACACCCCAGGACAGGTGTTCCATGATGTGGACTCCCAGGAAGCAGAAGTCTGACACGCTCTCCACACAATTCCCTCTGATGATGAGTGGTTTGATGTTCTTTTTCCTGAAGTCCACAACGAGCTCCTTGGTCCTACTTGTGTTCAGGAGGAGATTGTTGTCAGTGCACCATGCTGTCAAAAGCGCCACTTCAACCCTGTAGGCGGACTCATCCTCCCCAGAGATGAGCCCCACCACAGTGGTGTTGTCTGCAAATTTGACGATAGTGTTGCTGTGGTGGGCGGGGGGGTGCAGTCATGTGTGTACAGCATGAAGAGCAGAAGGCTCAGCACACAGCCTTGAGGAGAGCCGGTGCTGATGCTGATGGCCGAGGAGATGTGAGGGTCCACCGTAAACCTTTGTGTGTGGTCTGTCAAGAAGTCTTTAATTCATAGACAAGTGGAATACGGGAGTCCCAGGGCTAGTAGCTTGCACACCAATCTGTGAGGGAGGATGGCATTAAAAGCAGAGCTAAAATCAATAAAGAGGAGACATGCGTAGCTCCCCTGGTGTTCCAGATGGGACATGGTCGCACGGAGAGCAGCAGCAACAGCATCCTCGGTAGACCTTTTAGCCCTCTAAGCAAATTGGTGTGCATCAAAGGTGGGAGGGCTGAAGGACATGATACGACTCCAGACCAGTCTCTCAAAACACTTCATCAACACCGGGATAAGTGCTACTGGCCGATAGTCATTCAGGCAGGTTATGGGTGATTTTTTTGGTAAAGGGAGTCACCACTATGATACTCAGGGACACGTAATGTTGCACAAGCTCCCCCAGCAACATGCCATACAAAGTGCTGGTTGAACCCCAAATTTGACCACCTCTAATGGGTAGTCCTGACCCCTGAAACTTTTAGCTGCATTATATATATATATATATATATATATATATATATATATATATATATATAGTGAGATTTTTGAGACCCTGCAAACACCTCAGTTACACTATTTGCTGAAACTCTGGTAATGCAGGCAGAGATTGCTCGTCCATCACTGAGGAAACAGCAGGTTCACAGCCCCACCGCATTAATGTGCCTGTCGCCCAATGATTGATGCAGGGAACAGTCCAACCCGTCCACTGACCTGGTACTGTCACTGGTTGTTTTCTGTGTCTGTGTGTACTAAAGTGGTAGCTCCTATTTGAATAAAGACCCTCACTGTTCCTGGTTTGATTGGAATAAAGTTGGTTTTCTTAAAGCCTTTGGACTCACCATCTTCTCTTGGGTGCAAGACAGTGATTCACGCGTCACAATACAGGTATACTCAATAAAATATATACATCTTGTCACGCTTGGGTCACAGATTTGCACAGAGACACAGGAGGTCGTAGAGACAAGAAGAATATTATTCAAAAACTGCAAACAAACATTTGTCTCTTCAAAAGATTTTTAAAACTTGCTCCTTGACAGAGATGACAGTTCCGTCTATCTATTAAAGGTAAGCGTACGTATCTTCTTCTTCAAAGGAGTACGCGTCAGGAACAGGGACAGTGGGAGTACGCGTCAGGAACAGGGACAGTCTGAGAGAGAGAGAGAGAGAGAGAGAAAGCAAAACAAATCAATTCCAAAACTGCGCTGCACAAGGCTTTTAAGTAAGCGGAGTACTGCGCGAGGGGTTTATCACGCGTTATAGCGCAAGTGAGAAGGGTAAGGAGCAATGTGAAGGTAGACTGTGTTTCAGGGGTTTTCCCAGGGGCGTCCGTGTCCTCTTGGGCTGCGATCACCCTTCCAGCTCACAATATATACATTTTTACACATATGTATTTTCATTTTACACACATGTATTTTCATACACAAATTGTTTTATATTACAAAGGACAACTGCTGGCCTTGTGTAAAACATAGCAAATGGTTGAGCATTTCGGCATCTAAATAAACCAAAAGAATCTATCTACTAGCCTGAGTGAGTCAAGGCAAATGAGTTCACTTGACTCCGATAAATATGTTAAATGAAACCCATCCATCCATTCTCCAACCCTCTGAATCCGAACACAGGGTCACGGGGGTCTGCTGGAGCCAATCCCAGGGCACAAGGCAGGAACTGATCCCGGACAGGGTGCCAACCCACCGCAGGGCACACACAAACACACCAAGCACACACTAGGGCCAATTTAGAATCGCCAATCCACCTAACCGGCATGTGTTTGGACTGTGGGAGTAAACCGGAGCACACCCACACAGACACGGGGAGAACATGCAAACTCCACACAGTGAGGACCCGGGAAGTGAACCCGAGTCTCCTAACTGTGAGGCAGCAGCGCTACCACGGCGCCACCGTGCCGCCTTAATGAAATCTATCAAATAAAATAAACATATACAGAATCACTTTACAGAGTTGTGATGGGTGGTTATCATGGCTGTGTTGGGTTTACATTAAAGTGTTTTTTACCCAACATTGTCAAACCAGTTTAATCCAGTTCAGGCTGCATTGTGCCTAAGTCAGGTGCTCACACAGCTACAACCACACAAGGCCAATTCAGAGTCGCCAATTAACCCAACATGCACATCTGTGGGAAATATATATAAAACCAGGAGTCACATGAGGAGAACATGCAGACCTGACCTGTGTGCTGAATTTAAAGTCGTGAAGCTGAGTCTGTGAGGCCGCAGCTCCACCCTTTGGCCATCATGCTGTCCTGAAGAGAGTTTTGCCAATTCAGTTCCTCTTCTTCACATTTCTTCTTATTATTATTCTGAACCTGCATGTTTTGATTTTAAAGCTCATTTCTACTGAATGAACCATCTCCTTTACTGACTGAACAGCTTCAGCTCACTCTATGATGATTTTCTTCATGAACTTCATATATCTCAGCACTCAATGGCTGTCTTGTCTGCTGGCCAGTAAATCACTGAACTGTCATTCACGAGTTTTATGACAATTCATTACAAACATTTCATTCTTAGGCAGTTCTTGTTTTATTTTTATTTTTTATCTTCATATTCTTTGTAGCCCTGACCTGTGGGGTGACCCCTAAATGTTTAGTTGGCCACTGAAAATCGAAGAACTAAAGACTGGGAATGGAAGGAGCAGAATGAGGATCAGGGTTTTATTGTGAGGAAAGAAAAAATCAATTTGTGACAGGGGATTGATTTTAAATGAAAGATGTGGATAGTGACAATAAAAAGTGTCATTTAATAAAACCAGTGGTCAGTATGGACAGTCCATTTGAAATCTGACCTTGACAGTGACCTGATGGCGTTTATCCCAATTCCAGAATTTTATTTTTAATTCCCACAGATTCTGTCCACGCCCTGCCTGGGGTTTGTTTCCTGCCTTGCACCCTATGTTGGCTGGGATTGGCTCCAGCAGACCCCTGTAACCCTGTAGTTAGGATACAGCGGGTTGGATAATGGATGGATTCTGTTCAATTAAATGAGCTCTTTACTGTCGACGGCACACGTCTGACTCTTGTCAGCGCAGCTCCTGATTGGCTCTTGTTAGTTGTCTATGTTGTACACCTCCCCCAGTCCCATTACACAGATTTCCTCACTCATTTTCTTTTGTCTCCTTTCAGACTTCTGTCCACTCACACTGGATATCAACATGGCACACAGAGACCTCCATCTGTCTGAAAGGGATAAGAAGGTGATGCGTGATGGGACAAAGCCTGAATATCCTGATCATCCTGAAAGATCTGACTACTGGGAACAAGTTCTGCGCAGAGAGACTGGGACTCACTGTTGCTGGGAGGTGGAGTGCAGTGGAGACTTCATGAGGATTGGAGTCGCATATAAAGGACTGAGCAGGAAAGGAGAGGGCAGGGATTGTGGTCTTGCAAACAACGACAAGTCCTGGAGTTTGTGGTGTTTTTATTCCCAGTATTCTGTGCACCACAATAATGAGATGACTGTAATCAGCGCCCCCTATAGCCCCAGAATAGGCGTCTATCTGGACTGGCCTGCTGGCTCGCTGTCATTTTATAGCGTCTCACACACAACGACCCTCCTGCACAGGTTCAACACCTCCTTCACTGAGCCCCTCTATCCAGGGTTTGGGGTTAGTACTGACTGCAGTGTGACAATCTGCCATCTGACACCATGTGACCACTGACCAGTACCCTCCACTGGTCACTTGATGTCCCCACAAGCACAGGTCCTCTTTTTGTTTGTACTTTGGGGTCAAAATGAATTTTACAGGATTGGAGGGGAGTCAGAACATCTGTGAGTGAATTTGGGGAGGAGAATGCAGGTCAAGTGTGGCTATCAGGGTCTCCATTATTATTGAGTTTGGGATGTAATTGTTTTTACTTTAATCATCTGACACACACTTGACATGGGTGCAAGTGTGTGTCGGCCTTGCAGTGGACTGGCACCCTCTCCAGAGTTGGTCTCTGCCTTTTCTACAACCATGAAATAGAAAAGCGGATAAAAAAGAGAATAGATGATACAAATACCAGTCTAACCAGCAGGAGTCACTGTTGATTCACAACTACATGTCCCTAAGGCTGACACACCAACAAAGTGTGATTAAAAATAATGGCATAATTGTATATTACAAATTACATACACTTGACATAAAATGTGAGTAAGACTTTGGTTTCATTTGCCAGCATTTCTGTCTAACATGGCTATGAGTACAACAGTAAGACTGCTTGTTATTTTGGCCAAGGACAACTGCATAAGAATGGTAATATCCAATGGAGTTCCTGAATCACTGGAGGAACTCGTCAATGAGGTCAAAAAGGCTTGGAAAAAAATATTAGGCCACAATACAAGAACCAAGTTTTTGGCAACATACTTGAGAACTTAAGCTCTGTTAATGAAATGGGTAACCTAAATATTGTTAAAGTAATTAAGCTGCACACTGATTCCATAAAAACTTTTCATTCTGTACAAAACGTTTCACACTCAGGAAACAACATAAATGAAGTCTCCCTCTCTCTTTCTCTAAATTCTGACGAGACAGCACTTTTAACCCGCTGATCAACAGAATCCATGACATTAAGAACAGAACAGTGGCCAAGAGAGTTCCTTATCCCGTGCTTCTCATATAAAATGGAGATTCACTTCAGAAGGGAAACACAGAATACAAAACAAAGAAGCCTAGACTGACTGTCAAATCAAGGATGCTTTCAGGAATTTTAGACAGACTGGCTGCAGAAAACTATAAAAAATACAGCTGACCCTAAAAATGTTGACTTCTCTGAAGTAGCTGAGGCTTTCATTAAAAAGCCTTACCCTTACCTTATGGAGCCTGGGTGTTCCAATGGGTGCTATGGCTGGAAACAAAGGCTCAAGTATGAGGGACGTTCAAAAACTTCCCCCACTTTTTTAAACTCTATTCATTAAGAATTTCAAAAACAAAAGACATCTCTTTTATTCATAGTCACCTTCATTAGCGATGCAATTTTCCGAGCGTTGTACCAACTTTTAAATGCCCAATTACTACTCATCCCACCTTCACTGTTTCCAACGAAAATATAAAAGTGCCGAAAGCTTTTGAGTGGCCCTCGTGTATGATGACTAACTGCTGAACACAGCTAAGAGCATATGGGTCTCCAGACGTTATAGTTAATTCACTCAAAGTCAAGGCTGCAGAGGAAGCCATTCCTACAAAGCAAATTAAAAGACCAAAGTGAGCTGAGGGCAACTATTAATCATGTCTTCCAACTGGCGAAAACAAATATGAGAATCCTGACTTTGACAGAAGTGAAAAACAAATAGATAATAGCAAAATCCTAAGAGAAAAAATGGCACATACATTTGCATATTGAAGAGAAGAAGTGGTGAATCAGCAGCCCAGAGCAGAGAAGGATATGACCTGATGGCCTGATGGTTGTTTCATGTATAGGAGGTGTGCTTATCTGCATAAGTGTTAGAGGGGGAGAAGTTTGATCATTCTTTCTTTGAATTAAACTCTGAAATATTGGTTCATTAGTTTATTTCTTTTCACACTTTAAAACACTGACCCTTTAGTAAAGTGCTGCTGTGTTTTCCTTTTCTATCTTTGCACTTTACCTTAATGCTGAGACTTTGAGGGTCAGTTCTTTTTGAAGTGAAGTTCATGTCACAGCTAGACTGGTACACCACTAATCTAACAGAGATCATCAAAAGCAAAGCAGGATTAGTCCGATTCCAGACCAGCCAGATGATGAAGGATCTGAATGGGGTAGGTTTCATTTGCCTTATTTAGTGGCTGAAAGTGTGATCCAGCCATTGATTCATTTTATTACTGGTTATTTCTGTTTGATTATATTTCATTTTTCATTCATTGGAAGAGAGTTTATTTTGAAATCCCTCATCATATACCTGGGAGAAGACATTCACCACTTGATTGCACTTTATACTTTGAGCTGCATTATTTGTATGAAAATGTGCTATATAAATAAATTTTGTTGTTGTTGTCGATTAAGAGAAAATAGTTGTTGTCACAATGTGTGTGAGTTCAGCTAGTAAGTAAAACAGACCAAGTGTGAGAGAAGTGATAGAACTTGCTTCTTTTGTTTTTATAATATTTAAAACATCCATCCATTATCCAACCCACTATATCCTAACTACAGGGTCACGGGGGTCTGCTGGAGCCAATCCCAGCCAACACAGGGTGCAAGGCAGGAAACAAACCCCGGGCAGGGTGCACACACGCCCAGCACACACTAGGGACAATTTAGAACAGCCAATACACCTAACCTGCAATGAAAAAAACCAGACTGAATGGAGATTTACTGATTTGACTGTGACAAGGCAAAGCAAACACACTTCAGACTGAAATCTGGAGCACACCTACAGAATGCATGTTATGCCATGATAAACGAATGTTGACTGAACAGAAACATTGTGGTGAACACAACTGGCCAGATTCAGATGAAGACTTGGGGATATAAACAAGTGTTTATGGCAAACAGAATCATAGCATACTTTAATGATCCCTGCTCTGTGAGACTAGGTTAAGAACGTTGCAATTTTAAAATAGTTGGCCCAATATTTAGGCCCCCCAGCTGTCAAAACAATTTGAATTGTTCACTTCAGATTACAAAAAAATATACTCCCTTATAGGAGAACATATTGGCCAAAAGTGCATAGATGTTTTATTTTTATTGAAAGTAATTTACCAAAACTCTGACTAAAGCAGCTACAAGCCTCTGATGGGCCACCGAACGGAAAGCCACCAGCAAGTCAATAGTGGGCTGCTGGCAGAAAACTTTAAAAATTCGACTTGCTGTCCCACCCACTGCTGTCAGTTCACTGACAATCTGCTGAGAGGACTGACATATGCTTGCTTACTGGGGCACCACCCTTATCACAGGCTGTATTATAATATCACAATTATTTCATATATGATTGTATACTTTTTCTGTTACCTCTTGATGGATCCCCCTATTATTTGCCATTCTTCATATAGCTGTGGTTACATTTTTTATGCTCAAGTGTTCTGCAGAGGAAAACAATGAGAAGATAGATGCACCAGAATCAGCATCTATCTGGACTGTCTGAGTGGAACTCTTTGTCATTTTACAGCACCACAGAGAATATGACACAGGTTCCAAACCACCTTCACTGAGCCTCTCTATCCAGCTTTTAAACTTGGACTTTTCTCCAGTCTGAACATTTCCTAGTTGAATCAGCTGCATATCAGGGAATCTTGAATGGTTATTTTTTTTTTTACAAAATATTGCCTCTAGCCATATATTAATAAATATTCTCATTATGGGTTTGTTTTACTGAGATGCCATTTTGTTTATAATTGGGTGTCACCATTTTGAGGGACTGTTGCTAAGAAACTGGTCCCAGATGCTTGGCCATACTCTAGCAGAAGTAATATCATGTGACTTCACCATTGTGACTTTTTAAAAGCCAGGACTGTATGATCATTGACGTCTGAGATTGGTGTTGGCTCATTTTCAGTGTGTTTGACTCTTCTTAGTGGTTTATGGCTTATTAATTATGAATTATAGCAAGCATTTTGACTATGTGTTTATTTAGAATCTTCTGGGTTTTACTTTGTTATATTTTCAGTTCAGTTTATCTCCTGATTCCTTTTTACAAGCTTCTTATTGTTACATGGAAGTTTGGCTTAAAAAAAAGCAGATGGGCTTTGCCTGCATTTTAACCCAGCAGAAGTGTTAGCTTTTTGGTCAAGGGTGTTCTTATATTCTCCAACTATGGGGATATTGCTACAGTTTTAGTAACTTTTGTGAAGAAAAAGAGTAAGCAGCATCACCTTGTCAGGAAAGGGGATCAGCAAGTGCTGTCTTCATACTGGCTGAGGATGATAGGCAGACAATACTGGGCCCTGACGTTTGCGAGAAGCTGCAGTTAAAGAAGCTAATATAATTGACTGCACTCAAGTGAAACCTTACCTGAAAAACATAGCGATCCAAGAGTAGCAAATATACAAGAGCTAATAAGCAAATGCAGGAAAGTATTTAAAGGCATTGGACACACCCCTGGTCAGTACAAGATTCATGTTGTGTACACCCATTTCAGCGCTCACTTTGAGATGTATGAAAACTAAAGTTGCCATAAAGCTATGCACATTTTCATGGCAGCCTCATACTCATGCATACATATGTTTCTACTCGGATTTGCAAACTGGCACCAGCCACCGTCAAAGCAATGCAACTGTTTCTTTGTGGTTTCTCAATCTTTTTTAGATTAGTATCCATGATGCAGGCTTTATCAAATACACCAAAATCAATTGCATATCATTTACAAATTTAAGGTACTTGATTGTTATCATTTTGTAACAATATAACGGTGCACACAATGCCTAAACTATTCCAACTACCATACTTGCTTTAGCGTTGTTACTCTTAGTGCACCACACAGAGTATTTTAACCTGTTTATTCTATTTGTGTGTGGTATCACAGCTGCACAGGTTGGTAATTCTTCCACGTTAAGCCTCAAAACCATGAGGACTGATTGAGGTCATTTATGTAGGGTAGAATGCCTAGAAGGGGCTGGCCAGGTGGTCTTGTGGCCTCGGAACTCCTGCAGATTTTGTTTTTCTTCTCCAGCCAGAGTTTTTATTTGTTTTTTTCTGTTCTCCCTGACCATCAGACCTTACTTTTATTATGTTAATTAGTATTGCCTAACTTTATTCTTCTTATTTTTTTTTTCTTTCTTCTCCCTGTAAAAGCACTTTGAGCTACATTTGAAAGAAAATGCCCTATAGAAATAAATGTTATTGTTGTTGTTTTAAACTACTTGATTAAAGTGGAAATTTCAAGATTAAAGTCAACATTTTGACTTTAATCTCAACATTGACCTTTTTTTCTTCACTGTGTCCCTATTTTTTTCTCTCTGTGGCCATAATATACTTGTGTATTATTCCACCGCTGTATGACCTAGAGGTTGGGAGCACCTAGAGTGTGTTGCTACACCCACCGCATGACGAACCATGTGGATTGGGACCCAAGTGAGCTGGGCGACACTTCAGCACCACACTGAACAGTTTGAGTTTTTTATGGTGCCTGGAGTGCCAGTCTTGCCAACAAACCCCTAAGTCCTCCCTGTTAATTGGAGGACCTGCTTGCTAAAGCTTGTAACAGACAGAAGCTTGAGGTGTCAAATTAAAATCTGCAATTAACATTGGAAACCTGTAGTATTTTCTTTAAAAATCAAGAGAAAGTTAATCTGCTCTGAGTGCTCAGTCATCTCACATAAAAGCTCAGTTGTGGCTGAAGAGCTTTATTACACAGTGTCCTGTTTAATTCTTTAAACTGAAATAAAAATAAAGAAGTTGTGCGTGTAGAATAATCAAAGAAATTACACATTCTGTTTCAAATTAAAATGTTTGATGTTACACTTTAAACATGATATGGTCTAAACTATGCGTAGGTTACAAGGTTGTTATGATAAAAGACACTTTACAATATTTTTTTATTTTAGAATGTCTTATGCTAATATTATGAGCCTTGTTTAAACAATCATCATACTACTCATAAATGTTGTAAGCTGTAAATAACACACTTTAAGGAACAAAAAACTCATCAACCATCAATTTATTCTTTTGTATACATATTTTAACAATTGTAGTCGTGATATGAGTGTGTATAAAAATAAATGTGAAGTAAAGACTTGCCCTGTATTCCTCACATAGACTTTAATTCCCAGCTTCAAATGTGGTCTGGATGATTATAGTATTGTACTTTGAGGTTTTAATTGCATTAGCCTTAGATAGAAGTGATTGGAAGGGACAGTTTTGAAGGCTACTGCTTCATTGAAACAGAATTCTGACCTTCCCATTTGCTGTCTCTGTAGAGTCGGTTACTACAGTGCAGATTTTCTCTTTGTCAAGAATAATGTGGCCTATGGCAGTGAGAAATGATTAACGAAGGTGGACCATGAAGCATAACTGGATAGTAGAGAGGTGAGAATGATCAGGTAGATCAGGTAGCTATGTTGAGTATCACAGAGTGAGAGGAAGATAAGAGCTGAATTAAGAAAAAGTGTAGCGGTAACAAGTGTTAAACAAAGTAAAGTGGTGAGGGCATGCAGAGTGAAATGTGGAGGATGACGGGGTGAAGAGGGGCACTAAGGTGGAGGTCAAGGAAATGGGGCCAACTGGGTCATGGGATTTTTTAAGGATACTCTGGTTTTCCAGTTTAGGTTAACTGAACTAAAGTATCAGAAAGGGTCAGGATTTACATGAGTGTGAAGGATGTTTCCTGCCTTGCATTTGATCCTCCCAGGACAGAGAGCAGCATCTGGCAAATCTAACATTGCAATTAGTAAGCTGGAAAAATGAATGAATGGATAACAAGCAAGGAGTTTGAATGTTACGATTTTAACTACAATTGTAAGGATCTTTAAATTTAGTCACTCCATTTCATTTACTGTACTCTGCCCAGTGTGTCACAATTTATCAATACTTGGTGCATGGCAGGGGCCAGTCCCAGAGGGCACACCAGTCAGAATCAAATTCAACTAAAACCAGGATATTTGAGACTTGCTGCTAAATCTGACAGCATGTCTTTATACTGTGTGAAAACAGTGGAGTTCCTGGACAAAAGAGAAGAAAACACATCAGGCCCACAGAGAAATCAGACTGGTATTGTGGGGTTGTGCCATTACTGTGATGAGGGTAACAACTGATGATATGGCACAGGGAAGTAAGACAGGGACTTGCACAAGACAGTTTACAACTGTTATAGTCAGCAACAATGTTGATACCACACGGCACACAAAAATCTTTTTTATTATAAAATGTGGAGTTGTTTTAAATTGCACATCTTTTATTCGCTGTAACACTTGCCATCTAAAATTCATGCCTGTTTAAATGTAAATTCCAGACTTGTGTCTTCCTTTTGTAATTGAGAGAAAGCGGGTTTTGTAGAATTTTGTATTCTCTGACTTGATGAAGACTTGTCATAGTCAGATGAAGATGAAGTAATAGAGCCATCAGGTTTGTGATGCTCTGATAATTGATCAAAAGAGTTCCTCTAGTTTTCCGGGAGGTGTCTCCTTTCCAACCTCACAATTTAAATCAGGTTCCACCTTCTAAGTTGTTTTTTGAATATTCTTCAGATGTCACAAGTCCCTCCATGATTTGTTCGGATTTTATTTCTCTCTTTTGGATTACAGACTGTATAGACAGCTTGATGAAGTTTCTTAAAGTTGATCTACACTTTAACTTAAGTATTTCTTAGTAAATGTGGTTCTCTTAGCTTATCAAGCTCTAGTTGGAGATAAAATTAATTACATTTTACCCTCTACTAGCCTTTATATGTAGTACCAGAATGAATACTCTTCTGAATTAGGTTTTTGTTTTTTTAAGGAGCACCTGATCACCAACCTTTACTTGACGGTGTTTTCCTCTGTGTTGGCGGCCTGTTTACAGCTTTGAATTTCCATGATCACAACTGTGTGTCTCCTGGTCTTGCTGTAACGCAGTAATATCTAAGAGTTTACTTTTCTTGGCTTTTGACCAAAATGGAGCGATAACACCTCTGTATGTGGTAAACTACTTACAAAGCTCACGATTTCATTCCAGTCCCTGTTCTTGTTCTGCACATATACAGTGTCACACACGTGTGAGTAGGAAGGAGCTGAATGGACCAAGGGAATGTAATTCCATGCCAGGCCAGGGGGTGGACTAAACCTTCTTCTGTTGCCTCTGTAGTCCAAACATGGGAAAACCTGCCTGATTCACTCTTGATGACATCACTTCTGGTTCCACCAGGTCACTTTGGTTCTGGTCTTTAAAGCTGCTATATTTTCACTAAGAAGTCAATTCAGGTGTGGACTCCAACCAATGCACATCAGTGCCATTTTCATACCATTTTGCAATCAGGGATATTATAAGGGTGGCTGCTCCAAACCTTTTTGAGTGTGTCGAGTCTGTTTATTTCACAACAGTATTTTTTAGCATAGCAGCATTTTGTTATTCAACTACACCATTTTCTTACACTAACCTAGGTATTGTCCTCATATGTTTAATTCTGTTAATCTGGTGGAGATGATATGGACTAGGAGCCACAGTCTGTTCCAATGGACAGTAAATGTCTGTGACAACTAAAGATTTCCTCTAATATTTCCATAACATTTCAACTGTAGTGGACTTCAAAATGTCATATTCATAATACTGACAGTAAGAGTATGCAACAACTAATGTTCATTGTAGTATGCTAGTGAACCAAGTACATCAGTGGCAAAGGTTCTTTGGACAACCAGAGAGGATCTGGCATGTCAAATCTGCAGCTAACTGTCAATCATGGCACAATTGAACAGTCTTGTCGATCACTAACCAAAGTGCTTTGCTAAGCAGGGATAAGTTGGTGCTGACTGTACAGTCTCTAAGAGTACCTCATTGGTTCAGAACAAGCAGAAAATAAAAGGGTAAATCTGCTGCTGTATCCCACATGACCCAATAAATATATCTGAGGCAAGCTGTTCCTGAACTCCAGCACAACTCAAACTTTTTCAGCTATCGGGATACTTACACTTCCATGATTATGGCATACCCAGAAACACTAGTCTGCCCATGGTGGGTTGCCACTTTTATCCACTCAATATAAGGTTCTTTCTTGGCAGTCATTGTAGAACAGCACAAAGTTTCTGAATATGTGATTTCTGACTTGGGTCTTGATCAATAACGTCATCAACAATATTCACAGTTACTTCCGTCTCTGAAAGAGGCAAAGGAATTTAATGTCGATACTGTTCATTAGTATACACCAAAGATCAGCATTTTTTACAGTACCTCTAATTTGAGGACCTGGCACTGTGCACAGTGAATATTGTGATGGCTTCTAGATTTCATGTTCAGGTTTAACTGGTGATAACTAAATTTAAGGCACAACACCACAGAGCCAGTAATATCCATCAGCAATTCATCCACTGTGAGAACTCTGATATTGCCTAAGTATGATGCCTTATGTCTAAACATATTCTAATGCCTTTGCCATATTTGGAAACTATAACAACTAGATTAATTGATGAAGTTGCATTGTTCACTGGTTAAAAGCTATCTATCTGTAACAATTCTTTAATTTTAGCCCCCACCACATCTCTGAGATGAAATGGAAAGCGCCACAGTGGCTGGCCTACTGGCCTTATATCTTTCTCAGTGTCTAAGCTAATCTGCTTTTGGCTGAACTTAACCACTCCTTTGAGCATTTCAGAGCACTGTTGTTGTATCTGGCTTGTGTCTGTCTCTGTGGACATGTCCATTCCAAGTTTAAGCACACCTAGTCTGGTGGTGGACCCTCTGCTTGATAATATTTCAGCTTTGCCACACATTACTGTGAATTCAGGATGCACTCTCCTATTTTCACTTCACAAATCAATGATGCTTTACTAGGTAGAGGTTCCTTGAATGCATTGGAGTACAATTTTTTCCCAGTCTCTGAGGAATGAAATTTGATTTTGTTAACTTTGCTCATTTTCCATTATGCTTTATCATGAACATTGGTCATCAATCTCAAGCCAACTGCTATAAAATTAATTTTTGTAGTTTTTTTATTATTCGGGATGGCCAAACAGAATCAAAAATTATATTATAAATTACTTCAGTGAAACATGGGGAAGTATTAAAGAAATCAGAATCACCCCAAGGTATAGTAACATATTTTAATAAAACTGCTAATTTTTTTAAACCAGCTTGCCCTAATTCTGACAAAATTTTAAATTTAACAAAAATTTGGAGAGACAGGCAATGCAAGTTTTAGAAGAACACTATGAGGGGGTGTTAATAAATATTTTAAATCAACTTCCTATTTTAGATAAAATCACCTTGTTTAGAGCAGACCAGAATTTTAAACGTAAATATAAGAATAAGTTTGACCCTTTGTTTTTAAACTGTTTTATAGAATAGGTGGTGTCTCATTCCTGGAAGCCAGTTATACAAACATCAATAGAATCCCTGGAACCAATACAAGACTTTCAGATGGAAAACATCATACATATACAGGTACCCTTTATTTCCTCCGCAGCCAGTACCACTGGACATTTGGCCGATTGTTTCCTTAGGTTCCCCCCGGACACAGGAAACTGACAGTGGCAATGTTTCATCCACAGATTCTGGGAACTAAGAGATTACAAAACCTAAAGAAAAATGATTAATAAAAAGAAAAAATTCTCAAACTAAGGGCGAAGAGATGATGCACAGGCAGCAGATTGAACATAAAACAATCACTGCACTCGACTCTGATCTATCCCTTAGTCCTAATAAAAGTCCAGTAGGACAAATTATAGGTTTAATTGAGGATAACTCTGATTGGAACCCAGAGTTTGTGGAGCCTTGTCTGGTGATGTCTGATTTTAACTTTTCATCATTAGAGGGGCTGCCTTGTAGATAGGAGGGTGTACAATGTGAGTTTCTCCATAATAGCTCAATTATGGATATAGCTAAACGATTGGAAAGAGGCGGGGTTTTCCCGGACGTACAACATATTGTCGTCATGTTGGGAATGTATGATGCCTTTTTGAAAAAAACAGGTCATCCTCCATTACCAATATTTCATAGACACAATTAGAAAAATATTTCCAAAAGCAGAGCTCCATTGGGCACCCATTCCCGTTGCAAACCATCCAAAGGCCAATGTTTTGAAGAAACTTAATTTAAAATTAATTGAGAATTTTGGCCTGACTAGGGATGTTCTCCCGAGTGAGTTGTAGGGTTTGCATTGTGCATTTGATCCTAGGATATTGACGGAATTATCGGCCGATTGTCTACTGGATCATTGGTTGCGGACGTTCAATTGGATTACCTAAGTTTTAGACCATCCCTTTTCCTGTTTCAGACCTTTTCTTTATCTTTTTCATTACATCTTTTCTTGTTTTTATTTTTTACTTTTATTCTTATTTCTTTTGTTTCTAATCTGAAGCAAGATGTATGGGATTTGATCTTCTAAACCTATTACTTACTCTAAACGTAACCCCTCTGTTTTCCTGTCTGGTCACTATCCCCTAGCCTAAATTTAAGGTCCTTTCTTTCTAAGCCTAATCTTAATGTCTTTATCTGATTAGATAATTCTAGATCTTTTGTCTTTTAATCAGACTCTCTATCCCTACCCTTTATTCTAAACTTAACCCCAATATTTACCTGCCTTGTCACCTTTCCCTTGACTAAACTTAAGGTCCTTTCTTTTCTAACCCTAATCCTAAAGTATTGCTTGGATTGGATGACCTTATCTTTTAAGTTTGTTAACTCCTCTTTTCAATATTCCCTGTCCAAATCTTAAGGTCCTTTCTGTTTCTTCTTTTTTTTTCTAACCCTAATGTACACAATGACCCTAGTTTTATTAAATTAAATTATTAAATCCCAGTTTTGAATAGTTTTTTAGTTGACCTATAGGGTTTCCTGGTTTTAGAAGATTAGATGAGTTTTTAAATGAAGGGATATTATATAGGTTTATTTTTACTACATTTTAGACAGTGGATGGACTGTAAAATTTGACACTTTGGTGATAGGTTTAATTTTGGAAATAAAATTTTATAAATGAGATCAGTGTACCCATGCCAGCCTTCATGGTGAGCATCCCCTACCCTAACCTAACCCTAATTTCATTTTTTTTTACTTACCTGGTTAAACCCTTCCCTCAGTAACCCTATACATAATAAATACCTACCTTCAAATATACTTACCTTAGATCCTGAATCCAACTGTGTCCATTTTGTTATGTCTGGCTGTTTTCCATCCCATTCTGATACATTCATTCCAGGTGAGTTTTTTTCTTTTTTCTTCCTTTTTTATTATTTTTTTTATAATAGTTATTAGTGTGGTGGTATATATACTTGTCATCTGTACGGTTTAGACTTAGTGCTTCCCTTTTTAACCTTTTATAGTATTTATTTACTTATTTATTTAATTATTATGACTGCTGAGCCCACTCATAGAATTTATTTTAAACTTTTGCAGGTTTTACATCATTTGGAGGTGGTGCAGAACCCTATTCCCAAGGGCCTCAAGAATCACACCTTTGCTTTGGCCGGTTCTATTAAATCGGCCATGCCAACTCCGCTGATTAAAGATGCAATTTATAATCTGACGGAACAATGGTTAGTTGGTGTTATCCAATTGTTAACCCAACATTACCAATCAGCAAGAGATGGGTTGCTTGCTGCACTACCTCCGTTTGATTTTATTGCTCTGCAGAAGGCAATTTTACTTGGTAGGAAGAGGTACAAAAATAAACCTACAGCCTCTTCCTTGGTTTTATTAAATACTCTAATTTGCCAGAATTCTTTTTAGGGCTCAGTGGTACCAGACCGGCCTACATTTCCTTCCTTCCGGCCGATCCAGTCTCCAACGGTGACAGGTGCAGTTGATCTTCTCCTTTTGGAGAACCCCATAGCTTTTGATTCCGACTTGCCTTCCTCCACAAAGGTAAACCCTTTACAGTCTTTGGTTGTCTCCCCTGACTCAATCCAGGGTAATGGTTTAATAGTATCATCTTCCACTTTAGCTCCTGTGGTGTTGGAAAGTCAGCCCTCAGATACAGTTAACCTAAAACAACAAAAAATCATGTTCAAACCTCAACGGAGAGAATGATGAACGACTCAGTCTTTGAAAATGATATACAAGACAAAGTCAAATTCTGATGACTCTCTAATATTACAGGTGAATGAAAGAAGGTTTTCTGTAGCTGATAGGCCAACTAAGATTACTGAACCCGGCTTGATATTGGGAGATGACAACTTGACACCTATGGGTGAGGGTAAATATAGGCAGGATGTCCATATTTTACTGACTTCTGACATGTCTTATGATAACCCGAGGCAATATTTGCAGAAAATGAAAACTCAGCCCAATGTCAAAAAATTAGTTGTCACCTTGTGGCTTGTGGAAGCGCTCAATGCCAACTTTGAGCAGTTGGATTTGTCGGCTATATACAAAAATGTGAAAAAGGTTTTTCCAAAGTCATTAATTAGATTTGCTCCTATTCCAGTGCCTGATAAATTAACATTAAGGGCCAAGAGGAATGCCTTGCTAGTGAACCAATGGATTGGGAAACTTCCTGGATCATTTTCACAGCCGGACGTTCCTCTACAACGAATGGAGAGATACCGCTCCCACTTGAGACTGGAGTCAGCGGTTAGGTTGGTGGATTGGTGGCTGGGTAATTTTTAAATAAATTATTTTATACTGTATATTTTAACCTCTTCCCCTTCCCCTGACCTTAACCTTACGGGTCTGGGCCATCGATGTTAAGGTGAATACTTAAACTTTATCACTTCATCGCTGGTCCTAAGGTTAATATAACTCCCTTTTATTTTGTATTTTGGATGGTCTTCCCCTCCCACATTCCTTACCTTAACCCCAGGTGACAAGGCTACTGATGGTAAGGTGAATGCCTAAAATTAATCACCCCATCAGTAGCCCTAATGTTATTAATTGCACCCCTAATGATTAATAACCCTTGCTCTTAGATAACCCTAGTTTTTAATAACCCTAGCCCTCAATAACCCTATAAGAAATGTCTGAGGGCTAGAGATAGTTTAAATTGAAAAATATTGATTTGATATACAAATACCTTTTAAATATTTTATCCCCCATATATTATATAATTTTTAGAAGATAAATATCAGGGTATTTTATAATGGATTTTAAGGTAATTTCATATGTCAAGCTTAAGGGTTGGGTATTTAAATAATTTTAACCTATTTCTTAGACTTATTGATTACCTTCTTTTAATATTATTTGTAGGCCCAGGTTATTCTTTTTATTTATAGATATGGTTTTCGGGGGGTATTTGTTTTATTGGGGGGGGGGATATTTATGATTGGGTATGGGGTTTTCTTAAAAATAAAAAAAGAATATTTTGACAGATGGAGTGTGCTAGTGTGCCTTGTCCCTTGTGGACAGTATTCTCCAGTAACCCTAACCTAATTTCCCAAACAGGTGACAGTTATTCATGTCTCTCCTAAAACAGAGTTAGAGAATCAAACAGAATACTTACCTGTGGAGCTGGTTCCTTCTCCGATATCTTCTACTTCTCTCTCCAAATCTGAAAGAGATATAAACAAAAATGTAAATATGCAAAAAATTTAGGGAGATAACATGATGAAAAGCAATGGTCAAAAACAAAATTTGGTTAACATCGCTGGTTCTGATATGGCTCCTTTAATGCAAAAATCTCCTATACATCAAATTAAGGTGGTTCCCAACAAAACAATTACTTGTGGGAGCTGGTAGCCTATTTTTCGACAACCATTCATTTTTATTGGAGATTTGCTATACTGGAACTTGGGTCCAATAATGGCCGTGGGACTGCAGATTGAGATAGTTATGAAGTTGACTGTGTTGGGTCTGATTAAAGTGTTAAAGATGTCACCACAAATATTAGTGAAGAAGGTAATGTGTCGTTTGGGAACAATAGAAAGAATACAGAAGAATGAACCAGACATTAAAATTGTTGAAAGAATTGGTACAACTTTTTAGAAAGTGTTTTCCTTCTGCTTACATATCTTTTCTTCAACCCCCGAAATTAGAGAATTATGATCAGTGGGACAAGGAGTGGCATTATGTATTGGAGGATGCTGTGGAAGGTATGATGGATATGGATTTAACAGATTTGAATGTTAAATTACCATCCACATTTATTAAATACCAAAAGTTTGATGCCCAGTTAGTATTTAAGTCATTATTTTCTGTGGCACAATTTTTTGAAAGTTTTCCAATACTACCTCTGACCCAATTACTAAACTTAACATCAGTAAATAGGTAACCCTGATGTTAAGTTAGTAAATTTAACCCTGATGTTAAGTCAGTGAATCTAACCCTGATGTTAAGTCAGTAATGCCTAATATTATTATTTTAAGGAATCCAAATATCTAAGAAATGATGAATATATATTTTTTAGGGCCCTGATGTTAAGCATTGAAGGGCAATAAATTAAGTATACCCCATTATTCTGTTTTTTTTTAAACTCCTAATTTAACCCTAAATTGTTATAGATTATTGTTTGGATTATTATGAAACCTAATCTTAACGTAAATTGATTATGGGTCTTTTTATAGTCTATTAAATTTTTTTTTTAATTATATAGGGTATTAATAGATAATTATATTAGAAAATCTAAATGTGGTATAAGAATTGAATAAAATTAAATTTAATACTTACACCCAGTTGAACCTGTGTATTAGTTCTTCTTCTATGGGGGAAAGCATCTTCCACTAAACCTAACCCTAACCCATCAATATCATCACTCCTAGAAACATAGATTGTGAAACAGTGGATCATCCAAATAGAATGGAGGGATGGAGGAGTCATAAGAAGATGATTCAGAATATTAGTAAGCCATTTGTGATCTTTGGTAATTCCAATATAAGCAGGATACCCCATTACAGACAGGATCAGCTGCAAGCATTTAGTTTTCCAGTAGCAATGATAAGAGTTGGAAGGGGTGATGGATAGAATTAAAACAGCTAATCAAAATGTACTTAAGGTGCTGGTATGCATAGGCCGGAATGATTGTAATAGGCACTATCCTTGTAGAAAGGTGATGTCCTTTTGTATTTCATTAGTTTCGATTCTGAAGGTTAAATTTCCACAGGCTAAAATACAGTATACTGTATATGGTTAAAATACCTTTCTCTATTACGGATCAGTCCATGGAAATTTATACAAGGGTGCAGGAATTAAATCGGATGTTGCATTCATTGTCAGGCATTCAGATCATAGAGAGTCTTGGACAGGGAGATGTGGAGTTGGTGCTGGGAGATGAAATGCATTGGACAGCAGAACAGGCTTACCATATAATGGATCACTGACTAGAGTGTATGGATTTTGTGCAGGAGTCTTGTAGGTTTGCAAATGCAAAGAAGGTTAATATCTTTAAGTAATATTTTTTAAGTTAACAGAATCAGATATATCCCTTTTGCAATGAGGGCTTAGCTTTATTCCTGTACCTTTACAAACAGATATGGAGGAGATAAAAAGGGACTTTGTAAATATCATTGCCGTCTCGAATTATTGGATTATTTTGAATATCAAATAGGCCAGGCTCCGAGAGTTTTTGTAGAGCCCTCTCATTGGGTTCCAAAAGAAGCAAAACTTAATCAGGTTATCTTGGACTTAATTAAGGATGATCAACAGGATATGGTTAAAATGCAGGTCCTTCCTGGGGCCCCAGATAATCTCACTTCGGCTGAGAGATCCTCTTTGGAATTTCTGAGGAGAAATTAAAAACAAGTTATTATTAAACCGGCGGACATGGGCTCAATGACTATCATTCTGGATAAGGAACAGTACATCTTTGAGGCCAAGAGACACTTGACAAGTAGGCTACATTATCGTCCTCTTATGTCACCAAAAGTACATAAGAAACCACACAGTTGGACGGTGCCTTATCAGATTCCCCCAGGTAGGCCGATTATTTCAGATTGTTCCTCGAAATCCTATAGGGTTTCAGAATTTTTTGATTATTACCTTAACCCCCCTTTCCCAAAAACACTACAGTTTTGTCCAAGATATGTACCACTTTTTACGAGTGATTAGGAATATGTCTTTTCCTAATACTGAAGATGCAAGATGGCGCCTGTGTGTGTGGCATGCCGTTTTGCTTTGCCAGTTCTGGTTATGTTTGAGTTGCTTTTTACTTTTGCTGCCCTAGATGTTGATGCTCTCCTGGTGTATGATCACCAAACTCTTTTTGAACTGCGAAGTTTTGCTGAGGAAAAGTTTTATGATGGTGCCCAGGAAACTTTGCCATCGCTTTTGTCGGACATTCCCGATTTTCTCCGTCGTGCTCCGGTTCCACCTTACCGTAGGAGGCGCCGTCGTCACCAGGATAAACGCAGCGGTAGGCTGGTGAGGCTGAAGGCCTTCTCTGCTAGGTCTCTGATTGTATTCGGATGCGTTTGTAGCCTCGTTTCTCCCTGACATCTATGGGATCCTGCTTACACCTGGTTGGTACCTGTGGCCCGATCGGAGGAGTTCTCCCGGCTGCCACAGCCCCGCTGTTCTTACTATTCCCACCCCCGACAACGCGGAGCGGTTTTAGGAAATCTGCGGCCTCTCGGCCGGGCTCTTCGGAATGCAGGCGCCCCGATGACACCGGCTCCTGCCAGGATTGGTCTGGTAAACGCTAGATCCCTGTCAAATAAAACTTTTATTCTTAAGGATTTCTTCATCTCCAATGGACTGGATTTTCTTTGTATGATGGAGACTTGGTTGAATGTTGGTGAGTCCAGCGTTTTTTCAGAGCTTTTACCTTTGGACTGTGCTTACTTTAATTCTCCTCGGACATCAGGCCGAGGAGGAGGAATTGCAACTGTTTTTCTTAATAAATATAGATGTAAGCAGCTTTCTTTATCATCTCTTCCTTCTAGCTTTGAACTGAGTTTATTTGAGCTAGGTTGCTCGCTCCCAGTGTTGTTTGCTGTGATTTATCGGCCTCCTAAATATAATAAGGACTTTCTCAATGATTTCTCTGACTTACTGGCTGAGATTGTGCCTAAATATGATCCGAGTCCTTATTCTTGGAGATTTTAATATACATGTATGCTGTCCTGATAAACCGATGGTGAAGGACTTTCTAAGTCTAATTGACTCTTTTAGTTTTATGCAGTGGGTGTCTGGACCGACGCATGAACTTGGGCACACGGTGGATCTTGTCCTATCGCTCGGCTTTTCTGTGGCGAATTTGACAATTTTGGACGCAGTGTTTTCAGATCATAAGCCTGTAATATTTGACATCACCTTGCCTTGTAAAGCTGGTAAACCCCGTGCTTCTGCCCGGCGCCGTCGTGTCATTAATCCATCCACTGCTGTACATTTTTCTGCTTTGTTTAGTCAATGTGATCTTCCTGAATCTGCATCCTCCGATACGGAGGAGCTCTGCTCCTGGTTTCATTCCACCTGCCGAACTGTTTTAGATGCTGTGGCTCCATTAAAAACCAGACAGCCTAAAATGAAATCCGAGCCCTGGTTGAATGACACAACTCGTGCTGTCTGACGCAAGTGCCGAAAAGCTGAGCGCAAATGGAGAAAGGACAATTTGCATGTATCGTTTCAAATATTAAAAGACTGCTGGCGTCGTTATCAGTTTATTGTGAAAGATGCCAAAAGAGCGTACATGTCAAATATTATTCTGTCAAACTGTCATAAGCCTTGTGTGTTATTTGACACTATAGATAGGGTTTTAAATGCTCCACAGAATACCTGTATGGAACCCTCTTTTGAGACATGTGAGAAATTTTTGCACTTTTTTGTGGATAAGGTGAATAATGTTAGGGCTCATATACCTCTCACTGTTTATGACCCCTTAGCCGTTCTCCCCTGCTCTGCTGTTTTTTATCAGTTTGAGCCAGTGACTCTATCTTGTCTATATGAGATTGTTGGTCAATTGAAGCCCTCAGGTTCTCCTTTTGATGTGGTCCCACCTTCTCTTTTTAAAGAGATTATTTCTGTTTTAGGGCCATCTGTTCTTGCTATTATCAATAGTAGCCTTTGCTAATTTGTTTAAACATGCCATAGTGCAACCATTGATCAAAAAACCAAGCCTAGATCCCACTGTACTATCCAATTTTAGACCGATTTCTAAGCTTCCATTTCTCTCCAAAATTTTGGAGAGAAGTGTGTATATTCAATTGAAAGCCTTTTTAGATGAAAGTGATGTACTCGAAGTGTTTCAATCTGGTTTTAAGCCATTTCACAGTACTGAAACCGCATTACTGAAGGTTTTTAATGACATCCTTTTGGCAACAGACTCGGGATTATGTGATTTTAGTTCTGCTCGATTTAACAGCTGCCTTTGATACTATAGATCATAGTATTTTATTATCTCGTCTGGAGCACTGTGTGGGCATTCGTGGTACTGCCTTGGCATGGTTTAAATCGTACTTGACTCAGAGATCTTTTTCAGTGAGGCTAGATGAATTTAGATCTTCCTCTGCTTCATTATCGTGTGGGGTTCCGCAAGGTTCCATACTTGGTCCTTTGCTATTTTCTTTGTATCTCCTACCTCTTGGCTCTATTCTTAGAAAGCATAAAATTGCTTTCCATTGTTATGCAGACGATACTCAAGTATATGTACCCCTCAAACGCAAGGATGCTTACTCTATACAAACGTTGGTTGTGTGGATTTGGGTCCCCTTTCACAATATGGTACGCCTGTTATTACAAATTTGGGTTTTAGGATAGATGACAATTTTAGACTGGACGGTCAGATCAGTGCGGTGGTGAAATCTGTTTTTTTTCAGCTAAGATGTTTGGTGAAGATAAAAAACATTCTTTCCAAAGATCAATTTATAACAGTAATCCACGCCTTCATTACAACCCGATTGGATTATTGTAATTCGTTGTATGTTGGTGTTAGCCAGTCCACCCTGTCTTGGCTGCAGCTGGTGCAAAATGCTGCTGCACGCCTTTTAAACTGGCACGTGAAAGAATGAGCACATCACACCTGTATTATCCTCACTGCACTGGCTGCCTCTTCAGTTTAGAGTTCATTTTAAGATTCTTTTATTTGTTTTTAAGTCCTTAAATGGGCTTGCTCTGCCCTACCTCGCTGAGCTGCTGCATATGCACTCTCCTTCCCGCTCACTCAGATCAGCTGGTCAGCTGCTTCTGGATGTGCCTAGGACTCAGCGAAAGCTCAGGGGGGATAGGGCTTTTTCCGTTATGGCTCCAAGGCTCTGGAATTCACTGCCGATCCACATTAGACAGGCCTCCTCACTGCCCATTTTTAAGTCTGCTCTTAAGACCTATCTTTTTGGTTTGGCGTTTGATCCTGTGTGAGCAGTTGATTTTACTCTGTGTTAACTCTGTTTAGTTGTTTTTACTATGTTTTGTTTTATTTATTGTATTTTATCTACTTATTTAATAGTTTGTTTTGTTTAAAATTTATTTTAGCCTATGGTCAGCACTTTGGTCAGCGGCTGTTGTAAGTAAAGTGCTCTATAAATAAAGTTGACTTGACTTGACTTTTCCTGACGGGGCTTTCATGTTTTCCATGGATGTTGAATCCCTCTGTACTAAAATCAATATAGAGCTAGGTGTGGAGGCAGTCGAGAGGGCTTTCAAAAATTTCCCAGATGTTGACAGGCCGGATAAGTGCCTTCTGCAATTATTAGAATTTAATTTAACCACCAACGAATTTGAATTTAATGTGAGCTTATTTTTGCAGATTTATGAAACAGCTATGGGCAAGAGATACGCCCCTTCATATGCCAATATTTATATGGCGGATTGGGAGGAGCAGGGGCCTCATGTATAACACCGTGCGTAGAACTCGCACTATAACATGGCGTAAGCACAAAAGACGAAATTTGCTTACGCACAGAAAAATCCATGACATAGCGTGTTGGAGAAACTTGAAAGCTCACGTTCACAAAATCGCACAGTGCCGGAAATAAAAAACAAGTCACATATCAAAGTCGCCGTGAAAAGGCAAGTTGTACTCCACTGTCTGAGTGTCATATGAAAGCTTATTAGGGTACAGAGAAAAAAAAGGCACACAGTGGAGAAAAAGCACGAAATGTCAACTTCAATCTCAAAATTTCCACTTTAATCAAGTAGTTTATTTTGTCATTAAAGTAGAACATCATAAACTTCATCTTAAAATCATTTAATTAACCAGTTTCTTAAATCACATCGTAATTAAAGTAGCACGTTAAATGCTTTGTTTTGTATGTGATCTTCTATGTGCTCTGTGTGTGTGAATCACTACTTACTTCTTAAACCGGCTCTCTTCCTCCAACTGGACACAGAATCCATTACATTTGTGATATTACAGCTCTCTGAATAACTAAAATACTGAGATGTATACGTGATATCATTTTTATGATGATAGGAGTTAAAGCACGTTATTAAAACATGGGTTTCACTTCGATGAAATAATTTATTGCAGCAGTACTCATGGGCGACTCTAGGCTTGTGGTGGCACTGGGCAAAGGAATAATCGGTGGCTCCTTCGCCCGCCAATGTCAGTAAGGTAGCTTATGCACGGTGGATGGCCACGGCCGTTGCGGACGCTGCATAGCCGCCTCGTGCTCATGACACAAGCATTTAACTTTTGCCGAAATTTGTCGCTGCGTTTTTAGCTGTGTTATTTTCTCTTTCTGTTTTATATTCAATATATATTGGCATAGCCGCCGCTGCAGTCCTTGCTTTTCTTTCCCCAAATAACCGATCGACACACAATCAGCTCTGTAATAGAAGTTAAGCCATTTCTAAGCTAAGCGCCAATTCTTCAAAACGTTTAAGGAACATTGAAATATCTTCATAGTACATGTTTAATTATTCTATCCTTCACAACACTCCCAGTGAAGAATATAGATTATTTAAATGAAGTTAGTTTTATCTGTATAATTTAATAAACATATTTTGCTGCATTTCACCTTAAAAATGATATCGTCATCATATGTAAATACGCACTTTATAAAGTGGCTCAGGTTGTGCGATATTATAACTATAGTGCCAGTTTACAGTGGAGTGATTGTACTTATAAGTACAAATAGTTCTACAAGGTGCAATGGATTGAGTGCATTTAAAGTTCTTGGGATGAAACTGTTTCTGAACCGCGAGGTCCGTACAGGAAAGGCTTTAAAACGTTTTGCAGTGGCTGAGACAGCGTGTCCTTGAAGCTGTATACCGATAATTCTCTTTCCGATCAGCTGCTGCTGTGATTCACACTCAGATACAGTGATATTAATACTGCGAGTGCTGCAGTGTGAGTAATGGGAAAAAAGATGATTCGCTGTGGCAACTCCTAACGGGAGCAGCTGAAAGAAGAAGGAGAAGTGAGAGTAACAACGCTAAAGCAGTTATGGTATTTGGAATACTATGGTTGTTCCCTGGACCATTATATTGTTACAAGTTAATTACAATCAGATACGTTACACCAATAAACAATAAGCAGTTAGTTTCAGTGTATTTATAAAGCCGTGTCAGGAAAATAAGGTGTAACCACACAGGAATAGTAGCACTGCTTTGACACTGGGTGCCGCCAGTCTACAAAACCGAGCGGAGAACTTGCGTACGACAAGGTATGAGGTACCATGGAAAAGTGCGTGGCTTTACGCCAAGTGTAAGTTTTATACGTCGCGATTTGAACGTGGAAAAGTTCTTACGCACCGTTTATACATGAGGCCCCAGGCCTTTTCAAAATGTCGTAGATTACCTTATTTGTATTTATGGTATTTAGACGACATTTTTGGTATTTGGACACATATGAAGGAGGAGTTTGATATCTTTTTACACATTCTAAATAATGTCCATAAGACCATTAAATTGACAGCGGAAACTAGTTTGGACACGTTAACATTTCTTGACACAAAACTATATTTTAAACAGGTGTCGGTAACAAAGAAAATACTTTATTCCAAAGTATATTTTAAGACAACGGATACACATGCGGTTTTACAAAAACAGAGTTATCATCCAAAACATACATTCAGGGGCATTATTAAATCCCAACTTATTAGGTTTTATCGTATTAATACAGAAGAGGAACATGTGTATGAAGTTATTCAAATTTTGTTTTGAGCATTGAGAGAGGGTATTCCAAAAGATTCCTGAGGGAAATTAAGTTTGAGGTTGGTAACACCTATAAAAATATTTGGAGGACCCTTTGACTTCTGTAAATAAAAGAACAGGCATTCCAGAACTTCCGGTTTTTGAGGGGGACTCGGTAAATATCTCCGATATCTCTTGGCTAACCTATTATGAGTCAGAGGATGATTTTTGAATCTTGGGAGAATTAGACGGCAGGAATAAATTTGATTTATGGTGGCTTAGATTTGGTTGTACTCTTAAAATGGATAGTTCCTGGTTTTTTGGTTTGGGATTTCCTAAAATGGAATATACTGTTAGATTCCAAGAAGAGGGTACTCACCTTGGGGTCTGTCCTGGGGTCCTTTCTTCCTTCTTTCTTCCATGTTGGGACATCCGAGTGCTGTAAAAGAAAAAATGGTTAGAAACTGGAATGGGTATATGGTGGAACAAATACAGGATTGGGTTTTAATTAATCATTTGGTTGCCGTTGATGGATGCCATAGACATATTCCTATTCTATTTCAGTCCAATATATGATCAGTAGAGGAAACAGGGAGAACACAGGAGGTAGAGGATATATTTGGCTTAAATAGATATAGATTGAGTCTAATGCCATACACCTGTGAGGAAAGTAATTTACATCAATTCAGAGTAATAGAACAGGCTAATCAGTCTTCATATTTTGAGCTTTAAATTCCAATTCCAGATGTTAAGAGGGGTGACTCAGATCCGTGAGGGTAATTTTTTTAGACCAGGCCCTTGATATGGAACAAATTGTTCAGTCTGAATTTATAACTGGACCGCCTTGCCTTTTGTTTAATCAGTTAAAAGGATAGGTAGCCCCATCTCCAATCCTAACTTTAAGGCCTGAGAAAGGGGCCCTGATGTTAATACATCTAGGTGTCCGGATGGTAATTCTCTAGAAGGCCTTAATGTTAATTTTATTCCTCAGGGTGAATCTTTGAATGGGCAGCTGTTAGATACAATGAGCCCCATCCCCAGCCCTAACCTTAAGGTCCAAGAAAGGAGCCCTGATGTTAATACACCTAGGAACCAACATGTTTTTTGTACCATCTGGAATGGGGTGCATAAGGGCCCGGATTGTAATCAAGATTATTGTAAGGAGGGTGAATGGATGACCATTTCGGGACTGGGAAAGGATTAGAGGTACGAACGATGGGAACAAAGGATTTTGGTATAAATAATAAAAAGGAAGGCTTGGACCATTTTGGAGATTGAGGATCTTGTGGTATGTTCGAAAGAGAGGTGGGAAGAGGATAGACTAACAAGTTTAAAAAAACCCATGGTGAGGAGTGTAACAATAGTAAGTGAAGGTGCTGTAAGAGAAAGGATACAAACACAGAATATTGTGCCATTAGTCTTTACTTATTCAAGACAGGCCAAAAACGTTATTAAAATTTTAAAAAATAACTTCCATGGGGCCCAACTAGTAGATGAGGATTTAGCAGAAATTAAGATCTTGTCTGCATATCGCAAGAATAAAAATTAAGAGATCATCTGGTTAGGGCCTCATATACTCAACGGAAGTAAAATAAAACAGCTTGGCATATTTCGTACAAGGATAAAAAGATGATTCAAAATCCTTTTACTTTGAAAGAAATGAATATTTTTCAAACGTTGACATTAAATACAGTAAATTGCATCTATGCCATCCAATGCAATAAATGCGGCCTAATATATATTGGAGAGACTAAAAACACAGTTAAGGCACGTTTCATACAGCACCTGAGGTTGATAGAAAACCAAAAAAAACAAACTAAACTATATTTGACTTTAACGAGGTGGATCATAGCCCTGTTTTTTTCACTTAGTGACGAAAAGTTACTGGAACAAGAATAGGTGGCTCAAAAAGGAGCTTGATTGGATAACAGCCTTAGACACATTTTACCCTAACGGGCTAAATGAAAAATAAATTGCTTATCAAATACTGTATCCTGTGAACCCGAATGTACCAGTTTGCTGGTATCTCCTAACCTAATCCTAACCCGCCTGTTCCCAACAAAAAACAATGTTCAGTTAACCACACCCAACTCTGAATTTAAAAATCTAGAGATGGGGGGCCCTGAGGTTAAGATTCTCACTCAAATAGCATTAGAGGATCAACTAACCCTCCCCAACTCTAAACTTAAAAACCAAGGGGTAGGCAACCCGAAGGTTAAGAACTTAACTCTTGACAGTTTAGTGGACCAACGGACCTCAACCATTCCTAACCTTAAAAACGTAGGGTTAATATCTCAACTCCTAGTGGGGCTCTGTATGCAGTAACCCAACCATCTACTAATCCTAAGAACTTAGAGGGGAGTAACCCTAATGTTAAAATCTGGACCCCCGTACAGGTAAAGGAGGGACAAACCCCTCTCTCTGCTAATTCTAATAATGAGGTGGTAGGGGACTACCTTGGGATAGTACAGAATGGAGCAGTTGGTGGATCTCCCGGTTGGGTTTTGCGAGTGGGGGAGGTGGATCAGACACGGACAGGGACCTCACGGGTGGGACACTTACCTAATGTGGATCCCAGTTATAAAATTCCAGTGGTAATCACATACACTCATCATCATCATCATCATCATGACTGTGATGGGTGTCCTGCGCTCTAATTTTATGGGGGCACAGGGCACTCATCTCCCATTACAACGTTACCAAATTATATCAGCGTACAAGAGAAACAAGAATCTCAAGGACATCCTGGTTAATGCCAGGTGTCCTACCAAAAAACAAAAAAATAAAACTGCATCAAAAATCCCCTTTGCCAGGAAGAAAAACGTTCATAACAAACTGGCATAAGTGGATAAACCAATTTATCAAACATTCCAAATCAATTATAAAGACTGTGGATATGGGATCCAGTGCTCCACCTGTGGGCTTATTTATATCGGTGAAACCAAGAAAATGTTGAGAGACCGTTTTGTGCAACATCTCAGATGCATTAAAAACCATAAAAAGTTACAACATTATATCGGCATTTTAGGATGGATAGCCACAGACCAGTGATGTTTGGTCTGGAGCAGCAGGGGCAATGGAATAAGACAAGAAGGTTAAAAGCCGAAAGACGATGGATAACACAACTAAACACCTACGTCCCTGTGGGGTTGAATGAAAAATAGAAGTTAGGAACAATTTTAAATGATTTTTAAATTTTAGGGTATTTATTATTTATGGAGTATTTATTTATTTATATATTTATTATTTATTAATTATTTATGGATTTATTAGAATGGAACAGTTTCAGGGAAAAACTATGAAATTTTAGGAGGGGGGTTTATGGGAAAATGGTTTTGAATTTTTAGAAAACCACTGTATTAATTTTATTGATACTGTTTTTTTTAAAATGGATATTAATGGTTTTTAGGGGGATGTAATTTATTAAATTAGTTGGATTTTAAAGGAATTTTATTCATAAAAAGATTTAATTACTTAAATATTTATATATTTATTATTATTAAAGTAAAAGGTAGACCAAAACATGAATAGGTTAAATTAAAATTTTAAGATCGGGGATTGTTGTACCAGAGCATGCCACTAAAGGCCATATCCTCTACCCTAATCCTAACCCTAATTTCTAACCTTAATTCTAATAATTCTTTCATAATTCAGTTTAATCTTAATTCTAGTTTTCTTAATTCATCTGATCTTAATCTGAATCTCAACAATTCTATCTTTCCAAATTAATTGGATCATCAACCATAGAAATGCAACAATCCAAATTTCCAGTGGTTTGTACATTTTCAGGTGTGGCACAAAAAACAGTTAAAATTTTACAACAACATTTTAGGAATTGCCAATTATATTTTCCACCCATACAAGATTACAGACTAATTACTGCATATAGGAGGAATTTAAAATTAAAAGATCTGTTGGTACATGCCTCCTGTAACAACAAAATGAAAAAATGAAATAGAACGGCTTGGGTGGGCCCCTTTAAAAACAAAAAAATAATCAAAAACAGATTCACTAGAGTAAAATTACCAATTTTCCAATCATTCCAACTAACATCTAAAAACTGTATTAATGCCATCCAATGTACAAACTGTGGAAAGATATATATTGGTCAAACAAAGAACACTATTAGGGAACGAGTTACATTTAAGGTTTATCCAGAATCAAAAAAAGTGTACAGTACTCTACCAACATTTTTCCAATAACACACATTTACTGATTATGTTTGGTTTAGAGCAGAATATGGATTGGAATCTGGGTAGACGCCTTGGGAAAGAGAACGACTGGATCAATACCTTGGGAACTTATCACCCAGACGGACTTAACGAAAAATAGTCCAGTTTGGGTGACTGATTTTTTTTTTATAAATATAGCACTGTTTAGATTTAGGTATTTTTATTTGCATTTTTAATAATAGAATTATTTTATTTTTTTGATATTTTCCAGATAATTGATTACAAACTAAAAAATTATTGTTTAAAGTAGAGAGTAGTGAGCCAGGGCTAGCAGTAATGCTTTAATCCCCTACCCTAAACCTAACCTTATTTTTTTTAGTTAGAGTTGTCCCTTCCTCAGTTTAAATTATTAAAAATGAATACTTACCTGATCTATAAATACCATTAGTAGATCCCAGGAGCCTTCTCAATTTCCCATTAGATCATTCTTGATTACATTTGTAACGGGTGAGTTAAAAATATTTTTTTTTTATTATTATTTTGGCAGGAACTGTTTTTTTATGTGGTCTTGGTTTTCCCTTAGCTTAATAGTTAACACCTGATGGTTACATAATATTTAAACTTTTCTTCCCTAATTTTAATTTTTTAACAATTATTATAGGTATAGTATTGTGTATAATTTTCCTTTATAGGATGACGAAAGTCGATAAGGCCTGTTATAAGTTACTACTACATCTTGAAGTAGTGGAGCATACTTTGCTGCCTACAGGCATGTCCAGACAGGTAACCAAGTTGACTAATTTTATTAAACCCTCCTCTCCAGATTCTCAGGTATTAGATAAGATCAAACAAAATACCGATGGTTGGATGGCAAATAATATAGAAATTCTTAGAATACATTATCATCAGGTAATACAAAGATTGCTTAATCAAATTACTTCGGTGAGTGAATTAAATATTTTTAGAGCGATAAAACAGGCTAAAAATTGATTTAAGCAGAAACTAAACACAGTCATCTATTTCTTTATTTAGAAAAAAATTATACTCACGGATTATAGACGGCTCGGGAGAAGACGTTGTCTCTTCTGGACTGGCTGATGCACGTGCGACACAACTGGCTTTGGAAACTAGGCCACAATTGGAGTTGCCAATGGTATCGCCTGGTCCTGAACAGGTGACAGTTATTCATGTCTCTCCTAGAACAGAGTTAGAGAATCAAACAAAAGACTTACCTGTGGAGCTGACTCCTTCTCCGATATCTTCTACATCTCTCTCTGCAGATTCTGGCTGTTCGGACTCGGGTTCCAAATCTGAAAAAGATAGATAAAAATGTAAATATACAAAATATTAAGGGAGATAACACGATGAAAAGCAATGGTCAAAAACAAAACTTGGTGAACATTGCTGGTTCTGATATGGCTCCTTTAATGCATAAATCTCCTATACATCAAATTAAGGTGGTGCCCAACAAAACACATACTTGTGGGAGTTGGCAGCCTGTCTTTCAGCAACCATCTATTTTTATTGGAGATTTGTTATACTGGAACTTGGGTCCGCTAATGACTGTGGGACTGCAGATTGAGATGGTTATGAAGTTGACTGTATTGGGTCTGATTAAGGTGTTAAAAAAGATGTCACCACAAACATTAGTGAAGGAGGTATTGTGTTGAATAGGAGTAGTAGAAATAATGTAGAAGAATGAACCAGATATTAAGTTGCTCAAAGAATTGGTACGACTTTTTAGAAATCGTTTTCCTTCTGCATATATATTCTTTTTTGAACCGCCAAAATTAGATAGTTAATTAGACAGTTTGGATTAGGATTGGCACTGCATTGCGAGAGGCTATGGAGGACACGGTACAGATGGACTCAATAGAGTTGCATATAGAGTCACCACCCACATTTATTAAATATCAAAAATTAGATTCCCAAATAGCATTTCAGGCGTTACTTTCTAAGTCGGAATGTTTTGAAAATTCCCTAATACGACCTTTGACTCAAATTAATTAGATCACCTACCCCTGACCCAAATACTAAACTTAAAGTCAGTAAATAGGTAACCTTGATGTTAAGTCAGTAATGCCTAATACTAATATTTTAATAAATCCAAAAATCAAAGAAATGATGAATATTTTTAGTGCCCTGATGTTAAGTAGTGAAGGGAAATAAATTAATTAAACCCCATTCTGTTTTTTTAACTCCTAATTTAATCCTAAAATTATTATAGATTATTGCTGGACTATTACTGTACCTAATCTTAAATTGATTATGGGTTTTTACAGTTCATTAAAAAAATGTATTATATATGGGATTAAGGGATAATTTTATTAGAGAATCTTAATGTGTTATAAAAATTAAATTTAATACTTACACCCAGCTGAACGCGTGTATCAGCTTTCCTCTGATGGGGAAAAGCATCCCCCACTAAACCTAACCTAAATGGGGTGGTCTTCTGGAGGTGTATCTTTAGTGGTGAAACCTCTTGATTGAGGTGACTTAACTCCCGAATTATTACAAGTACTTGGAAGTAAAAAAATAGGTTGGAATGTGTTAGCTTTTAAATAATGATGTAATAAAACAAGATTTTTGTACCTTTGCCCCGGAAATTGATTTCGAACCTACTTAGATTCAAATCCCCCACTACTAAAATCAGTTTCACTGGTTGTAATTTCCAGTCTCCCTTACGATTGGTATTATTATGTCTTTTAGGACCATTTCTATCCTTTTTCACTGGTCCCTCCGATGTAGAAAGATTCAACTTTCTTTTCACTGCTATGCTGATGATACTCAAGTTTATATTCCCATCTGCAACTGCAACAAATCAACTGCACAACTGTCTGACTGAACTAAGATCCTGGATGGCCAATAATTTTCTTGATTTGAATCAAAATAAAATGGAGGTGCTTATGGTGGGTCCACCAGCTAAAGCCCAAATTGGTCTTGGACTTCTCAGCTCTTTCTCTGTCTTTTCCAAACCTCAAGTCCGCAATTTTGGTGTTACCTTTGGATAGTAACCTCTCTTTTAAGAAACAAGTAAATTCTGTAGTCAAGAGTTGCTTTTTCCAACTTCGTCTATTAGGTAAGATAAAGCCTTTTTTATCTTCTAAAGATCTTGAGAAAGCTACTCATGCTTTTATCTTTTCTCCCCTTGATTATTGCAATTCGCTGTATTCTGGGATTAACAAATCTCTAATACACAGGTTACTGTTGGTCCAAAATGCTGCTGCTCGCTTTCTGGTTGGGGCAAGAAAGTATGACTCTGTTTTTCCTATTTTAGCTTCTTTACACTAGTGGCTGCCTGTCAGTTTTCAAATTGATTTTAAAATCTTGCTGCTAGTTTTTAAATCTTTACATGGGCTCGCTCCCGCCCATTTATCTGAACTGTGTTTTACACCAGCCATCCAGAGTGCTTAGAACTTCTGGTCAGTTGTCTCTTGTCCCTCATACCAAATTTAAAACCAAGGGGGACAGGGCCTTTGCAGCAGCTGCCCCTCGCCTGTGGAACTCTCTACCTCATCATATAAAGGAGTCGTCCAAAATTGTACTGTTCAAAACAAGATTAAAAACTCACTTCTTTTCACTTGCATTCACTGACCTTCAGTAATACTGATGGTTTCCTCTTTGTGATCATATAACATTATTTCTATTTATTTATTATCTATCTTATTTTATGTTCATATATTTTATTACTGTTTATGTTTTATTGTTTATTTTTTTCTTTTATTCTATTATTGTAAAGCACTTTGGCCGCTGCATTACTATGTTGTTTTAAATGTGCTATATAAATAAATTGACATTGACATAATCTTAACCTTAGTGGGGTTGGGCATATTAGTTATTTAGGATCCCTAAACTTAAAATCAAACTTGGGGCGGATACCAGTTTTTTGTAAATCCTTGTCAGTCTTGGATTTAGGTAGGGCAAAATAGAATGGATCTGTTAGGTACCTTGGTGGAGTATGGTAGGAGGAAGGAGATGCCAATGGATTCTGAACTGGTTGTTTTTGGAGGATGTGGAATCAAAAAAGGTATTATCGATGGTTTTTACTTATTTGGAATGGGCCGTAAATACAGTGCATATCCTAAAACAAAATTTTAGTCAATTACAATGGGAATATGCTCCTTTAAAATCGACTAAATTGATTGTGGCGCATAGACGAAATAAAATCTTGAGGGATATTTTAGTCCATGCAACCTTTAGTAGTAATAAGGCTCATCTCTTTGCCTGGTCTATTCCGTTTATATACAAAAAGATTACATTTAATAGGTTGTCTAAAAAAGAAAGACCTATTTTTCCAAAGGTTCCAATTGGGTTCCTTGAATTGTATTTATGGAATAGAATGCAAGACTTGGGGGATGATATACATAGGAGAAACAAAGAATAATATTCGCCTACGATTTTTGCAACATCTCCGACTGATAGAAACCCCAAAAAAAAACAATCTTATATAATCATTTTTCAGATTAGGGGCCACACACCCGCGATGTTTGGATTAGAACAGGATGGAACCTGGAATTAAACCCGTAGAGTGAAAAAAGAACAGACATGGATTCAGAAATTAGGGACATATCTGTACGGATTGAATGAGAAATGAAGGGCCGAAAAAATTAAGACAGGGATAAAAATAATATTCAGATGATGGTGCTGATTCCTTTTGTTAAAAGGGTAAAAATAATTTTTTGTATACATTTTTTTTTGATAAGTGATTTTTTTTATTAAAATTAGATTTTAGAATTTTATGAAGGGTAAAAAAGTTTTTTGGAAGTTAGTAATTTGCAGCATAGGGATTGGATCAATTATATATTTAGGATCCATTACTTGACTTATTTAAATGTTTAAATTGGCAATCAGTGTGCCCAGGCGTGCCTATTAGGCGAGCATCCCCTACCCTAAGCCTAACCCCTCACCTAATACCTTAAAAACGTAGGGAGGGACCCTGATGTTAATAGTGATCATGGACAGAATAGGAATCCCTGTATGAATTATATGACCAACCCCTCACCCAATACTAATCTTAAAAACTTAGGGAGGGGCCCTGATGTTAAGGATAACCCCGGGGGTAAGAGAGAATTACATAGGATTGATGGGAGCCCTGATAATAAGATCTTAGTGGGGTTTGATAATCCTTATAAGTCTGGTGAGTGGAAATATGCATTAAAAGGTTTTTGGGTGGAAGTAACAGAGGAAGGGGACTGGATTCTAAAATTTGAAAGTCCAGATAAACATAGAAGGTCATTAATACAGGAAGGGATGTTGGAATGGAGGTTAGAGATGGGAATTGGAGGGATTGATGGCAGACATGGACAGATTACAGCAAAGGTTTATGGAATGGAAACAGATGGAGGGACAGGAGGGGGAGAGAGATGGGAATGACACAAGTATGGAAGATATACAGCAGGAAGGAGGATGGCATAATGGAAGAAGAGATGTATTACAACAAAAAGTTTTACCTATGATATTTACCTTTTCAGCGCAGGTCCAATGTATGGTGAGGATATTACGTGAGAATTTCTTAAAAGCTTAGATGACAGATGAATATTTGAGAGAATGGAAATTGGTGGCAGCTTATCGGAGAAATAAGACCTTAAGGGACTTGATAGTAAGGGTGTCATGTACTAAAAAGAAAAATAAATGTGCATGGTTTATCCCTTTTAAAAACACAAAAAATATTAAGAATCCCTTTACCCAAAAGGGGCCCCAATTTTTCAAAATTTAAATAGTAATTCAACAAACTGTATTTATGGGATACAATATAAGAATTGTGGAAAGATTTACATAGGGGAGACAACATTCCATTAAAGCATGTTGTATACAACATCTCTGTTTAATTGAGAACCAGACTAAAAATACAGAATTATACAAACATTTTGGACAACTTGACCATTTACCTGTATTTTTGGGATTGAATATCAGACTTATTGGAACAAAAATTACCGGATAAAAAAAAAGAGATGGAATGGATTAAGGCCTTAAGATACAGTCTTTCCTAATGGCCTTAATGAAAAATACTGCGTGTTTTAGTTCTCATATAATTTAGTCAGGAATGATGTTAATTATAAAGTATAATGCTTGGATTAGTGACCCAGTGTGCGGCTAATTGTAGCCAATACCTCCTACTCTAAGTCTAACCTCAGTATCCTTTAAGGCCCTGATGTTAAGATAGTGGCATCTGGCATAATACTGAGGGATTATGGTTTTAGTTATCTGTCTTTTCTAAGAGGATCTATCTCTCGCTCTTTTTTCTAACCTTAACCTCACTGGAAACAGGGCATTGATGTTAAGTCACTGATTATGGCTATTCGGAGGTGTATAGTTAAGGTTTGTTTATTCATATTTTTGTCTAGTGTGTATTGTTGTGTTGATATTGGACTGATAGGAATAGATGCATATTAGCGTGACAGATATTTTAACAGAATTTAGAGGTCATATAGTAGTGTTATGGAATACCTGATAGTGTCTGATTGAACTGACAGTGTTCTGTTTTTACTTCAAGCTTAAACTGCTATTTTCTAGTTATTAATCAAATTGCGTAATAAAAATATGTAGCAGGTATTCAACAGCAATTAAAATCTTTTTTGGATGTGCTATTGTTAACATTTAAATTAATTTACACAAATACATAAATTTAAAATGGTATAGTTTAGTCAGAGAATTAGGGAGAGTTTGAAAAGGTCTTTCAGACCAACTTAAGGAATAAGGATCCCCTATAAAATAATTTTTTGTTATGAATAAGAAAATGTATCCACTGCCGCAAGGCTCTTATCCCCTACCCTAACGCCTAACCCTGCTAGTGTCCTTTCCTATATTGGGGGTGAATTATTTTGTCTTTGTTTAGCATCTCAACCGAGTGGATAATTTTTATCGAACTGAAGGCATAGGGGAGGAGGAGGTCATTAGATTTTTCTGTAGCCGAGCTGTTTTGTTAGCCGATACTATTTAGGATAAATAGGTAGAATTTAGTTAAACAAGTAGCTGAGATTGAGATTTGGGTGAAGGCCTATTAGAGTACAGTGGAACCTCGGTTCACGAACGTCTCGGTACACGTACAACTCGGTTTACGACCAAAAAGTTCACCAAACTTTTGCCTCAGTTCATAACCACACACTCGGTATACGAACAAGCCAGTTTCCCTTTCCGTTTGTGCATGCTGATGATTTCCGCACGTGTTGCATTGTTCTCGGTCAGATGTGCGTGCATGCTTTCGCTGTAAACTCTTTGTGCTCTATTTCATTTCCCTTCCGGTTAGTACACGCCGATTACTGTATTTAAGCATGTGTTGCGCCGCTTCATTGTTCTCAGTCAGACGTGCGTGCTTTATCTGTGATCTCTTTGTGCTCTACAGTATTTCGTGTGCTTTTGCAGTTAACCATGGCTTCTAAGCAAGTGAAGAGTGGTGAGAAGAAAGTTTTGCAGAAAGTTGAATTCAAAGTAAAGAAAGAAATTATTGAAAAGTGGGAGCGTGGCGTTCGTGTTACTGATCTTGCCGCCGAGTACAATAAGTCAAAACCTACGATTTTGACTATTCTAAAGCAGAAAGAATCTATTAAAGCAGCTGATTTTGTAAAAGGAGTTACAGCGTTAACCAGGCAGAGGCTTCAAGTGCTGGAAGACGTGGAAAAACTGTTTATCAGTTTACTCATTTACCAATTTGAGAACCCTCGTGCTTTCAAGCAGCACAATGTAAACAAAGCCAGACTGCCAGTAATGTGGAGGGCAAACACGAAGGGTTGGGTCACAAGGACTTTATTTTTGGAATGGCTGCATGAGACTTTCGCTCCCACCAGCTAAACAGCTAAAAACACCAGAAACCCAAGAAATCACACGAAAGAAAACACCTGAAGGAAAACATCCCTCCATTGCGGAGCCAGACTCTTCCTCCTCTCCACCCAGTTCCTCCTCACTTCATGCCAGAACTCGACTCATGCAAGGTTAGTTTTCTTGGTGGTTTATGGTTTTTGTATTACGGATTTTTCAAATGTTCATTTTTCGGTTCGTAGCGTGAATTGTTGCAGTGTTAATTTTCACTTTTTTCAAATGTTCGATTTTTTCCACAAAAAAAGTGTTTTATACAGCAATCGGCTTGCAAGGCTATAGTGCGAACTGCTGCAATGTTAGAGAGAGAGAAAGGGCAAACTAGCCTGCGTGCTGGAGAGAGAGGGCGAGCAAGCCTGCGTGCTAGAGAGAGAGAGGGCGAGCGAGCCTGCGTACTGGAGAGAGAGAGAGGGCGAGCGAGCGAGCCTGCGCATGCAGCTGAGCAGGGAGCCTGGGTGTTCGTGTCAGTGTTATTCAATGCTTAAAAATCTTTAAAAAAATATATTTACATACAGTTCATATGGTCTGAAACGGATTTATTGTATTTACATACAATCCTATGGGGGTAAATTGCTTTGGTTCACGACCAAATCGGTTTATGACCAGAAGTTTGGAACGAATTATGGTCGTGAACCGAGGTTCTACTGTAGTTAGGTAGAAAAATCACACTGCTATTGACCTTGTTATTTTTTGTTGTTTTAGGTCTAACTAAATGCCTACTAAATTTAGTTTTTTTAATTATTTATTTATAGGTTCATGTGTGTCTCCAATAGGGTAATTATTTTCCTTATTAAGAGTGTAATTTAATGAACATCTGTTGTCACAGGGAATGGGCTTAAATGCCTCTCCCTTTCTCAGTTTGGATTATTCCTCTGATTAAGGGGCATTGGTTCCCGAAACGTTAGGAACTTTAACTTTTTCAAGCTTTTCCTAGGAAAAAAGAATGCAATAGTACTAAAATATATTTTCTACTTACCTTGAACTTTTTTTAGCCTATTTTTCTTATAAATAATAAAAGTTTATTTTTTAACAAAAAAAGTTTATTTTTTCTATTACAGGTTCGACTGCTCCCTCTGGTTATATTATACTAGGCAATACACTCAATTTAAACTACCAACACAGTAGGGAGGAAGAGATGAATGAGGACTCGTTAAATCCATCTATGGAATCAAAGTCCATTTCTGATCCTCCATCTTCCATTCATACACCAGTACAACCAGAAATAGACATCAATAAAATTACAGTAGTTAATAAGGCTAGGAGATTTTATAGGCCATGTGTAGGTGTACAGTGTAACAAAGCCATTCTGATTATTGGGGACTCAAATATAGCTAGAATACCATGTTTATTTTGAACAGGTAGAGCTACAGAGCTATCCAGGGGCAAAAATCCTAGACTTAATTAAAATACTTAAAACAACACAATCACAAGAACAGGTTCATTATGTCATCATGTCTATAGGAATAAATAACTGTGGGAAGGAACATACAGAGAAAACCATAAAGCAGTACTATGAGGAATTAAATAGGAGTGCCAGGAAAGCCTTTCCCAAAGTAAGGGTCGGTGTTGCCAAAATTCCATACGCAGATAATTCATTACATAGAGAACAAATTGTTAGGTTCAATACTATCATAATGGATTTATTCCTAGATGTATTAGATTTTCCCGTAGATATAGAACTTAATCAGGACCATGTTCATTGGACATCGGACACAGCATATCAGATTCAGGATCTCTGGAGGGAGCAGTTAAACTGTTTGATGGGCCAAGCAGAATTTGTCTGGCCCGGGAAGTAAATATTTATAATCTTTCAAACACCTTTAGATTATCGGAGCTGGAGATTTTCTTGCTGCAGAAGGGGCTGACCTTCATCCTTACTCTGTCTGAGGTGGACATGGAAGATCTGAGGAGGGATATACACAGTTATCACAGAAAACTACAGATATTGGATTATTTTGATTACTCATCTCACTCACAACCACAGTTTCAATTTAGGGAACCCTCCACTTGGATCCCAGCTAGTTCAGAAATTAGAAAACCCATCCACACATTAATTAACAGGAATATACAATCACTTAATCATTTACAGGTACGGGACAATGAACAGGATAACTTAACACGTAGGGAAAGGGAAGTTTTAATGAACCTTAAAAAGAACAAAGACATAGTTATCAAACCAGCAGATAATGGATCAGTTTTAGTTATTATGGACACTAATCAATACATCAGAATGATAACTTTCCAATAAACATTATTTACCACTTTAGACTTCTTTACAAACTAAAAATAAAACCCAGATCAAAACGGTTATAAATACTATACTTCAATTTTGTTACATAGATTACAAACAGAAAACATATTTATTAGGACCAGCTACTCCCAGTACCTGTAAGTTTTATCTTCTTCCTAAAACCCATAAGTTACCAGAATCATGGCCCATACCATATCAAATACCAGCGGGTAGGCCAGTTGTATCAGATTGTAACTCAGAATCATATAGGATAGCAGAATATATTGATCACTTTCTCAACCCATTATCACAATTACATAATAGTTATATCAAGGACACATCACTTTTTACAGGTCATTAAAAATCTTAAAAGTTCCTCCTCATTCCCTCATGTTTACCGTGAACATAGAGTCATTATATACTAACATCGATACTACCATGGGATTGGAGGCAGTTGCCCGACTGTTTGCGGAGAATCCGGCTCCAGACAGACCGGATCAGGCTATGTTGGAACTTCTCCGCATCAGTTTGTTAAATAACGATTTTGTGTTTAGCGAGAAATTTTATCTCCAGGTGCACGGGACCGCCATGGGTAAAAAATTTGCTCCCGCCTATGCCAACATTTATATGGCCTGGTGGGAGGAAACAGCATTTGGTAAGTGCCCCAGGTTCCCATTTAGGTATTTCAGGTATCTGGATGATATCTTCGGTATCTGGACCTTCCCTCCAAAAGATTTCGACCAATTTGTCAAGATTTTAAATTCACATCATCGGTCGATCAAATTAGTCCCAACAGTAAGCCAGGTTTCCTTAACTTTTTTAGATACAGAAATTTATTTTCAGACAGAATCATCAACATGTAAAACAAATTCTCGCATTTACGTTAAACCCACAGACACTCACGCCTTATTATATAGGACTAGTTTTCATCCCAAACACACTTTTAGAAGTATAATTAAATCTCAATTAATACAGTTTTACAGGATCAATACTATTTCATCAGATGCAGAACAAGCTACAATTACTTTTTCAAACATTACACAAAAGAGGTTATACGCGTCGATTTCTTCGGGAGGTCCGGACTGAGGTTAAAACAACAGTCTCCAGGTACCTGATTTCACCAGGGGCATCGTCGAATGTTAAAACAGGGGTTCCACAAGTTCCCCCAATGAATGATTGGAATATTTTGAGGCTGGCAAATGCTCTTTCACAGATCTCAGCTTATTTTTCTTCAGATTCTTTCTCTTCCAATTCCAGTTCTGTATATGATCCGTTGAATTCTTTGGTCATTTCTTTGGATGATCCTTTCAATTTTCCAACAGTCTCTTATTTGCATCCTCTTTCATTTTCATCAACTTCAACACTTTAATAACATACTTACCAGTTCTTACTTACCCACTTTTCTTTTAAATCCTTCAGACTCCTTCACGACTCTTCCTTTCTGTTCTTCATTTTGGTCCTCCATTCCGGTCTAGGTTTGGAATCTGCAATGGGCCTCCTGTATGGAAAACAAAATCAAACAGGATCAACTAACCCCACCCAATCCTGGGCTTAAAATTTTAGGGGTCGGGGACCCTGATGTTAACAATCCCTTACAAATAAGAGATCATCTAACCCCCCCTTAACCCTGAACCTAAAAATCCACGGAGGGACAGCCCTAATGTTAAGACCCACAAACCTTGGGGCTTGGAGGATCAACTAACCCTCCCCAACCCTGAACCGAAAAACTTCGGGCAGCCCTAATGTTAAGACCCTAACCCTAGGCAGAGGATTGGACCAACTGGCCTTACCCATCCTTAGTCTTAAAAACCTGGGGATGGGGGGCCCTGAGGTTAAGGATATGACCCTGGGGCTACTAGAATATCGACTGCCCCCACCCAATTCTAATCTTAACCCCCAGAAATGGGGGGCCCTGAGGTTAAGACCTTGACCCTGGAGACCCTCGACGACCGGCTGCCCCCTCCCAACCCTGATCTTAACCACCTAGGAGTGGGGAACCCTGAGGCTAAGGACTTGACCTTAGAGCCAGGAAGCCATCAGCCACCCCTTCCTAACCCTAGGGAAAATGGGGGACCACCCAACCCTAGGGATTGATAACCCTAATAATGGGGGGGAGGAACGACCTGAGGAGGTGGGGAGGATTGGAACTCCAGATCGGAGGCGGGAGGGGCTTGGTCCCCTGCATGATGAGGAGCCACGGGGGAATCTATTAATTAATACTCATCATAAACACAAAATTCCAGTCATTTTCACCTATTCCCATCATTCTAGATCAGTCATGGGTGTCCTGCGGTCCCATTTTATGGGGGCACAGGGCACCCATTCTCCGCTCAAAAATACCAACTCATAGCAGCATATAGAAGAAATAAAAATTTAAAGGATTTACAGGTTCATGCAAAATGCCTTTCAAAGAAAAAAACAAATAAAACAGCTTGGAAAATCCCCTTTGCCAGGAAAAAGTACATTTATAATAAACTGGCAAAGGTGGATAAACCCATTTTTCAAAAATTTCAGATTAATTCTAAAAATTGCATTTACGGTATACAGTGTTCCACCTGTGCCTTGATTTATGTGGGGGAGACCAAGAATGCGTTGAAGGATCGGTTTGTGCAGCATCTCAGGTTCATCTTCAACCAGAAAAAACAAACGGCTTTGTATGGGCACTTTGCATTGGAGGGACATAAACCTATTATGTTTGGTCTGGAGCAGCAGGCGAACTGGAATAAGAGCAGGGGCCTCATGTATAAACGGTGCGTACGCACAGAAATGTTGCGTAAGAACTTTTCCACGTTCAAATCGCGATGTATAAAACCTACACTTGGCGTAAAGCCACGCGCACTGTTCCACGGTACCTCATACCATGTCGTACGCAAGTTCTCCGCTCGGTTTTGCAAACTGGCGGCACCCAGCGTCAAAGCAATGCTACTGTTCCTGTGTGGTTACTCCTTATTTTCCTGACGCGGCTTTATAAATACAATGAAACTAACCGCATATTGTTTATTAGTGTAATGCATCTGATTGTAATTAACTTATAACAATGCAATGGTCCAGGGAATAGCCATAGTATTCCAAATACCATAACTGCTTTAGCGTTGTTACTCTAACTGCACCTTCTTCTTCTTTCCACTGCTCCCGTTAGGAGTTGCCACAGCGGATCATCTTTTTCCATATTACTCTCACTGTACCACTCAGAGTATTTATATCACTGTATCTGAGTGGGAATCACAGCAGCAGCTGATCGGAAAGAGAATTATCGGTATATGGCATTAAGCACATGCTGTCTCGGCCACGGCAAAACGTTTCAAAGCCTTACCTGTACGGATCTCGCAGTTCAGAAACAGTTTCATCCCAAGAACTATAAACGCACTCAATCAAGTGCTCCTTGAAGAACTGTTTGTACTTATAAATACAATCACCCCACTGTAAACTTGCACTACAGTTATATTACACAACCTGCGCCACTTTATAAAGAGCGTATTTACATATGATGACGATATCATTTTTAAGATGAAATGCAGCAAAATATGTTTATTATATTTTACAGATAAAACTTTAACTTCATTTAAATAATCTATATTCTTCACTGGGAGTGTCGTGAAGGATAGAATAATTAAACATGTACTACGAAGATATTTTAATGTTCCTTAAACGTTTTGAAGAATCAGCACTCTAAGCTTACAGATGGCGTAACGTCTATTACAGAGCTGATTGTGTGGCGATCCACCATGCATAAGATAACATATTGACATTGGACTTTTTCTATTGGACATAGAGCCGCCCCCAAGTACTGCTGCAATAAATAATTTCATTGAAGGTCGCACACAATCACTGCGCCTTGAAACTCATGTTTAATAACGTACTTTAACTCCTATCATCATAAAAATATCACGTATACATCTCAGTATTTTAGTTATTCAGAGCGCTGTAATATCACGAATGTCATGGATTCTGTGTCCAGTCGGAGGAAGAGAGCCGGTTTAAGAAGCAAGTAGTGATTCACACACACAGAGCACATAGAAGATCAAATACAAATCAAAGCATTTAACGTGCTACTTTAATTATGACGTGATTTGAGAAACTGGTTAATTAAACGATTTTAAGTTGAAGTTTATGATGTTTTACTTTAATGACAAAATAAACTACGTGATTAAAGTGGAAATGTTGAGATTGAAGTTGACATTTCGTGCTTTTTCCCCACTGTGTGCCTTTTTTTCTCTGTACCCTAATAAGCTTTCATATGACACTCAGGCAGTGGGCTACAACTCGCCTTTTCACGGCGACTTTGATATGCGACTTTTTTATTTCCGGCACTGTGCGATTTTGTGAACGTGAGCTTTCAAGTTTCTCCAACATGCAATGTCACTCGATCAACTTCCTTTTGTTGATTATACCACGGTTTATTTGAACAAATAGTATGTTTTTCCTTTGCCTCCACTTGGTATTCGCTGAAATTCTTATATTTTCCCCCGTGCTTTTCCCATTGTCTTTTCACAGAAGGCTGAGCTTAAGGGCGATTTATATTGATTTGCATATTCAAAGAGGCGTAATTCTGGGAGGAGTTGGGGCGTTACATAAAGCGCGTGCAAAGTTACTTTTCACGCTGATCGGGATTTATGTAGCGGAAGAACGTGGAAGCTGGAGTACGCACAGATTCCTGCATCTGGATTTTTCTGTGCGTAAGCACATAAAGGCTTTTATGCTCACACCATGTTATAGTGCGAGTTCTATGCACAGCGTTATACATGAGGCCCCAGGAGATTGAAGGCGGAAAGAAGATGGATAATGGCATTGAATACCTTAGTCCCATTGGGGTTAAATGAAATAGAAAATTAAGGGTTGGAGGAGGGGGTGTGCTAATATTTATTACTTTTATCTACTTCATTTGATTTACTTTTATCTATTTAATTATCTATTTTTAGGGCGGTATTTATTTATCTATACATATTTATTATGTATTTATTTAGGGATTTGGGGAATTATAAATTATAATGTTTTAGTAGGGACTGATTATTTAAAAAAAAAATTAATGGATGGATCATTAATTTTATCAATATTTTTGAATTTATAATCAATATATGTTGATTTTATTAATATTTCTAATAAAGATTTTATTATATTCTGAAGTATCTATTTTTTTATTTATGTAAGACCTTAAAAGATTTTTTTCTACATTTAAAAATCTTTTACAGATTTTTAGGGGGGGTGGAGAAAGGAACAGAAATAGAATAAAAATTTTAATATGGGTATAAAGTGTACCAGTGCATGCCAATAATGTCCATATCCCCTACTCTAATGCCTAACCCTGCTAGTGTTCTTTCCTATATTGGGGGTGAATTATTTTGTCTTTGTTTAGCATCTCAACCGAGTGGATAACTTTTATCGAACTGAAGGCATAGGGGAGGGAGGAGGAGGTCATTAGATTTTTCTGTAGCCGAGCTGTTTTGTTAGCCGATACTATTTAGGATAAATAGGTAGAATTTAGTTAAACAAGTAGCTGAGATTGAGATTTGGGTGAAGGCCTATTAGAGTAGTTAGGTAGAAAAATCACACTGCTAATGACCTTGTTATTTTTTGTTGTTTTGGGTTTAACTAAATGCCTACTAAATTTAATTAGTTTTTTTAATTATTTTCCTTATTAAGAGTGTAGTTTAATGAACATCTGTTGTCACAGGCTTAAATGCCTCTCCCTTTCTCAGTTTGGATTATTCCTCTGATGAAGGGGCATTGATTCCCGAAACGTTAGGAACTTTAACTTTTTCAAGCTTTTCCTAGGAAAAAAGAATGCGATAGTACTAAAATATAATTTCTACTTACCTTGAACTTTTTTTTAGCCTATTTTTCTTATAAATAATAAAAGTTTATTTTTTAACAGCTAGATTGGGTAAGAAAATTAATACATTTGTTTTCTCCTAATTTTACCTCTTATTCACAGGATCCTGTAAGAGTATTTTTTCCATTTTTTTTACATATGATTTTTACACCATCTATACACATTTTAACTAATACAATATTGAATTTATACAATAATTAAAATTACTTATCTGTAGTTTGCTTGGTCAGTTAAAATACTTACCTTTAAGATAATCCTTAATTTGGCTTGGTGAGTAGAAAAAGAATTTATTTAGCTTATACTTACCTGTTCCTCAAAATTCAATTCTTGGCCTTAAAAGCCTTTTTTACTGTGACAATATATAATAAATTGAGATACTTGCCTTTTGGAGAGTTGACTGGAGCACTGACTTATATTTTTAATCTTTTAGTAAATATCAGTCTTTTTTTTCATTTGTTTGTGGTTTTGTCTCTTTTTCTAGCCATCATGACAGTCCCCAGGGTAGAGAAACTCTTTTAAACTGCTCCAAGCTGTCCATCATCTGGAGATCGTACAGAGTCCTCTCCCACCTAAAGGTATGGCCAAACATGTTGATAGGTTAGCTATGTTTATAAAACCTTCATCTCCTAATAATGAAACTGCTCACAAAATTAAGATTAACACTGATTTATGGCTACAAAATGTGCTAAAAGTATTAATATAACACTATGAGCAGGTCATACAGGGTTATTGTAAGCAATTTCCCGAGGCAGATGAAATGGCACAGGCTAAGGCTATTGCTATGGCCAAAAAGAAATATATACAGTAATCCCTCCTCGATCGCGGGGGTTGCGTTCCAGACCCCCCCCCCCCGCGATAGGTGAAAATCCGCGAAGTAGAAACCATATGTTTGTATGGTTATTTTTATATATTTTAAGCCCTTATAAACTCTCCCGCACTGTTTATAAATATTCCCCGCAGAGTTATACAGCATAATCCCTTTGTATTCTCTTAGATATTAGGTAAGATTCATTGAAATTATGTATATAAACACACTGTTTATATACAGTAAAACCTAAATATTATTTTAAAGATATTGAGTGTCTCCGATATCACATATGTTACAGCCATTAAGATAGACAGGTCACCAACAATAAATTCGTACAATGCAAGAAAAATAGTATACAATAAATGTGTGTACAGTGACACTAAACGTACGTACATGTACTAAGCACTGTAAGAAGAAAATTATGGTTACTCACCAACAATGACACGATGACTTGTCCGATAACAATGAGTTTAATTTTACTGCACAACAAAGGAGAGCGTTACAGCCCTTGTAAAGGAGCCACTTCAGGCGATTGTGTAGCACTGCCGTTGTTCTTCTTCTGGCAGTCTTCAATCCAAATCCCTAAAGCAGATTCCATCCAGACTACTGCCTTATTACATCCACTTACAACTCGTTTTGCACCCTGCTTAAAAGGACACTGCAGCCGTAGATCTTATATTCCTTTCCTACTTTTTAAAGAAGAGCCAAGCAAAATGACACCTTTTATTGGCTAACTAAAAAGATTACAATATGCAAGCTTTCGAGGCAACTCAGGCCCCTTCTTCAGGCAAGATGTAATACAGAAACTGAAGTTTCCTGTGTTTATATCCACACACTAGGACAAGAAACAACAATGGTAAATCTTTAAAGGAAAAATCTTAAATGTAAAAAATTAATAGGTTCACTCAGGCTAAGATTAATTTAACAAGAGAGAGAAAAACGATGTATGGTCAAGAGATTTTTGGATAAGATAACTGTCCAACAAAGTCCTTTGAAGTCTGTGATGAGTTTTTCAAAACAATATGGGTCTGTAGTCATGTTATCTGTGTCAGTCTGAGAGATGCAAACAGTCCTCATACCTGGCCATAAAACTCTTTTCTTTATTCAAGCCATGCTGTAATGTATTAAATTTTAACATGAGCTTAACTTCCCATTCTTTTCTCTCTTGCTGTGTTTTGAAGTTGCCCATAAGCACTGTGACTTTAAAGTCCCACTCACAGTGTCCATGGCTGTTGAAGTGGGCCGCTACAGGAACATCTGTGTTGCCATGTTTAATGTGGAATCTGTGCAAATTCATTCTCTGACGGAGTGTTTGTCCAGTTTCTCCCACATAGAGTGCAGTGTCAGGACATTTCATGCAGAGAATTAGGTAGACAACATTGGATGATCTGCAGGAAAATGATCCCTTTATGTGATGTTCAAGTCGGCAGTGTGGTATAACTATACGGTCTGTATTGTAGATGTGGGCACACGTTTTACATCTTTTCTGTAGGCAGGGAGATGTGCCATTTGCTGTCATTTCATTTAGGGAGCTTCGGACAATAAGTTGCTGAAGGTTTGGTGGTTGTCTGTATGCCAGGAGGGGAGGTTCAGGAAATACATTTTTCAGTGTTTGGTCGCTGTTTAGCATTGGCTGAAGTTCTTTTATAATTTTTCGAAGTGTTTCAAGATGTGGGTTGTAGGTGACAACAAGGGGATGCGGTTCTTGTTGTCTTTGTTTTTATATTCCAGAAGGTTGTCTCTGGGTATGGCAGTAGCTGTTCTTATTTGAGTGTCTGTTGTTTTGGGGGTATAACCTTGTTTGATGAAATCTTGTCTGAGCTCCTGCAGTTGTTGATCACGGTCTATCGGGTCTGAGCAAATACGATTGTATCGAATTGCTTGGCTAAAAATAATGGAGTGCCTTATATGCTTGGGGTGGAAGCTGTCACTTCTTAGGTAGGTTCGTCTGTCTGTTGGTTTGTGAAAAACAGAAGTTACAAGGGTGTTGTTTTTTAGTTGAACAGTGGTGTCAAGGAAGCTGACTTCTGTTTTTGAGTAATTCAGCTTCAGCTTTATGTTGGGGTGAAAAGAATTATATTCATTATGAAAATGGAGGAGGTCCTTCTCACTGGCAGTCCAGATTATGAAGATGTCATCTATGTAACGGAGATATAACATTGGTTTTATGATGCACATTGTCATGAAATCTTCCTCCAATTTTGCCATAAATAGGTTTGCATAGTGAGGTGCAAAACGACAGCCCATTGCAGTCCCCATTTGTTGTAAGTAGCAATCTTGTCCAAAAGAGAATAGATTATGTGTCAGAGTGAATTTTATCATTTCTATTACTGACTTTGTGGGTAAATCATGTTGTCTGAGGTACGTTTCACATGCCAATATGCCATCACCGTGGGGGATGTTTGTGTACAGAGCCTCAACATCCATTGTGGCCAGTAAGGTTCCCTCAGGTAAGAGGCCTAAAGCAGACAGTTTTTTTAAGAAGTCAGTGGTGTCCTGGATGTAGCTGGTTGTGTTGCGGGCGAGGGGTTTAAGAATGTGTTCCACCCAGCCTGAAACCTTTTCTGTAAGGGAGCCAATTCCTGAGATGATAGGCCTTCCTGGGTTCCCTTCTTTGTGGATTTTGGGAAGCATGTAGAAGTAACCCATTTTGGGGTTATCAGGAATTAAACTGTTTACATGATCCCTGATGTCAAGAGGAAAGCTACTTACTATCTTTTTTAGTTCCTTTTTGTAGAGATCTGTTGGGTCTTCTTGCAGTTTGTGATAATGCATAGTATTGGACAATTGTCTTTGTGCCTCCTGTATATAATCTGATGTGTTCATGATGACTAAATCACTACTTTTTAAATAAAAAGAATCGTAGCCTTCAACAAATCCAAAACGTTTACCTTTTCGGCAATCGTTAACATCTTCTTCTTGCGCTTGGGCACGGCCCCTGAAGCAGTAGCAGATTGTTTTGGAGCCATAATGAAGGGCTTGACTATGCACAAAGATAAACACTAAAGAGCACAACTCTTTACACAGCGAAACACGTTGATGCTGAATTAGTGAGACGAGACTTCCTGGTTAACACTGCATTTAGCACGTAGGAACTCAACTGCGTGCTCTGATTGGTTAGCTTCTCAGTCAGGAGAACTTAACTGCGTGCTCTGATTGGTTAGCTTCTCAGCCATCTGCCAATAGTGTCCCTTGTATGAAATCAACTGGGCAAACCAACTGAGGAAGCATGTACAGGAAGTAAAAAGACACATTGTCCGCAGAAGCAGCGAAAAATCCGCGTTATATATTTAGTTATGCTTTCATATTAAAATCCGCGATAGAGTGAAGCCGTGAAAGTCGAAGCGCGATATAGCGAGGGATTACTGTAACTAAATTGACGGCTTCTTCTTTGGTTTCTTTTAGGCAGTATATTTATACCAGCTCGAAGGTACAAACCCACTTAACTGATTCAGGTGAACGGGCAGATGTTAAGGGTTCCCCCTCTGACCTGGGCCACTCGATGGCAACAGGGTCGGTGCCACATACTCCGGTGGTGTCATCGTTGCTGGTCTCGGCTCCTCCGGCGGTGGATGTTCCTTCTACATCTAGTGGGGTAAAAATGTAAAATTGCCCTCCTTCGATTGCTTTAATTCTGGCTCGCATGAGTGGCCCTGTTGAAACCCACAAATGTTCTTTGCTTCCAGGCTCTGCAGGCATGACAATATTTCTGAAAATGCAGACAGTCCAAATTGAGAAAAATAAAGTTTTAACTGCTCAAATTGAAACAAAAGCTAATTTACCAGTTGGTGGCATTAATATGATGATTGATCTCTTGGATGAATCTTCAGAAGAGATGATTAATACTGATGAGCCACCAACAAAGATCTGCCATTTCAAGGATCTTTCGGACTTGCCTGGGGAGTAGGAAGCAGAGACACTTGTTATATCGGACAGCCCCCTGGCTAATTTCAGTGACACCACTCGGACTGGCAGATACCTGATTAGTGCCCAAAATATGACACTGGCAGGATTATTACGTCATCTGAATAAAGGTCAAGTTGATACTGGAATCAGGAGAGTGGTGGTACTGGCTGGCTATTGGGATATTGTCCAATCAGCTGGGAAAACAAATTTATTGGACAAAGCTATTTCTGCTTTTATGGAGTATCTTTCTCCAAGCGGACCCAGTCTTGAATCGGAGGTTATTCCAGTTCAATGAGCAATTGCTAAAATGCAATATGACGAGGGTGAGCCTCACTCCCAGATTTAAAATATTTAGGGAGGCAGATCACCCGGATCGAAAAGGTTCAGCTTCTGCCAATGAACTGGTGGGCTTTTGGATTAATAAAACTTTGAGTTGGGTGTAGTGTACTGCCTAACAGAAACGTGTATTTTTTGGAGTGGTGGTTTGTGTAGTATTTGTTGGTTTAGTGTTGATTTTTTTTCTAAACTTAGCCATAGTAATAGAAAAGGCCCTGATGTTAGATTGTGGCATCTGGCATAATACTGAGGGATTAGGGTTTCAGTTTTCTGTTTTTTTCTAAGAGGATCTATCCCTCGCTCTTTTCTAACCTTAACCTCTGGAAACAGTGCACTGATGTTAAGTCACTGATTGTGGCAATTTAGAGGTGTATAGTTAAGGTTTGTTCTTTTTGTCTAGTGTGTATTGTGTTGATATTGGACTGATATTAATAAATAAAAGCATAATAGCGCGACAGATATTTTAACAGAATTTAGGTCATATAATAGTTTTATGGAATACCTGATAATGTCTGATTGAACTGACAGTGTTCTGTTTTTACTCCAAGCTTAAACTGCTATTTTCCAATTATTAATCAAATTGTGTAATAAATATGTAGAAAGTATTCAATGGCAATTTTTTGGATGTGCTATTGTTAAAAACATTACTAAAATTTACACAAATAGATTTAAAATGGTATAGTTTAGTCAGAGAATTAGGGAAAGTTTAAAAAGGTCTTTCAAACCAACTTCTGATGGAAAAAGGATCCCCTATAAATTTTTGTTATGAATAGGAAAAGTGTACCCATGCGTTGCCGCAAGGCTGTCATCCCCTACCCTATCGCCTAACCCTAACTTGAAAGATTAATTTACATAAAGTAAACAAAGACAATATGATTGTGCACGATCCTTTTTGAATTCATGAAATTTCCCATAGGGTTACATGTATGACCCTTAGGTGCTTTCTATGTTTTGGTTAATTTAAAAAGCGGCCCCTATGGTTTTCATAAAATAGGCTTTAAATTGCTTAATAAGTGAAAAAAAAATACAAAAAACTTTAAGGGTTTTTGAGCAAAGCCTCTTAGAAAATGGTGTACTGTACCTTTAAATGAATGCCTCAATTTTCAAAGTTTGAGATTTTTTTTATATAAAACTAAAGAGAACAAAGAAAAAAGTAATATAAAAATATAGACAAGGTTAAATACCTTAAAAGTGATAAACAAATGAGAAAGTTAAAGAAAAAAAAATCAAAAATAGGTATTTTTGATGGAAATGAAACAGAGTATAAACAATAGAGGACTTAAGACATTGAGAAAACCAATAATAATGAGAATGTATACTTTATGGAGAAAAAAAATGACTATTGTTCGGTTCTATCCAGGAATAAGTATATGGACCATATTAGTTAATAATGATTAGGTATAGATTGATCATGTACAAAATTGAATAATAAAAGTAGTTAAATAACCAATAAAGGGAATATATTTAAAATATGCATACTCAACGTGATAGGGAGTATTTATAGAATAAGAGGTGTTAACGGTGACATGAATAAGAAACATAACACGAAGGAGGTCGAAACAGGAAAATAAAAATGGACTTGTCTTTCCAAGAAGGATGGGACCGGATATAGATAGATAGATAGATAGATAGATAGATACTTTATTAATCCCAAGGGGAAATTCACATAATGGAGCCTATCAGGAGTGACAACTCAGATTTGAATAAAACTGGAGAACCTAATTTGACAAAGAAGGAAACCAGTTTTAGATATCTCTATACCGAATGTGTACACTTCCTCTTTCGACTGGGACGTGCGGAGGTATAGTCGACATTTTTCGAAGGAGCCTTGAGAACAACTTTCAAAAACTGAGATAAGCTATTATAATACACTATTGTCTAATTTTGATAATATGTATTTCACTAACACTTGAAAGATAACTTTTTTAAAAAAGTGTTACTGTGTTGATTGGGGTGGAGAGTGTGTTTACTCCCTTGCAGGCCTGCAAGAGGAAGCTGAGACATTTTGTCTCAAAGGAAAAAAACTAACCCAGCCTGGTCCTCCTGCCCTAAGTCTTAATTTCTGTTTAAAAGAATTAAAGTGAATAGAAATACATGTAATATTATAACAATGTATTGATTTACAAGATATATTAAGCTGTAATACATTTAGTATTATATCCTTTGAGGAATCTACAGTTTAATAGAACCGAAAGACGTTAGCGTTTGGTGTCTATTGCCGACAGAATAGGGGGCGGACCCCTTTTCCTTTCAAAAAAGTTTTTGGGACAATAAAATACCACTGAGGAAGTCTAAAAAGGCCAAAATGTCTGGTGTAATACTTTTAAGTTTTCATTTACTCTTTTATTTAAGTTTTTCTTTTCTTCTACCTTCACTATTCTAAGTTTATTTCAGAGGTTGACCTATTCTGTATCAATGATACCTTGCTTTTATTTGATGTCTTTGAGGGATATTGGAGAGTAGATATTGGAACAGGCAACTATTTAAGGGATAGATTCAGTTTGTTTTTCTTTTTATAGTGAACGGTTCACTGAACTACATCTTTATAATTAACAGAGTAAAGAATTTTGCTCTTTTTGAAAACTTAGAACATAGAAATACATTTTTAATTGTAGAACAGAGAATTGATTAACACACATTTTTTGATATTATAAATAATAAAACCAAAGGAATAAGAATTCTTTTTTTCAAATCTGTTTAATTGATTTTGTGGGCTT
>JANRMT010028174.1:13132384-13151569 GCA_026402145.1 Polypterus bichir lapradei
AATAAGAATTCTTTTTTTCAAATCTGTTTAATTGATTTTGTGGGCTTTAAAAATTATATAACAAAGTATAAGACTGTAAAATTGTACAAATCTGTAAATACTGTATTACATAACTTGGAGACTTTTCTTATATACAGTGGTGTGAAAAACTATTTGCCCCCTTCCTGATTTCTTATTCTTTTGCATGTTTGTCACACAAAATGTTTCTGATCATCAAACACATTTAACCATTAGTCAAATATAACACAAGTAAACACAAAATGCAGTTTTTAAATGATGGTTTTTATTATTTAGGGAGAAAAAAAATCCAAACCTACATGGCCCTGTGTGAAAAAGTAATTGCCCCCTTGTTAAAAAATAACCTAACTGTGGTGTATCACGCCTGAGTTCAATTTCCGTAGCCACTCCCAGGCCTGATTACTGCCACACCTGTGTCAATCAAGAAATCACTTATATAGGAGCTGCCTGACACAGAGAAGTAGACCAAAAGCACCTCAAAAGCTAGACATCATGCCAAGATCCAAAGAAATTCAGGAACAAATGAGAACAGAAGTAATTGAGATCTATCAGTCTGGTAAAGGTTATAAAGCCATTTCTAAAGCTTTGGGACTCCAGCGAACCACAGTGAGAGCCATTATCCACAAATGGCAAAAACATGGAACAGTGGTGAACCTTCCCAGGAGTGGCCGGCCGACCAAAATTACCCCAAGAGCGCAGAGACGACTCATCCGAGAGGTCACAAAAGACCCCAGGACAACGTCTAAAGAACTGCAGGCCTCACTTGCCTCAATTAAGGTCAGTGTTCACGACTCCACCATAAGAAAGAGACTGGGCAAAAACGGCCTGCATGGCAGATTTCCAAGACGCAAACCACTGTTAAGCAAAAAGAACATTAGGGCTCGTCTCAATTTTGCTAAGAAACATCTCAATGATTGCCAAGACTTTTGGGAAAATACCTTGTGGACTGATAAGACAAAAGTGGAACTTTTTCGAAGGCAAATGTCCCGTTACATCTGGCATAAAAGGAACACAGCATTTCAGAAAAAGAACATCATACCAACAGTAAAATATGGTGGTGGTAGTGTGATGGTCTGGGGTTGTTTTGCTGCTTCAGGACCTGGAAGGCTTGCTGTGATAGATGGAACCATAAATTCTACTGTCTACCAAAAAATCCTGAAGGAGAATGTCCGGCCATCTGTTCGTCAACTCAAGCTGAAGCGATCTTGGGTGCTGCAACAGGACAATGACCCAAAACACACCAGCAAATCCACCTCTGAATGGCTGAAGAAAAACAAAATGAAGACTTTGGAGTGGCCTAGTCAAAGTCCTGACCTGAATCCAATTGAGATGCTATGGCATGACCTTAAAAAGGCGGTTCATGCTAGAAAACCCTCCAAATAAAGCTGAATTACAACAATTCTGCAAAGATGAGTGGGCCAAAATTCCTCCAGAGCGCTGTAAAAGACTCATTGCAAGTTATCGCAAACGCTTGATTGCAGTTATTGCTGCGAAGGGTGGCCCAACCAGTTATTAGGTTCAGGGGCAATTACTTTTTCACACAGGGCCATGTAGGTTTGGATTTTTTTTTCTCCCTAAATAATAAAAACCATAATTTAAAAACTGCATTTTGTGTTTACTTGTGTTATATTTGATTAATGGTTAAATGTGTTTGATGATCAGAAACATTTTGTGTGACAAACATGCAAAAGAATAAGAAATCAGGAAGGGGGCAAATAGTTTTTCACACCACTGTAAATTGTTTATGTAAAATATAATTTTGCATTGTTGGACATTTGTTAAATATATGTAATCAAAACAAGAAAAGATTTTTGGATATAAAAAAACTATTACAAACTTCACAACGTTTTTTGAATAAATTATTGGGATTTATTATACACGATTCAAGTTTCACTGTAATAATAATAGAAGTAAAGTAACTAATTACTATACTCTGTTTGAACAAACATTGGCTAGAGTATTCCGGTGTGACATGAGACGGAGAGACCTGAGAAACGGAGCCCTAACGGAGGAAAGGGATCATCACCTCGAAACAAGGTCAAGGAGGGATGCAAGAGGTAAGGGTTATTACAACCCATGATCTTAACACACAGAGGAGAGAATATTTTGGACAACAAACCTTTGAAAATGACCTCATAGAAAAAGTGAGAGAAGAAAACTATAGAGATTTAACAGAGGATTTTGAAAATGACAGAGAGATAACAGAGAGGAATGTATATATGGACAAGACTGGTCAATACGAGGTGTGGCAGAAAAGTAATGAGACTGATTTTTTATTTAACAAAGTTTTTATTTTTTTCAAACATCAATGTTATCCCCTTCAAAGTAGTTCCCTTGGGCAGCTACACACCGATGGAGACGTTGTTCCCACTGTTGGTAGCAGCGCTGGAAGTCTTCAACCGGTATGGTCTTCAGCATGTCCGTTACACTCTTTTGGATGTTTTCTAAAGTCCCGAAATGACGTCCTTTGAGGACATTTTTCAGTTTAGGAAAAAGGAAAAAGTCACACGGACTGAGGTCAGGTGAATAAGGGGGCTGGGGAACCACAGGAATGCGTTTTTTCGATTGTCCTTCTGCTCAATTGTGAGGTTTTTCGGCACCATTTTGGCACAGACCTTTTGCATGTGCAAATGTTCAGTCAAAATTTGATGAACGGTAAATCTGTTCAAATTTAATTGTTCACTCAACATTCTTAATGTTAAACGACGGTCTGATCTCACAAGAGTGTTCACACGTTCGATGTTTTCATTGGTTTTTCGAAGTTGAAGGCATCCCTGAAAAACTTGAGCTCGGGATAAAGAATGTTCCCCATAGGCCTGTTTTAACTTTTTAAACGTCACACTTGCCGAACACAAAATTTAATGGCACAACGTTGCTCCAAATTCCGCTGTTCCATTTTGCGTGACGCACAACCAAAAACACAACTTCGCTAATAGCAGTCACAAAAAATCACGTAGTTAACGGAAGGAGTTGAAACTCGCACTGAGCTATGGGAGGGTACTGATACACGTGCTCTATCAAGGACAACAGCGCAGCGTTGCCAGATCGCTTGCAGTATTGCCAGTTTCATTACTTTTCTGCCACACCTCGTACATGACAAACAGTACAATTCCAATTTTCATAATAATTATTGAAATCCTAGACCAAAGGGAAATATACATGAAAGAAGGGATGAGAGAACAAAATCAAATAGGGGTAAATACATGAAACTAATTTTCATAACAGAAGGGACTTGATAAATGATCAGACAGAACCTCTATGTAGGGGATCTTATTATGGTTATCCTGAACAATATGAAAAGAATAAAAGAAAACTGAGAGATAGCTATAAGAGGCATTAGTGCAGGTTACAAAAACATAGTGTCAGGGATGCCAGGGGCTACGACCCAGCCGGGACGCCTTGAGGGACCGGAAGAGGGTCAATGCCCACCCTGGATCACGTGGGGGCTGCCTTCCTGGTTGCTTTGGGGACCACGGGTAGAGGGCTTGGAAGCCCAACCCTGTAGGGACCCATGGTCACCGCCAGGGGGCGCCCCAATGCCTTGGGGACCCTGGACCTCAGCACTTCCGCCACACCAGGAAGTGCTTTGGGGAGAAGAAAAGGGATACCCAGAGAGCTTCCGGGAGAACAGCCGGCATTTCTGCCACACTGGGGCGTGTCAGGGAGGAATGCTGGGACACACCTGGAGCTCATCTGGGATAATATAAAAGGGGCCGTCTCCCGTCAGTCGAGGCTGGAGTCGGGTGGAAGCAGGACAAAGCAGGAAGAGAGTGGAGGTGGCCCGAAGAGGAAGGCATTGTGTGGCCAGGACTGTGTGTTGGGGTTCGTGTGCACTTGTTATTGTAAATATTAGTTGTAAATAAACGTGTGGTGGTGAATTTAACAACATGTCTGCCTGTCTGTGTCCGGGCCGGGTACAGAATAGATAACTGTCCTCAGGACAAATTAAAAGACACCAACCGAGTAAAATGTTTGGTCAAAGCATTTATAAAGATACGAAAGAAGCTAGTTTAAATTTGATCTTTTCCCAAAATTATTATTTTTTTTTTTTAAAGATGGGAGCAAATGAAATGCCACCTTCAAATAGTAGTGGATGGTATACAGAAGGAGGCCCCTAAAACGATTAGAGCACAAACATTACAACTAATTTATTTCATCCACACACCTTTCCCAGATGAATAAGTCTTGGAACTTTTGAAGGCAAATGCCAGAAATTGGGAAATGACCACCATACAAATATTAGGCGAGCATTATGCAGCCAAACTAGCTGAAACAGAAGAAATGGTGGGCATTATGAAAGTACATATGGACTGGCAGGAAGGAGTGTTGTCACACTGCCACCATATGCTATAAGATAGGATTCTATGATACAGGATATGACCAGTGGATTCAAACTCTAAATAGATCAGGGAAGATTTGAGAATAGAACAATTCCAATTAGACCAAAATGCTCTATTTGAAGGACTACAAACAAAACTGAGTGTGGATGATCAACACATCCTCTTAGCAAATGCTGAGGAAAGTACAGCAACAAAGAATTCGAAATCAAACCACCACTGATACTGAAAAATATTGATAATGAACAAGAAATAATACAGAAAGACAAGACATCACAAAATAAAAAATTACCTTGGCATCTGGACAATGAAGATCTAACTTATAAAACAGATCTAGACTCAATTAACAGTGATTGGTGGATGCCAAAAGGGACCCCACAGAGTAGTCAACAGAAAAAAGAAACAGGGAAGGTGTGGAGTCCTAAAGAAATTAGACAACTAAATAGTGTAAAGGAATCAAAGATGACAGATAACTTGAATTCTGGAAAGGAGGAACTACATAAAATTACATCACAAACAAAAGATCTACAATTCAGTCACTGAACTAGCAGATGAGCCGAGTTTTTATTCGGAGAATGAAGTGGAGTCAAATGCCCCGGGAAATAGTAATACTTCTGGAGCAGTGACATCCGAAGAGACACATGAAAAAACAGAAATATCTAAAAATTCACAAAAAATATACAAAACTAAAAAGAAAAAAACAGAGACAGTAAAATTAACAGTAGAAGAAACTAAAGACAAACTAAACTACAGGAGTTTGTAATCCTAACCTCCTCGGAAGAGGAAGCAATAAGAATAGGCACAAAACCTAAAAGATGATCAAAATTGTGTAAGAAAATACCAAACAGCCAACATATAACAGAGAACCTTAAAAAAAGACTAAAAAAAAGACTAAAATAAAGAAAATAGAACCGATGGACTTAGAAAAGAAACAAGGAGAAAAATCAGATGAAAGTAACTTGATGAAAACACAAATAGACAAACTAGAATGGGAGGAAGAAATAGAACATAGAAAAAATAGGTCTTCTCAAATAAATCCAGATATAGAACTGAACTTGGAAAATGAAGAGGAAGTCCTAATGGCTATTAAGGACTTTCTAGAAATTGATAAGGAAGATTCAGACTTATCCCTTGATAGAAATGACCCATTCTGAAAAGAAAAAACATAGCTCAACTCTAATAGGTGGGGCAATGACACTAAGAGAAGGTATGTTTACTGGACCTGGATTTTGAGACAGTAGAACTAGGCAAACAAGAAACTTGTTTGTCTTCCTCTTATTTGGAACCACAAATTGTATACCAGCATTTTGGTATAAATGGACATAAACCCATCATGTTTGGTCTGGAGCAGCAGGCTCAGTGGAATAAACCAAAGAGTCTAAGGGCGGAGAACAAACAACATTTATTTATATAGCACATTTTCATACAAAAAAGTAGCTCAAAGTGCTTTACATAATGAAGAAAAATAAGACAAAATAAATTTAAAATAAGACAACATTAGTTAACATAGAAAAAGAGTAAGGTCCGATGGCCAGGGAGGGCAGAAAAAAAAAAACTCCAGACGGCTGGAGAAAAAAAGTAAAATCTGCAGGGGTTCCAGGCCACGAGACCACCCAGTCCCCTCCTGGCATTCTACCTAACATAAATGAAATAGTCCTCTTTGTAGTTAGGGTTCTCATGGAGTCACTTGATGTTGATGGTCATACAGACTTCTGTCTTTTAATCCATCCATCACTGTTGGAACATCACAGTGCTTTGAGTAGATGGTGGTGGCACAAGCCAACACCAAAAGGACACCGGATAAAGAAACGGAAGAGAGAGTAGGGGGTTAGTACAGATTTTTGAGCCACCACGAATAGTTATTATAATGAGTTGGATATACAGAGTATAAGGATTAAATTACAGTGAAGTTATGAGAAGGTCATGTTAAAATAATGTGTTTTCAGCAGTTTTTTAAAGTGCTCCACTGTACTAGCCTGGAAAATTCCTATTGGCAGGCTATTCCAGATTTTAGGTGCTTAACAGCAGGAGGCCGTTTCACCACTTCTTAAGTTTTGCTCTTGGAATTCTAAGGAGACACTCATTTGAGGATCTGAGGTTACGATTTGGAATATAACGTGTCAGGCATTCCAATATATAAGATGGGGCGAGATTATTTAAGGCTTTATAAACCATAAGCAGAATTTTAAAGTCAATCCTGAATGACACAGGTAACCAGTGTAGTGACATCAAAACTGGAGCAATGTGCTCGGATTTCCTTTTCCTGGTTAGGATTCTAGCAGCTGCATTCTGAACTCGTTTCAAATGATTTATGTCTTTTTTGGGTAGTCCTGAGAGGAGTGCGTTACAGTAATCTAGTCGACTGAAAACAAACAAATGGATAACTTCTTTAAATACCTTGATCCCATTGGAATTGAATGAAAAATAACAATTTTAGTATCTGTTAGGAATTGGATTATTTATTTATTTAGCTTTTATTAGGGGGAGTTATGGGGGGTATGAAATTTTAGGGGGATTAGTTATTTTTAAGAAATAAGGGAGTTTTATGGAAAATTAATTTTATTAATATTTTTAGGAATATTGGTATTTTTTTCTATTATTTATTTGTTGATTAATTAAATTTGAAGAATTTGATTCCCTACTTAAACTTTTTATACTATAGTAGGGGTGGAGGAAAAAATTAAAATTTTAAATTGGGATATAGTTGTACCTGGCTGGCATGCCAATAAGGGCCATATCCCCTATCCTAATCAAAATAATGTTTTCCAGATCAGTACAGACCTGATAACTCCTATCCCTGACCAGGAATTACTTTGTCTTTGATGAAGATTATTATTTGCAGGTTAAGAGAACTGCGATGGGCAAGAAATTTTCACCAGCCTATGCAAACCTTTTACCTAGCAAAATGGGAACAAGAATTGTAAAATAAGCTAAGACTCAAACCACTCATATATTTGAGATTCCTGGATGATATCTTTGGAATTTAGGAATATGACCTTAAATAATTTAATACCCACTGGCCAAATATTTAACTAAAGGTCAAGATTAGCAATACTGAAGTTAAACTTTCTAGATACAATTGTGTATAAGGAGGGCCAGACTTTAAAAACAAAAGTGTTCTTCAAGGAGACTGACACACAAGCTCTCCTACACAAAAGGTTTTCATCCACCACACACATAAAGGTATTATCAAGTCTCAATTGTTGAGATTTCATAGAATCAATTCACATAAGGAGGATTTCCTCAACTTCACTAGAATTCTCTTTACCGCTTTAAAGAGGAGATGTTATACTAACCTTCCTCAGGTAAGAATTTAGAAATTTTCAAAAAGAATTATTACAAAAGAACCTAGAAAACACACAAATGACAGCCCAACAGATTACAACAGGATAATTCCAGTGATAATGACATAAAAACAAAATGTCACAGCCAATGGAAAAAAAGATATTAGGTAGTAGCAGACTGTATTACTTGGCTTGTAGCCATTGTTTAAAATTATATATAGGAGAGACAAAAAACAAACTAAGAATTAGAGTACAACAACATCTTACAAACATGAGATCTAACAAATTAGGGACACCCTTAACAACATACCTCAATGAAGTGGGTAGTCAATGTCTTAAGGTGGCTATCCTAGAAAGTAACTCAGAATGGTCAGATAAAATCAGGAGATTTCAAGAAAAAAAATGGATTCATACTTTAGACTTTATGAGCTGGAATAATCTCAAATACCTGTGCCTACCTGGTGAATCGACCTAATATGTAAAAGGGACTGAAACTGGGTTATACAGGTATAGCCAGACTCGTTAGATTAAGGGGCCTGGGAAGATGGTTTTATACTGAATACCACTCACCTACTAAGCCCCAATAGGAACTTTTAATCGTGACAATATCAAAAGAATACTTAGAGAAATAACAGGAGACCCAGTAAAAAGATGGATAACCATACTAAAGAGATATAGGCCTCAGACCTATACTGATCCTGGACACTGAAAAGTTGATCCAAAATTAAACTGGACACCAATACAAGAATATTAATTCTTAATGCCTAAACTAAATAGAATTTTGTTAACTAAGGCACTTACTTAAAGATGGCCTAATCTTAAGAAACTAAGGCTGGCTAATCTTAAAGTCATGCCTAAAAACTATTCGGAGGGGCATAAGGCAGAGAGTGCCTTTACTCTTTGCATTTTTGTAAGGGGTGTTAAGGTTTAAACCTTAAACTTTAAAAACCTAACCCGGCCAGGTCCTCCTGCGCCATTTCGGATAACTTTAAGAAGGGTTTAATAAAACTGGATAACTATTTTCTGTTAGATATTTCTATTATCGGGCCGGTCTAAATTGCTTCCTTTTTTTTTTGTTCTTGACTTTTATAAATAGGTGCACCACTTAAGAAGGTTAAACACACCGAAACGTCTGGTGCTAAAATTTACTTAATTTCGTTCTCTTTAATTAAAAGTTTTCTATTCTCTGGAACTTTTCTTTACTATTTTTTTGTTTTAGAAGTGGTTTATTTGGCTGGTAATAGAGATTAAGACTACAAACATTAAACTAAAATACTGAACATAGAAAGATAAATATAATTTCTGGAAAATAGGAGGATATATTTCACTCCTTAAAAGAAAAATGTTTATTTTGAACAGAATTTTGAAAGTTTTTTTTGTTGGGGGGAAGCAAAACAGTTAAACGATGTTAAAGTTGGCATCTTTGGCATTTCCAAGAGCTACGGTCCTGATGCAGGAGCTTAATTATTCCACGGCTTTCACCACCAAGCAAAAGGAGGTCCTAGCGGCTTTGAATAAGTATATAGTAAACCATACACATCATATCACTAGGCTACCTGATAGTAGTTTTGAGATCCAAAAGGACCAAATACAATGGACCAGAGCAACGGCCCAAAAAATAGTTAGTAATTGGGCAGTGTCTTTAAACTTTCAATAAAAAGAGCAGAAGCTGCTAGCCCACCACACGAAATTCGAAACATCTTGAACTTGGCAAAGGACTACCCTCACAGAAGACCAGGAGGCCTTACTCAGCAAAGGCCTGATATACATCCCTACTCACAGAGATCATAGAGACGCACCGGATGTCACACTACCAAAGACTGAAATTCTTCTGCAGAATAAAATTGATTGACTATTACAAAGAGGACAATAACAGAAAATAGATCCTATTTGTTTTAAGGACGGGGTGGACACCTTCAGAAAGTAACATTAACAAGATAAGATTAATCCCTAGAGAGGCATTTATAAACCAAGACAGCATCCAGGAGGGTAGTGAGAGGCATTGAAAGAAATCTCTGAGCTTAAGGACACTGGCATAAAGCCAGCTAATAACGACAGTGAAATTGTCCTGATGGATATAGAAGACTATAAAGAAGAAGTCTACAGGCAATTGAATGACACGGAATACTATAAAAAGTAAAGACCCCATGTACCTGGAAACACATAACTTGATCAATTAAATGTATAATGAGGAAAATCATCCTTCAAAAACAGGGTCTTTTATGCATCTTAAGAGTGTAAAACCGTCTAGGTCTGGGTATAGGAGGGTCTTTTAAGAAGGTTGTATAAGAAGTGGACCAAAGCAGAGGAAATTCCCCCAGGTAGACCAATTGTATTGGACTGTGGGAGTGAAACGTCCAATGTGGCGAGTGTCACTGATCATTGTCTTAATCCCATTTCACAATTACATCCGGCATACATTAACACTAGAATCACCAGAGCCTACGAAAAAACTTGTAGATCCGTCCCACCTCTCCGCCAATGTCTTTTGTCATCTAAATGTGCAGATAAGAGTAGTATAGGGGCGTCACTATTATACATCATCAGATTTTGACAGGTGTATGTCCCGCCCCCCTGACATTTCCGGTACCCACCTGCTGCCACCTGGTTAATGGGCATTTCCCCCCGCGCTCTGATCTCTGCCTGTTGTCGGGTGCGCTGTTTGACCGGCATCGGACCTTTTGTCAGTCGTGTGTAAGGAAAATGGTCGGGCGATCTTAGCCTTGATGCTAAACTGGGGGCTGATCATCTTTGTGATCCGAGACGGACGTTTGGGAGCCTGTAAGGTGTCAAAAAGGTAAGTCATCAATGGGGGCGGAGCAGACATCCTGCTGCTATCTGCGTGCAGCGCCCGGGGTGTGTACAGAGAGTACAGAGAGCGTGATTGACAGACCCCGGCGAGAGGATGTACAAGAAAACTTTAGAGAGAATCTATTACACACCCAAGGAACCTGGCAGTTTTGGTGGTATTAACAGCTTGTTGAGAAATGCATCAAGTCGTCGGAAAAATGTTAAGCGAAAAAACGTATTGGAGTGGATGAATGGACAATATACCTATAGTGTGCACAAACCAGCACGGCTCAGGTTCAAGAGAAACAGAACCATTGTTTCAACGATTGATGACCAATGGCAAGCAGATTTGGTAGAGATGTGTTATTACTCAAAATTCAATGATGGTCATAAATTTATCCTCACCTGTATCGATGTGCTCTCAAAATATGCTTGGGCTGTGCCATTAAAGGCCAAGACAGGGAAAGAAGTTTCTCGGGGTTTTAGTTTGATCTTTAGACAGGGCCGAGTTCCTAAGAAGCTACACACAGACCAAGGCAAAGAATTTCATAACACATTGGTACAAAAACTTCTAAGACAGAACAATATTGTACATTTTGTCACAAACAGTGATGTAAAGGCCAGCATAGTAGAACGGTTCAATAGAACCTTAGAATCCAAAATGTGGAAATATTTTACATATGCCAATACTTTTCAGTATATAGATGTCCTGTCAGACTTTCTGCAGAGTTATAACCACAGTTTTCACAACACGATTAAAACAAGGCCTGTAGATGTGACTCCTGAAAATGCTCTGAGTGTTTGGAAAACAGTCTATGGCAGGACAGGGCAAAGAAATTCTACTCCGTGCACTTTCAAAATAGGTGATCATGTCCGCGTTTCAAAATTAAAAGGTGTATTCGAAAAAGGGTATGAGCAGTCGTTTACAGATGAAATATTTATTATCTTGGACTGTTTTAAACGGATCAAACCTGTCTATAAACTAAAAGATTACGCAGGTGATGAAATTCAAGGGACGTTTTATGCAGAAGAGTTACAAAAAATAAACCCAGATGCTAATCAGGTGTACCACATCCAGACAATTCTAGCCACTCGTGGGCGTGGTAGAAACAAGCATGTATTGGTAAAATGGCTTGGCTGGGACAAGAAATTTAACAGTTGGGTCAAGGCTTCAGAAGTGAAAGACATAAGGAGTTGAGAAAGCAAGAAAAAAAAAAAAAAAAAAGTCTAAAGTCAAAAATGGATTTTATGTGACACTGCCGAGTAATTCATCGGCCAGGACTTTTCCCAACAACACGATAGCATCATTCACCGTTCAGCTAGCCAAGACAATAGAACTGTCCAGAGACTGGGAAGTGGCATTGGTGGAACTGACTTACCCAAAAACATTCAATTCCATCACCCAGCCAACACAATTTACACTAATGAATGAGGAAACAAGATCAACAAAATGGACATACACTTTAAACAAAGGTTATTTCAGGAATATAGAAGCATTGTTGTCGGAAATGAATCATGTCATTAATACCAACCCGTCATCACCTAAGACAATACTTAAATACAATCCAGCAAGTAGAACCGTTCGCCTGATGGGTGATAAAGGCATTTTGCTCCAAGTGTCCGGGGAGCTGTCTTACATTCTTGGGTTTGATCATGATAAGCCGTCTTACAAGTCACCTAACTCGGCTGATATCACAGGTGGTTTTTCCACCATGTTTGTGTATACAGATATTATCGAACCACAACTTGTTGGAGATACGCATGCGCCATTACTGAGAAGTGTAAAATAAAAGGTGAAGACGGTGCAAATGTCACCATATTTTTTGAAAAGCCACACTACATACCTCTCGCCGTGCAAAGCTTCAATACTATAAGGATTGAAATTAAGACGGACCAGAATAAACCAGTTCCATTCCAGTATGGTAAAGTAATAATCAAGTTGCATTTTCGTCCAGCAAGATCTATCAATTTTTAAACATGCTTGTAACAAAAAACTATGGAGATCCACGCACCTACGCATCTTATTACAAGACACAAGCCGGCTATGGTCTACCAGGGTTTCATGGTCTCCCAGTCCAGTACGGTGGTGGTATTGGTGGTATTTTGAAAGCTCTCTTCAGAAACGCAGTGCCTCTGTTTAGGCGTGGGCTAGAAATTGCTAAACCTCATGTCAAGTCTGCATTGAAAAGCATTGCTAATGATGTCATGAGTCACGTGGCCGGTGCTGTAATGAGTAAAGTTGCAACACCCCAACAAGAAGGTTCTGGTATGATTGTTATAAAGAGAGGTGTCAAAAGAAAAAGACACACACCCCATCTAGCACTGCTCAGGCCACCTGCACGGCCCAGGAAGAGAGCAAAGAGGAAAAAAGCTTTACACTCTGCCAAAAGAAAAAGAAAGTCAACCAAGAGAAGATCCATAACCAAGCAAAATTCTGGTGATATATTCTAAACATGGCTTTTGTACACTGTGCGTCAGATGAATGTGCAAAATCGGAACTGGACGTATTTCAGTTGTCACCAACACCAACCAGCATTTAAAAAAGCTACTATGTTGAAGTGCCGCCTCTCACAGCATTGTCAGAAAGTGCTCCACTTGAGTTTTCGATTGACGGAAATGATCAATACCTGGACCTCAACAACACACTCCTCTACTTAAGCTGTAAAATACATAAAAGTGATGGAACAACTCTGGCTGCCGATTCACGTGTTGCCCTTGTAAACTACCCGATTGCTTCTCTGTTCAGTCAGGTGGACATCACCGTCGGGGACAGACTGATTAGCCAGAGCAATAACTGTTACCCATATCGAGTGTTTATCGAAACCGTACTAAATTACGGAGACGAGACCCTGAAAACACAATTTTCAGCTGGACTGTTCTATAAAGACACACCCGGTCACCACGAAGTCAGTGCTCTGGATGGCCCAAATTTGGGATTCGATAAAAGGGCTGCTTACTCGTCCAGAAGCCGCAGGGTTGATTTATTAGGTCACATCCATGCAGACCTGTTCTTTCAAGAGAAATTATTAATTAATGGGGTTGATGTGAAAATAAAGTTGGTACGGAATAAGGATGACTTTTGTCTGATGACCAATGGTGATCAATTTAAGGTCACCATATTATCAGCATCATTGTTTGTGAAAAGAGTTCAAGTCAACCCTGGAGTCAGACTGGGTCATGCTGAGGCCTTGATGACCTGCAACGCAAAATACCCAATCGATCGGGTTCAGATCAAAGTGTTCAGCATACCTACTGGTAGTCATGTCTGCAACCAGGAAAACATGTTTCTGGGACAGCTGACAGAAGAGGTTGTTTTGGGGTTTGTTGACAATGCAGCTTTCAGTGGCAACTTTACACACAACCCCTTTAATTTTAAACATAACAACATCAACTTCATGGCTCTTTACCTGGATGGAGAGCAGATACCCAGCAAGCCTCTGCAGCTTGATTTTGCAAATGGTCACTGTGTCAGAGAATATTTTCAACTGGTGGAAACCGCAGACAAGAGGATGAAGGATAAGGCACTGTTAGTCGATCGTGAAGAGTTTGCTAAAGGCTATTCACTTTTTGCATTCAATCTAAGCCCTGATATGGAATCAACAGGACACTATTCACTCATCAAAACAGGCAACCTCAGGACTGAAATAAGATTTGCCGAACCGCTGCAAGATACTGTGAATATGATTGTGTATGCGGTTTTTGATAACATCATTGAAATTAACATGCGTCGGCAAGTTATTTACGACTACAGTTAAGCCGTAGACATGTTCAGACATGCAGCCTCTGGACACCGAGCAGCTCAGGACCACCCTTACATTGGGGCCAGTGACACGCAGCCATTTTCTGGATGTATTCCCTTCAGATCAACTGTCCAAGGAGAAGTTGGCTGCCAGACCTCTGTTTATGATCGAAAACTCAGACCCCCATGATGAACCCGGAAAGCACTGGATTGCCATTTACCTTGCAGATCATGGAAAAGCTGAATTTTTTGACTTGTATGGAATTCCCCCAGATTCTGAAATATTTCCCCAAGTTATTATGAAATTTTTGAAGATTAATGCTAACTGCATCACTTATAACCGTATTCAGTTACAGGAGTTTTTATCCAAAACCTGTGGTCACCATTGTATTTTCTATTTGAATCAAAAAAGCAAAGGACTTACCATAAACCAGATATTGGCGTTGTACCCAGGAGATGTTCATCTAAATGACCAGATGGTTGTTAGATATTATCATCAAATAAAAAGGAGACAAACTGAAAATATGAAACTGGACATGTTTACCCAGAAATCAGAAATAAGTCAGTCATGTGTTTGCTTTTGCTGAATTATATATATGCAGAAAAAAAATGTTACAATTATGTGTATTCCCTTGTTTGAAAATAAAATAAAATAAATGAGCTATTAACCAACATAAAAATGTCTGTGGTTATTATAGTGAATAATCCAATAATCAGACAGATAAAAATTAAAAGGGTTTGTATGTTAATTTTTTTTTTTTTTTTTTTAAATGTTCACACAGTAATAACACACGATGTAAAAGTATTTTCACAGAATTAACAGAGTCATGATACAAGCAAACAAAAGAAATGATCTAAATGAAAATACTAATAATAGTCGTAATACACAATAATAAAACACTGTACATTAAAGAAGTTGTTTCCTTAATTTTCTAATCATTAATACAGTGATATAAAAGTATTTTCAGAGTTTTGACACAATTAAACAAAATGATCTAAAATTAAAATACTAATAATGCTCATAATACACAATAATAAACAGCCATATTAAAACACTATTTTCTACATTTTATTTTTAAAATACTTGTATTCATACTGTTAGCCATCTGTTTTTTTTAAATAGTTGATCTTTTCTAAAGACTGGCCTTTTTCTCATCTGTCCAGATAATCTGGGTGTTTCAGCCCGGTCGAGCGTGGATGGAAAATCACGTGATGCAGTCGGACCAAGCTGTTTACTAGCTGGTTGAATCGGCTTTGTATCACTTTTAATCTCTTGAAATAAAGCCCGAACGCCCATGTTCGGAAAAATGGACCCGGGCATGTTAATTTCGGCCATAGTGTTAAAGAATAAATCCCAACCTTTTGGTTTTCCACTCTTGTTTAATGTATGTGTTTGCGTAGCGAACTTGATCAGATCAACCATATTTGTGCCAATAACAGGTGTGCCTTTATATAAAAATTCCCCTCTTTTATTCCAGGACGTTGTGGATGGGTTTTGTGTCATTTTCCGAATTAGCATTTCTGCATTTTTCCGCTGTCTCTGAGAGATGGATTCCAAAACGTCTCTTATGACAATATCACCCGTGTCATTGTTCGGGTGCAACGATGTGGTCTGGGATGGCGCTTCAGTTTCTGGTAGAAAGAGAGTCAATGTAGACTTCTGTGATTCCCGTTGTCTCAATAGACTCAGATAACGCTGCAAAGTATGAAAATACAGTTCCACTTTTTCATGCGGTGATAGGGCGGTATTTTATAAAATACTCCTCATTTCATGGTCAAGAGTTTGCATAGTATTTTTTGTCATATCTGTTTCTCCACCGACAGGTGTTTGGACTTGCCCCAGTTGCTGTTCTGGTACAAGATACATTTTCTGAGTGTGCTCCATTTACCGATTCGAAATTAGACCGGGGAGTAAAGGGATTGCTATGCCGAGTAGTTGACCGATAAATCCACCAGACTGATTTATAATACGTTTCTTTCGTTTAATAGTAACTTTTTTATTGCTCAGATTTTTTATAATAATGCGTTTCTTTTTAAGAATGCCAATCTGTCTGGAATTTAAAGGTAAGCTACCCTTAATTGCATTGAGTGCAATTTCACAAATAGCCAGAATTAAATCGTCAGAAGCTGCACACAAAATGGACTTTCTCTGTTTTGGTTTTGCCTTTATAAGCAATCGCATGAGCTGTCAATTTCGTTTAATCCTGGACGACATGTTGATCAGGATGACGTCTTTTACCAAATGACACCTGGGCCCCTAAAATCACATTTTTTTATCCTTGGCCTTTTTAAACACGTAAGCTACTGGGCGCTGCGATGGGTATGTGGATGCTCTGAGACGAAAGTCATCTGGAGTGTTAGTATTTAAATCTACCAGTAGAAAGCCAAAGGTTGACTTAGTGGCATCCTCATCAGCTTCGAGAAAGTAGCGCCATCTTGTAGGGTACATCTGACGGGCCAATATTGATATTTGTTGTCTGTCTCTCGGATTCTTAAACAAAACAATGTATTTTGAATTCAAGGTAATTGTTCGGTTCTGCTTTCCCTGGCAAAAAAGATTCTGAACAATATAGATTACGCTCAGATTTCTATGATGAACATACTTTGTGAATGCCAATTCCAACTCATTACTTTTACAGGCAGATTGCATGAGATCATCCACGACAACTAAGTTTATTTTATCATGGGGCAACAATACATCATCATTTAGGGAGTCAGGGAGACCTTCTATAAATTTTATATATCTGAATTTTTTCATCAATTCTGTATAGAGAGGTTGCCAAACGGAATAACAATACAGGATATTTTGTGGTTGGTGAGACATCATTTTAGTCCCCGATTCTAGTAATGTTTTCACAAAAAAAGATTTTCCACAGTTACTCGGCCCACTTAAGTAACAGGAAAATGGGTGTTGTAAACGAACGTCCATTACTAATTATGTATTTATCTCAGAATCAATAGCCAAAAGGTAATGGGGTGAAATTTTTTGTTAATACGCGCTTGTCATATACAACATTTTGTGTTTTTTTTTTATTTTTCTGGTTTCTATATGCCAGCTGCGTTTTACCCTGACGATACCAAAATCTTCAACTTTGATATTTTTATGTTCTGAAGACAGTTTTTTATTTTCTGCATAGTCAAGTAGCAGTTCTTTTAAGCTTTGAAAATTCACCTTTTCACAGTTCTTAACATTTAATGTTATACCTTTAACTTTTAGACAGGTTTCACCGTTGGATAGCTTATAACCATAACTTTTTGGACCAGTGCTTATAAATTCAGTGATGTATTCATTCGCTGGTACCTCGCTCGTCAAGCCCCCGATATAGCATCCAATTTCTGGGTCCCATTCGTTTGCTCTGGAAACAAAGAATTGTATCCGTGTCATAGTATAGTATTCTTTCGTTCAGTTTGTTTAAAAGATTATACAACTCTAATCATTGGCCGGTGTGCTGTAACGATCTTTATCGTATGTCCAAGTCACACAGGCACATTCATCATCAATAAAATCACAAGTAGATACCTCATAATTTGGGGCAAACAATAATTCAAACAGTTGTTCTGGATCCGTAACTAAAGATGTATGTGGCAAATTAGGTCTTTGTGCAAACTTACCCCATGAGGAATTTAAAAAAAGTTTTGCAATTTGTCTTCTGGCTGGATTTTTTTTAATAAGGTGCTCGCTTAATTGTACACCTTCCTTTTCATAAAACATGGATACATACTGTGTACGCTGTTCTGTGTTTAGACAGCTCTCAGGATAACCCGAAGATTCTTGCTTAGCTTTTAAATGGGCATTAATATACTCTGAGAAAAGTTCAGTAGAGCTTTGTTCAAAATGCCATATCTCATATATGCTTTCAATTTTGTATCCCTGCTGAATGGCTGCAAGCAATTCCGGTGTTGTCCAGCAACCGGTAAGTGCTCTTTCCTCGTGAGTGTGTGTGCAGGGTGTCTGCTGTTGTGTTACAGCACAAGTTTGGCAAAGTGTAAAGTACAGCTTTTTGTTTATTTTGCATGGCAAAACAGGGAATTGAAGATTTATGGCTGGGTACACCCTAACCTAGGCTAATCCGAAATACGTTTCTAATGGTTCAAAATCCTTATAAATAATTTTTGGATGACCGATTGGATATCTTTTGGTTTTATTCACACAAGGATATAAACTCGTAAAATCATAGTAATGGATTTTTTCACCAGCGCCCACCTTGTGGTATAAGCGTGATGCATTTGTTCTACCGCCAAAGAGAGATTCCCTGGGATTCAAAATCTGAGGCAGACGTGCTGTTTTCAGGAAATTCTGCACACGGATGTTTTCATGAACCAGACGCCGCCAATTATGTTCCCAGATTTGATGCACCTGAAACCCCTGCATTTTTAAGTTGTTAACTTTTTCCATAGTTTTAGAATAAAGCCAACCAAATGTCGTGTTTGTAACACTATTCCGTGATTTTTCACTGTAACAGATATTACAACCATGGTAAAAGCATCCGTTAAATTCAAAAGCCATCTTTATACCATTATTTTCTGCATACCCGTCTAGATAATATTTTCCAATACGCATTTCACCTCCGGGTTTTAACGCATGCCGAATATCTATTTTATCTTCGGCCTCTATATACATGAGCCATTGGATGGATGGAGTAGAGTACCTCTTTTGTTTTCTGTGATAACTGTCTTGTAATGCAAAGCTATGGTTTGCTCACGCAAAACTTTAAGTCTAAACATTGCCATACAGACGCTCGCTAAAGTAACATATTGAAAAGGATCAATAGATAATATGTTGTATTTGGCCTGAAACTGCTCGTTTAAATCAATACGTGTTGTTTTGGTGATCTCCATAACCTCTTGCCTGAACAAGATACACGCCGACCTTAGAATTTCAACATCTAAACGGCAGTACATTTTTAATTCCTTTTGAAAATCAAATACGTCATTCTTGTGTTTAGAATACCATAAAAGAAAATCTTTCTTCTCGTCTGGCATCATACTTTCTACACCATAAAATTCTACAGCCGGT
>JANRMT010028174.1:13164449-13219427 GCA_026402145.1 Polypterus bichir lapradei
AAGGTAACGGTATACCCATGGGTGTGTTTGGGACGCACTGCCAGGTTCCTTGGGTGTGTAATAGATTCTCTCTAAAGTTTTCTTGTACATCCTCTCACCGGGGTCTGTCAATCACGCTCTCTGTACTCTCTGTACACACCCCGGGCGCTGCACGCAGATAGGAGCAGGATGTCTGCTCCGCCCCATTGATGACTTACCTTTTTGACACCTTACAGGCTCCCAAAGGTCCGTCTCGGATCACAAAGATGATCAGCCCCCAGTTTAGCATCAAGGCTAAGATCGCCCGACCATTTTCCTTATGCACGATTGACAAAAGGTCCGATGCCGGTCAAACAGCGCACCCGACAACAGGCAGAGATCAGAGCGTGGGGGGAAATGCCCATTAACCAGGTGGCAGCAGGTGGGTACCGGAAATGCCAGGGGGGCGGGACATACACCTGTCAAAATCTGATGATGTATAATAGTGACGCACCTATACTACTGATAAGGACAAGCTGCTATTCCATCCCCCCACCAACTTAGAACGTGCACGAACTTCTCTCAGCTCATACCTTGATTATCTGGGAGTGCAGTGGAGTTTTAGAGTGGAAACAACAGATCGTTATTTGGAACACATGCATTTCATGTGTGTTCCGTTTCTACAGTAATCTGTGTAAACACATTTTTAAAACAAACGTTTTTCATATCCTAGTAGTAAATGACAAAATGTAGGCATTAACTATATAATGTATAATGCCTGAAGTCCAAATATCAAAGAAACACTTTCACAAAAAGGTGCAAAAGAAAAAAAAAAGCCGCCTTAGTGTGCGACATTGACACACATTTACTATGACTGCCGCCATGGCGCAACAGTATCAGTTGCTGACTGGGAATCAAAAGGTCACGAGTTCGATCCTGCATGTCTCACTTTTAAGAAGTGAACTGCACTTATTTTTACTATTTTAGAATAAAAAGATACATTTGATTTCAGTCTGTAAGAGCCGGTGTAGTTTATGATATTTGTAAAGGTTAGCTTTTTTTTTATTCACTTTTCATTCTCTCAGTCGCGTTCAGAATCTTTTCCTACCCCATCTGACACTGCTGTTTTCATATAAAGATGCGCTATAGCTCTGCAGTGTATCACAATACATACGACCGCGTGTTTTTTCCCCCCAATCTTGCCAGTCCCCACATGTTGCTGTATGCTGTTTCTTTCATACTCCAGGACATGCAAAGGAAAGCATATAGTAAAGAGCAGTAACTTCAGCACTATATGCAATCAGACACTCCCCATCTGACACTGCTGTTTTCACATAAATACTCGCTATAGCTCTGCAGTGTACTTGTGACTGCATTCTCGTATCAATGCTTGCGAAATGAAGTGTCTGCATGCACTTTTCGTGGCATTACACGTGCATTTTTTGAGCATGACCATGTCGCTCAAACACAGCGCTGTCTTATTCAGTGCGCAAGAACATGCAGGTGGCCAGTTGCTGTGTGCCACAACATGCTGGCGGTGATCAACGCACATTTTAAAAAAAGAAAGACAAATAGTACTAATCAGAAAACATTGTCGAAGTAACGCAATATTTGAAAACTAACGGCGTCAGATCAGGTGTGAATTTACACTGACTGTTAAGAGTCAGATCAGAAGCGGAATAAGCTCCTGTTCTGACTCTAAGTAAAAAGCATGAATTAAATCAACAGAAATAACCGTGATCGACATTTTAAACTTAACGATTTACAGTGCATACCAATTTATAAAATTTTGTCCATTTGAGGTTACAAAGGAAAAAAAAAAAAAAAAGCACTTTCTCCCCAGCGGGGAATCAAACTCTGGTCTCTGAGGTACGGTAGGGATGCTGCGCTCCGAGTCAGCAAAACGTAGCGTTATGCCATGGAAGGTGTTTTACAAAAGGTTCAAGTATGATACAAGTGTTTATTTGATGTTTGGACTTCAAGCTTCACACATTCTATGTTTATGCCTACATTTTGTAACATTTTTTAACATTTCCCCTTAGGATTAATAAAGTATCTATCTATCTATCTATTTATTACTAAAATATGAAAAAGTTTCTGTTTTAACAATGCGTTTACACTGATTACTGTAGAAACGGACCCAACATGAAATGCGTGTGTTACAAATAACGATCTATTATTTCCACTCTAAAACTCCAGCAGTTCAGTCACTCCAAGATAATCAAACAAGGCATGAGCTGGGAAAACTTAGTGAACGTTCTGCGACGGTGGGGGATAGAATAGCCGACTGCTGCTTGTCTTAATCGGCACATTTAGAAGAAAAAACAGAGGTGAGAACAGTTTTAAGGTGGGTCGGATCTACGAGTTTTTTCTGTAGACTCTGGTAATTCTAGTGTTAAGGATATATACGATTTTATTGGGATCAAAATGACTGTAGTAACTGCAAATACTATATATTGTTTACTGCCTCTCCAGCAAAAGCGATGTAAAAACAACTCTGACTCATTTTAGAAAATCTATATATATAATTCACTAAGGCAAGATACCCATGGAAAGCACACCGGAAGGGGCGTGGATTCACTAAGCCGCCGACAAGTAAGATGCCTATGGCGCACGCAGGAAGGAGGCACACCCACCAACTCCAAGACCATTGGATACAACTTGCAGAGCCACGCCCACCAACTCTGACGCGACGACACAGAAAAACCGGCGTCATTTATATTCGTCTGTCATAGAGGCCACATGTACATCCGAGCCACGTTGACTGTTCATAGAAGCATGTTTCTCGCAGAGGTGAATCGCCATATACAGCGTGTACAACGGTTTGCGAGGGGTACCCCATGGGATCCTTAAAACAATCCTTTACAACCGAGAGTAAAACACAATGAAGTAAGCAGTCTTTAAAAACTTTTCGGTTACGACGCATGACCGCGTGTACCATAGCAAACTGTTTTACACGCTACATACAGCAATTCGCATCCGCGACAAACATGCATCTTCTTCGATGCTCCTGCAGGAACACGAAAGATGTTTCCCTGCCCGCCAACACTCCTTTTTCACCGGCCCGCATCTAGCCTTGCTCTCTAGGCATTCACACTGCCTGCCCATGTGCCCGGACGCAAAAACTCACAAACCACCCAGTTAGTCCCTTTTGTCTGTGCTAGGAGTCCACATGCACGTCTGAGCCACGTTGACTTTTCATTATTCTTTTCGGTTTCGACACCCAACTGCGTCCACCATGAAAAACCATGCGAAAGGAACAACGAAGCCCCACCTCGCTACTACCATGGTCAGGTGTCTTGGTGGATTATATATAGAAAAGCAGCCACAACCGCACAGAGCAATGAAAAGTCTACGTGAATCATAAGTGCATCTGGACTGTGCAAAGACGACAACGACTCCAGTGCTGAGTTGGAGGTGGGCACATGAGCAGGCAGTGCATACTGAACAAGAAATTTAGTCACGGACGTTTGTGTGTTGGTTCGTTCCGTGCATTGTTACAATGTTGCTTTTCTTGCTGATTTATTACATTACCGATTTTTCAAATGTTAGTTTTCTCCCTGTGCTTAAAAATCATTTAAAAAACGGCCTGATTATGCGGCGTATGGTACGCCGCGGGTTGGCTAGTGTTTTATAATGGAAAAGTTAGCTGATAATGGTGTACACCATCTATGCAAGAAACTGGGGATGAAAAAACCTAGTTGTCATTGGACAAATCAAGCAGTGAGCTGAATGTCTCCAAATTCAAAAAGAAAGAAAGAGTATCTGAAGTACAATCCACTGTCATGTTTTGGAAAGATGGCTCTTTAATGAATGAAGCTCTTAATGTCCAACACAGGGGAACAGTTCAACAATGACGGTAAACGAGTCATTACACTAAAGGCAATAGCAAAGTTACTGTTCCGCAAAGATCTTTTCTCTTTTTTGGAAAACAGTCCCAAACAAATCCAAGACATCTGTTCCGAGTTTTACTGGACAAACATGGAAAATGATATTTGTAACTGAGTGTGTGGTTGAATTATTTTTGTGTTTTGATATCCTCAAAAACTGTATACATGTCAAAAAATAATTTCAACGGTCCAGAAATGTCAAAAAACATTGACGGAATGCTTACAAGAGAGAGGTCATATTTTCTGGATTCTTGGTTTACCAGTCTGACCCACTTGTCATTTGTTTGGCCAGTTCAAATTGTTGGCTGTTCTGTTGGTTACTGGTTGGTTGCCAAATATCCCATTCAACAAGCCTTCCCCATTCTTTTGGCCAGACAAGAATTTCAGCTCCAAGGTTCTACTAAAAACGGTTATTTAAAATCCTTGCATGGCTGCTCTTTGGCATGTTCCTTTTTCATTCAGTTAACTCTGCCGTCCTGTTCTTTCTTCCCACCAAGAATTAACAAGCCTTTCAAGTTCTTTTATCTGGGTTATGACGATGTTTCACAACCAAACGTAGGTCTGGATCACAAGCTATGCACGATTACATACCTACAGTTTAAGACTCAATACTCTGGGCTGCAAAAGGCCAGAAGAAAGTGATCCGTGTTGGGAATTTCACCTCAAGTGAGGATTCACCGAGTACGTTAATTGGGGAGAACTGGACAGACGATGCAGTGAGAGACTACACTGTGGAAAATGAATTAGAAATGCAAATCTAGGATTGTTTTGCCATTTTTCTTTCCTATAATGCGGGTCCATAAAGGTGTACATTTATATTATAATTAAATCCCAGCAGGCAAGTGAGAATTACATCTATATTTTTGTTAAATGTTTCTTGCATTGTAACTTTCCATTCTAATTTTTAATTGTTTCAAACAGGGCCGAGTTTGCCAGCTCACTGCAGGTATTTCGGATGTTTTGTTTTCAGCACGACAGAAATCAAAAGATAAAGACAAAGTCAAAGTGAGGAAATCGTTTCTCAAAGAGGTTACTTGCCACAATTATCAGCTATGAATATCAGTTATAAAAATCAATACTTATCACTAATTTCACTTTAAACCAATTTCTCAGATGCAGATTCATAAAGATATATGGCTGTGCCCTCGAAATGAACAGCTTCACTGGATTTTAGTGTTACTTATACTTGAACAGAGTCCAGTTGCCTTTGTTTGCTTCTGTTATATAGTGAGTTACTTACGTCAATTACAAATTACTGACATATATTATTAACACAGATATCTTACATGATGTCTGACATAGCACAGTCCATGCTTGCTTTGGATAAAAACATCTTCTGTATAGATGAAATACATTCAAATGTAAATGTCATAGTGATTTGTTGTATAATTGCACTAAATATTTTTTACATCACCGCAATGTCAGAGAAGCTGCTACTTGATATTGACCCATTGTGTAACGAAGCTTCGCATGAGAAGACAATTCTACAACAATGAAAGTATAGTCCTTGAAGTAAAGTTTAAACTAAACAAACACATACGGGGCCAGCAGTGGCAACTGTTGGAAAAAAAAAAAACGTGTTGGGGGGACAAACTGAAACTGCACTTCATAGCTCAGGAGAAAAGAAAAGAGAATCCCACCAAAGCATTCATGTAGCTGTTCAGCAATAACAAGGCAGCCACAAAGCAAATGGAGCCTCGTGCTATCATCTAGAGGACTACGGTGATTTTCAAGCTGCTTGTGTTTCTTGGAAAGATGTTTTAGGTCTCGAGAAGGCCTGGGTAAGACAAAGCAGAAAAGGCAACGGGGACTAAAAAAGTTACACGTAAGTGAGCTGAAGTACAAAATGAGTACTTAGATAACATAAGGAAGGAGTAACAAGGAGAACAAAGACTTTGATTGATTAAGTCAGAAAAACTGAATGTGCAACTGATTAGTGAGCTTCAAACTTAAACACCTTTCTTAGTAACAGTGGCCCTCATGCAAAACCCTAAACCATAAAATCTCTCCAGAATAAGAATGTCATCTATTGTATACCTTACAGTTTAACTTAAAACAAAGAAATACAAGGAGTGGATTTAAAAAAATCTATAAATGTTTGAATTATTTAAGTAAATACTGTAAATGTGTCCAGTGTTTGTGCTGAAAAGAAGCTGGACATCAAAGAAAAGAAAAAAATATTAAGTACTATAAATATAATTTAGTATTTAACAACCAAAACATATTTTCATTACCTAAGGAGAGACATATATCCACATTTTAACATTGAAGCCTCAATATAGTTTAATGCAAAATTTCACTTAAACTTTGTTTTTTATTTTTTTTATTGCCTTTCACATGACCAAATTATTAAAGCTTGAATAACATTTGGATTCATTCAAAGTAGCCAGTTATGTCGCTATTAAATAAGTTAGATTTAACAATTTAAAACAGATTCAGTCATGCTTGTCAAGTTTCTACTGCAACATGTAATTCTTGTTTCAGAAAATGCAGGACTGCAAGAAGCATTTAAAACAAAGAAAAAATACTTCAGCTCCTTTACAGTCCAGTCACCCAAATCGTTTGCTGTCAGTCAAAACAGAAGTGACAATGGCCGACATCAGGTGACAGTCATTCTAATCTCATTGTTAAAAAGCATCATAAAATGCAGTCTCCTCATTCATTCCTCCATTTTTTTTTTTAATTCACATATCCAAATTCATAGCCCAGTTACTCTGCTCCTATCGCAGAAGCACTGGCAGAAATCAACCTCCAAAGGGTACGTCATTCCAAAGCACAGAACACTCACACATTGTACCACAAGGAGCGTTCAAGCAGCTAACTACGCCATCGTCTGCAATACTTCAGTGTCAACACATTGACACAGTACATGGGGAAGCAAAAAACGAAAATGTGTTTCGTTAAAGAAATAACCAAACTTTCTTTGATATCTGACGTTCCTCTTGAAGTTGCCATCTCCCTAAAGTCGTGCTTGCTCATCTGTAGTTACGTTAATGGCGAGTATGAACGATGATACGTGGACATAGTGTGTCCATGATTGTCGAATCACATTAGATTAAAAAACACTTCAAACAACATGAATTCACTCCCAATAAATGTGGACGTGTCTGAGGTGCAGAGAGCTGCGTTGTTGGAAAAACCTGCAAGCAACCAATTAAAAGACAGCCTCAGGTCACCTACTTGCCAAAAGATGAAGGACTTTATAGGCTCATTTGGCTGGCGCCCTTCACTCAGGAAATATTCACATGGACATGAAACAAATACAAGTCAAAAGCACTTTTTAATGGATGTTGATGTGCGCTGACACCGGGCACATTGTGCAAGTAAACATTTATTTTGTGATTATTTTGCAAATCCCAAATGAAGCGAAGTACAGCTTTTAAAATGTTTGGTGGGAGGCTAGCGCCCCAGCACCCCACATTCCAAGCTGCCACCGTTTGCCAGATTTCAAGCTGAACACCTTTGTAATTTTACATGGCAAGTGTTTGGCCTTTTAATCTTTGAGAGAATTTGATCACTGTGTGGGCCTTTTATTACTTTTACTAGCAAAACACCCGCGCTTCGCAGCGGCGAAGTACTGCCTTAAAATTTTTATTAAGAAGAAAATTAAACCTTTTTAAACTGAAGGAAAATATACCAATAATTATTTGTTAAGGATCTCTTTGTATGCCACGTTGTCAGTTCGGCCCTCCAGTTGTAATATGACCAAGCTGTAGCTGTGCGCTGAGCTTACTCTTGAGCATGCAACATACAGTTGGCCATGTGAACAGTAATCTTGTTTCAAATCTCACAGCTTGGATTGCTGCTGTCATAATCGGTTTGAGTTTCATGGTTTGTTTCAATTACGACAGTATTTGTAGGACTTGTGTTGAAGAGACATTCGGCATCTGTCAAGCATTGTAAGCACACAACTGGTTTCATCGATAACTTCACATCCAGCTTTTGAGAGTTTAAACATTCATAAACATCAAAGTGTCCACTACTGAAATCGTCACCTGTGAATCTAAGATGTTTAAGAGGCATTGGCGGTTGTCCAAAGGTGTAAAATATTTGGCCATTTCGGTACACTTGAAAGCGACAACCGAACAATTCAGCGGCAGCCATCAACTCACATGCAGATGCATAGGTGAAGGGCTTAAGCATTTCACTCTTCTAGTGCTCCTGTGTAGAATAATTATCTCCTGTACCGTCATGAGTCCACACCTTGAACCTGTCCCAGTCATTCAATACATAAGACACAATGTTTCTCCGGATAGCAAGAGTGAGCCTGATATGGCCGTGCAATATGTAACAAAGAGAATGGAAAAGGCAGGTGCCATCTCCTGGCATGGAAACCACTCAGTAAGGGATAGTTCTTTGATCGATGGTGATCACCTCGATAGACATGTTAATGCGGGTACGGTTGGAATGATAAAGGAAATGGGTACCTGAACAATGTAAAGTAAGTCTAAAATACCTACACAATAACTGTAATCGTAATAAATGAACAATAAAACAGTGGAGAAGCCGTGGATTAAATAAAAAGGCTGTAGTTATCAGCAGGAAGACGTGAATCCCGTGGCAAAGCAAGGAAGGGAATGTAGAGACTGGAGCGACAGACGGCCTTATATAGGCAGACAGCCAACAACGTGGGAGGTGTTGAGATGGGGGACCCAACGCTACCTCACACGGTGACCGAGCTGCAGGCTATGGACGTATATATGTACGTAAGTAGGATTCAGTTAGCGTTGGGAACCCGCATACCAAATTTCTTGAAGATGGGCCCATAAGTAACAAAGACTGTTGAAAAGTTCAATATGGCGGCCGACAGTGGCATCATACCACCGAAATAAGTACCAAATTTCAGCCTTCTACCTACACGGGAATTTGGAGAATTAGTGACGTTGGAAAGTTCAATATGGCGGCTGACAGTAGCGTCATACCACCAAAATAAGTACGTACATCGGTTTTGGTTAGCGCAGGGAAGCTGCCTACCAAATTTCGTGAAGATGGGGCCATGAATAAGAAAGTTCAACATGGCGGATGTTGTTGACCGTTATGACTGTTATGCGTATAATTTCGAAATAAAACCTGCTTAATTTTTGTAAGTAAGCTGTAAGGAATGAGCCTGCCAAATTTCAGCTTTCTACCTACACGGGAAGTTGGAGAATTAGTGACGTTTGGAAAATTCAATATGGCGGCCGACAGTGGCATCATACCACCGAAATAAGTACGTACATCGGTTTTGGTTAGTGCAGGGAAGCCACCTACCAAATTTCGTGAAGATGGGGCCATAAATAAGAAAGTTCAACATGGCGGATGTTGTCGACCGTTATGACCGTTATGTGTAGAATTTCAAAATGAAACCTGCTTACCTTTTGTAAGTAAGCTGTAAGGAATAAGCCTGCCAAATTTCAGCCTTCTACCTACACGGGAAGTTGGAGAATTAGTGATGAGTCAGTGAGTGAGTGAGTTGCCTTTTATTAGTATAGATTTAAACAATAACTAGGGAGTTCTTGAGTGTAAAAAGACGATCATCCCAGACAAGAAGATGGATTCAACTGTGGGGGACTTTTGCTCTTGCTGGTATGGTAAACATTTGTGTGCCGGTGTTTTAGGCACAGACAATGAAGGACAATGACCACTGCCTAAGTGAAATTTTATTTTGCAGTTTGCCAAGGATTAACCGAGTAAAAGGTAACCTGAGTGGAGTACCCACATCGAGAGAAACCTGTGAAGCAGCCAGACAGCAGATGTACTCTGACCTGCTTGTGTTTACAGGTGACTGGCATCACACAGGGTATGAGAGCTGTGCCATCACAAATGTACTCTTAACTCAAAATAGATTCAAACACAATGACAACAGCACGGATGAAATGGTAAAGAGCACCTTTAGTTTGTGATAAAAATCAGTTTGTGCCTCTGCCCATTTCAGCCTGAATTTTAAATTGTATAGGTTTACATTTTCTCTCCAAACAAACAATTTCTCAATTTTGGTTAATTATATATATTCCTCTTGATCCTGGTATTTTTGTTTAGATGACTCATTAACCAAACTTGAACCCGTGTTTGCACCACACGCATAAAATGAAAAGCAAACAACTTAGCCGAGCCATTGGATGGCACCAACAGCACTTGTGACAGAGTCCACTGTGATGGCGACTTTCATTTGTAGTGAACTTGTACGTTATGAGCTTCACAAAATGTCAACTTTTAAAAATTGAAATACTTGATGGGATAACATCTGTTAATTTAAGGATTCCATCTTCTTTCTCAAATGTGCTTGCCTATGCTAACAGAGCAGAGGGCTAAGCCTTTATTTCCCGTCTACTCAGTTTGAGATGAGTCAGAACAAATACAATATTTGAGGACAAATGACGAGGCTCACTTTCAATTTGTTTTCTTTTTTTAACCAATAACATTAAGGCTGTTAAACCCCAAATAACAGTTGAAAAAATGTGACTTCAAGAAACCATGAGGTCTAATAATAATACTGCAGTGGTGCCAGGCAATTTACATAAGCCAGGGCTGAGTCACCAAAACACTAAGCTGGCATTACGTCATTCACTGCAGGAGCGGGAAGCAAAATGCAAGTAATCAATTTAACGTGGAGAGCAATGCAACTCAAACGAAGATGAATAACAACGGGTGCAATAATAATGTTAGAATGTAAAAGGGAGACATTTATGACAAGAGCCAGGGCTCCACAAGCGAGGCACCTTATTTTGTTTCATTAAAACTCTTAATTGTCGTTGAGTACATTCCAGAGTTAGTTTTATACTTTTATGACATCAGACACTGGAAACCTCTGACAAACCCTTCTCTTCATTGCCGTAGCAGCAAAAAATCCTTCTATATAAAAGTAGCCGGGATTGTCCTTCTGTCCCGTGAGTACTACGCAGGCGCGGAGTTTCACACACACCCCGTCCATTTTGCAATGCACGATGGGATTTGTAGTTTCGTTTTTCTAGGTAAAAGATGATTTTCTACTCCAGACTGTGCGATATCTTCTTCTTCTTTCTTACTATATAAAAGCGGTCGGGATTGTCCTTCCGTCCCATGAGTGGAAAGCATAGCAGTATTCCGCTTATCACAGACTTACTACTTGCAGCTTGCGGTACGAAGTGACATGATGTGAGCAGAGTTCTGGTGCTCCCATCGTTCCCTTGTTTTTGTGCGCGATGCGCTGGAAAAATAGACAAAATTATATCTCTGGAAATAATTAATGTTGATGAAGTACAAATGCCTCACCGCGTAGTAAATATCAGGGCGGTTCAAAAGGGTGACCTCAATATAGAAAAAAAGTTTAAATTTCATCACAAAAATAACAGAAACTACGAGTATTAAAGCAATACCGCTCAAATGCAATATAACCAAATTAATGAGTTTGTATAAAATATCAAATTGATCTACATATTGAATTGCCTTAAGAAGTGGTCAACTTAAAAGTCGGTCGCCTTAAAAGGCGGGTCAGCCTAGTAATAATATAATAAGAGTTGAACAGGCGTCGCTGAACTTGTAATGAGTTTATATGATGTTAATGTGCAAATGTTGGAAAAAGTTGAAATCCCAATTAATTTTACTGAATCAGCCCGCAATCTAGGAGTTATCTTTGATTCTAGCATGTCATTTAAAGCACATATTACTAAGTTGTCCAAAACATGTTTCTTCCATCTTAAAAATGTTAGGAAATTAAGGCGCTTTCTAAATAAACAGGATTGTGAGAAATTAATTCATGCATTTATCTCTAGTAGGATTGACTACTGCAATGCGGTGTTCACTGGCTGTTCAAACTGTTCTTTATACAGCCTCCAGTTAATCCAAAATGCGGCTGCAAGAATTATTACAAGAACAAGAAAATATGAACACATTACTCCAGTTCTTAAATCCTTACACTGGATCCCGGTTAAGTTTAGGGCAGATTTCAAAATCCTCCTTTTAACATATAAAGCATTAAATGGCCAAGGTCCGGCTTACTTGTCTGAACTTATCACGACTTACAAACCTGAGCGCACATTAAGATCTCAAGATGCCGGTCTGCTTATGATTCCAAGGATTAATAAAATAACAGTGGGAGGTTGAGCTTTTAGTTACAGGGCCCCTAAACTGTGGAATGGTCTTCCTGCTTCTATAAGAGATGCCCCTTCAGTCTCAGCCTTTAAATTCCGGCTGAAGACTCACTACTTCAGTTTAGCATATCCTGACTAGAGCTGCTGATTAACTGTACATACTGCATCTCTGTTGTTAGTCATTAGCACTAAAACATAAGTAACATGATAATTATAATTGAATACTAACCCTCACCTATTCTGTTTCTGTTCTCGGTACCCAAATGTGGCAATTGGTACCACGGCCCACCTGCCAAGTTGTTTGCCTGCCTATGGTAAAGTCATCCCTGATGGAGGATCACAGGAATCATGGGAAAGAGGGGTCCTTTCATCGGAGCAACGTTTCAGCCGTGGAATGGCCAAATGGGGAGGCAGCTTGATGGATGAGGTCTCCAGGACTCTAAAAATATCCAAATCTTATTATGTGATATCATCTACTGTTAAATTCTGCTCCGTACTTCTAAAATTACTATACTGTATTAAGGATTTGTTCTGTTTTGTGTATTGACCCCCTTCTTTTGACAGCCACTGCACGCCCAACCTACCTGGAAAGGGGTCTCTCTTTGAACTGCCTTTCCCAAGGTTTCTTCCATTTTCCCTAAAAGGTTTTTTGGGAGTTTTTCCTTGTCTTCTCAGAGAGTCAAGGCTGGGGGGCTGTCAAGTGTCAGGGCCTGTTAAAGCCCATTGCGGCACTTCCTGTGTGATTTTGGGCTATACAAAAATAAACTGTATTGTATTGTATTGTAAATGGCCAGGAGAGATTAGAGAGGTGAGGATCGAATGTTGTGATGCTTACACCCGATTTCCAACACAATTGCTTCAAACATTTCGGTGCTTCGTGAGGCTTCACTTCCCCCGTCAGTACAGAGACGGACAGACAAAAAGGCACTATATGACAGACAGACAGATATGTACAGTTGCCTCTGTCATAGGGGGACATTTTTGTACACTGGGTCATTCCATTTCTCTCTTAGGAAAAGAAACATGCAAATATTACATTTAAAGCCCAGCAGATGAACAGGCAATAGGCACCCATTGTTGGCAGTGGGGACAAGAAGTTTATGGCTAGTTGAGATTTACAAACAATACCATGTGTGATAACAGAATTGCTGCTTCCTTGGAGGATCCTGGATAATTCAGTTACTGATTGTGTCAGGTTTGTTTGTTAAGTATTTGCTGTCTTGCAAAGGAGTCACCGCTTTGAAGTCTGGCCTTGGAGGATGTCTGTATTTACCTGACTTGGAAATATTGGTTTCTAATCAGCATATCTGTACTTATTCATGATTGGTAACAATTCCTTTTTTTAACTTGTGTTTTCATTAATTGTTAAACCCAGGAAATTTAGATGTGCCATTGTTTAATCTGGTTGCCCTGAACTGATAATTGCAGGGACTGAATGAGATTTAAGCTCTGGCCAGGAGAAGGCAAAAGTGAGGGGGACAGTCCACTGAGAACACAGCCAAGACACTCGGACAAAGCACAGGGGCTCGCAGGCTGACAAGGGTACGTGACTGGCACGACGTGAGGCACAAGGACGGCAATACTTCCAGGGAGGAAGAGACAGCTCTACAAGGAGACGCCGGTTGTGGGTCCAGCGAGAGAGGAAAGCTGCATGAAAGGACCGAGCAAAGCTGGCAGACAAGAAATAAGGCGTGCCTAGGTCACAGCAATACAAGGAGCCCAGGGCGGAAAAAAAAGGAACAACGAAGAGACGTCGACAGGGATTCCACGATTTTGACAAAACTTCTCTTGGGAAATGAGTGTCCGGTGAACAGAGTGCATCCGTGGACAGTTGAACAATTAAGTGTTGGGGTAACACTGAGAACAAACTGGACTTTGCACCACTACAGGTTGTATCATCCAATTCTGTTTTTGATGGACTTTTAGAGTGTGGACTGTGTGTTTTCCTTTTAGAAAAAGGAAATTCGTTATTGATATTGTTAGATTTTGTTTATGTTCATTTATCTTTTTCATGTACTTATTATTGTCTGGTGTAATAGAAGTTACTGTTGCTTTTCCTGAAATTACTGTTGTGTCTTTCATTGTGTGTTTACTCACCGCCCAATTTAAAGAAACCTGTGTGCTATTATTGGTAAATTTCAGGAGTTCCCAGTCTCTTGATAAAACTGGGTGGCGTAGTCGGATATTTAAATGGTGACTAAATTAGATTACCTGTAAGTGTGACCTGACACCTGTCACACCTCCATAATGCTTGTGACAAAGACACATTTTCCCTAAACAAAATAGAAAGTTACCCTTTATTTCAAATCTAACTGTTTAATAATTTGGACTTAAAAATTTAAACTACAAAAAAACAAAGTCAACTAGAAAGGCTGCTTAGAAAGGTAGGAAGCCCTGGCTGGTAAGAGTTTTTTAGCTTTGGACCTAACAACTTTAAAAAGTCCTCCACTCCCCACTCCCCACTTTCGATTCAAGCGCACTCTCCAAACCACTTATTTTTTCACACTCTTAGCTGACTTTCTTTACATCTTCCTTGTGTTCTGCTCATTCTCTTTTATATTCCTCATTGTTCTTGTGTATTAGCAGAGACCTCACTTTTTGCTACCTATCCCTACAGTGTCTTGATGTAGACTGACCTCCTTCCAGCCTGAAGACCCATATATTATGCGTGTGTATCTTTCTGACTTGGATTAAAAGTAAATTAATTTCTCCTTTTGAATAAAATTAATTTAATGCTTAACCAAATTCTTTAATGATTTGTTTTTTAATCTTTAATTTTTATTAGTGTCAGGGTTTTTTAACTTTGGAAGTAACAGCTTTGAAAGGCTGTTTGTTCCCCACTCAAACTTTGTCGAGCAAATATACTAAAATGCCCTACACTTTTCTCCTCTTTTCTTTTAAATTCCATCTTTGCTTTTACTAATCCATTTCTTTCATTATTGTAGAGTGCTCTGTTTGATTCCTCTCAGTGTGGTGTCCTAATGCAGACTGATGTCTGGCTCGTCTCTCCTCTCCGTATGTCTCGATGTTGTTCTCATACAGACCAATATCTCATGTGTTCTCTGTATTATATATTTAGGATTCTGTTCTTTGATTAATGTGTTGTAATATTTAGAATATTAAACTATTTTCTTCTTTTGGAGTTTCACTTTTTTAGCATAAGGGTTATTATATTTTGTTTATTAGAGTTTTATTATATGTGACACTATAATTAGGTTTAGGTTGTAACTGTTTTTAACATCAGGGTTTAACTGTTTTTAGCATTAGGGTTTGATTGTTTTTGCATTGAACTTTTTAACAACAGTGTTCTGATAAAAAAATAAAAAATAAAAATTTAATATCGGTTATTTTTTTTTCAGATTTTATTTTTATCACTAGGGTTTTCTAATTTTAACAATTGGGTTACATATTTTTTAGTATTAATTTTTCAATTTTTAAGTTTAGGCTTTCCATGAATTCATTTTTAGGTTTAGAGTTTTGGATGGAAGTGGGTTATATTTAATAAGTTAAATAGAAGTATAAATGTGGGGTTAACTTTAGGGTTTTAATAATTTTTTTAGGCTTAGAAATAAGTCATTTTTAACATCAGAGATGGACTGTTTTAATTACGAGTTATTGATTTTTAATATTAGGGTTTCAATTCTTAGGTTAAGGCTTTCCGTTAATTTATTTTTTAAGTTTAGTGTTTTATTTGAGATGGGCTTACACTTAGTAAATTTTAGATTAACAATACTATAGTTCGAGAGGCTAGGATTCTTTTAACCACCCTCTTTTTTTTTTTTTGCTTATTTTTCTTTTAGGGTGTAGGTGCCTTATGTTCTCCTATGGGTATTATTTCCAATTTTAGAATTTCTTTTTGTTTGTATCTTCTTTTACCTTCTTGTTCTTCTATTAATTTTTGTTGTTCTTGTATATATTTGTGGTTCTATTTTAAAATTTTGTATTTGCTCCAGTGTCACTATAATAATTCCTGCTTATGTTTTCTCATCTACTTCATCAGTATAGTGTTATATTTAGTCTGAATTTTGTGCAATTTCCTTTATTCAATCGTTGCCCTTATTTCTGTTTAAGTCTTTTGTATTTCCCTTCCTGTGATGGTGTTTCTATGTCTTCCCATTCTATGTCTGTTATTATCTCTTGGTGTATAATTGGTTTAAAATAATTTGTAATCTATTTTTTTGTTTTGGTTTTCCTCCTGATATTTTCCTTATTCTTGAATTTATCCTTTTTGATTCTTATTTAACCCTGTTTCCTCTTTGTTCTATCGTTTCTCCTTTTCTTGCATTTTCATTATTTCTTGTCCTCTCATTTCTGTTTCGGGTGTTAGTATAGCCTCTTCACCGTTTTGCTTTTCTACTTCTTCTGATTCTCCTTCTCAGATTGTCATTTCTTGCTGTGTATAGTTGGGTTAAAATATCTCAATTTTTCGTTTTCTTTGCCTGCTTTGATTCCCATGTAATTAAATTTTTTCTGTCTTATTGGTAAATACCGTTCCCTTTCAAATAATTCTGTAAACCATTCTTTTAATTGTTGTTCATGGGTTTCCCATTAGAGTTTGTAATACTTGTGTTTAATGAACCAAGTCTCTTGGTTTCTATTTTATGCTGTTTTTTTTCTTTCTGAATTAATATTTTTGATGTTAGTGTAAGAGCCAATCTTAGAAAGTTAAAGTTTTGAGTTAAACTCATATTATTGTTGCTCAATTTGAATAGAATTTAAATTTCTTTCATAGTCATAACTTATGGTATAGTCTTTTCGCCCTATAAGTTAGCAACAGATAGAACCTTCTTACTGTAACTGAGAAACAGTGTGATAATAAGCTCGGTTGTTGTTTAGAACAGGTCCCAGTACATAAGGACTTGAGACTCATTTTAAACTTAGAAACAGGATAAACATACGGTTTTCTGACCGTTTTGAAATAGTTCAGAAATGTTAAGTAAATAGTAATGATTTGAGATATAACAAGATTAAGCTTAGAATTTAACTTTTCTTAACATTAATTTTCACTTTTTTTCCTATTTTAATTTTCCTTTTTTTGTGTGAAGTGTTTTACTTTAAAACTTAACTAAACCTTTAAAAACAAAGATATTTTGTCTGTGGAATCATTTCTGCGTGTCAGGCTTTTGTTGAATCCCTTTTTTTTTAGTTAAAGCTGCTGAATTTTGGTAATTTTGGGAAAACTCAGCTAGTTAGTGTTCTCTTAAATTGTGTTTTTTGTCTACTTCTCTCTGGGATCTAACTTGTGCTTATTTTTGTTTTTCAACTTTTGTTCCAACGTTATCAGTTTATTTGCTAAACCTTTGATTAAATCTCCTTGTTTTCTTGTATAATTCCTTTGTTCCTTCGTTGAGCCTCCTATTACAAATATAACAGCCTCTAGACGCTGTCCCCCTACAGCCTTTGAGTTTCTGGAGGATGGAGGTATTTTTGGCCATTCTTCATACGAAATCTCTCCAGTTTAGTTCAATTTGATGGCTGCCGAGCATGAACAGCCTGCTTTAAATCATACCATAGACTTTTGATGATACTCAAGTCTGGGAACTGTGACGGCCATGTACTTCTCCCTCTGCATGAATGCCTTTGTAGATTTTCAACTGTGTTTTGGGTCATTGTCTTGCTGGAATATCCAACCCTGCATAACTTCTATTTTGTGACTGACGCTTGAACATTATCCTGAAGAATTTGTTAATATTGGGTTGAATTCATCCGACCCTCGACTTTAACAAGGACCCCAGTCCCTGAACTAGCCACACAGCATGATGGAACCACCACCAAATTTGACAGTAGGTAGCTGGTGGTTTTTTTTTGGAATGTGGTGTTCTTCTTCCACCATGCAAAGCGCTTTTTGTTCTGACCAAATAACTAAATTTTTGTCTCATCAGTCCAAAGCGCTTTGTTCCAAAATTAATCTGGCTTGTCTAAATGAGCATTTGCATACAAGACTCTTGTTTGTGGTATCAGTGCAGAAAGGGCTTCTTTCTCCTCACCCTGCCATACAGATGTTCTTTGTGTAAATTGCGCTGAATTGTAGAACGATGTACAGATACACCATCTGTAGCAAGATGTCCTTGCAGGTCTTTGGAGGTGATCTGTGGGTTGTCTGTAACCATTCTCCCAACCCTCTGCATATGCCGCTCCTGTATTTTTCTTGGCCTGCCAGACCTGCTGGGTTTAACAGCAACTGTGCCTGTGGCCTTCCATTTACTGAAAACATTCCTTACAGTTGAAACTGACAGTTTAAACCTCTGAGACCGCTTTTTGTAGCTTTCCCCTAAACCATGAGACTGAACAATCTTTATTTTCAGATCTTTAGAGAGCACAACTTGCAATTGACCACCTTAAATACCTTTTACCACTCATGATTGGACACACCTGTCTATGAAGTTCAAGGCTTAACGAACTCATCCAACCAATTTGGTGTTGCAAGTAATCAGCATTGAGCAGTGACAGGCATTCAAATCAGCAAAATTACAAGGGGACCCACAATTGTGCACAGCCAGTTTTTCACATTTGATTTAATTTTATACAACTAAATACTGCATCAATAAAAAAACACCCCAGTACTCAGATGTTACTAGGAAATGAAGGACACACCACTGTTCTCTTTTTTGTTGAAAGGAGAAGTCAATTATTATGCAGGCTGAGAGGGGTTCACAAACTTTTTCATATGACAGTATGACATATGACTTTTTCATATGACACACTTGGTATACAAACAAGCCAGTTTCCCTTTTGGTTTGTGCGCGCTGATGATTTACGCACGTCTTGCATTGTTCTCGATCAGATGTACGTGCATGCTTTACCTGCGAACTCTTTATGCTCTACGGTATTTCGTGTGCTTTTGCAGTTATCCATTGATTCCAAGCACTGTAAACCACCGCTCCACCCAGTTCCTTCTCACTTCATGCCAGAGCTCGACTCATGCAAGGTTAGTTTTCTTAGTGGTTTATGGTTAGTTTCTGTATTACGAACTTTTCAAACGTTCATTTTTTTTCCCTGTGTTTAAAACTCATTTTAAAAGAAGTGTTTACAGCGAGTGGTTCGTAGCGTGATTTGTGGCAATGTTACTTTTCTTGGTGGATTTTTAAATTACAGATTTTTCAAATGTTAATTTTTTTCCCTGTGCTTCAAACTCAATTTAAAAAAACAAAACAAAAAAAAAACACATGACCAAATGGGTTTAAGACCAGAGTTTTGGAAAGAATTATGGTCGTGAACCGAGGTTCCACTGTATGTGTTAAAATTTAGAATTTTACTATTTCAAACCAAAAAAAAAATTTTTTTAAACCATTTAGAGTTGCGTTATTTTTTCCCTATTAGAGTTTTTTTTTTTTTTTTAACATCTAGGGTTACTAAATTTGGTTTAATTGGAGTTCTATTATATGTAGTTTTATATAATTTTATTAGCTTTTGGCTTTAATTATTTTTAACATTGGAGTTTCAAGGTTTTTAGCAAAAGGGTTACTTTTACATTGGTTTGACCAACATCAAAGTTTTTATTTTTTACAGTTAAAAGAATCTTTTTCTTTTAACATCAGGGCTTTTTTTAACATTAGTTTTTATTTTAAACATTACAGTAATGATTTTTTTTACCTTATTGTTTTTATTAGTTTGTTGTTCTTGTATATATTTTTATGTTTCTATTTCTCCGTGTTTCTTTTTGTTCTTGTGTTTGTATTTGCTCCTGTGTCCCTATTATTCGTCCTTGTATTTTCTCATTTACTTTTTCTGTATCTTGTGATATTCTGAATTGTGCATCATTTCCTTATAAATTTCTAGAAGACCATTACTCAATCATTTCCCTTCCTCTAATTGTATTCTGTCTTTCCCTTCTACGTCTGTTATTATTGCTTGGTGTATATTTGTTTTAAAATAATTTGTAATTTTTTTTGTTGTTTTGGTTGTTACAAATTTTTTGCATTGTTCTTCTTGAATTGGGTCAATTTTTTGTTTTGTTATTTAATCCTGTTTCCTTATTATTGTATTCTTTCTCCTTATATTCCCATTATTGTCCTCTTCTCATTTCTTTTACTTGTTGTATATCCATTTCTACATCTGATTTTCTTTCTGTGGTTATTTCTTGATATATAGTTGGTTTGAAATAGCGATTTTCTTTCTCTGTGGGATCTCATTTTATTATTGTCTTTCATCTTTTGCTCCAATTTTGTCAATTTACTCGCTCATCCTTTCAATAAATCTCCTTGTTTTCTTGTACAATTCCTTTCTAGCCATATCTGTGCCCATCTACAAAATATTTTTAATTTTTTAGAATATTCTCCATGTTGCACTTTTGTGTTATAATTCCTATTTTCTCCAAAATAGCGGATTATTTGTTCTTTTTTCAAAATTAGGTCTATAATTTTTTTTGGTCGATAGCCCCGACACCTCTTTGAACTTTTGTTAGGAGGATAGCATAGTGTTCTCCAGATGTTTTGAAGCTTTCTGTTTCTTCAGTGGCTTCACAAACATTTTGAAATAGTAAAATGGCTACTTTGAAGTGTAGGAGGCCCTGGCTGGTCAGGGTTTTTTAGCTTTGGAGAAGACAACTTTAAGAAGTCCTCCACACCCCAGTCACACTGTCAATTCAAGTGCACTCTCCACCCTACACTTTTCACCCTCTTCGTTGACCTCTGTTTATTCCCATTTGCTTCTATTATCTTTGTTTTCATAATTATGTGTTTCTTTTATATTCCCTCTGCTCTTTTATGTATTCAAAGACCTCACTTTTTGTTTCTCTATTTTAATTTTTTTCAATATTGTAGTCTCAGAGAGCTTAGTTTGCTTCCTCTCTCTGTGGAGTCTACTGCAGACTGAGGTCCGGCTCGTCTCTCCTCTCAGTAGGTCTCCATGTTGTTCTCCTACAGACTCATGGCTCGTGTTCTTCTGTGATTTATATTTAGGATTTTATTATTTTTGGACTTGTCTTAATTTGTAATTTTATTTTCAATCAATGAATATTCCTAAAATATTTAGAGTTAAATTATTTTCTTCTCTTGGAGTTTTTTTTAGCATTAGGGTTAATAAGTTTTGTTCATTCAAGTTATATGTGGTTCTACATAATTTTATTAACTTTAGGTTTTCATTATTTTTTTATTTTATCAAAATTGGGGTTTAATTATTTTTAGAATAAGGGGTTAACTGTTTTTACATTGGTTTGTTTTTAACATTGGGTTTAATTTTTTAGGCTTAGAAATAACTTAACAACTTAACCAATTTAATAGTATTTATTTATAATTTAATAGTATTTATTTTTAACATTATGATGCTATTTTTTAACATTAGGGTTTCAAATCTTAAGTTTAGGCTTTCCATTAATTTTTAAGTTTAGAGTTTAATTTGAAATGGTTAGGCTTAGAGCCCGGGAGCTGGGCTCTGGTGAACTAACTTCTCATTTAGAATCTAAATATCTTTTTTAATTGTTCTGGTACTATATAATGAGATAAGTAAACAATTACAAATACAAATAAACTAGAATCCTAACCTACTTTTGTTTTCTCCCTCATTTTTAATTTACGTCATAAGGGATGTAGATATTTAATTCTGCAGTCCTTTACTTTTCCTTCTTTAGTCGTTGAGTTTTATTCCAGTCACCATGATATTCCAAACTGAACGCAATCAGATGACGAGTATCACACGAGAAATGCTAATAGAGAGCCGTGATGTTGAATGAATCTTCCTGTTTGAAGACGATTTTTTTTGTCTCTCCCATGTATATTGGTTTACAGTCCACACACTGCATAAATACAAATTTGCAGTTATTATGTATGATCCTTTTCTTCTTAAAATTGAATACATTTCTCTTCTTCCTAGTACATGAAGCATGACCAAATATGTCTTTTTAAATTTGTATGTTTTCTATCCGCAATAATCAGTCTAAAATTCTGTAAAGGTTGAAATTGTTGTAGTTGTTTAACATGAGTGCAGAATTCTTACTTTGTTTCACTTGGGAAGAAAACATAAAACACCATGGGAATCTTTACACATCCCACAGATCCTTCAATGTTCACAGACTGCGGAACAAGAACACTAAAAGAAACAAACCTTTCAAAACGCGAAGATCTTCCCACCCAATGATAAATGTTAGGCCTGGGACTTTTAAAATCCATCTCCCCTGAGGAATATTTAAGATTTGAGCCTAAGTAGAGGTTCTCACATAAGAGCCCAGTCACCTTAAGATTAGGGTGGAGGTGGTTAGGTTGGGCTAGAAGAGATTTGGCATTACGCTTGGCACTGGTACACAAGTTTCCACATGAAATATTTTGAGTTACATTATCCATGTATGTTTTTTCCACTACAATTTCAATATTTATAAAACCTTCCTAAAACCCCTGAAAAAAGAGAAAATCTCAGTCATCTTTCACCATATTTTTAAAAACGGTACATTCAAAATCTGCTTCTATAATCATTTGAAAATTACTAAATTAGATAAAAATACAGTAATACAATACTAAAATAACATCCTGGTTTCTATAAAAAGGGGTTAAAATGACGTTTTCATATCTTGTAAACTATTTAAATAAGGTGGTACTTAAACAATTTAGACCTAAAGATTAACTAGTGGAACTTCTAGAAATATTTAACCTCAGGGCTCCATTCAAAATTCTTAAGATTAGGGCTCTTAATTTTAATTTTTAAATTTTAGATTTAGGTTTAAGATTTAGGGGATGAAAAGTCCGGTGGCAGGCTCTGGCACACTGATCCCAACAATAAAAAATATTTAAAATAGTAAGCACCAAGACCAATTATCAGCCAAAATACTCAAAACGAGCCCTTACATTATTCACTAAAATAGTCTCAAAACAGTGTTTAAAATATATCTAAAAGTGTGTTAATTCTGCAATTTAAAAAAATCAGGTATACAGCAGGGGGTTCAAATTGAATACCCCTGCCGTCCAACATAAAATGGCAATAAAATGTTATCGTACATTTAAAAAAAAAAAAAACTACATAAAAGACCTAAAAAGTAAAGAATCCAAACTTAAAATTAAGGTATAAAACAAATTATTTTTAAGATATACTTTTTCAAAGGAGTAAAAAAAGATAAGGGTTTAACTTCAGGGCCCTGAAAATAATTTTTCAGTTTAGGCTTTAGGTTTAGAGACTTTTAGGACTTTAGTCTGGGTCAGACCATAAATAATGGGGTTAAGATAAGGTTTTAAGGTTAGCAGAAGGACAAGGGCCCAGGAAGGTTAATTTAAGGATTATCACATGAGAAGAGGAAATATAAAACTAAGCAATCCACCTCCGCAGTCAGACAATGCAGATTATCCTTCATTCTCTCTCCGTAGAAGTATTAACTAAAACATTTGGAACTTTAGAAGGATATCTACAAAGGTGCTGATTCAATTCTTCTAAAGACTCATTCTAATCAAGATTGTGTGTTCGAGGGGCATGTGATAAATATTTCAAGTAGCATTTGGGAAACTCCTTTTAAAGGCTGTAATAAACTGAGCAAGGTTTGCTGTCTGGTCCTTAGTCATATCCTTGTATCCTGCCATCAGAATTATCTTCATAGGTCGAGGACAAAGATTTGATTTTTCAGCCAAGAGATAAGATTTCTAAATTTCAAATTTTGCACTCTTCTGTTTGTACACCCACATAATTAAATGTCATAAACTACATAAAGTTTACATCTGCCAGGACAACATGATTGTGAGAATCTCGGCTGGCAATCCACAATATCCAATCTTGAACGACAAAAATAACATTTTCAAATTAACTGAACATAAAAACGTTAATACAGAATATGGCTCATACAATATTAGTGTTAGATGGTATGGTGTTAATCAGTTAAACTCCTTATTTAGGTTTATTCACCTTCTTAGGTGTGTTCACTTTTCTGAATGTGGAAGTTTTTTTGTAATGGTGAGGAAGCCAAAACATCTGAATCTGTAGAGGTAGAAGAAAATATATTATTCTCACCAGCATTGTCCTGGGAGAGTGGACCATCTGCTAACTGACAAGGGAGTAAAGGCCGTGAAGAAGGGGGATTAAAAGATACCTGTTCAGGAGTGGGAGGCAAAGAGTGTATAGCTGTACATGATGTCAGACACACCTTTATAAAATACAGTATCTTCCATATCTCCATAACAATATCCAGATATATTAATGTATTACTTTAAATTTTTTCTAAGGTTTGAGAGTTAGGTGAAGAGGGTTTAAGAAATAAAGGTAATTTATTGACTTGATTCAGCATCTTTTGGTGAAATCTGTTCTGTCTCCAACTTCCAGATGATGGATGGCTTGTAGTAGTTAAAAACAGACTGACTTTCTCCACTTTAACTGGCCATAAGTTGAAGGGGTTAAGTTTAGTGATTGAGTTGCTGAAAGACATTCTAAAAGTTAAGGTTAAGTTAAGGGATAGGAAATAGTGAAAGATTATTAAAATTTAGAAAACCACCAATGTAATGTTTGTCTAGCTGAGTCCAGGACCAAATGTTTGGGATTACTCGTAAACCTAACCAGTTGCATATCTGCATTCAGAAAAATATTAGGAATCAGCATGATTACCTTAGTTACTGTTGTCCAAAATTTTAAGGCCTAGGAATGTCACTCCCTTATCTGCCCCTGCATCAAGCAGGTTTTTGACCTTATTCTGTCCAGCCTGAATTGTTCTGGTACACAAAAAGTACATTCGTTGAAAAGGTACTTTGTTATAAAAAGTATCCTAAGTGCTTAAGTTGTACTGTGTTATTTTCATACAGAAAATTCTTATTTCCTATACATAACTCACAAACAGAAAATGTATATCAAAAATACGTAAAAAAAAATATTTACATAAATATATTGTGTACTCATTAAATGTTAACTGCGGTGGGCAGGCACCCTGCCCAGGATTTGTTTCCTGCCTTGCACCCTGTGCTGGCTGGGATTGGCTCCAGCAGACCCTCTGTGACCCTGTAGTTAGGAAATAACAGGTTGGATAATGGATGGATTAAATGTTAAAGGCCTGAATAAAGATAAAAGATACCATACACCAAGAGCTCCGGGGGCTAAAAAAAAGTCCTAGTCTTAAAAACTTTAAAGCCTTTAAAAAGGCTGGATAAAAAAATGGTGAAAAAAAACAGGAGAAGCAAGGAATAACAAATATTCTGACCATTTTATATTTTTTTTATATATATATATATATTTAATTTTAAAAATACCCAGACCCTAGTCAAAAAAGAATTGTGTTTCTAACATTTCGATTTTATGAAATCCTCACCTAACCTCTCCCTAGAAGCCATTTTTTTTTAGGTCACAGGTGTTCAAACTAGGTCAAAAGGTCAGAGGTCAAAAAAAGTTCAACAAACATTTAAAAGAAAATTTATTCTGATCCCCATTCTTGAAATACTTTATTCCCAAAAAGTTTTTGTTAAAAATAAATATTGAATTTTGATCTTTAATAATCCTTTATTATTAAAAAAAAAAACTACAAAGACTTTTCTTCTAAAATCAAGGTCAAAAAGAAAGAAGAAAAATAGAAAACTAAAGAAAAATTTTTTTTTGAAAAAATTGGGGGGGGGGGTCAGCTCTACTTGAAGAAGGGAGTGTTTCCAAAAGAAAATTTCTTAACAAAACTAATGCTATCTAATGATGAATTATCTTCATAGTGTATTTATACTATGTCCCCTATTTGATTTCATTTTATTGTTTAAAATCTTTTTTTTTTTTCATCAATTAGATTCCTTTGCTTTTAAGGGGTAGAATGCAATTCGGAAATTGGGCAACGTTAGGCTTAGGGGATTAATGCAATAAAGACACGCACTGGCACACTTGGTTCCCTAATTAAATTATTGTTTATTGTTTTTTAGCTCTATTCCACCACCCACTAAAATATAAACTAATTCTTAAATAGTAAATAAAGTTCCTTTTTTATAAAAAGTTTATAAATCTTGTTTAATAAAATTAAAATTGTTAGTAAAGATTGAATCCATGTTAATAAAATTAATCATAAATAATCCTAAAAATGTAATCACTCCCTAAACATGTTTTTATTTACCTAAACCCTCTCCCCAAACATTTAAATCAATAAACAGAGAAAGAAATAAGAAACAAAATAATCCCTAAAGTTCCTTTCCCAATTCTTCCCGTATTATTTTTCATTCAATCCCATTGGGAACCAGGTATTCAATTCCCTAATCCTTTTATTTTCTGCCTTTAATCTTCTCATTTTATTCCAATTAGTCTGCTGATCCAGTCCAAACATTACTGGTTTATGTCCTTCTTGTGCAAAGTAAAGGTATAGAATTGTTTTTTTCTTTTGGTTCTTAACAGTTTAAGATGTTGGACGAATCTTTCCCATAAAGCATTTTTAGTTTCCTCTATATAAATCATCCCACAGGTGGAGCACTGTTTCCCATATATGCAATTTTTATTGGAAATTTGGAAATTTTGGAAAATGGGGATCCTCCAGGCAGTTTTATTTTTGCGTTTTTTTGTGGGGCATTTGGCATGAACTAAAATAACCTTTAAATTTTTATTTCTCCTAAACGCAGTAATTAATTGATATCTTTGTAACGGCTTATGGGTGTCCTGTGTCGCAATAAAATGAGAACACAAGACACCCACAACCCTTTTTGCCTGGTTTGAGTAGGTTATGATAACTGGAAATTTGTGTTTATGGTAAGGGCAGTCTGCTTCACCTGTGGGATTCCTGTCCATGTTTGATTTCCCCTCCCCAATTCCCTGTTTCTGATCCGGAGTTCCAAGATAGCCTTCCCCTTCCTCCTGTCCATCATAGCTATCCCCCTGGCTCTGCACTAACCTTAAAATTTTAACCTCATGGTTTTCTAGTTCAGGGTTTTTAAGATTAGGCTTAGGTAGGGTTAGCCCATATTTCCTTACATTGGCTCCTAGGGTTATCGTCTGATTCAGATTTATATTGGTAATCAAATTCTTAACCTTAGGGCTACTTACCTCTTAAGTTTTTAAGGTTAGGGTTGGCACCTACCTATCTAATTCAGCACCTAGGGTTAAACTCTGATCTAGGTTTACATCACTGATGGAATTATTAACCTTCGGGCTACCAACCCTTGGGTTTTTAGAGTTATGGTTGAGTAGGGTCTGTTCCCCCATTCTACTATTCACCCCAAAGGTTAGATTATCTGGGGTTAGATTCCTGCCAGGGGTTAACTTTTTAACACCAGAGCTATAAGTCAGTTGGTATTTAAGAATAGGTTTAATTTAGAGCATCTTGTTGTTCTTTAAATTTTAATATTAGCGTGGTTTAGGGTTTGTTCATAATTTAAATCCATTTCTAAAATCAAATGCACCTGATTGGTAAAGGAAAGTAACTCTCTAAATTTAGAGTCAGGAGTCCATAGGTTTGTCAAGATAGGATTAACGAGACAATGTGGATATGTTATAAATGTTTTTGAATCATTAACTTGTATTTCTTTTTTCCAAGGTTAGGTCCACCGTAAATCCCAGACAGGAACCAGTTTGGGAGAGAAAGAACAACGTGGAAGAGCGTTAGAAGAACAGCCAGAAGAAGAAGATGACTGAAGATACGAAAGAGAGTCAGAAAGTAAATATATAATCCACTATTAGTCCCGATACAGGTAAGTTAAGGAAGGTGTTTGTTTTGGTTGTATTTGTATTAGATTATCTATGTCTGTATATATACCCCATTCATCCAGTCCCATATTTGTAGTCATATTTTTCCCTTGTCCCCCTGATCCTCTGATCCATTACTTTCAGATTTTAGTTCAGAATAAATGGAAAATGAGTATTCTAAATTAGAATCATTGAGTTCCTCTAAAACCGGGAGCTGTGGTACACCAGTTTTTATTATTAACAACACCTGTGTTAATTTGTAGCTATATGGAAATTACTGATTTTACTTCCATATGTATTTCACATGCAAGAGATGGCCGGCAGCTTATCCCAACTAATACATCCAGGCCGCTAGATAGAGTCCTCCTTGCAATATGGAGATGCCCCGGATTCCCACAGGGCATCATGGAAAATGGAGTTCGGCTTCACAACCCTGCTGGATACCATGGGTGCCGCCAGAGGACGCTGCAGGGAGACATAGGGATTTCTATTTTCCCTATAGCCCAGAAGTACTCCCAAGTCACGGGACGGAAGAACAGAAGTACTCCCGGGCTGAAGAAAAATACGTTTTCAACTGACCCAGAAGTGCTATTGGATCACGTGGACTGAAGGTCAGGAGGGCTTCCGGGTCAAGAACTATTTAAAGGACTGTGGGAAACCCAACAAGCAGAGCCGGAGTTGGGAGGAAGTGTGGTGGAGCTGCTGGGAGTGGAGGATTGATTAATTGTGATTTATTGTGTTATTGTTATTGATTATTGAGTATTGTGTAGGTGGAGGTGCTTTGTTCAATTTATCGAAGTTATTAAAAATATCACTGAGACTTTCACCTGGTGTTTGGACGTGTTGTCTGTGGGTTTTACGGGACAACATCAACTCCTAGTGTTACAATGGCGTAGTCGGCAGGATTTTCTGGCCGTCCGTTTGGCAGTGCACCTGAAAAGAAAAATTTCTGTGTACACAACCCGCAAAACAGCATCATGACACGCAGGAATCCACTGAACGCATTTACCAGTTTGTCATGGGGAAGAAAAAAGGGAAGCAGATCGACAAGACAAAGGAAGGTCAAGCGCTCAACATTGCCTGTGCTCAGGACGAGTCACGGAGCGGCTACGCACATCGGGAAAAACTTCCAGAGGACAGCATCCAAGACGAGGTATGTGCCGGGGAAAGAATTGAGAACATTTTTAAAGTAATGCACTTTGTCCCGTGCTCATACCTTGTCAAACGGGGTGCCCACACTTTTTGCGAGCTACTTTTAAAATGACCAGGGTGACTTTAAGGATGCTGCCACCTGAAGGCTCAGAGCAAGTAAAACACCAGAAGAGACTGAAGCCAAACTCGTTCTTTCTGGGGCAGAGGGCAGTAATCGGCTGTAAGCGGCGATAAAACTCGCCATTATGTTTTAGTTGGACTGTCTTTGTTAGAAGGGAAGTGAGGTTCATTGATTTTCTTTGCTAGAAGGGAAGTGAGGTTCATTGATTTGACCTCCGTTACCTTGTGAGTAGCGAAGAGCAAACAATGGCACAAATGGCGAGAGGGTCTCAATACTTCAGTGAATGAGAGATTTTAGTGTTTGATTTTTAATAAATTTGCAAATCTTTCTGAAGACGTTTGCACTTTGTTATGCGTTATTGAGTGTTGATTAATTGACAATAAATGTATCCAATTCAAATTCACTCAAAAACACCATGACGTGTGCAGAGGGAGGTATGCTGTTGCACATAAAGCGCTCGGTTCCTTTTAAGATGGTTGATAGAGGGTGTCATGGTGGCCCAGTGATTAGCACTGCCTCCTCAGAGTGACCTTCTCGATTAATTTGTGCTGTCTGTGCTCATGTTGGTGACGGCTGGCACACCGTGCAGCTCTAAATTAGCCTTGCTTGAGTGAGTGTTGGGGTGTCGTAGTGCGCCTTGAGCTGTTTGGGCAGATTAGCACTGGAGTGCAGTGAAATTTACAAGGAGATAAATGAAGAGCAGACGTTGGCTCACATGGGGTCTCAGACAGAATGCAGGGGGGTTTCCAGCAGCATTCTTTGGTTATGTGGGTGTCCCTTCCTGTTGTTTTTCATGGATTTTTGTGTCTCCGGCAGGTCACTATGTCTGACAATAGCACAGTTAGTTTTCACAGACCTTTTCATTTGACAAGAAGAAGGCACATCAGCTGAGAACAAACCCCACACTGTGTCTCCTCACTTCACCTTTTAATGTGGCCTTTAAACTGTGAGTCTTCTTCAGATGAGCCGCCGTTCCCACCGGAGTCCTTCGACAAGATCCTACTGGGTGCGCAGTTTACTACTGAAAAACTTTAAGACTCTCTTTTGAATGTTCCACAATATTCTTCCCAAGTGCCCTTTAACTTTACTAATATCCTTTTAAATGGTTCCCCTCATAACCTCTATGACTGCTGCTCCTGTTATTTGTCCTTTATGTGTTGTTCAGCTGCCTTTTCTACTCACGTTTCTTTATTGTTCATTCACAGCAACCTTTTTCCTAAATGTCCACATTTCTACATTTCAGGACATACCTTCCCTGCCTTATATGACCTCTTCTTCTAAACATGCCCCAGCGTGACTTGACTGCCTCCATACTTTGTCCCAGTTTGTCTCTCTTAGACTTCAGTGGAAAACGTACGTCACTAAAATTGAACAGTCTTAATTTTGTTCTCTTTTGTTTTGTTTGTCTCTTGATCCTGGTAGATGGATGACCTTTGCTGCTGAACTCTGTACTGATTATTAAATAAAGACTCTGGACAGGCCGCTTCTCAGTAGTTACGATACAATACAATACAATACAATACAGTTTATTTTTGTATAGCCCAAAATCACACAGGAAGTGCCGCAATGGGCTTTAACAGGCCCTGCCTCTTGACAGCCCCCCAGCCTTGACTCTCTGAGAAGACAAGGAAAAACTCCCAAAAAACCTTGTAGGGAAAATGGAAGAAACCTTGGGAAAGGCAGTTCAAAGAGAGACCCCTTTCCAGGTAGGTTGGGAGTGCAGTGGCTGTCAAAAGAAGGGGGTCAACACAATACACAGAACAGAACAAATCCTTAATACAGCATAATAATAAAACTTTTAGAAGTACGGAGCAGAATTTAACAGTAGATGATATCACATAGTAAGATCTGGATATTTTTAGATTCCTGGAGACCTCATCCATCAAGCTGCCTCCCCATTTGGCCATTCCACGGCTGAAATGTTGCTCCGATGAAAAGACCCCTCTTTCCCATGATTCCTGTGATCCTCCATCAGGGATGACTTTCCCATAGGCAGGCAAACAACTTGGCAGGTGGGCCGTGGCACCAATTGCCACATTTGGGTACCGAGAACAGAAACAGAATAGGTGAGGGTTAGTATTCAATTATAATTATCATGTTACTTATGTTTTAGTGCTAATGACTAACAACAGAGATGCAGTATGTACAGTTAATCAGCAGCTCTAGTCAGGATATGCTAAACTGAAGTAGTGAGCCAGGATTTAAAGGCTGAGACCGAAGGATCATCTCTTATAGAAGCAAGAAGACCATTCCACAGTTTAGGGACCCTGTAACTAAAAGCTCGACCTCCCACTGTTATTTTATTAATCCTTGGAATCATAAGCAGACCGGCATCTTGAGATCTTAATGTGCGCTCAGGTTTGTAAGTCATGATAAGTTCAGACAAGTAAGCCGGACCTTGGCCATTTAATGCTTTATATGTTAAAAGGAGGATTTTGAAATCTGCCCTAAACTTAACCGGGATCCAGTGTAAGGATTAAAGAACTGGAGTAATGTGTTCATATTTTCTTGTTCTTGTAATAATTCTTGCAGCCGCATTTTGGATTAACTGGAGGCTGTATAAAGAACAGTTTGAACAGCCAGTGAACACCGCATTGCAGTAGTCAATCCTACTAGAGATAAATGCATGAATTAATTTCTCACAATCCTGTTTATTTAGAAAGCGCCTTAATTTCCTAACATTTTTAAGATGGAAGAAACATGTTTTGGACAACTTTGTAATATGTGCTTTAAATGACATGCTAGAATTAAAGATAACTCCTAGATTGCGGGCTGATTAAGTAAAATTAATTGGGATTCCAACTGAGTTAAATGACGACAAAATATTACTGTGATCAGCGTCATTCCCTCCAACAATTAACATCTCTGTTTTATCTGTATTTAAAGACAAGTAGTTCTCATTCATCCATTCCTTTAATTCACTAACACAACTAATTAAAGACAACATCGGAGAAACTTCATTTGATTTAAATGAAAGGTATAACTGGGTGTCATCTGCATACGAATGAAAATTAACATTATGTTTCCTAATGAGAGATCCCAGTGGAAGCATGTAAAGTGAAAACAGTAAAGGTCCCAGTACTGAGCCCTGCGGGACACCATATTGAACTTCTGTGTATAATGATGGAGTACTGTCAGCACATTTCTGTACATATTGGAATCGATTTGGGCCTGTAAGCCCAACATCGTTTTCTAGTCTGTGCAGTAAAATAGAATGGTCAATGGTGTCAAATGCTGCACTTAAGTCCAACAACATAATTACAGTGGAGTTTCCTTCATCAGAGGATATCAGAATGTCATTTACAATCCATGTTAGTGCAGTTTCTGTACTATGACCAGTGCGAAAGCCAGACTGGAATTTCTCAAATAAATTGTAATGCGTAAGGTGTGACTGAAGCTGACTGGCGACTACTTTTTCTAGTATTTTAGAGAGAAATGGTAAATTTGAAATAGGCCTATAATTATTTAGTATGTGTGGGTCTAGGTCTGACTTTTTAAGTAAAGGTTTAATGACTGACACTTTTAGTGCATCAGGTACTGTGCCATGCAGTAATGAACTATTGATAACGGTTAAAATAGGCACTGCAAGAACATCCATTGCACTTTTTACTAGTTTTGTTGGCACTGGATCTAGGAAACAAGTAGTGGGCTTCATTTTAGTAATTAAAGTTAAGACTTCCTGGTGAGTTACAGGATTAAAATTACTAAAGTGCTGAATGCAATGTGCGGCAGGGTCTGCTAAGCTAGTATTTGGTTTGTACTGTGATGCTGAGATCTGGGATCTTATATTTTTAATTTTCTCATTGAAGAAGTTCATAAAGTCTGTGCTAATATCTGTTGGTATTTTGCACTGTTGATCTGAATTGCCATTTGTTAATTTAGCCACTGTTCTAAACAGTACCCGAGGATTTTTATTATTGCTATCTATTAATGTAGAATAGTATTCTGAGCGAGCTTTAAAGAGGGCTTTTTTATATTTATTAACACTCTCTGTCCATGCAATTTGAAAGACATGTAGCTTTGTTGTTCTCCATCTGCGCTCCAGTTTTCGACACTCTAATTTAAGAGCTTGAGTATTTTCATTAAACCAGGGAGAGTTTCTATGTGCTTTGATTACTTTTGTTTTAAGGGGAGCCACTGTGTCCAGAGCATCTCTCAAGGTCACATTATAATGTGATATTAGCTGATCTAAATTGTTTTCCATGTTTACATTTGATGTTAACTGATCTAAATGGTTTTCCACAATTACACTCGACTTACTCAAGGTATCTATAAATTTTGAAGCAGAATTACAATCTAGATGTCGCACTGTCTTTGTTTTAATCTGTGAGTGCGTTGGCATGGGCAGAACTAAATCAAATGTAATTAAGAAGTGATCGGAAATAACTACATTTAATGGAGTAATATTTAAATTTTGAATTTCAACTTTGTAAGTTATAATTAAATCTAATGTGTGGTTATGATTATGAGTTGGACCTTTGACAATCTGACAAAATCCTACTGAATTTAACAAATAAGTAAAATATTTGCTAAAAGTGTCAGTTTCCACATCAACGTGTACATTAAAATCCCCCATCAGAACTACGTGATCATAATTTATAGCCAAATCAGATAGAAGGTTGCTAAATTCAGTCATGAACAATTAATATGGCCCTGGTGGTCTGTAGACTAGCACTATAATTGTGTTGGAATCTGTTTTAATATTTAAAATGAATACCTCAAAGGATGTAAAGTTGCCTAAATTTTTAGAAGTGATTTGCATTTTGTTACAATGAATTATTCCAAGGCCTCCTCCTCGACCAGAATCTCTAGACTTATGAAGGAACGAGTATCCATCTGTAGTTACACTGATGAAGTCCCTTGCCTGTATTTTTGTATGATAATATTTGAGTAAAGTTTGCTCTGTTGCTGTAAGATTTCCTGTTAACTCGCATTCTAGATGACTAAAATATTGACCCCATTATCAGTGGCTGAAGGTCTGTAACATACTACAGATGTCAGACCTTCTCTATTCCTCTACCCAGGGGTGACTGGATGACGAGGATCAAGCGTCACATCCTCAGAGCCTAACCCACCTCCAAATCCCACAGGGGAGACAGGAGAAAGACTGCAAACAAGCCGATAACTCTAAGGACCCACCATCTGTAACCAGATATAGCCCCTAAAACTCCTGCTGGGATAATGGGGTAACAGCTCAAAGTTTGGAAAGACAGTGACTTCTCCCTTCCCCAGAGGTCCCCTGTGCATTCCAGAGGGAATTTGGGAACCGAGTTTTATCTCATGAAAATATATCATAATTCCCAAATCCTCACTAAAATGCTGCTCATCTCTGATTTGTCTGTTACTGTAGTCCTGTCTCATGTCAGTAGATACCTGTCCCCTCCACACACCATCCTGAATTTTTCTTTTTCTCTTCATCATGTGTATGCATTTCTTTTCAACTCATCCTTATTTCAGGTTTCATTTATTGCATTCTAACAATAGAAAAATCTGGACGAGATCAGGCCATTCAGCCCTTGCCAGACGTATTCACTTAATTCCTACAAAATAACATGAAGTTGAGTTTTGAAAGTCCCTAAAGTCTTACTGTCCACTACACTACTTGGTAGTTTATTCCAAGTGTCTATGGTTCATTGTATAAAGAAAAACTTCCTGTTTGTGCAAAAGTTCCCCTTAACAAGTTTCCAACTGTGTCCCCGTGTTCTTGATGAACTCATTTTAAAGTCACCCTCTTCCATAAACACTTCAATCAGGTCTCCTCTTAATCTCTGTAAAGGCTCAGCTCTTTTAACACTAGAATTACCAGAGCCTATGAGAAAGCTTGTAAATTCGGCCCACCTTAAATCCTTTCTCGCTTCTCCATCAGAGTCTTTTGTCCTGTAAATGTGTCGATTAACAGCAAGCAGCCTGGTATCCCATCCCCCCGCTGCAGTTCAATTCGCAAAGAAGTTTGTCAGTGCTTAGTGTTTATCTTCGAGTGAAGTGCTGGAGCTTTATACGGTAAAATAGTACATCGTCATTTGGAATACATATATTTCATGTGTGTTCCGTGTCAACAACAATCTCTGTAAAAACATTAACACAGAAACGTTTTTCATGTTTTAGTAATAATTGAAAAAATGCTGACATGAAGTGTATAATGTGTGTAGCCTGAAATACAAATATGAAATAAACACTTTCACAAAAGGTACAAGTATAACAAAGCAAGTGCACTTTTATTCAAGAATTTAAACGAAGAAAAAAGAAAGTAGGTTACGGTAGGCAGTTGATACGACGGCTTGCATGGTGCAATGCTATGAACTGCTAACTCCCAATCAAGAGGTCACGGTTTCAATATCAGCTGCTTCCCAAATTTACCATTTTCAGTAGGGAGCTGCTCTTATTGTTAATATCATACAATAAAAGCATACATTTGATTTGCGTCTGTAAATTTAAAGTTAAAGTTGGCATTTTTTTTTTTTTTCAGTTTTATTCTCTCACTCATGTTCAAGCTCCCACACACCCCCCGGATCTGATGCTGTTTTCAGATAAAGACGTGGTATAAGAAACAAACTTGTTTTGTTACACTCCCTCATTATTTGAAAACTGTGGACATGGATTTGAGTGGTGTGCGTGACTGAGAATGACTGTGGATGTCAATTTTTTTTATTCAGTTTCATTGAGTGTTTCTGCTCATGCTGAATTAGTATGCACCTCCTGATTCATGATGTCAAAGCCATGCTGACAAAAAAAGAGAGACTTAGATATATATGACATTTGGAATAATTCATTTTATGACCTGTATTGCACATTTCGGAAAATGTTGTTACATTAATAACATTATATTCATTATATTCATTTGCATACCTTCATGCAGTAGTAGTAAGCTGTAAGCTGTGCTGTTTCTTTGAAGGACAGGTGATTGGCAGGATGTTGCCCGACCTCTTGCTATATCCAAACAGTGCCACCTTTTGCCTTTACGCCTGGTGCAGCTGCGTTGTTCTGATATGTGAGTGGACGTTTCTTGTGGGGAGGGCTTCTGTTCTCTTTCTCCAATCTGAGTTCACCTCTGGTATAGCGCATCTTTATTTGAAAACAGCAGTGTCAGATCGGCGTGAGCGTGAACGTGACTGAGAGAATAAAACTGAATAAAAAAAAATGCTAACCTTTACAAGTACCATACATTTACAACGTCCGTTACAGACTCAAATCAAATGCATGCTTTTATTATATAATAGTAACAATAAGAACAGCTCACTACTCAAAACATTTACTTTGGGAGACATTAAGACTCGAACCTAGAACCTTCTGAATTGGAGTCAGTCAGCAGCTCTAACCAGTATACTACCCAAGAAGTCAGGACAACAAGCAACACTAACCTGATTTCTTTTTCTTCAGTTATAGTCTTGAGTAAAAGTGCACTTGTTCTGTTATACTTGTATCTTTTGTGAAAGTGTTTATTTGATATTTGGACTTCAGTCTTCACACATTATACACTCCATGTCTACATTTTGTCGTTAGTACTAAAACATGGAAAAAGTTTGTCTTTTAGGTATGTGTTTAACATTTCTGTCATCCTACACTTACACAGATCTTTGTGGACACGGAACATGTGTGAAATGCATGTGTTCCGAATAACAATATATTTTTTTAGCCTGGGTACCTGACTCACTGATAAGGCTTCAGTTTAGAGAGATTTTTGCAGTTTCTCTGGTGGTGGGGGGGATGGTATAGCAGGCTGTTTGGGATTATCGACACATTTACAAGACAAAAGACGCTGAATGGACCATGCGAGTGGATTTAAGGTGGGCCGGATGTACGAGTTTTCTCGTAAGCTTTGGTAATTCTAGTGTTAGTCTTCCCCTGTAGCCCTAGAATCAGCCGAGTCGCTGTTCTCTGGACCTTTTTTTGTGCTGCTATGTCCTTTTTGTAGTCTGGATACTAAAACTACACCCAGGACTCAAGATGAGGCCTCACCAGTGTGTTATAAAGCTTGAGCAGAACCTCCTGTGCCTTATACTCCACATATCAAGGCGCTATATAACCTGACATTCTGTTTGCCTTCTTAATGGCTTCTGAACACTGTCTGGAAGTCGATAGTCAAGAGTCCACTACAACTCCTAAATCCTTCTCATAAGGTGTACTTTTGATTTTCAGACCTCCCATTGTGTATTCAAACCTCACATATTTACTTCCTACATGCATTGGAGGCAGTTAAACAGCCAGAATGAGAGTAATTCTGCGCCAGACCAGTAGGTGGCAGGGTACACTGACACTTTTTCTCACTTCTCTGCAAACCTGTTACAGGAAATTCTGCCTGACCCCAATGATGTCACTTCCGTTTCCATTTCCATGGATGATGTCACTTCTGGTTCCGTCCCCAGGGATGACATCATTACTGGGTCCTACTCCATGGGTGACGTCACTTCTGTTTGTGGCCTTTAAAGTCGCCATCTTTTATTACCAGAGTTCAATCCTGTTTTGGACTCTGACCTATAAATATTGCATACTCATTCAATACCAATTTACAGCCAGGGAACAATATGCTTTTGTCAAGTCATTTTTGTGACACACTTTACATTTACTCACATTAAGTTTCATCTGCCACAAATTTCCCCAAGCCTGTCTGCTGACCAAGTGATAATTCAATAGATTCTCAATTATCTGTCAATCCACCTATCTTGGTATCATCTGAAAACTTAATCAGCTTACTTATCCATCCATCCATTATCCTAACACAGGGTCACGGGAGTCTGCTGGAGCCAATCCCAGCCAACACAGGGTTCAAGGCAGGAAATAAACCCTGAGCAGGACGCCAGCCCACCACAGTTTGTTACTTATATTCCTATCTAAAATCATTTCTCTATAGTAAAAACAGTAGCAGCCCCAGCACTGCCCACTGCTGGTCACCACTCTTAACATCAGCCAATTCTGATGATCACCCTCTGCTTCCTGTGTCTGAGACAATTCTGCATCCATCTAAAAACATCACCCTGAACTCCAAGTAACACCTTATTTATGTGCCAAATACTGCCAGTTCTGCTAATATGACCTTTCTTGTGAGTTGCCAGTTTCGGATTTTTGGATTATTCCCTGTAAATAACAGATGCTTAGTATTTATTTACAATTATTAAAGAAACAAAAATAGGTTAACTACCTACTTAGATAGATAGATAGATAGATAGATATTTGTATCAAGGAGTGCACCACCTCTGTATTCACTTCTTGAATAGTGGGTAGTGACTGGACATAAAGGCACTTTGGTGTGGTGAAAGTCAATATATCACTTCCTTGGTTTGGCTGATGATTGCCCTTTTTGGATCAAGGCCTTGTCGTGGCAGAAGGGCTTATGTGGTCTAGTGATCCTCGGAGCTATGTTGTTGGGAGCTACATGCTCCTGGTATGGCTTCGCAAGGCAAACAGGTCTGAGGTGAAGATCCAGACTAACTCGATCTGGAGACTCCACATGGATTTAAATCAAGGATTGGCATTTCCCTTGCCCGGGAAAGGGTACCTGGGGCCCCTCCCTGTAGCCAGGCCCAAGGGAGGGGCTCGCTGGCGAGTGCCTAATGGCTGGACCTTCGACCACGGGGCCCAGCCGGGCTCAGCCCGAAGGAGCAACATGGTTCCGTTCTCTTGTGGGCCCAACACCTGCAGGAGAGGCCATGGGGTCGGGTGCAATGTGATATGGGTGATGGCCGAAGGTGGGAGCTCTGGCGTTCCAACCCTCGGTTGGCAAAACTGGCTTTTGGGACATGGAATGTTACCTGTCTGGCGGGGAAGGAGCCCAAATTGGTGCGAGAGGTTGAAAGGTACCGGCTAGATATAGTCGGGCTCACCTCTACGCACGGTCTGGGCTCTGAAACCATTCCTTTTGAGAGAGGCTGGACTTTGTTCCACTCTGGAGTTGCTGTGGGTGAAAGGCGGTGGGCAGGGTTGGGCTTGCTTATGGCTCCCCAGCTCGAGGCCTGCACGTTGGGGTTCTCCCCATTGGACGAGAGGGTTGCTTCCCTACGCCTTCGAGTTGGGGGAAGGACTTTGACTGTTGTTTGCGCTTATGCACTGAATGGCAGCTCAGAGTACCCAGCCTTTTTGGAGTCCCTGGAAGCAGTGCTGCAATCATGTCAAAGGATCTGCATCCTTATATATTGGACACTCAGGTAAAGAGAGGGGCTGAGCTGTCAACGGATCAACACCTGGTGGTAAGTTGGATCAGATGGCGGGAGAGGCTGCCTGACAGACCAGGCAGATCCAAACATATAATGAGGGTCTGCTGGGAACATCTGGCAGAGGAACCGGTCAGAAAGATCTTTAACTGCCACCTAGGGCAGAACTTCAACCTCATTCCGAGGGACGTGAAAGACATTGAATGGGCCATGTTCCGAGTTTCCATTGTCATAGCAGCAGAACAGAGCTGTGACTGCAAGGTTGTCAGTGCCTCTTGCGGCGGCAATCCACAAACCTGGTGGTGGACACCTAAGGTTCGAGAGGCCGTCAAGTTGAAGAAAGAATCCTATCGGGTCTGGTTGACCAGTAGGACTACAGAGGCAGCTGAGGAGTACAGGCAGGTCAAACGTGTGGCGGCATCGGCTGTTGCAGAGGCAAAAACTCGGGCATGGGAGGAGTTTGGGGAAGCCATGGAAAACGACTTTCGGTCAGCACCGAGAAGGTTTTTTCAAACCATTAAGCACCTCAGGAGGGGAAAGTGGTGCTCCACCAACACTGTGTACAGTGGAGATGGGGCCCTGCTGACTTCAACTGCAGATGTTATTGACCGTTGGAAGGAATACTTCGAGTATCTTCTCAATCCCACCAGCATGTCATCCTTAGAGGAAGCAGAGCTGGGGGAGTCCCATCCATATCAGGGGCTGAGGTCACCGAGGTAGTTAAAAAGCTCTGAGGTGGCAGGGCCCCTGGGGTGGACAAGGTTCACCCTGGGTTCCTCAAGGCTCTGGATGTTGCGGGACTGTGGGGCTGTCCTGGTTGGCACGTCTCTGGTATTCCGGGCATGTCCCACTGGGAGAAGACCACGGGGCAGACCCAGGACACGCTGGAGGGATTATATCTCCCGGTTGGCCTGGGAATGATTTGGGGTTCCCCTAGAGGAGCTGGAGGAGGTTGCCAGGGAGAGGAAGGTCTGGGCTTTCCTACTTAGGCTGCTTCCCCCGCGACCCGTCCTTGGATAAGCTGAATGGACTCAATCTTTGTCCGATAGGCAAACTGCACTGCGTCCAGGTGGTCTACTACAAGAGGACTCCTATAGTCCAGGACCAGCATCTCAAAGGTCTTCATGATGTGAGGCATTAGTGCCACTGGTCAGTATTCATTTGGTGAAGAGGGGCCTGTCTTCTTTGGATACTTTGGATACAGGAACAATGCAGATTGTTTCCACAGTAGTGACACTTTCTGGGGCCTTAGGGACAGTCTGAACAGGTGACAGAGTACACCATACAGGCATTAAGAATTTAAGGACTGACTCCATCTGGTCCTACAGCTTTTCCCATTTGTAGCTTCTTTAGGTGCTTCCTTACTTGTCTTCGTATGGACAATCCACACTGATGGTCAAAGGTGGACTTGTCACTGGCCATACCAGTTGACATGGTAGAAGTTGTTGGTGTAGTAGGGATGTTGTGAGGATATGGGTCATTGGAGGAATGTGGCAGTAGGAGGAAAAATCAATTTAAAAATCAGTTCAGGGCATTAGCTTTGTCCACATCCCCTTCTAGCTCCTGAGCCCTGAATTGCTTGAGTCCAGTAATGATGCCCAGTCCATTCTAGACATCCTTCATGTTATTCAGAGTGAGTTTGTTTTTTATTTTAGCTTTGTTTACTTCCTTTCCTTTAGTCAGCTTTTTCTTTAGCACATGCTGTATGTTCTTCAGAGCCTCTTTGTCACTGAAATTTCTCATTTAGAAGACCTTTTCGTTCCTTAGTAATCCAGGGCTTGTTGTTTGGAAAGCAATACAATGTCATTGAGGGTACCACTGTTTTGACACAAAAGCTTATATAGGAACACATAGTATTTAACACCTGAAAAATGGAGTAAAGAGAACAGAATAAATAAGAAAGGAAGCTACGTATTGCTGAGATCACAGACATGAACCAAACATAACAAGACGGGAAAATAAAGGAAGAGCTGACCTGACCACTTTGAAATGAATATTATGAAGTAATGGAAGCTAAAGGATGACATGGTGGAGCGGTAGTACGCTGAACAGGTTTTTTGTTTTTGTGTCCTTCATACATGGCATTTGCATGTTCTCCTTCTGTCCACATGTTGTCTTCTTAGTTCTTGAATTAAGTTGTTCATTTTCTCTTGGCTTCAATTATAATGTGTTTCTCTTTTTTATATTTCCATTTGTTGCTCATTTGATTTACTGTCAGGTTTATCTGAGCTCAGTAAATTCATCTTCAGGCAGTAAGTGAAACTAAAAGTGAATTCTGATAAGACCACATGTGCCCTCTTGTGTTTCCAAATAGAAACAGCTGGGGGTGACACGGAGTGAAATCACAAGGAGACTTGAGGAGAGAGAAAAGACACTGAAGGAGACGAGGAGAGCGATGAAGCAGAAGAAGCTGAGTGGAATTAAGATGAGAAATTATACACTTCATGTCTACAATTTGTCAATTATTAATAAAATATGAAAAACATTTCTTTTTTAGTTATGTGTTCTAAAATTCCTGCCTTGCATTTCATTCTACATTTGCCCAGATCATTGTAGGCACAGAACACATATGAAATGTATGTATTTCAAATAACAATATGCTATTTACCCAATACAACTCCAGGCATCTCACAACCAGATAAACAAACTTGAGCTCTGAGAATCTTCTTTGCGACTTGAGTAGTGGGGTGGAAGGGATAGCAGGCTACTTGCTGCTTGTGCCGATTGACACATTTACAAAACAAAAGACACTGATGAAGAGGTGCAAAGGAATTTAAGGTGTGCTGGGATTACTGTACAAGTTTTTTCATAGGCTTCAGGAATTCTAATGTTAAGGACATTTATGAAACAAGTGCAAATAAGCAAGAAATAATGTCCAGGGTGCAAGAACTGAAGAATATTTAACTCAAGTGTGGACAAACAAGGGCTGGAGATTATTGACTAAAAAACAATTACTAATTAAACAAATTAATTAAAACCTGATTCCAGAACACAACTACTACAAACAACTCTCTGCCCCAAAAAGACTCCTTTACTTTTACAAAACTACTGTACCCTCCAACACACAAGCTTTTCTTTACAATACCCAAACTTCTCCTCTTCTGCTCTGCTCCAGGTGTGTGTTGTCCTACTTCACTCCAAGCTCCAACCTACCAAGCATAGCCACAGAGGCTCTTTTTAAAGCTGAACTCTCAAGTGTTTCCAGCATGTCACAGGTGTATTCAAGAAGCACGTCTAGGTCTCACAGAGTCCTCATACAGCTCCAATGGTCCTCAGTATGGTTGCCTATTCAGACTATTTATCCCATTCAACCCTATAAGTGCCCAAATGGGAACACAGTGGGATGCTGCCACCCAGCAAACTGACAAATCTCTTACTGTCCTTTCATTATTCCAGTTTCCTGTTTAGGTAAAAAAAAAAAAACCAGGTGAGATGACAGCCCATCCAAATAATCCTTTACAACATCTAAGTACCAACAAAAGTGCCTTCTGACTGGTAATTCTTATTAGGTAACTTAATTCTGTGTCTTTTTCCTTTGAACCAGATCTCTGTGGAAAATGAAGTGAAAGAACATGAGAAGCACTTCACTGACCTGATTTGCTGCATTGAAGAAACCCAGAGAAAACTGATTGTGAGGATCAGAGAACAGGAAAAAAGAGAAATGGAGATGGCTGAAAGAGTCATGGAGCGACTGTAGAAGAAAATCGAGGAGCTGAAAAGGAGAGATGCTGAGCTGAGGGAGCTTTCAGAGGCCAAGGACCACATCCGCTTCCTGCAGGTGAGAGTGACACTTCGTTGGGTATCTGGTCAGACTGAAGGACTGTGGGACCTGATAACATTAAGAGAAAAATTCAGAACATCTGAGGAGTTTGTAGCACATGAAAAAAACAGACCATTCAGCCCAACACAGATTATCTTGACATATTCACCTAATATTTCTAATAGACCTAAATAAAGAATTCTTTAAGTTGCTGCTTCCATCTGCACCACAGGATAAGTTGTTTGATTTTTCTACACTTCTCTGTGTGTAGAACTAACTTGGAATGAAATTTATGCCTAACCAACTACATTTTAAAATATAACATCTAATAAAAATAAAAAAACTCCATTCATATCTTTAAACACTTCTGTCAGGTCATGCAACTTGGATCATATGTAATGCGACATTTGCCATAATTATACATTCTATTTTATTTTCGGCTACCTTTTTTTTTTAAACTTCAATTACTTTATTATGTTAAAATTTCTTTTAGTAAATATATGTATTTTTGGCAACTAAAAAGTAACTAGCTATTGGGAATGTACTATCATACTTTATCTCAGTCTTCATTGTAATTGTTTAACATCATTCCCTGAGTTTATTGTATTGGGACTCTACTTTCAAACGATACCTCAATTTTAACCTTTTCTAAACTGCTGTTTTGGGGTTATTTTCTTCTGGATGTGCCCTGTCTCTTTTGGCAAGTCAGAGGACTGGGACTTTGTGAAGTGTTGTCTGACTCCCTCAGTGGGGAGAGAAAGAGAGCTTTGCTATTCTTATTTATCCTTTCTACCCCAATAACCAGTAATGCCAAAACAGCAATAGGCTTTGTAGCCATAACACTTGGCAATAATATGAAATCTAGGTCAAAGCTATCATATGTAAAAATGTCAACAAAAGTTCAGAAGCAATGTTTTTATGACCAAACAGTGAACTTATGAGCTGGAATGTCAAAGGTCACAAGTATTAATTAAAGAGAAAGTATTCACTCACTTAACAGATTTAAATGCCAAGATAGTATTTTATAGGAGACACACATAATAAGGAAGGCTGAGGGATTGGATTGGCCAAATATTTCGCAACAGCTAGACAAATAAAACTAGGAGTGTATGAATCTTAGTACACAGATCTATCTCATTTGTAGTATGAATCATAATATGTGATCATGAAGGGTGATATGTCATGCTGATGGGCAATTTATTTAATACTAAAGAGAATCTGATAAATATTAATGCACCTAATGTGGATGACAGAGTTTTCATCCACAATGTATTAGCATCTATCCCTAATGCGAACACTCATAAAATTATAATGGCTGGAAACTTGTGTTTCAAATCCAGATCTGGATAGGTTTTCAGCTACAGCAGCTATAACATCTAATTCTGTAGAAATAACTACACAGTCTGCAATAGGTCAGAACTTATCAGACCCATGGAGGTTTTTAAACTGGAGCATATTCCTTCTTCTCACAAGTTACTCAACAATTGATTATTGTTGACGCTATTGTTATCTTTGACCATACCCTTCTGATTGTGGAAGTTAAATCAAAATATCCTACACACTCCTCTCATAGCTGGCATCTTAACCTCCTGTCATTTGCTGATGAGCACTGTACGGAATTCATATCTAAGAAAATTGATTATTTTCTTGAGACAACCCTGGGGTATCTACAGGAATACTCTGGGAAACTCTGAAGTAATTTTTAAGAGGACATATTATTTTATATCATTCTCATAAAAATAAACTGGAAACCAAGAAGGCATCTGAGTTAATCAGCAAAATTACCAGAATAGATCAAGAACATGCCAGGTCTCTAAATAAAGCACTTAATAGGAAAAGACATGTTTTGCAATCAGAATTTAACCTGTTGACTACTAAAGAAACAGAACAACTCATCTTTAAATCGTGACATCAGAAAATTCTAATAAGATTTTAGCTCCACAAATCCATAAGCAAGAAGTCCACAATGCAATAACAGCAATTACCAACACAGACAGAGATAAAATCATTGACTATAAAAATATGATCCATGTATTTAGAGAGTACTGTAAGTCCAGATTTTCTACTCAATCTTCAGAAGATAAAACACAATCTAATCTAGTTCTTTGACTCATTATAGATACCACAACTAGATATTCTTACTGCAGTGGAATGGAATAAACATCTGACATCAAAATTACTAGACACTATAAACTCACTTCGAAGTGGAAAGCAGCCGGCCCTGATGGCTGCCCAGTGGAATTTTATAAAATCATTTCAAATAAGTTAGCTCCACTATTATTAGCAACATTTACAGAAGCTAAAGAGAAAAACATTCTACCTCAAAATTTTCACCAAGCATTAACTTCCCTCTTTCCTAAGAAAAATAAGGACTCACTTCAATGTGCATTATATATACCAGTCTCACTCCTGAGTAATGATGTTAAGATAATCTCCAAAATTCTTACCAGAAGGATTGTGAAAGTGCTGCCTTCTGTAATATCACAAACCAAAACGGATTTATTAAAGGTAGACTCTTAGCTTCTAATCTTCAACGTTTGTTTAATATAATATATTCACCCATTAAATCTTACACACCAGAAATCTTGTGATTTATAGATGCTGAAAAATCATTTGACATGGTTGAATGGGACTACCTATTCACCACATTGCAAAAATTTGGGTTCAAACCAAACATTTGTGCATGGATCAAACTACTATAAACTAGTCCAGAAGTTCCAGTGTGTGCTGATGACATGATGGCGCTGCTGGGCGCTAGCTGCACACACACCTCTGCCTCAGAAACCACTGGGAGGCCATCTAGCTGTGTGCTGACGGACTGTTCAGGCATCACAAAATGCAATATTGGATGCTGAAAGAAATGTGGCCAAAGAACTAAGAAATATAAGGGCTGTACAATGTGATATGGACCACAATTTAGATGAATTGTTAAAAATTAAATGCTGCACTTGTATCGATTGTGTGCCACATTATATATGCAGCACGCTACATGCTTGCACAATGTGACAGTCTTTCTAGCACTATAGAGCAGCATATTAATAACAGTGAAAATGCTTTCTATTTCTCCGGTGGGCTGGCGCCCTGCCTGAGATTTGTTCCTGCCTTGTGCCATGTGCTGGCTGGGATTGGCTCCAGCAGACCCCCGTGGCCCTGTGTTAGGATATAGTGGGTTGGATAATGACTGACTGACTGCTTTCTATTTACAGAAGCATATTCATTCCCTGAAGGTGCCTTTATAGTGTAGCATCGGTGTCAAGATCCACAACAAATCGATTCTCTGCTCTTTACTTTGAGGTGATTCACTATTCTTAAAAGGACTGCTTGCCTTTTACCACACTAGTTGGAAAAACCACTTGCAATTCTGCAGAGTTGCCATTTTTATAGTCTCTCCTGCTATACATGATGTAATGCCAGCTCATTCTTTTGATGATTTATCCCTGACTTATGTAACTTACTGTTACAATAGCAATGTGTGTGTAGCTGACCTCTCCGATTACATTTTGAAAACCAGATGTTGTTGTGAATTGTGCTTTTGATGTTTCCCAGTTTAACCACACTGTAAGGAAATCTCATCTATCTGGATGACAAGTGGATAATACCATCCTATACAGCTCTGTGATGACAGAGAAAGACTCCATCAGTTAGCAAGTTTACATTGAAAAGCTCCTGTGGCTAAAAACCCGAGACTGGACAGAATTTGCAAAGGAGCAGGTAGAGCGCAATTCCTCAAAGTCTGTGTTTATAAAGCCAGCACCAGTTGAGCACATAGCACCGAGAGTAGAGCTCTGGGAAATCAACTTAGAAGCCAGTCATCATCATCTATAAATACACACTCTCTTCTAATTCTTCCATATGCGATGTCTTCTAACAGCGGTAAGGCAGCAATGGTAGTTAGAATGGTTTGGCTGTTCCATGCACCATTATATTACTACAGAATGATTACAGAATGAATACAATTAAGTTTGTAAATGATATGCAATTAGTTTAGGTGTATTTGATAAAGCTGCATCATAAATGTGAATCTAAAAATGAAAAACAGACCACAGAAACAGCTTTGACGTTCAGTGCCATCAGTTTGCAAAAACGAGTAGAAATCACTCAGTTATTTAAATTAAAATCTTCAAACAAGTGCTAATTTATCTCAACCCTAATTTATCTCAATTAAAACCTTCCAAAATGATTCAACTTGAGAAAGTTACATTGAATTCCAGCCTCAGTAGGTCACATGTTTTGGGTGTGCATTAAATTAACTTCATTCTGGACCAAAATCTTTAACACTAGAATTACCAGAGCCTACAAAAAAACTCGTAGGTCCGGCCCACCTTAAATCCGCTCACACCTCTCTTCCAGTGTCCTTTGTCCTCTAAATGTGCTGATGAAGACAAGCTTCAAGCAGCTTCTCCCAGCTCATGCCTTGATTGATTATCTGGGAGTGAAGTGGAGTTTTAAAGTAGAAATAATAGATTGTTATTTGGAACACATGCATTTCATGTGTGTTCCGTTTCTACAGTAATCTGTGTAAACACATTGTTAAAACAGAAACTTTTTCATATTTTAGTAATAAATGTTGCAAAATGTAGGCATAAACTATAGAATGTGTGAAGCCTAAAGTCCAAACATCAAATAAACACTTTGACAAAAGGTTCAAGGTTAAGACAACAGCTTCCGTGTCATAGCAGTAAGATTTGCTGACTCAGCGCAGCAGGGTTGCTCTGCCTCAAAGATCTGAGTTCGATTCCCCGTTGGGGAGAAAGTGTTATTTTTTTTCCTCAACATGTGCATTGATCTTGCTGCACTGCCTAAGCTCACACGCTCTAACCCCCACCCCCCGATGTGACTCTAAGTAACAGCGCAAGTACAGGCGCAAACCAAGAATAATCAAGAGTCCCCGGTTCGATCCCCACTCACTCCTATATTTGCCATTTTCAGTAGTAAGCTGCTCTTTTTGTTAATATTATACAGTACACACGTACACTTTTTTGTGTCTGTACTTAGAGTCAGTCAGATTGGGAGGGGGGTATGTCGGCCTACAGCTCGTGAGCTTATTAAGTGCAGCAGGATCAACACTCATGTTGATCTTTTTTTTCTGTCAGTACATGTACCTTCCCGGTTTATTTATATACTAGCAAAATACCCGTGCTTCGCAGCGGACAAGTAGTGTGTTAAAGAAGTAAAGAAAAAGAAAAGGAAACATTTTGAAAATAACGATAGATGATTGTCAAAGTAATTGTTTTGTGTATTTGGCCGCAGCATCACGAAGTTGTTTTTGTCTAGCTGCATCAGAGAATGTACCACGACGTCTGACACACCTCCTTTTTAGTGTTTTCTCACAGCTTGGATTGCAGCTGTTATAATCGGTTTAAGTCTACATATATATATATTGTCACGCACGCACGAGTAGGAGACCGCGGACGGATCTTAACGCACTTGGGAAGACATTCACTGGCAGGGAATGGCGGGGTACTAACCTTTCTCCTTTGCTTTCTTACAGAAGAAAAGACGCTCCGCCACCATAAGCCTCATTTTCCCGCAGCACGTTACTTCCGCCCTTCCTCCTCCATTGTTCCTGACATCATCGATCCCATCTTCCCCCACGGTTCCTTCCCAGCATTCCTCCACTTCCGGCTCCTCCTTCATAAAATGGCCGCCGACGCATATGAACAATTTGTGTTTATATTTTGACCTTATTTTGTTTATTGAATTGTGGATATTTATACAGTATACGGGGCTGGAAACCCCAAACGTTTATGCTGTCTGCTTTTGAATCTTTTACAGTGGCGTAGTCGAAAGGATACTGCTCCGAGAGAGATGTCTGAAGGACAGGACCTCAACACAGTGCTGCAGGGGATGAATGCCCAGATCCTGTCCCTGCAGCAAGCGCAAGCCGCTACCACCAGGGAGTTGGAGGTAACAAGGCCAGGTTGGTAGAAGCCCAGAGGGTAAGGCCCGATAACCCTTGACCGACGCCTCCGCCTCTGGTACCCATGACTGACGCGGATGACGTTGAGTCATATTTGGGCATTTTCGAACGGACGGCCACCCGGAACGAGTGGCAGCGGTCCGAGTGGGCGTCCATTCTGGCGCCCTACCTGAAGGGACCCGCGCAGCGGGCTTATTATGACCTCACCGAGGAGGAGGCCGCGAACTACGACCTCCTACAACCGGAGATCCTGGCACGCTACGGCATCACCCCAGGCCAGTAGGCGAGAGAATGGCGGAACTGGCAGTTAGACCCCGAGAAGCCAGCCCGAGCACAGGCCTTTGAATTCTGGGGCAAGATGGGGCGTTGGCTACGGCCCGAGGGACCCCAAGCCCGGAAGGTCGTGGAACAGGTGGCCTGTGAGGGCTTGGTCAACGCGATGCCCAGTTCCCTCACCCAGCAGGTCCGGTGCCATCCTTATAAGGATATGCCAGGACTCCTGGAAGTCCTCGAGCGTCAGATCACGGTCCTCTGAGCCGGGGGGTCAGAAAGGCAAGCTCGTGGGAACCAACAGGGACGGGTGGCCACCCCCGAGCCCCCTCGACACGCTGCACAAGCGCTACAGAAACCCAAAGAAAAGCCTGCCTCCCCGCGCTGTTACAAGTGCGGTGAGACCGGCCACCTGCTGCCGACCTGTCCCTTAAACCTCACCACGGAGCCAATGGACTGCACCTGGGCCACAGCGGAAAGGTACTGTACCCCGTCGCATCCCCTGGCGAGTCCGAACACAGGAGTGGTGTTGTTGAATGGGCATGCGGTGGTGGCTCTGTTTGACTCCGGCAGCAACATAACCATTGTGGCTCGCCGTTATGTGTTACCGCGACAGTGGCTGAAACAACATTTGCAAGTCACTTGCGTGCATGGAGAGACCAAGTCTTACCGTTCCGCAAAGTGTTATATCAACTGGAAGGGGGAAATGACTAAGTTGGTGGTCGCCGTGTTGACCGAACCCCCTTATCCGGTGACCTTGGGACAAGACTGGTCGCACAGAAAATGCGGTAAGACACACACCGCTCCTGGGGCCTCATTGGGTCTGGCTATGAGGGGGCAAGGCACCCTTCCCACGGTCTCAATGCCGTGCGCTGGGGCAGGCCCTAATGGCGCTGGCACATCGGGCGGGAGACGCTTCCTCGGCGACGGACCCTGACCCGGAAGTATCCACCGGGGAGGGAACGAGCCAGGGAACTCTTCCGGTGGCCAGCTCACAAGACCCTCTAAGTAGGTTGGATCACCAATTTCGGTCCACGCCGGCCTCATTTAAGAGGGAGCAGTGGAATGACGATTCCCTGAGGTTTGCCCGGAATGCGGTTGTTCTTCCAAACAGCTCAGAAGCCGACGGATCCATACCTCGCGAACCCTTTTTTGTGCTTGAAAACGATCTGTTGTATCGGGTGGCGACCCACGAGGGCGAGGTGCGGAAATTGCTGCTAGTTCCGCGTACCTTCCGGCGGGAGGTATGCGAACTAGCTCACGCTCACCTCCTAGGCGCCCACCTCGGGGCCGAAAAGACTTTATAGAGAATTAAACTCCGCTTTTACTGGCCTGGGATCAACGAGGAGGTCTGGCATTTCTGCCAATCCTGTCCGGAATGTCAGATTCGCCAGATTCCTAGGAGGGACCGCGCTCCTCCCGTCCCAATACCCCTGATAGATATCCCCTTTGACAGAATAGGGGTGGACTTAGTAGGACCCCTGGAACCCTCAAACCGTGGCCATAAATATATATTGGTCATGGTGGATTCCGATACCCAGAGGCGGTTCCCTAGCGCTCCGCTAACACAAAAAATATCGCACGGGAATTAGTCAATTTATTTTCTAGAGTGGGTATCCCCAAAGAAGTCCTCATGGACCAGGGTATCCCCTTCACCTCAGATACGTTCAGGGAGGTTGCCAGATTACTGCGAATAAAGCACCTGAAGACGTCTGTCTATCACCCTCAAACAGACGGGCTGGTAGAGCGTTTCAATCAGACTCTTAAACAGATGCTCCGTAAGGTAGTCAAAGCCGATGTCAGGAACTGGGACCAGCTCCTACCGCTCGTGCTTTTTGCTTACCGGGAAGTGCCCCAGGCCTCTACGGGCTTCTCCCCTTTTGAGTTATTGTACGGGCGACAACCCCGAGGACTTTTGGACATACTAAAAGAGGGCTGGGAGGCTGAGGCCCTTCCCTCCTCCAATATATTGGAGTATGTGGCGCAACTGCGCGACAGACTCTCTAAAATCAGGCCACTCTTAAAGGACCACGTGACTCGTGCGCAGGCCCAGTGTTACAACCGCAACTCCGTCCTCCGGGAGTTCCGCCCAGGGGATCGAGTGATGGTGTTCGTTCCTACCTTCCATTCCAAGTTGCTAGCTCACTGGCAGGGGCCATACGAGGTTAAGGAAAGAAAGGGGCTCGTCGACTATTTAGTTAAACAACCTAATCATCGGCTGAGTGAGAGGATCTGCCACGTCAATTTGTTAAAACCTTGGAAGGACAGGGAGGAGTCTCCCGACACTCGTAGATCCCTCTCCCTATTCACTAGCACGTCTGCCCTTAACCTCGGTGACGAGCTGACACCCCTACAGCGGCAGGAGATAACCCAGGCAATCCGGGCCGTCCCCGAAGTAGTGAGTGAGTCACCGGGCCGGACCTCGCTGATTGCACACGATATAGTCACGGACCCCGGAGTAATCGTCCGGGAGAGGCCCTATAGACTCCCGGAGGCAAAACGCGCTGAAGTGGAACTGGAGGTGCAACGGATGTTGGATATGGACATTACTGAGGAAAGCCATAGTCCTTGGTCCAGTCCTATCGTCCTCGTTTCCAAGCCGGACGGCTCCTGGAGGTTCTGTAATGACTTTAGACGTCTGAATCAGGTCTCCAAGTTCGATGCCTACCCGATGCCCCGCATTGATGACCTACTTGAGCGGCTGGGTGCGGCTCGATATTTGACTACTCTTGACATGACGAAAGGGTACTGGCAAATTCCCTTAACGGCATCTGCAAAAGAAAAAACGGCCTTTAGCACCCCTAGTGGACATTGGCAATACAAGGTCCTCCCTTTTGGGCTGCATGGGGCCCCAGTGACATTTCAACGTCTGGTGGATAGAGTGCTGAAGCCCCACTAGTCCTATAGTGCCGCCTACCTGGATGACGTTGTCATCTATTCCGGCACCTGGGAGGAGCATCTATTGCAGGTCTCTGCTGTCCTCGCGACGCTAGCTAAAGCCGGCCTCCGCATTAACCCCCGTAAGTGTTTTTTTGGCTTAAAGGAGGCCAAGTATTTAGGCTACCTTGTGGGACGAGGACAGGTGAGACCCCAATGTTCCAAAATCAAAGACATCCTAGAATGGCCCCGTCCGAATACCAAGAGACAGGTGCAGGCTTTCTTGGGGTGGGTGGGGTACTACCGCCGGTTCGTACCCTGTTTCTCCGAAAGGGCAGCACCCTTGACCGATTTAACAAAGAAGGGTGCTCCCTTATGCGTGGGATGGAACGACAAGGCGGAACACGCATTCAGTGACCTAAAAAAGGCCCTAACGTCGGCACCTGTATTAAGGACACCCGATTTTGGACTCCCTTTTATTCTCCAGACCGACGCTTCGTACACAGGCCTGGGCGCCGTGTTGAGCCAAAGCATCGATGGTGTCGAACACCCCGTGATGTACTTAAGCCGGAAACTGCTGGACCAAGAGACCAGGTATGCGGCAGTGGAGAGGGAGGCCTTGGCCATTAAGTGGGTGGTGACCCATCTCCGCTACTACCTGTTGGGTCGCAAATTCACTCTGGTGACTGATCACGCTGCGCTTCAGTGGATGTCCCTACATAAAGAGTCGAATCCGCGGGTCACCAGGTGGTTTCTGGATTTACAACCGTATAAGTTCACCGTCACTTATCGTCGCGGCAACCTTCAGACCAATGCCGATGCCCTCTCTCGTATCCACGACCTCTCGGTTAGGTCTGCCCAACCTGACGGTTTTGGGCTAAGGGGGGGGGTCGTGTCACGCATGCGCGAGTAGGAGACTGCGGACGGATCTTAATGCACTTGGGAAGACATTCGCTGGCAGGGAATGGCGGTGTACTAACCTTTCTCCTTTGCTTTCTTACAGAAGAAAAGACGCTCCGCCACCATAAGCCTCATTTTCCCGCAGCACGTTACTTCCGCCCTTCCTCCTCCATTGTTCCTGACGTCATCGATCCCATCTTCCCCCACGGTTCCTTCCCAGCATTCCTCCACTTCCGGCTCCTCCTTCATAAAATGGCCGCCGACGCCATCATTCAGTGTCGCGCATATGAACAATTTGTGTTTATATTTTGACCTTATTTTGTTTATTGAATTGTGGATATTTCTACTGTATACGGGGCCGGAAACCCCAAACCTTTATGCTGTCTGCTTTTGAATCTTTTACTATATATATATATATATATATACACACATATACATATTTTCATATATACAGTAATCCCTCCTCGATTGCGGGGGTTGCGTTCCAGACCCCCCCGCGATAGGTGAAAATCCGCGAAGTAGAAGCCATATGTTTGTATGGTTATTTTTATATATTTTAAGCCCTTATAAACTCTCCCACACTGTTTATAAATATTCCCCGCAGAGATATACAGCATAATCCCTTTGTATTCTCTTAGATATTAGGTAAGATTCATTGAAATTATGTATATAAACACACTGTTTATATACAGTAAAACCTAAATATTATTTTAAAGATATTGAGTGTCTCCGATATCACATATGTTACAGCCATTACGATAGACAGGCCACCAGCAATAAATACGTACAATGCAAGAAAAATAGTATACAGTAAATGTGTGTACAGTGACACTAAACGTACGTACATGTACTAAGCACTGTAAGAAGAAGATTAATTATGGTTACTCACCAACAATGACACGATGACTTGTCCGATAACAAGGAGTTTCATTTTACTGCACAACAAAGGAGAGCGTTACAGCCCTTGTAAAGGAGCCACTTCAGGCGATTGTGTAGCACTGCCGTTGTTCTTCTTCTGGCAGTCTTCAATCCAAATCCCTAAAGCAGATTCCATCCAGACTACTGCCTTATTACATCCACTTACAACTCGTTTTGCACCCTGGTTAAAAGGACGCTGCAGCCGTAGATCTTATATTCCTTTCCTACTTTTTAAATAAAAAGAATCGTAGCCTTCAACAAATCCAAAACGTTTACCTTTTCGGCAATCGTTAACATCTTCTTCTTGCGCTTGGGCACGGCCCCTGAAGCAGTAGCAGATTGTTTTGTAGCCATAATGAAGGGCTTGACTATGCACAAAGATAAACACAAAAGAGCACAACTCTTTACACAGCGAAACACGTTGATGCTGAATGAGCGAGAGGAGACTTCCTGGTTAACACTGCATTCAGCACGCAGGAGCTGAACTGCGTGCTCTGATTGGTTAGCTTCTCAGTCAGGAGAACTTAACTGCTTGCTCTGATTGGTTAGCTTCTCAGCCATCCGCCAATAGCGTCCCTTGTATGAAATCAATTGGGCAAACCAACTGAGGAAACATATACAGGAAGTAAAAAGACACATTGTCCGCAGAACCCGCGAAGCAGCGAAAAATGCGCGTTATATATTTAGTTATGCTTTCATATAAAATCCGCGATAGAGTGAAGCCGCGAAAGTCGAAGCGCGATATAGCGAGGGATTACTGTATATATATATATATATACATATCTACATATACTGTACACACATATATATATATATATATATATATACATACCTATCTACATCATATATACACACACATACATACACACACACAAATTATATATATGTGTGTGTGTATGTATGTATGTGTGAGTATATATAATGTACAGTAGATAGGTGTGTGTGTGTATAATTATATATATACATACAGTACAGGCCAAATGTTTGGACACACCTCCTCATTCAATGTGTTTTCTTTATAGTCTGGAGGTGTGTTTGGGGTCATTGTCCTGTTGAAAAATAAATGATCGTCCAACTAACCTGACTTCTGCACAACACAACTGCTGAACCCCATTGATAAAGCAAGAAATTCCACTAAATAACCCTGATAAGGCACACCTGTGAAGTGAAAACCATTTCAGGTGACTACCTGTTGAAGCTCATCGAGAGAATGCCAAGAGTGTGCAAAGCAGTAATCAGAGCAAAAGGTGGCTATTTTGAAGAAACTAGAATATAAAACATGTTTTCAGTTATTTCACCTTTTTCTGTTAAGTACATAACTCCACATGTGTTCATTCATAATTTTGATGCCTTCAGTGAGAATCTACCAATGTAAATGGTCATGAAAATAAAGAAAACACATTGAATGAGGAGGTGTGTCCAAACCTTTGGCCTGTACTGTATATATATATATATATATATATATATATATATATATATATA